>OZ024743.1:317632967-317840467 GCA_964016885.1 Eledone cirrhosa | reverse complement strand
CTGACCCCCCCCCCTCCCACCTAATTTCTGTATCTTGATCTAAAAATGTGTGTGCCAGTGTTTTATGTGAGTGAATTAATATCCATGTGCTTATGATTTTATATCCACATATATAAATGTGAGTGGGGGTGTGTGTGTGTGTTTGTATGTTCGTGGTTATGTGTATATTTATGCATATACGCGCGTGTATGTGTGATTGTACGGATATGTGTGAGTATGAAAAAATATATTTGTATACTTAATTTCATAAGTATCAATACGCATCTTATCTGTACATTATAAATTTACAGAGACATTAACCTTGAAATTTTGTATTTGCATCCATCTTTTTAGTATGCGTATACAAATTATACATACATTTTTGTAAAATATGTGTAAGGGTTTTACATGTATATACACACACCGAACTGCATTTAACCCTTTGTGTTTTCATTGGTCAATTTTTGTTCCCAAACGGACCTGAAATTTTGAATTGTTGTTATTATCAATAAATATACTTCATTATTTCTGAAGACGGCGTATATATGTGTTTGGTATGTATATTTAATCTTGATAATTTGTATAATTTTGTATAATTTTGTACATAGATCTGTTGAATATGCATACCAATTCTAACACATATATATCCTAGAAACGATCGTTAAATAATGAACTTTTTTTGTTTAATATAAGGAATTGTTTATTCATTATTTGTTTAATATTTTATCTTGACTCTGTATACCGTTTATCTTTCACCGAAAGTGATTTTTCATTACATCTCTTCTTTCCATGATATCCGGAATACATTGAGTTCTTCATACGGATTGGACACTACCGTAAACTCTTGGTAGATTTATCTACATATATATATATATATATATATACATACACAGATACATTGTAGGTCGCTTTAACCCGTCTTTTATTATTCAAAAAACTTCTTACCAATAAACATTAACCCTTTGTGCGCCATTCATCTAACTGTAGACCAACAAATACCAACTAAACAGAGCGTTGACAAGAACGATGGCGAATGAATCTTCGAGGTAAGCAGTCTCCCCCCGAGCTGTTAGTTCACGCGGGATTCTCTGCTACACCTTTTCGTAATAATACCGAACAAAGTACTGCTGGTCACTCCTTCCTCCAAAAGCCGTACAAATCGGACATGTGCATAGATGGATCGGGTGCAAATCTACACCAGGCCTACGCGAGAAATTCGCAAGGGACTGCACTGAGACAGGGATAGAGAGAAATAGTAACTTAGTGGAAAGAGTGCGAATGAACTTTTGAGGTAAGTAGCCTACGCCTTACTGCTATGACACTGGAACCTTCTGCCAGCTTAACCTGTGACTTTCTCTTTCACATTTACTCCAAAAGACCAAAACAGAGGAGTATGAAAAGAAGGGGCTCAACAATATTTCTATGAACAATAAACGTAGACAGCTAAACTGTTCTTTCAACTTCTTAATTTTCTCCAAATAAAACAAGTTTCCTGTCGGTATATTTTCGTGAGTTTTTAACAGGCGCTCACAAATAAATGTTTCTCATTGGAGGTGCTATTACCAATGTTCTTACCCGTGCAAGGCCGGGATACACTGCTAGTATATATATATATGTGTAAAAGGGACACAGAAATAACAACACAATCGGTACAGTATATGGAAGGGATATATTAGGTTAACGCTTGATATAGCAGGAAGAGGGTCTTAACGTTTCGGACGCTAGTCCTTCATCAGAAGAAAGAATGAGAAATAAGATAGATTGGGGGGACGGGCAGGCTGGAATTGGAAAAAATGTCTTTAGATAAAAATAACATGTCGATTCATGTTGACATCTCTTGCAAAACTGTTGGTGCTGGTGTTTTGTGTATGATTTATTTTTTAGAAAAGTGGATGATGGAGCGCGTCTACCTGAAATGGAAAAAAAAACGTTTTGTAAATCGAGCTATACTTGTGCACGTACGTAAGCATGTGTGTGTGTGTGTGTGTGTGTGTGTGTGTGTGTGTGTGTGTGTGTGTGTGTGTGTGTGTGTGTGTGTGTGTGTGTGTTATTATACATCCGTACCAAGCTAAGGAGAAAAGTGTGTGTATGTGAGTAAAAGAGTGTGTGTGCATGTAAGTACGGAGCTATGAGCAAAAGTATGTTAATATAAGGGTGTGTATGTATAGAGAGCAGTGAAGGGAGTAGTGGGGTGAGTTGGCCGGTATTAGTTGTAAGAGATGTTAATGATCAAGAGAAAGCGATAGGAATCTAGGGGTGTTATAATGGACGAGGTATTAGAGAAATTGGGGAGGTGAGTTGAGTCCGAGGGGGGAATAGGATCAAGGCGGGGAATCAGACTTTGTTCAGTCCCGGTGCGCAAGGCCTGTGATCCATGATGTAAAAGGACACCCAGGACTGAAACATGTAGGGAAGAATGACCAGGAGAACAGAAATGACGAGCGACAGGAGTATCCAAACCGAGTCGCATGTCCTTCAAATGCTCAGCAAAACGGTCCGCCATGCGGCGTCCCGTTTGTCCGATATATAAAGACCCGCAAAGGGTACACCGGAGGGCATAGAAAACGTGGGTGGATGTGCAGGAGAAGGAATGGCGGATACGGAAAGACCCGTTAGGGCCTGTGAGAGTGGTGAGGGACAAGTGTTGCAGCGGGAACAGGAACAAGTATGAGAGCCGGGTGGAGTCGTGGGAGAGGACGAAAAGGAACTGCGAACCAGGATATCGCGGAAGTTTAGGGCGCGCTTAGAAGCAGTAATGGATGGGTTTGGAAAAAAGCGAGAAGTGACAGGGTCAGAAGAGAGGATGCGAAGGAACGGAGGATATGTCACCGGAGTGGTAGGATGATGGGGTGGTAGGTGAGAGGGAAAGAAATGCGGGTGTTGGGAGGGCGGGGTGAGGTGAGAGGGCTGTGGAGAGGTCTGTTTCACGGGCGCGGGTGAGAGCAGCTTAGATCGGGGGGGGGGGGGGGAATCCACGCTGGATGAAGCAGGAAGCCATGCGAAGGGAATGGGTTTTGAAATCGTCGTCCTGGCTACAGAGCCGACGAAGATGGAGGAATTGGGAATAGGGTATGGAGTGTTTGGTGTGGGTTGGCTGGGAGGAGGTGAAGTCGAGGTAAGATTGGGAGTCTGTTGGTTTAATGTAGATGGAAATAGAGAGGGTGTGGTGAGAGTGATTAATAGATAGAGAGATATCTAGAAAAGCGACAGAAAACTCGGAGACGGAGGAGTTGAAATTGGGATCAGGATGGAAAGATAGGACAAAAGAAAGAAAACAGTCGAGCTGTTCTCGTGATAGAGAGGTGGCACCGATACAGTCGTCTATATAACGACCGTATAGCTCAGGAGTCGGTCCAGCGTACTGGGTGAAGATCTGGGCTTCGACGTAGCCAACAAACAAGTTGGCATAGTTTGGACCCATTCTGGTTCCCATCGCTACTCGAGAGACCTGCTGATAAAATTCACCCGAAAAAGTAAATCCATTAAGGGCGAGAACAAGCTCAGCCAGACGGAGAAGAGTGGTAGTGCTGGGGTAAGGGGTAGGGCGTAAATCTAAAAAAATTGTTGGAGAGCGCGGAGGCCGTCATCATGAGGGATGACGGTATAGAGAGAGGTGATGTCCAGGGTAAGAGAAGGCGGGAGGGACCAGGAGGGAAGGAGAAAGAGTTGAAGAGTCTAAGGGCATGGCAGGGGAGATTGCTGACCAACGGAGCGAGGATGGTGTCTAAATATTCAGAAATTATCTCGGTGGAGCAGTTGCACGCAGAAACGATAGGACGGCCGGGATTATTTTGTTTGTGTATTTGGGGGAGGAAGTAGATGGTTGGTGTGCGAGGGGTGCGTAGAATAAGGTTGGTGGCTGTGGGAGTAGGAGAGAGGAGGAGATGAGCTCGTGGATGGTGGAGGACACGAGTTGTTGATAGCCAGGAGTGGGGTCGGAGGATAAAGGGCGGTAAAAAAGGGTATTGTGAAGCTGGTGGAGAGCCTCATCCCTATAGAGGTCAGCGCTCCAAACCACCACAGCACCAATTTTGTCAGCGGGTTTGATGTCATCGCGACGCCGAAGGTTGTGAAGAGCGGAGAGCTCAGTCCGCGTGATGTTAGAGCGACGAGAATGCTGGTGGAAACGGAACCGATTTACAGTACGCCGGCAGGTATCGACAAAGGAGTCGAGGGTGTTGAACTGGCCAGAGCTCGGCGTCCAATGTGATGACGTCACCGATTGTCTAGCGTCACGGTCTGATGAAATATGTTGATATTGATTGCGATCATGCGATCCGAGCTTGAAACCGAAAGTAGTGATATAAAGTTTCGAATGTACGAGTTATAATAAATCGGCTTTGTTTTTGTTTTATATGTAAATAGCTTTTCTTCTTCTTGTTGACTCTTTCGCTAAAATATAGATATATTTCTTTATTTACCATAAAGGCATAAAAAGAAGGGACAAATACAAAGGGGGAGTTTACATACAATCGAGTAAAAAGGGTATAAAATGAAAATAATCGAAAATAACCTCAAAAGGGAGGGGACGTGATGGGAGTTGCACCCCCCCCCCGAAAAAGTGTGCAATCCTTTGCCCGGGGAGCACATGGAAAAGGTGCTCCCCTCTCCTTTACTTCTTTACCTACAGGATGGTATACAGAGAAGGCCCATTTACACGAGCCATTCTCGCCACTATCACCCACCTTTCATAAAACTGCCTGTGGCCAAGCACCTCTCTCTCCATTCTTATCCTTCTTCCGAAGTGATATCGGAAGAAGTAGACCAGACTATGGCCAGAGAGGAAGTTGCCTGACCTCAGACGTTTCAATCGTGTCCACCAAACAACCTCTTTCAACATGGCTATTACGCACAGAAAAACCGCCTTTGCTTCCTTTGTGAAGAGAGGAGGTGGTTTGATTGTCATCACGGACTCGGCGGTCAATTGAATCGGCGCCACCCGCGACAGCAGTCGTTCGGCGTAGCCCCACAGATCAGCCACGCCCGGACATTGCACCAATGCGTGCGCAACGGTTTCTTCGTGACGCACGCATCTAGGGCAAATCTTTTTTTAGGGATCCCTGCCCGGGCGCCCGTGTCTGTAGAGCCTCTCTCGAACGGGTAGAGCCCCCCGGTAGCACTGCCAGGCTAGTGACTTCTGGAAGTTGTCCATTGGTCCCGGGCTGAAAGTCCTACCGAACAGGCTGGCCAGTTCGTCCTCTTCCATGTCCAGCGACTCTCCAAGGGTGTCATCGCCCCTGCTAGCCACCAGCCCTCTATAGAATGATGAGGTGGATTCTCCACCGACGGCCTGGCCCGCTTGCCAGAGAGCCCTGAGCGCCTGAGCACACTCAGTGTGCCAGTCTCCCAGTTTTGCGGATCTTTGCTTGACCCAGGACTGCAGCTCGGTGAGCGAGACGAGTCTCGGAAAGGCTCGTTTCACGAACGGAGCCCACACCGGTTGACCAGTGAGGAATACCTGTAGGTGCCGTAGCCTTAATACGTGCCTACGCATCATCAACCACGGCATCCCCAGCCCTCCTTTCGAAGGTTGTTGGCAGCAGATGGATCTTCTCACCATAGGAGGGCGCTTCTTCCAAAGAAATTGGAAGAGCATGCGTTCCATGGTGGTGAGTGTTTCCTTAGGGCAAGGCACGACAGTCAGGCGGTAGTAAGTGACGGACGCTATGTAAATGTTCGCCACCTCCGCCCGGCCTTTTAGGGACAGCTTACACTTGGCCCATTTCTGGGTTAGTGCAAACACCTTGTTCGTAACCTCGTTCCAGTTCTTTTCCACCTGGAGGTCCGGTCCAAACCAGACCCCAAGTAACTTTACCGGGCCCTCCGTCCAGTGTCCGACGACACCGTCGGGAGGCATCGGTCTGCCTCTCCACGTTCCGAGTTGCAGTCCGATGGATTTTTCCCGGTTCAGTTTCGCTCCTGACAACCTTTCGTAATCCTCCAGTGAGGTACCGATCGCCTCGATCTCCGAGTCGGTCGATACCATTACTGTTACGTCATCGGCGTAGGCCGACACCGCTTTGCTCAATCCTGGTTCCAGGGGGATACCCTGCAACAACTCCAACTTCCTCAGTAAAGGCTCGAGAGTCAATACGTACAGAAGGGAGGAGAGAGGGCACCCCTGTCGAATGGATCGTGTGATTTCGAACGGCTTCGAAAGGTAGCCGTTCACCTTGATCCTAGAACAGATGTGGTTGCTATGTAAGGCAGTGATCCAGCCTCTGAAAACGACCGAACCCAGCCGCCGCTAGCACCGCATCCAGGCAACCATGGTCGACCCTATCGAAGGCCTTAGACTGATCCAAGTTGATCAGGGCCCCACCGAAGCCGGGTTTGTTGCCAACCCTCTCTATGATGTATCGCATGAGGTGGAGGTTATCGTGAATGGACCTGGATGGGATAGCACATGTCTGCGCATCTCCCACCAGGCCACCCACGACAAGCGCCAACCTTTTTGCTAACACCTTGGCCAAAATCTTTAACTCTGTGTTTAGCAGGGTTATGGGCCGAAAATTATTTATACTATCTCCCTTGTTCTCGTCCTTCCTCACCAGCGTGACTACGCCCTTGGCTACAGAACAAGGAATTCTCCCGTTCTGCTGCCAATTGCAGTAGACCGCTTCGAGGAGTTCGGAGAAGAAGACCGGCATTGCTAAATAAAGTTCGTAAGGTATACCATCGAGACCTGGAGATTTGCGTCTGCTGCATTGGCTCAGGGCATCTCTGATCTCATCAGCCGAGATTGGTCCCTCGCAGGACTCTGCCTCTTCGCTCGAGAGACGCGGCAGGCCGTCGAGGTATGGACCGAAATCCACGTCCCCGCCCGGACCCTCGCCTCCCCCGAACAATCGGGCAAAGTGCCTTTGAAAGGCCTCGCACATCTGCTTAGGCTCCCGGATCACCCGTCCATCTTCGTCTTGCAACGACCGGATGGTGGATCGATTTCCACTCTTAGCTTCTGTCACGCAGGCACAGCCAACGGCTTTGGCCCCCTCATTACCTAGAGCACGTATTTTACTTCGAAAGACGCAGCCTTCGTGCTTTGCATCGAAAAACTGGTTCAAGGCCGTCCTCGATGCCAGCACTCTGGCCACATCTTCGCTCTTGATTGCCTCTTCTAATTTACCTGTTAATTCTTTCTCGTTTCTATTCCTATCGGCAGCTAATATCTTGCTATAACTTATTGATTCTGTTCTAATCTCTCTTTTGAGAGATGCCCACCATCGGTTGTTGACGATTGCACCCGTCAACCTCTCCTTAACTAATCTGCTAATCCGGTTTCTGTAAGTCTCTTTTGCTGGTAAAGACAAATTAAGTTTCCAGTAACCGGGACCCTGTTTATGTATTTTCTCGAGATTGACTACGCAGGTCACTAATTTGTGATCCGTGTAGCCAACCGTGCGCATTTCTGGACAGCTTAATATGTCCCTATCTTTACTTCTAACTAAGAATCTATCTAAGTACGATCTAGATTGACCACTGTGATTTCTCCAAGTCCAGGTAGGCACAGTTGGAAAATCTAGTCGATATCTATCGACCAAGTTAAAACGGTCGAGTAACCCCTTGAGGCTGTTACACCCCCCTCTATTAGGACATGCTCCTGCATAGTCCCAACGTGCATCTAGGATGTCATTCCAATCCCCCGCTAGAAGCAGGGAACGCGATGTTCCCAGAAAAGTCTCCAAACGCTGGAAGAAGTCGGGCCGTTCAGCTCCGAAAGGGGAGTAGACGGCGACCAGTCTCAAGGCCGCACCTTCACTACTGCCAACGTCTAGCACCAACAAAGGACCCTCCGGGTCCGAGTGCACAACCTGTACGGCAAGACCCAGGTGTTTTTGCAGCAGTACGACAACCCCACCCTCACCTCCAGGTTGACAGAGAGATGCATGCACCTCAAAGTCATCGAAGGTGGGGGCCAGCTGCCGCACGACGCTGATCCGAGTCTCACAGATAACCATTACATTTGAACCACATGACCTGAGGTCATTTAGAAGCTTTGCTTGCTTCCAAGTTGAGCCCAGGCCACGTGCATTCAAACATCCTACTCTTAACACATCCATGTGGGCGGCAGAGCCAAAGGAGAGTGTAGAGACCTACCTTTCCGCTTCCCGGGGTTCGGGTCGCACGACTTCCATGGGGTCGGGGTGTTGGGTGAAGGGGTGTCTTGTGGTGGTGTGGGGTCGTCAGTGTGTGGTGGGGTTGGGGTGTTTGGAGTTGTGTTGGGGAAGGGAAGGGGAGGGGGAAAGCTTTTTAGTAGGACGCGGTTTATGGGTTTGACAGAGGGTGGTCCTACGTCCTCCTTAAAATCCTTTTTTAGTTTTTGGTAGAGGTTCATTGGGATCTTTATTAATTTTAAATGTGGGTAGTTTTCTGAAGAAACAAAGTTTACACCTTCGGTTTGTACCGAAGGATTATTGTATATGAGTTCATTTAATTTATTATTGTTTCTGTTGATGTAAGTATAGTGTAATGTCTTTTTTTCGGATGGTGTGAGTGTTTCGAAGAGGGGAGGGGCAGGTTTGGTTTTGTTTGTTGCTGGAGGGGTGTTTTCTGTTTTGTTGGATTGTGTTGACATTTGGGTGGGGGTTGTTTGGCCTTGTGTGTTTTGCACATGTTTTCTTTTTTTCCTTTTAATCTGTCTGAAGGACTCCGTTTCTTCCTCCGAATTCGTTGGGTTATCTTCAGTGTTGGAGGGAAGAGGTATGTTTGCTGGTAATGTTTCCGTGTTGGTTTTCTTTGTGGGGGAGATGGATGTCACTATGTTAGACTGTGTTGTGTGTTGTGTCTGCGGTGGTTGTGTTGTTTTATTGAGTGAGGGGTTGGGTGGGCCTGTATTTTGTTTTGAGGTAATGTGTTGTGACTGTTTGTGTTGTGGTGGTGGTGTAGTTTTACTGAGGGACGGGTTGGGTGGGACTGAGTTTTGTTGTTTGTTTATCTGTTGTGGTGGTGGTGGTGGAGCTGGTGTTGGTAGCAGGGTCTTCTTTTTGTTGAGTTGGGGACAAGCGGCCTTCAGGTGCCCTCTGCCTGCACAGATATGACAGGACGGCCTTCTCCCCTCCACGCTAATGTTTATATACCCGTGGCCCTCTAATAGGATTCTGTCGGGTATTTGGGCGATGCGTTCAGGCTTCATTTGCACTACCAGCTCTATACCTGTTCCACTGAACGCATTGCCTGTGGTTTTCCCAATGGAAATCACGTTGTCATTCACTGGATCGATGAAGCCAGCTATGAGCCAGCAGTAGTCCACATCTGGCATCATTGCATCCAGCCATATGCGTTGAGTTCTTTTACCCATATAAGATGGATAAAAGGTAAAATTTTTCGAACGAATCGGTGACAAAGCACATTTTTTTGCCGCCGATTCGTTCTTCATAATAATTGCTAGGCTTCCATACAGTCTGTCTTTTCTTATGAAAGTGGTTTCATTAAGTACTTCTGTGAGTACTGTTTTGATATCTGCTTGAGTTGGCTGTTCAGGTTTTTTTGAAGTGTTGTTGATGGTTCGGAACACGACCGTTCGACTTTCAATGTCTTTGGTGAGTTCTTGAGGCATTTTTACCGATAAAATACCATTCTCTCCTTCACTTATGTATTGTTTGGCGTCTGTGATTCTTCGTGTCACATCTGAAATATTTTCAGGTATATATGTCAAAGATTTCTTTGTTGTTTGTGCAAATGAAATCTTGTTGACTTTGTCGTCTGCTTTGCTTTCTGTTATGATGTTGTTTTCAAATGTTTTTTTTTTGTGTTTATTGTGTCTTTGTTTGTGGTATTAATATTGTCATGCAATTTTTCAAATTCTTTTTTTTCGTTGTTGGAATCCATGTCCAGATTTGTGTTTTCGTCATTTTTCTCCGCAGATTCGTCTGTTTTTATTTTATTTTTTCCTTCCTTCTCTATGACGTTAGTTGGGAAGGAAGGGGGGACTAAAGCATGCGAGCTTACAACTCTTACCGCTGTCCCCCCACCACTATTTTCGTTCGCTTCGTTTAACATTTCTGTCAGACGATTGAAATTTTTTTGCCACAAAATTTTTAAAAACAGGTTTTTCACCTCTAGGAGGGGGTAAAGATGAGCTGACCCACCGTCTGACAGTTCAGACGGGGGGTCAAGCTACACAATAGTATCAAAATTAAATTTGAACTCACAAAATTTTCGCAATAAATTTGAACAAAACTTCTGCGCGAAGTGAATTACATCCACACTGTAGAACAGACGACAGCTAGATTAAAATATAGATAGATAGATATACATATAGATATATGTATAGCTCTCTCTCTCTCTCTTCTTCTTCTTCTTCTTCTTCTTCTTCTTCTTCTCTCTCTCTCTCTCTCTCTCTCTCTCTCTCTCTCTCTCTCTCTCTCTCTCTCACCCTCTCTCTCGTATATTCTATTCTATTCTTTAATTACAATTGTTTAATCAAAATCTCTCTCTATATAAAATTCTTTGTCTGTGTCTATGCATTCTCACACAGCTAGACCAAATGAAATCAAATTTTACCAGTATTAGAACCCTGAAGTGTCAACATGTAATTTTTATTTTCATTTGGATTTTAAAAAATAGGTCATTTTAGTTAAAATATTATTTCTATAGTGAACTATAGTAAACCACCACTACCACCACCACCACGATGACGTCACATTGTATGAGTGTGTATGTGTCTGTGAGTGTGTGTGTGTGTTTGCGAGTTCGTTACATACGTTAGGCCTCACAGAATTAAACACACACACACACATACACATCTACACATACATATAGACAATTAAACACACACACACATACATCTACACATACAGATACATATAACAGACGGGTGTGCGTGAATGTATGTCTGTCTTAGTATATGTGTGTGAGTGTATGCGAGAGTGTGCATGTGTGGGAGTGTATGCGTGATAATTTTTATTTTAACGTTAGGCCTCAGAGAATTAAACACAGACATACATATAGCGTTAGTAAGTTACATACACATTATCTTCACACACACACACACATCTACACATACATATAGCGTTAGTAAGTTACATACACATTATCTTCACACACACACACACACACACATCTACACATACAGATACATGTGTGATGACAGACAGGTTTGCGTGAATGTATGCCTGTGTGTGTCAGTCTTAGTATATGTATGTGAGTGTATGTGAGTGTGTATGAGTGTATGTGAGAGTGTATATGTATATGAGTGTATGTGAGTGTGTGAGTGTATGTGTGTGTGAGAGTGTATGTGTGTGTGAGAGTGTATGTGTGTGTGAGAGTGTATGTGTGTGAGCAACAATTTATTCATTTGAACACCAACAAAAAATTACACAATGAATATTGTTTACCCTGAGGTGCTTCAAGATTGACAGATTTTGATTTCTAAATTCTATTATCATTACATTTTTGATATTTAAAAAAATAAAATATAGATATTTTGAAATAATTATGAGAAATAAAAAAAACATATCTTCATATTTATTGTATACTAATCTGAATAAGAACAGCAGTAACCCGGGCAACGTCGGGTAATTCAGCTAGTATTTAATACAAAGTATCCACTGAAGAATTTTACTTTAATATAGAGAATGCTTCCAGGACCTTGCCTAATCACCTACACCACCTAATTAGATAAGGAATCTAGGACTTTGCCCTATAATTTACACCATCTCTAATATATTTATCACAAGAAATGATGTGTTAATAACTTTTGTTGTTATTGCTTAATGAAAACGCTCAATGAATTCAATTAAGTTTGAACCACGTTGGTATTGATTTCTATACTTTCTTAATAAGTTTTCTTTTCCCACACATAATACTTCTAAATTACTCAACTTCATAACTAATAAATATAAATAAATAATAATAATAATAATGTTTTCTTTATTAACCACAAGGGTTTGCACAAAGTAAGACATTAAGGACAATACAGGACAATACAGGTCAATACAGGACGGTACAAATGGGCATTTCTGCGTGTAAAAAAAACAAAACCAGAGGATGTAACAAAAAAGAAACATGAAAATTTCCCCAATAGGGGGGAGACTTCCGAGGGACATTCGTGGAGAAAGCCCATTAAAAAAGCCACGGTGACCCTGTCCACCTGGGAAAGTGCCCTCTTCCAGTTTTCCACCTTTAATTTACAGGCGCATACTCAGTGTAGACCCATTCACTCGGGCCATGCTTGCCTCTCTCACCCATCTTTCAACAAAATGCCGGAAAGAGAGCACTTCCCTCTCTGCCCTGATTTTCTTTTTCAAATGAAATTTGAAAAAGTTAATCAGGGCATCACCGAAGAGGTAAGTGCTCGTCTTCAACCCTTTCAAACGTGTCCACCATACTATCTCTTTCGCCATGGCCACCAGAGAGATAAAAACTGCCTGCCCTTCCCAGCTAAAGGAAGAGGGTGGGGCAATCCTCACGATGGACTCAGCTGATAGCCGGATCCGTCCTACACGCGACAGCAGGTGTTCGACATAAACCCACAAGTCAGCAATGCTCGGACACTGGACGAGTGCGTGCAGGACGGTTTCATCGCCCTGCGCGCATCTCGGACATGCCCGGCTGACGGCACTTCCATGCCTGTAGAGTTTATCCCGAACTGGCAAAGCTCCTCGGTAGCACTGCCAGGCCAGGGATTTCTGGAAGTTGTCCATAGGCCCCGGCCCGAAAGTTCTCCCGAACAGATTGGCTAGTTGATTTTCGCCCAGAGTCTCCCCAAGTACGTCGTCGTACTTCCCTCCACTAATCCTCTATAGAACGCCGAGATGGAGTTTCCACCGATCGCATTGCCCGACTGGTCGAGGGCTGTGAGCGCCTGAAGACATTCCAGTCTCCAAGCGCTCCCTCTCGGTCTTCGCTTGACCCAGGACTGCAGCTCCGCCAAGGAGACGAGCTGGGGAAACACGCGTCTAGCAAACGGCGACCACACCTGATCACCGTCGAGGAAGAGGTGGAGATGTCGTAGCATGAGCGCGTGTCTGCGCATCATCAGCCACGGCATGCCCAGCCCTCCACGTAGCGGGTGTTGACAGCAGATGGACCGCCTGACCATCGGAGCGCGTCCCTTCCACAAAAAGCTAAAGAGGAAACATTCCAGCGCAGTCAGACGAGGCTTAGGACAAGGCACGACGGTCAGGCGGTAGTAGATACCGGACGCGATGTACGCATTCGCCACCTCCACTCGACTTTTCAAGGATAGCTTCCTCTTTGCCCATTTCTGGGTGAGAGAAGCCACCCTGCTCGTCACCTCGTCCCAGTTTTTGTCCGTCTGGAAGTCTGGACCGAACCAGACCCCTAGTAATTTAACCGGTCCGTCCGTCCAGCGCCCGATGACGCTGTTGGACGGCATGGACCTGCCTCTCCAGGTGCCGAGCAGCAGGCCCACCGACTTTTCCTGGTTGATCATTGCTCCTGTCACCGCCCCGCATTCTCTTAGTGTAGTGCCGATCGCCTCGATGTGTTTGGCGTTCGAAACCACTACGGTGACATCGTCTGCATATGCTGACACGGATCTTCCGCATCCCAGTTCGCGCGGGACCCGCCTCAACTTCTCCTGTTTGTGCAGTAATGGCTCGAGAGTCAATACGTACAACAGGGACGAGAGGAGACATCCTTGACGGACCGAGCGCATGATGTTGAACGGTTCCGGAAGGTCACCGTTCACTCTCACCACAGAGCAGATGTCGCTGTGCATGGCAGCAATCCAGCCTCTGAAGACGGGCCCAAAGCCAGCCGCCCTCAGGACTGCCGCCAGATAACGATGGCCGACCCTATCGAAGGCTTTCGATTGATCTAAATTGATCATGGACCCACCCATGCCAGGTTCCCTAGCTACCCTCTCCACGATGTATCGCATGGGGTGGAGGTTCTCGTGGATGGATCTGTCTGGGATGGCGCATGTATCCGCCTCTCTCACCAGACCACCACCAACAAGCGCCAACCTCTTTGCTAGCACCTTGGCCAAAATCTTGAACTCTGTGTTTAGCAGAGTTATGGGCCTGAAATTATCTATGTTATCCCTCTTGTTCGGATCCTTTCTCAGCAGCGCCACCGCTCCTCGGCTCACAGAGCTGGAAATTCTCCCGTTCTGTTGCCAATTGCAGTAGAGGTCCGCCAAGAGGTCTCCGAACAAGTCTGGCATGTGTACATAAAATTCGTAGGGCAGACCATCCAAACCAGGCGATTTACCCCTTGTACAGCCAGTCATTGCCTCCCGTACTTCAGCGGCTGTTATCGGCTTTTCGCAACACTCCGCCTCAGTGGCCGAGATCCGCGGCAGTCAGTCGAAGTAGGCACTAAAGTCCATCCCGCGATCCGGCCCGCCGCTGCCCTAGAACAGCTGGGCGAAGTGTCGCTGAAAAGCTTCACACATGTGCCCGGGATCGAGTAGCATGCGCCCGTCGTGGTCCACCAAAGACCGGATCGTGGAATTGTTGCCACAACGCGCCTACGCCACTCAGGCCCATTGAACAGCTTTCGTCCCCTCGTGTCTGAGAGCATGCACCCTAGCTCTGACAACGCAACATTTGTGCTTTGAATTGAAGAATTGGTCGAGGGCCAATTTCGCCGCAAGCACGTCGGTAGCGATGCCTTTACTAAGCGCCTCGTCTAATTTTCTAACTAGTTCTCCCTCGGCTCTATTTTTCTCTATTGCTAACGCCTTACTAAAGCTAATGGATTCTATTCTAATCGCTCTTTTCAGAGCAAACCACCATTTGTTGTTGACGATGGCCCCCGTCAACGCCCGCTTAACTAGTTCGCTAATCCGGTCTCTGTAGGCCTTGCGCGCTGTTAACGACGCGTTTAGCTTCCAGTCGCCGGGTTCCTGTCTATGAAGCCTATCTAAGTCAACCTCACAGATCACGAATTTGTGGTCCGTGTAGTTGACTATTTTGAATTGTGGACAGCCTATGCTAGACCTATCTATTTCCCTACAAAATATCCTATCAAGATATGATTTGGATGACCCGATGCGGTTTGTCCATGTTCACATTGGCACATTCGGGAAATCCAGACGGTACTTATCAGTCAGTTGAAACTGTTTGAGCAGCTTTGCGAGGCTTTTTTTACACCCTCCTCCCCTATCCGCTAATCCCACACAGTCCCAGCGTGCATCTAAGATCTCGTTCCAGTCGCCCACTAACACTAAAGAGCGGGACGCTCCAAGAAAGGTCTCCAGACGCCAGAAGAAATCAGGCCGCCCTGCTCCTGTCGGGGCATAGACGACCACTAGCCTGAAAGCATGCCCATCTCCGCTGGTCATGTCCAGCACCACCAATTTACCTTCTGGGTCCAGGAAGATGGCCAGTATGGCAAGATCCAAGCCTCTCCGAAAAAGCACAGCAACTCCTCCCCCGATCCTGGACGGCTGGGAGATGCGTATACATTGTAGCCGCCGAAGATCGGTGCGAAGGCTCGTGCTTCGGAGATTCTGGTCTCGCTGATGGTCACCACATCTATGTTTAGTGACCTGAGGTCGTTGAGCAGGTGGCCCTGCTTCCATGACGGCCCCAAGCCAGGCGCGTTTATGCTGTCTATTCTGAGTAAGGTCATGTTGAAAAGGAGTGGAAAAAGATGGGAAAGACCACTTACCTCACTTCTTGTGGAGGAAGATGGTTTTTCCGTCCTTCTCACTGTTTGTGGCTCCCTCCGGAAGGATGTCCTTATAAATCCTCCTGGAGACTGTTTGTTGGAAGTCTCCGATGTCCTTGGGAATTTTAATTTTAGTGTCGTGTACGTTTTGTGTGATGCGAGTGATTTGTATGTATGGGGGTGGTGTGAATTTTTGGGGTGTTGTATAGTCTTTTTCTGTGATGCTGGTGTTGTGTTGGATGTAGTGTAATAATTGGTTGTTGTTCAAATTTAATGCTGTGTAGTGTGTATCGTTTTGGTTGTTTTATTTTGTTTGCGTTTGTTGTGGGTTTGTTTCTATTTCGCTTGTTGGTGATTTTTGTGGTGTTGGTGATGGTAGTGTTGGGGTTAATGATGATGATGGTGTTGGTGTTTGTGGTGATGGTGCTGGTGATCCTGGTGTGGGTGGTGACATAGCTGTCTTAACTTTTTTGTTAGTTTGTTTGTTTCGCCCTGCATTTTGTTTTTGGAGGGCGAAGGAAGAGGATTTTTTTCTTTTTTGGTTTCTTTTTTTCTTTTTCTTTTTTCCAGATACAGTTTCCCACTCCTCCTCGTCGTCACAATCTGTCTCCAGTTGCGATAGGCCGGGAAATGGAGAATCCTCCACAGGCGTTGGTTTTGGTTGTGGCTTGGTGGATGGTGGAGGTGCTGGTGCTAATACTGGCGCGGTGGGTGGTGGTGGTGTTGGTTTTGCTACTGTTGCTGCTACAGTTGCTGGAGTTGTTGCTGCTACAGTCGCTGGGGTTGTTGCTGCTACAGTTGCTGCTACAGTTGCTGCTACAGTGGCTGCTACAGTTGTTGCTGCCATTTCTGCTGTTGGTTTTGATGGTTGAGTCACTGGGGTGGGTAGGAGAGGTGGCCCCAACTTTTTAGCCTGAGGGCAGAAAGTCTTTAGGTGGGTTCCTTTGCCACAAACGACAAACATAGGCCTTCTACTCTCAACGATTACGGTGAGGTGGCTGCCGTCATTGAGGTCTATCACCTCTGGAATTTCCTGTATCTTCTTTTGGGTCCGCATGGATCAGGAGCTCCATCCCAGATCCGGACCAGTTCTCCTGCTTTACTTTTATCACCTCAATTACTTTAGTGTCGGTCTCGATGTCGGCGAGGACGGCAGCCATTAGCCAGGGAATTACAATGGCCGGCGGAACCTGGGTCACCATGATCCTCACCAACCTCTGACCACAATAGCTTGGCACGACTGTGAACTTATCACTTTTTAATGGGACCTTGGAGTGCTCTCTGGCTTCCAGTGGAGTTCCAAAGAACACGTCCACGGTGCCATATTTTTGCCCATGTGTGATGTGGGTTTTTTGAGCCCACACATGTCCCAAAGCTTTCTGTATCTGGGACTCGGATGCCCGTTCCACTCGGCGCGTTTTAATATTTAGCGTCCGATATGACACGGTGCATAGGCGCCGATGCTCCATGGTATTAGCTGGAGGGGGGGGGGGGGGGGGGGGCTGACCCTGTAACCATATTTTTTACTATTCGCTTGGCTTCATTCAATTCTTCCCGGTTTACCCCCACCGTTTCATTTTTGTTTGCCGCTTTAGCAAACGACGCACTTGGTTTTGCGCTGGTGTTGATGTTGTTGTTATTCTTATTGTTGTTGTTATTGTTATTTTTGTTATAATTATTTTTAGTTTCAGTTGTGGTGTTGGTGGTGGTATCAGTGGCGTTCGGCGTGGAAGAGTTGATTTTCGGAGAAT
The DNA here is from genome assembly GCA_964016885.1 of Eledone cirrhosa. Taxonomy (NCBI): domain Eukaryota; kingdom Metazoa; phylum Mollusca; class Cephalopoda; order Octopoda; family Eledonidae; genus Eledone; species Eledone cirrhosa. The sequence goes on along the minus strand of OZ024743.1, from coordinate 317,823,155 downwards.
CCATTTCGATATCACGAGAAAATAATTTATTTTTTGTCTCAGTTGTTGCTGTGGTGGTATCAGTGGTGTTGGTTGTTCTTTTTGACATTGTGGCTATAACACCTGTAGACGTTGGTAATGGCGGGAAATCCATGTTTGTATGTGACAAATCTAAATAATTGCCATTGCTATCACTTATATTTTCAGTGCTGGCATTTTTTTCTGCTGTCTGTATTTTGGTTGACGCTGTTATTGTTGGAGTTGGTGTGGTAATTTTTTTAAAATAAGTGTTCTCAGTGTTATTGTCTTTGTTCACGTTGTTTGTGGTGGTGTTTGTTGTATCAATTTTTGTAAGCCTCCTCTCAACTTTTACGCCGTTGTCACACGACAGCAGACATATTGCTAGGGGGTGTGGCTCAGCCATGTTTTTTTTTTATTTTTAAAAGTAAAATGTTCAAATATTTGGGCCAACAAGAAAAATTAAACAACAAATAATTATAACAGGTAAATAAAGCGACTTACAGGGGGGCGAGCAAAAAAGACGTCCGAACAGACCAATAATAATAATAATAATGAAATTATTGTGTACACTGCTCAGGTGCACAACAACTCATCAAAAGTGCATGTATAGTACATAGAATAATATACAAATGTCAGGGAAGTGAATAGTGTATGAGTCATGATATACATGTGTGCATGTGTATGGAGGGGGATTATTGGGTGCAGTGTTGGCGAATTTCAGGAAGCATGGAGGTTTTAAAGGATGCAGTGTCTCGACAGCTAACAACTGATGCAGGTAGTTTGTTCCATGCTTCAGCAACTCTGAGCGTGAAAAAATGTTTCCGAAAGTCATGGGAACTGTGCTGTTTTCTGATTTGTGGGCAAGCCCACGTGTCTTAGACACATGGAAATCAAAAAGGTACTCAGGGTTGTTGTTACATACTACCACATAATACTATACACCAGTTATATTGAGTACACACTAATACACGAACATGAACATAGCCATTTTAATTTTACGTCTAGTGTTATTTCCCTTTTTTACGCTACGTTAATAATATGTAAATATTGTTTCATAAAGAAGCGTTTAATACGCTATATTTTTTTAATGGTTTCTTCAAATTCGTCCAAGCGTCTGATGACAAGGTCACAAATTTGATCCCTCTTACAATCTGGGGAGATGGTCAATATTGGGTCTTGAAACCTCAATTAGCGCTTTTGTTTCGTGTTTGAACATAAATAAATAAATAATATAATTGTTTCTACTTTTGGCACAAGGCCAGATATTATCCCAGTGTATTACTGGTACTTTATTTTATCGACCCCGTAAGGATGAAAGGCAAATTTAACCTCAGCGAGATTTGAACTCAGATCATAAAGGGCCGTAACTCTTTGCTGCAAAGCATGGTGTCCGACCCTCTACGGATACTGCCAATCCACCGCCCTTAAATAAATAATATAATGTAATATAATATATGTATATATATATGTGTGTGTGCATGAGGCGCGCGCGCGCGCGCGTATGTGTGTATATGTATGTGTGCGTGTGTGTATGTATATATATATACACACACACATATACATACATACATACATACATACATGATGGCTGCCCCCTCGTTATCGAGTATGACCATTGCACGAAAAAAAACATAATGACAATAATAATAACAACAATAATAATAATAATAATTGTTTCTACTTTTGGCACAAGGCCAGCAATTACCCAGTGCATTACTGGTACTTTATTTTATCGACCCCGTAAGGATGAAAGCCAAAGTTAACCTCGGCGGGATTTGAACTCAGAATGGAAATAATAACAATAATAATAATAATAATAATAATAATAACAATAATAATAATAATAATAATAATAATAATAATAATAATAATAATAATAATAATAATAATAATAATAGGGAAGAAGACGCACGAGGTGACGGAGGTCATGAAATCGCTCCCGTAAGTTTTGAATTTTTAACATATTTAAATCATTTGTGAAATAACAACTCTTAGTACAAATGCTACGTAAAGCACCCGGCTTGAGCCCCAAAAAATTCGGACCCAAAATATATTGTTATAAGGCTCAAATATTCAAATATTCAACTTTGTATTGTACACTGTATATCCAAAAAAAAAAAATGGCTATAAATGGAAGAAGAAGAACCCCCCCCCCCCTCCTCTCCTCTGGCTACACTATATAGGACAGCTAAACTCACCAACACCAGAAACTAGATACACCACCCACCCCATCATCTGTGTACACTAAACACAACAGCATTTTCACCTTCACCGCCACCGCTCACTACGGCCATCATTACCACCACTATCCCACCACCGCCGCCACCACCCCTTGACTCCTTCACTGCTGCTGCCACCGCTACAGCACCATCACTACAGTAATACGGTCGCATCACCGCCACCACTGCCTCGGTATCGACATCACCACCACCACTGTCTCAGTATCGCCAACGCCGCCAGTCTCTGCTGGCTGCCACTTCCACATTATAGAATTCCTACTACTAACAAAGAGGAAGGCATCAAAATATATAGATAGACTCAAAAGAAAAAAGAAAAAACAAACAACAAAACCAAAGCAGCACAGCAACAACAGCAAAAAACGAGAAAAACGAACAGAGAAAAACAAAAACAAAAAAAGAACCCCCAAAAACGTAAAGAAAATAAGAATGAAGAGAGAAGCAGGCGGACGGACAGAGAAGAGGGGGGAAAAAAGTAAAACTTAAAACACAAAAACTAAGTCAGACACTCGAATACTACATTACAATGAAACTTATGCTTATTCATTTTTGGGGCCCTTTCTGCCCGTGTGTTTGTTTGTTTATGTGTGTTCGTATACAGCGTGGTGATAATGCCACACAAGGGCCAAGTGGGATGGCGGATCCACAGATGGCTATGTAAACATACATTCGCCAATCCTCGATAAGAGTGTTTAAATATCGAACATAAACAGTTCGAATAACGGTGAAATGGAGACTAGAACGTCATGTGACAGACTCTCACCCAACAGGTGCCCCCTGGCTCAGCAGCAGGAACCTGACTGTCAACCAAATACTGCTGATGTTGGAGGAAGAAGAAGAAGGAAAGGGGCCAGAACCAACTGGACGAAAGAATTGAATAGAACTGTTATGCAATGCTACCTGAAAAGTAACCCCAAGGAGAGGGGCTACAGGAGACGGATGCATAACATCTGGAACGAGATTGGTTTATTTAAATTAGATGAACAAAAATTGGCCGGGCAGGCTCGGGTAATAAGAACTAATGGGTGGATAAGCGAGCTGGAACTGGAGGAACTGAGCAGAGAGAATGGCTTGGAGATGGCGGGTGTAGTATGCCAGACAAGCGAGCCGGCGGGAAATGAAGGTGAGGAGGTCCTGAGAACGGAGGAACCACCCGAAGCAGACAATGATCTGAATACTGAGATAAATAATACCTGGAACAGAGATACGGCCACTGAGGAGATGAATGCTGACGGGCTAGGACAAGATTCGGTTGACATCCTAAATTTAGTGGTAGATGAGTTGAACAATGATAGTGGGAGACCTATGAACCTAAGATTTGTAGACAGGAAAAAGTTAAAAGAAACAACAGCTAAGGTAAACAAAGTCATCCCATACCTTGAGGCGAGGAGTCTTCACCAGTGCAACAATATCCTCAAAGCAACAGCAAATACGGTGAGGAAACTACTTGGTATAAAAGCGAGAGGAAACAACAGACAAGAAAGAGCAGAGCCGTGGTGGAAGAAGCGACTGAGTGGGCAAATCGGGGAAAAGAGAAATGACATAGGAAAGCTTGAGTCACTACTGAATGGGACACTAAAAAACATAGGCACTAAAAATAGACTGGAAATAAAATACAAAACTAGGAGTAAAAAGCTAAATATTATCATAGAGGAATTGAAGCAACGCATTGTAGCAAAGAGTGCCAAAATCAGGCGATACGAGAACAGAGTCAGTCAGTATAAACAGAACCGCATGTTCGACAACAACCAGAAGATGCTGTTTGGACAGCTTGAGGGGAAAGAAAGAGGCAACGACTTGATCCCTGGCGCGGAACAAGCTAAAACATTCTGGAGAGGAATATGGGAGCAGGATGTTAGACACAATGCCCAGGCAGGGTGGATTGAGACAGTACAGAGGGAGATCGGTGAGCAGGCACAACAACAGACTGATTTGAGTATCACAGTTGAAACTCTTAAGGGGCAAGCCAAAAAACTAACCAACTGGAAATCACCAGGCCCAGATGGTGTGCAGGGGTATTGGATTAAACATTTAACATCCCTCCACCCGAAGCTGACGGCCATGTTCAATGACTGCTTGGTGTCGGGTGAGGTGCCAGAGTGGTTGACAAAAGGTACCACAGTTCTGATAATGAAAGACCGAATCAAGGGTAATGATGTTACCAACTATAGACCTATCACATGTCTGCCCGTAATGTGGAAACTGTTGACGAGCATTGTGTCTGAGGAAATCTACCATCACCTCCACACAAACAACTTGTTACCGGACGAACAGAAAGGATGCCGAAAGAAGTCACGTGGTACAAAGGACCAGTTGCTTATTGATAAGATGGTAATGGGGAATTGCAGGAGGAGACACACTGATCTTGCCATGTGATGGATAGACTACAGAAAGGCATTTGATATGGTGCCTCATTCCTGGATCACCAAAAGCCTGGAGATCTTCAGGGTGGCAGATAACATCAGACAGTTGCTGGGCAGGAGTATGGGGTCCTGGGAGACAGAGTTGACATCAACTGGAGTATCCTTGGGAAGCGTGAAGATCAAGAGAGGTATCTTCCAGGGAGATAGCCTGTCCCCTCTGTTGTTTGTCCTTGCCCTGATGCCCTTGACCATTATGCTGCGAAAAGTGAGAGCAGGATACAAGTTGGGAAGGGGAGAGCTTACCATCAATCACCTCCTCTTCATGGACGATCTTAAGCTCTTCGGGAAAAGTGAGAAGGAGTTGGATGTGCTTGTTGACACTGTCCGTATTTTCAGCAGTGATATATGTATGCAGTTTGGTATTGGTAAATGTGGAGTCATTGTGATGAAGAGGGGTAGGTTGAGCAGAAGTAACGGGATCCAGATACCAACAGGTGAGATGATAAAGGAAATTGACTCTGAGGAAGGATACAAGTATTTGGGCGTTCTGGAGGCTGATGGCATAAAGAACAAAAAAATGAAGGAATTGTTAAGAACTGAATACATTCGGAGAGTAAGGAGCGTATTGAAGTCACATCTGAACAGCAGAAATGCCATAAGCGCAGTAAATTCCCGAGCTGTGTCTATTATTAGGTACAGTGCGGGAATTCTGAGATGGAATGTTGCTGAACAAAAAGAAATGGATAGGAAGACTAGGAAGCTATTGACTATCTACAACATGTTCCACAAGAGGAGTGATGTCGATAGACTCTACCTAAGGAGATCTGAGGGTGGAAGAGGTCTTATCAGCATAGAGGACTGTGTTCAGATGGAGAAAAACAACCTATACAAATACGTGACCTATAGTAAGGAGCCGATGCTCAGAGCTGTACTGAAGGAGGGGACAGTAGGCCAGGGGATATCCAAGGAGGAAATAACATCAAGGAGGAAGAGCAGCCTTAAGGGAAAATCCCTTCATAGTACCTTCTTTGAGAAAACTGAATTTAGAGATCCACAGACATGGAACTGGTTGAGAAGAGGAGACCTCAAAAAGGCTACAGAAGGAATGCTAATGGCTGCGCAGGAGCAGGCCCTCAAAACGAAGTGGTTGAAGCACCATATCTACAAGGAGGAGGCTAGCCCACTGTGCAGGATCTGTGGAGAGAGAGAGGAGACTGTGGCTCACATTGTGTCCGAGTGTAAACACCTAGCCCAGACCCACTATAAGGGCTGGAGACACGATGTGATGGGCAGGGTGATCCACTGGCACCTGTGCAAAGTAAACAATCTACCACATTCTGAGAAATGGTATGAGCATAGGCCAGAGGCGGTGATGGAGAACAGTCAGGTGAAGGTGCTGTGGGATTTTAGGATACAGACGGACAAAAAACTGGAACACAATAGACCTGACCTGGTGGTTGTGGACAAAGAAAAAAGATCGTGCCTGATTGTGGATGTGGCCTGCCCGTTCGACACGAGAGTGCAAGAGAAGGAGAGGGAGAAAATTAACCGATACCAGGACCTAAAGTGGGAGGTGAAAAGGATTTGGAACTGCCATGAAGTCAAAGTGATCCCGATTGTCATAGGCGCACTGGGGACTATCTCCAAAGGTTTCCAGGGATGGTTAAAGAAAATCGGCCCCTTCACGCTTTTTGGAACGCTTCAAAAGGCATGCTTGCTTGGAACAGCAAGAACCCTCCGATACGTCCTGAATATCTGAGGCTGCAGGTAGTGGCTTGATATTCAATCCAACGGACTTTCCAGTTAACCAACATCAATGACTGAGATTCAAGGAATAACAATAACAATAATAATAATAATAATAATATATATATATATATATATATATATATATATATATATATATGATTCCAGTTACTCAGAGAAATAACAACCCAACCAGGAGCTGGACATATCGGAGTTTTGACGGAGTAATGAATCAAAGTAATGAATTAAAAGGCTTAATCACAGATCGATCTTTGACTCTTAGTAAAAGACAGCCAAAAAATTTGAAGTAATTACTAACAAAAGCAAAGTTTGACCTTAACAACAAAGACCAATCATTCACTGTATCTAAATCCAATGATAGTCGATGCGGCACATGTCAATCCATACACGCCGGTCAATAAATGAAAACAAAAACTGGAAAAATATTCCCAAATGCAAATATGAACTGCAAAAGCAGAAATCTAATTTACTACATTAAATGCCCGAATTGTGAAGAACTATATGTCGGTCAAACTGGAAATGCACTATCGGAACGTGCACGGGTACACCGTCAACAAATCAGAGACCCAAATGTCCGTCAGATACCCCTAAGCGGCCACCTGGTAACATGTGGTCAGGGAATATTTATAATATTCCCATTCTACAAATTACACAGCCCAAGTGAAATCAAGAGAAAAATCAAAGAAAAGAATTTTATTGATAAATTAAAACCCAAGCTAAATGAACAATAATAACGCTTAGGGGTATTATTTCTACTACCACTATGACTACGACCACTAACAACAACAACAACAACAACAATAATAATAATAATAATAAAAGTGATGTTGAGGGTGATGATTAATAGAAAATGCTATTTTCATCATTTCTAAAAATAGCAAAACAATTGATGCTTTGGATATGATTATTGGTCGTTAGACATGCTCAACCAGCCGTGACGCTTAAACCAATCAGCTTTAGTAATTCAGTGAAACTACACACTGATTGGTCGAAATACAGTTTACAGGGCTTAGCATTCTGGAGCCACTTTTCTCTGTATAAAATGTATAAAAGGTAGGAAATTTACCCATCTTATTACAGTTGAAAATTGCAAACTTGACTGTCACCACATATTATGAACCTGAAGATTGCGAAAGCATGAAAGTACTTGTTCAATTAACACTTAGAATTTAATATTCTATCATACTATTTCATTATAATACCATTATATATTTTAAAGGATTGTAAATAAAACGAGTAAATCATACAAAGTTGGAATTCCTCTTATTAATATAATCTTCTATACACAATCATACACACCCGTGTATATTTACCTATCTCTCTCTCTCTCTCTCTCTCACTCTCTCTCTCTCTCTCCCTCTCTCCCTCTCTCTCTCTCTCTCTCTCTCTCTCTCTCTCTATATATATATATATATATATATATATATATATGCAGAGGTTATATTTAATTTGTTGGGATTCAACAAGCTTAAAAATTGTTATAACTGATATAAAGCACTCAACAAGTTAGTGGAGTAAATACATAATATATTAATAAATGGAAACTATATTTATAAAACCATATTTATTTTATTATACATATTTCAAGGGCAACAAAGGCAAATTATGGTGCGCTTTCATCAGATAAAATACAGATTTGTTTTATAAATAAATATTGACATACCCGGAAAAACTATCAATATGTATAATCGTTCTTTCTTTCCTCTTCTATCTTTCTCTTTTCTTTGTTCTTTTTTTCTTTTTTTCTTTTTTTCTCTCTCCCTTACTTATCATCTTCTTCCAACAGTTTAATTTAAATAAACCGTCATCTTTTAAACCTTTCGGACACTCATTTGCATACTCACTCATAACTTTGTATTACCTTCAATAAATGTAATATCTCCACTATCCAGGAAGTTCCAACCGTTAAGGTTGTCTTTTTTCCGGGTATGTCAATATTTATTTATAAAACAAATCTGTATTTTATCTGATGAAAGCGCACCATAATTTGCCTTGGTTGCCCTTGAAATATGTATAATAAAATAAATATGGTTTTATAAATATAGTTTCCATTTATTAATATATTATATATATATATATATATATTGGTAAACGGAATAGAAAATGCTGACAAATTGTTCACAGTTGAAAAATGGTTTAATTAGGAATAAAAGAGTATTAGTGATTGTATGGGTTAGTATTCAGTTGTGGTTTTAAGTTTTTAAGTTTTTACCGGTTAATACCTCCCCTTCAACTCTTGCCACCCTAGACACGTTAAAATTAATATTCCCTACAACTTAGCCAAGAGAATCTGTACTATAGTCTCCAATAAAAACATCTGCTACTTACGGCTACAAGAACTAAAGGACACACTCATAGGCAGGGACTACCCTGCATCACTAATTGACAATGGAATCCAACGTGCCCTAAAACTCAGTACCCAGGACCTTAGACATCCTAAAGTAAATCAACCAAAACTAAAAGCTCTTCCATACATCTCCACACACAACCCCCTCAACAATGAGGCCTTTGACACCATCCTCCAGAACATCCCTGTATTGAAAAAGGACCATAGAATGAACCAAATTCTACGAACACACGATATCATAAAGAGCAAAAGACAATCCAAGTCAATGAAAAACATCTTAACACATGCCAAAGTACTGCCAACCACAACAACGAAACCCACAGTAAAAAAATGCGATAGACCCAACTGTGGCATTTGCATCAACCTAATAGAGGGTTCGGAATTCTATTTCAAAGATGGACAACGTTTTATAGTAAAACACAATTTCACATGTGCATCGGAAAATCTAATATATGTATTAACTTGTTCAGGTTGTCGAGAACAATACATAGGCCAGACCAAAAACAGCCTCCGCCAACGCATGACTGTCCATAGATCCCAAATTAAAATACGGGAATACAGGAAAATACCACTGAGTGAACACATTGATACCTGTGCCGCCCAAAATCATCCCAACTTCAGAATCTTTCCCCTCTACAAATTTAAAGATAATGCCACCCACACCCAGCGCATCAGCAAGGAATCTTACTTCATTAACAAATACGGACCCCGTCTAAACACTTCTCCCTAAGAAGAACCCACAACATACACACGTCAACATACATACCTACATCAGCACACATCTCTACCCACATATATACAAAAAAATATATGTGCATATATATGTATGTATATATGTGTATATATATATATATATATGTAGTGAATATATGTATGTGTGTATATATATATAGTGAATATCATTTCACACCTTTTATTGTTAAGATTTTTGATGTTCTATTAAGAGAACCGATTTTACTGAAAAAATCGAATAATGTACACCATTTTACCAGGGGGAAAAAATACTGGTCCACCCACACACACACGCACACACGCACACATATATACACAAACACATACACACGCGTACATCAACATACAAAGAGACTTATACACACACACACACACACGCACTTCTCCGTATAAGACAAAAGCTGAAAAATATCTTTTGACCTTCGAATGACTCTGCTATATACACACACACACACACACTCACACACACGCACTTATCTTAATAGCCATTTGACACACATCGCTGCTGGCCATTGTCGCCGCATCGAACACCTTACTACTACTACTACTACACACACACACACACACACACATATACACACACACACACACACACACACACACACACACACACACACACACACACACACACACATACACACACACACATACATACACACACACACACATATTTGTTGTGAAAGAGTCATTTCTCAATCTTGGCGCAAAACCAATTTTTTATCCACATGACCTCTACCGACCAATCAAAATTGTTTTGACCAAGAATTTTTGCTGGAGCCACTTTTTTAACATTTTAACATAAAAACAGTCTTGGCGCAAAATCAACTTTTTACATTCACATGACCTCTACCGACCAATCAAAATTGTTTTGACCACAAGCATTTTTGCAACACAAAAATAACGCTGGAGCCACTTTTTTAACATAAAAACAGGTAGAATTCCCAAAACTAATCAGATCAGAGCAAACAGCACGAACACTCTATCTCAAAATTATTTTTGAAAAGCATTTAGAAATGCGCAACCGGTAAAAGCTTAAAAACTTAAAACCACAACTGAATACTAACCCATACAATCACTAATACTCTTTTATTCCTAATTAAACCATTTTTCAACTGTGAACAATTTGTCAGCATTTTCTATTCCGTTTACCAATATATAATAACTTGTGTGTTACACCTCTATTCTTTTAACTATATATATATATATATATATATATATATATATATATATATATATATATATATAGATATATATAGATAATTTAATATAACTAACATAAGCGCACAGATGCACGCCCATGCTAGCAAATACACAGGTTATGTCATAGTACCTAGGTGGTTCAATGCAGGAGAATGCAGAACAATAATATAAAAGAAACTAATTAGTTGGAGTGAAAATTTAAGTAAGTAAAAAATTAAAAAAAAATTTTTTTTTTTAAAGATATTTTCTTATTTTACGTCTTTTATATATATATATATATATATATATATATACACACACACATACATATCTATATGTACACACTCACACACACACACACACACACACACACACACACACACACACACACACACACACACACACACACACACACACACACACACACGATAACAATTAACAGTGCTGCGATCGAATGGGGCTTTTTAGCCCAGCCAATGATCTAAAATGTCTTGCACAGAGTCGGCAACCAAAACATTTACTGGGAATAGTCGGCTGTGGTTAGAGTTCATGTACTTTTGCATGTCGTTTGAGCCCTCCTGCTGATCTACATTCTCTACCACATGCTTGGCAGGCCTGATGAGTAGCATCTCCAACAGCAGCCTGGTAGTCAACCACTGGTCTTACTTTATGACTGCGAAGATGACTTTCGAATCCAGCTTTGCTGAGGCAGAGTCTCGCACAGACGCTGCATGTCGGCGCCACAGGAGGAGGACCTTCGCTGTCTGGAAATGCAACAGTAATGTCCTTCCTCACATCCCTCTTTACTTTCTCGTATGCGATTGGAGATGCCTCAAATGCAACTTTCCCCTCATATACAGTCTTTCTCCATTTATTACGATTAGCAGCAATATTTTCCCATGTATCAGCAGAGATGTTAGCGTCTTTCAAAGAGGCTTTCAACGAATCCTTATACCTCTTTTCTGGTTTATGTGGATGTCGTTTTCCTTTAACTAACTCTCCATAAAAGAGTTATTTTGGTATTCTAGAATCCTTCATCCTGGCAAGGTGACCATTCCAACGGAGTTTTTGCTTAAGCACAAGAGCTTCCAAAATCTCGACATCACTGATGTGGTCTCTCCAGTGAACGCCATGGATCCGTCTGAGACACATCTGGTGGAAACGCTCCAATTGTTTAAGGTGGTGTCGATATATGACCCAGGTCTCGCAGGCATAAAGAAGAGAAGAGAGCACACTTGCCTTGTACACCTTTACCTTTGTCTTCTTGCATATGACTCGCCGACCCTAGAGCCGCCTTTCTAGCTTTCCGAAAGCATCACTTGCTTTCCTAATCCTGAGTGGAATTTCATTATCAAGGTTGCTGTATCGATTGACACTGCTTCCCAGGTAGACAAACTGATCAACCACTCCAAGTAGTTTACCATATACATAGATATTTGGCTCACTGTACAGCTTACCAGGGGCAGGTTGGTACATAACGACGGTTTTCTTGAGACTGACAGTCAATCCTAGGACAGTGCAAGCATCAGAAAATACATTCAAAATGTGCTGCATATCACCCTCTGTGTGCGCTACAAGATCGCAATCATCTGCATATACATACATATGTGCATATATAGTATATATGTATAAATATATGCATATATATTTCAGTAACAACCGAAACACACTCACATATTAAGTGTTGCAGCGGGTCCTGTCAGAATCAATCGTCTCCAACTAATGTGGCTGGATCCCTAAATGAGACAAGCCAAGCTAATTTATGTATTCTTGATGTGAAATCGTGTGTTGAAACCGATATTGTGACCTCTTCAATGACTATCTATTTTGTGCCGCCTCTTACTTTCTGGTCTTAAACTTCTACTCCATCTTGTTTTTGTTTTGTGATGCGTTTTTCGTGAATTGAATTAGCTATTTGCTGGATGCTCTCCGTGACGCTAGCTTCTCAATTCAGTAGGACCATATCCGTTTAGGAGAACCACCTGTACTGATAGAAACTGTATAGTCTGTAAGATAAGCGCACAGATAAACTGCAAAACTGGAAATGTAGTCTATAGGATAAGATGTACAGAAAGATAATGCAGAAACAAGACAACGACATACATAGAAGAGACATCCCGTAGTATGGGAGAGAGATTAAAGGAACACTGGCGAGAACTTTAGGAGGAGAAAAGCTCATCATTGCTGTACCAACATGCCAAACTTGAACACGGGGTCTCAATAGATAACATAGAAATAAAGATCCTATCCACACATAGAACTGATGCAACATTCAGACAAATTACGGAAGCCACACATATAATTGTTTCTACGTTAGGCACAAAGCCAGCAATGACCCAGTGTATTACTGGTACTTTATTTTATCGACCCCGTAAGGATGAAAGGCAAAGTTAACCTCGGCGGAAGCCACACATATAATAGAAGATAGACATAGCCTGAACAGCAAGCATGAGTGGAATAGTAACAACCCGCAACTTAAGGACTGAAAACAGAATAGGGGAAAAAAAAGACACGAACAGCAAACGATACAAACCCATACACATATAGACATGACAAACATAAACACACACACACACACACACACACAGACACACACACACACACACACACACACACACACACACACACACACACACACACACACACACACACACACACACACACACACACACACACACACACACACGAAGGCGCAAGCGCATGTGCAGATACGAAACACGAAAAATACACCGCAAACAAAAACAAAATGCAGTAGAAGTTTAAGACCAGAAATTAAGAGGAGGCACAAAACTGATAGTCAATGGGGAGATCACAAGATGTGTGACGAAAGCACTTTGACAAACGAATAAATAACAAACAATAAAGATAAAGATAAAGTGAAAATTATATGGTGCGTGTGTTTCTTTCTATTGGAATATTGGCAACATAAACATCCCCAAACCATAGAAGCCCGTCGTGTATATATATATATATATATATATATATATATATATATATATATTTTTTTTATATACATTATATTAGATATATCTCATTTGAAATAATACAGCCAAATTTCCACGCAATACTTTTAGTTAGCACCCCGAACACATAATTGGGAATATAATCACTTATTTCCTAATGTTTGTTGAGTGAGTTGGAATTTGGCCGGAGTATCGCTAAAAAGCTTTCTCCGATATTGTATTTATATATATATATATATATATATATATATATATATATATATATATATATATATATATATATACAGTATTTTCCGTTGTGTTGTAATATAAATATTACACAAGCCTTGTCGTACGTGATGTTGGTGACTCAACCAGCCGGGAAAGACATCTATCAGCGAGTCGAGATTCGCGCTCAGCAGGTGTTTCCTAGAGAAAATTAATTAATTCTACTGGTTAGCTAAGCCAATGGCAGTGTCAATAGTAAATGAGAAAAGTCTAACATGAACAAAAGGGAATCAAGGTAAGACAATAAATTTAATATAACTACGATTAGAATGTTGTAGTTGCTTAAAAGTGGTGACAGTTAGGATAAACGCAGTACTTGCTAACATTAAGGGAGAATATTGCATAAAGGATTAATCAATTGTGAATGAACTCATACCTGAGAACGCCTAATTCGTTGTCTCAAAGCAATAGCTGTACCTTTTTTGGAGGTAAGTCTTGAACGTTTCCGTGTGGGCATAACGACGTGTAACGAAGCTGTTAGGTTAGAGAGAGGTGATTAAATACAGAGAGAGATGACACCAGATTCGTTAGCATGGTTACTGGTGAATGGGAAGATTTGGAAATATGATTACAATAACTTACCGAATTTTCCCGTCTATAAATTGCACTTAAAATAATTAAATTTAATCAAAAAACAGCTCTGCGCTTTATACTCCGGTGAGCCTTATGTATAAATAATACAATGGTAATCAATCACGGCTCTAACAGAAGTAATAGATCTAGACTAAAAGTAAAGAAGATAGCATTTTCCTGGTTGGCCTTACACGCCGTTGCGCGGACCTGATTTTAAATCATACGCCTTATATCCTGGTGAGCCTTATAGAGCGGAAAATATCTATTGGAAAAGAATACGAATTCATGACCAAGGTGTGACAAAATAGGCGTCTATACAGCGCCTGAAACAAACTTGTCCAAAACCCTAGGATTTTTCTCGTTAAGTATCCACCCAAAAGGAACCGTTTTTTAGTTACAAAAAATAACCAAAGTGTATAGTAGCTATATTTCTGACATATCTTGCCAAAAAGAACAATATATTCAAAAAATGTTCTAAAGTACATTCAATCTCTCTTTTTGACCGATATCTTAATAAGCAAGTTATCGATTTTTTATTGGCTGTCAGTGTCTATCTGCATGCAGGTGTGCACGTGTGCGCAATTAATTGCAAATACGCTCATAACATTTAGTCGTAAGCAGAACAAAAAATGCCATTAGAGGTGGGCTAATAATGAAGACACAAACCCTGGTGAACTTACGTTTAAACACCCGAAAAGTTACTCATTTCCTGTGCAAAAGACTGTATTATAAATTAAGTAATTTTTTTAAATCTTTTGTTTAAAAAAGGAAAACATTGGTACGACGTAAATTTTTTTACTTGTATTGTATGTGTACAATACAACTTGGTCAACGTATTATTTAGTAAATTTTTTTTCAAAAAGCATGATTATTTAAGACTGTTTGAAAATTTACTCACAGCTTTTAGGTTCACAAAAGACACCATTAAATTTGGTTCCCTTTTCAGATAGGGATAATACTGTATTTCCACTTGAATAAGGTGGAATATGAAAAGATAAACTCTTTAATGGTCGGTCGTTTACTGAGACAGCTGGGAAGACATGCAGCTGGCCGTCCAATCAATAACGCACGTCCTTATATGGGCATATGAAATTTATTTTTATTGCGCCAGATGTAAACTAAGAGTTCTTGTGTTCGAATTCACATAAAATTTCATTGGAATCGAAAAACATTCTGTCATAGGGCCCGATTATCGATTTTTCGAAAATTTCAAGTAGCCTATTCCACTCTACGCGTTGAGTTTTATATATGTGTGAGGTTTCATGAAAATTGGATGAACGGTGTAGCATACAAGTTCGGTACACTAAACAATGTCCATCTTCCCTTTATATATAGAGATATCAAATGAAATACCAATATACCCAACTATAGTGTATATTGTGTATATATATCACATGAAATATCAATATACCCAACTATAGTGTATATTGTGTATATATATCACATGAAATATCAATATACCCAACTATAGTGTATATTGTGTATATATATCACATGAAATATCAATATACCCAACTATAGTGTATATTGTGTATATATATCACATGAAATATCAATATACCCAACTATAAGGGCGATCGCGAATTAACAGTTCACAAAAACTACTACTTCAAACTGTTTAAAACTTTTAAATTACTGAGGTTTAAAAAGTTTGCTCGTGTTAATATGGTGCTTGGGTTAAAAATTCCAAGACGACAATTCAAAATTGAGAGAAATTGAGGAAAGTTGGGATTGCAAGAAGAGGACTGTGACCTGGGTTTCTGCAAATCATTACGTCTAATAAAGCGTCATTTCCGATACACGCACAACTGTCATAACGTCTTCAAACTACATAAAGTTAATGTCAGCGTTTCTGTTTTGACTAAATAACTTCCTAGATCAAGTACAACAACTACAACCACGTCTGCTCCGTTCACACAGAGCCATCAACCGTCTTGCAACTGTCCAAATTATATTTGGTGTAAGTTGGCGCTGGAATAGTCGGGATTAATACACTATACTTATCTATCTATACTTACACACACTTTGTGTGCATGTATGTGAGAGAGATTGAGACGAGTGAGTGAATGAACATGTCAAGTGTGTCTTTACATGAGTCAAGAATAGACAGGGTGTGACGGGATTAATTCCGAATGAACCAATCGATTGCAATACCACCACGCAGTCCACATTTAAAAGTATGATATAAATAACTCCAATTTTTTTTTCTTCTTCCTAAATTTTGCACGACCTATTTCCTTTCAGAAATTCTATACCACAAAATATGTGCGTCGATGAATTCTTTCAATATTAGTTTATTCAACTTTTGTTACTACTTCTCGACAAACCCATAGAATATAACTTGCCTTTAAATAACCATTTAAAACTGCCCACCTTCAATCAACCATAAAAATAGAAAGAAACATTCTGAAATATTTCGGTTGATTGATTCTAAAAAGGTACTTTTTCAAATTCTACCATTGGGTTAGCTATAAATAAATAGTTGTATACATACCTGTTGGGCACCGGCAACAACAGACGAGAACTGTTGACAATGTGTGAGACTGGTGGGTCACTATCCACTTGCAGAGTGGCTGCGAACAGCATGTATCCACGTCAAGAGACGGACAGATGGGGTGAGTGGGGGTGAGAAGAGGACGATGACCATGATCGTGAAAAAGGTAAAAGGAGCTGAGGACCCAGTAAGAGGAAGCTGGTGTGTATCCAAATTGGAGAATGGAACTGTATGGTACAATACCAGCAGAATAGCGGTAGGGGTCTTTCTGGAAATAGGGGGTGTCGAGATGGAGGACGCAGCCTGGCTCAGGAAGTAGGATGACTGCAACCACATCAAAGTGACCGGATTGGATGCCGTGCTGAAAGGAGTGAATCTGGTCCTGAGATGAGGGCTGCGTACTATCGAAATCTGAATCGATTCGATGACTGTACTCGGTGGATGAGATCAGTAATCACCAATGACGGGAAGGTACGAACGAAAGAGGTGGCAGAGATGTTAATAAAGTGCCACCTGGGATGTCTGGAAGATCAAGCTGCTGAGTTTGGCGAAAAGCTGAGCATGGTTATTGTGACATCGGAAAGGAAAAAGGCGGGCGTTCTAAAGAGGGTGAGGAAAGCCTGGCCTGAAGTACCGGAGGAGTCGAAGTGAGGGGTAGCTGCAGTGTGTCGACTGAGTGACTTGGAGCTAAAGAGACTGCGTATCATGCATCATATGGAAGTGGATAGGACGCTGTTCCTAGACAGGAAAGTTGACTCCGACGTTACCAGGCAGAGCATTCAGAAAGTTGAGACAGGTGTTAGTCTGTAGCGAAATCTGTCCACGCCTTGAACCTTGGGTGACACCTAAAAGTCAAATTCTAGGTCACCATCCTTTTCAGTGCGGACAGGTTCATTCATGGGCGATCCCTCAAGGTGGGAGACAGAAAGCGACAGGTATATAAAGCCTTATTTTCCCACGTTTTACACAGGAGATCGGAGCAGTACGCTATAGTTCTAGCTATGTAAAGATTCAACGCTACCTACAGGCCGCAGAGGTCTACAGACAACTACAGACCATTACTCTCTCTCTTTCACCTGGTCTCAGACTACACCAGCCTCATGAACAAACAACAAAAATGACATCGTCAACCTTCGCAACTCGTGGTAACTTGTTTATTGTTCTTTTTGACTGAAGTGAAGTAAACCTTTTTATATATAAAGTAATTCAGCTATTCTTGTTATTTCATCTAACACTCACTAATAATACCCTTCGTTACATTGGTGACCCCGACGTGATAAAAAAAATACGAAGTAGTACTTTAAAAAAAAGAAAACAACACGCATTGTTCTGATCGTGGCTTCCATTGCCAACATCAACAACTTTCTCAGCAATATATAATTATCAAGCTTCCCATCTATATGGTACGATATGATAAAACTTCACTTTTTCAAATTATTCACCAAACATCCAATCTACGGAATATTTACAGTGACTTCGCTTTGATATTTCGATTCATTACCAAAACACTTCACCACGTGCTTCGTAATCTCCAACAACAACAACAACAACAGACAATACTACTAGCTTCCTAGCAAGAAAACGATAACATAAAGAAGAGAAAACTGAACTTTTTGTAAAGAACAATTATATAAATATATATATATATTTTTTTTACAGGTTATATATGAACGTTCATTTTTTTTTTAAATTTGTTATATTGTATTACATGCCTGCATACGCACACACATTTCTTTGTCATACACCAACATGTTTTTGTCTATGGTATGTTCTGGATGATTCGGTTGGGTTTCTGCGAGATCACTTTTCACCTGGTCGAGGTACGGCAACAGCTATTAAACACATGATAAACAACCCACGGGTACTACTCGCCTGGACTCACTCAAGCACGCAACTTAAAATTGCACACACTCATGTCATAGCGTAAACCTCGACTCACTGGAAAAGCATCTTACGTATGATGATACATCGAGAGAAATAGTCCTCTGTGTTGTCATATCGTAATCTGATACTGCAACCCCGAACGTTCAGCCATCCATACACAACAGTTCGAAATACATGATCACAACTTTGTATATTTACAGTTTCTTCTAAATTTTACACACACACACATGCATACACAGTTATACGATATTATTATTTTTTTCTCTCTCCAAATTTCTTTGCACTCGAAATGCGGGCGCAGTACCCACCTTTTGTGTGTTTTGGGACACGCTTCTGGAATCAGATTTCGCTACGCCTTTTATAATAGATCGCTGCTCCTTCATCCATCTGGGTAGGGAACTAATGTAGCGAAATCTGTCCACGCCTTGAACCTTGGGTGACACCTAAAAGTCAAATTCTATGTCACCATCCTTTTCGGTGTGGGTAGGTTCATGCGTGGGCGATCCCTCAAAGTAGGAGACAATGCGACAGGTATATGAAGCCTGTATTATCCCACGTTTTACACAGGAGATCGGCGCCATACTCTATAGAAAACTATGTAAAGATTCAACGCCACTTACAGGCCGCAGAGGTCTACAGACAAGTACAGACCATTACTCTCTCTTTCACCTGGTCTCAGACTACACCAGTCTCTTGAACCAACAACAAAATAACATCATCAACCTTTGCTACTCGTGGTAACTTGTTTATTGTTCTTTTTGACTGAAGTGAAGTAAACCTTTTTATATATAAAGTAATTCAGCTATTCTTGTTCATTCATCTAACAACATTTAATAATACCCTTCGTTACAAGTCCATCGACCCCGCTCCGGATGTGCACAAGACGGGAAACATTCTGGTGGAACCCAACTGGGAACGATTTGCAGTTGATATGACGTTTACCGGCAGGGGACGTATCTCTCGATGGTAGACTGTGGGCCGGAGCGAATAGCAATATGGGAGGAAATAAAGACGAGGGCTGCAGATGAATGCTGAACTAAATATTCCTGGAGCGTGTCCTTGTAGTTGAGCTGCTGATGAGCAATGGCACTGCATTTCACTCACAGGCACTGAAGGAAATATTTGATAAGTGGAAAAATAGAGAAAATTATAATTTTTTCGTTACGAAAAAATATTTTTCTGCAGCACAGCGAAGCTACCCATGTGTTTATTGTATAGAAACGTATATGTTTTCATATATACCTCTATAATGCTCATACACTTAGTGCTACCACCGCCAATTATATATATATATATATATATATATATATATATATATATATATATATATATATATATATATATATATATATATATATATATATATAATATTAAGGATACTATTTATAGTTATGTATATTTTAAACTATAAACAGGGAAGGTCAGTAATTTATTACTACCTTATTACCAGTAAGATAAATAGCTCAATGTAAGAACATCAGTTGTTCTACAGAGCAGTTATTAGAATTCACAAGGATCAAAGCTATGTTCAAAGCATTTATTCACTTACAGTTGTTTCATCCAAACCTAGGCTTGGAATCTTCGGAGCATTTTTCAATGCTTGTACACATAATTGACCTCCTATCCAACGCAAGAGACATACAGATACATATATATATATATTGATGTACAGTGGAGTGACATATATTATACTATACTATATTTGTACAGCAATTCAAATTTAAAATAAAAATTAAAATACATGCGGCAGATAACACAGATAATGCAAGAGGATAGTTCGATAATCAGATCTAGTAGATAGTGTATGCGTTAGTCATACATGGTGCATGCAAGTGTGTCTCATTTATATACGAGTATTGTGTGGCAAGGTGTTACATGTAATGCAAGCACTTTAAGCGGGTAAGCAAGAGTATTATGGTGGTTGTAGTGGGAGGGTATTTTTTGTATAGATCAAAAAAGTATGTGTGCAGAAAAAGAAAAAGAATATATATATATATATATATATATATATATATATATATATGCGTGTGTGTGTATGTAAAAGGAAAACAGAAATAACAATACAATCGGTACAGTATATGGAAGGGATATATTAGGTTAGTGCTTGATATAGCAGGAAGAGGGTCTTAACGTTTCGGACGCTAGTCCTTCATCAGAAGAAAGAATGAGAAATAAGATAGATTGAGGGGACGGGAAGGTTGGAATTGGAAAAAATGTCTTCAGATAAAAATAACAGGTCCATTCATGTTGACATCCCTTGGAAAACTGTTGGTGCTGGCGTTTTGTGTATGATTTACTTTTTAGAAAAGTGGATGATGGAGCGCGTCTACCTAAAATGGAAAAAAAAAACGTTTTGTAAAAAGAGCTATACTTGTGCACGTACGTCCGATATATATATGTTGTATACATGTATGCATACAGCTATGTTGGAGTGAATATCCTAATACTATTTCTTGTTCAGGCCTAGTAAGCCTCAAGCTCTGTATGCATATGAGGCTAATCAGACAAACGCGTTAATGCTATGTTTTCAGTTTATTTGAGTTCCAGTATGAAGTAAGCAAAAATGACACATTACATGGAAGAAATATATTAGTTTAACGCTTGAAATAGCAGGAAGAGAGTCTTAACGTTTCGGACACTAGTCCTTCTTCAGAAGATAGAGTTAGAAATAGAAGAAAAATAAAAAGAAAAGTGTGATAAGAGGAAGGAAAAGGGGAAAATGAGGTTTGGGGGCGGAGATAAAAAAACACTCATGCGTATTCAGATATTGATGTATGCAGCTGAAAGATTGCATTTTATCAGTTTCAAACTTCCCGTTTCCCCATCTTTCTTCTGCTTCCTCTTCCATCCTTTCTTGGATTTATAACAAACATCACCATTTCCTCCTCTCACTACTCCAGGAAAATACCAATTGGCTAACTGTTTACCATGTTACCACTTACTCAACAATATTCGTTTTTTTATTTTGTTTTTGTTTTTTTTCCGCAAAATAATGGATATTTAGTAAGGCTACATTTTGAAATATAAGGGTCCTATACAAATCTATACTATATTTATAATACTTACAGAATGAAAATATATGCACAATATTAGGAATTAGCAGCACTCCGTCGGTTACGACGAGGAATGTTCAAATTGATACGACCAACGGAACAACCTACTCGTGAACTTAATGTGCATGTGGCTGAGCATTCCACAAACACGTGTACCCTTAACGTAGTTCTCGGGGAGATTCGGCGTGAGACAGAATGTGACAAGGCTAGCCCTTCCAATTACAGGTACAATTCATTTTTGCCAGCTGAGTAGACTGGAGCAATGTGAACTAAAGTGTCTTGCTCAAGGACACAGTGCGCCGCCGGGAATCGAACTCACACCCTTACGATCTTGAGCCCAATATACTAATCTCAAAGTAACGTGCCTTCACACACAAACAATATATACAAAACTTAATTACATAAATATTCCACATTGTAAAGGAGCGTGGCTTAGTGGTTAGAGTGTTATGCTTGCAATTGTGAGATTGTGGGTTCAATTCCCGGACTGGGTGATCGTTGGATCATTGAACAAAACGCTTTATTTCATGTTGCTCCAGTTCACTTAGCTGTAGAAATGGGTTGTGACATCAGCATCATTTCAGACACATTTATCTCCAACATCCTGATTTACACTGACACACTGCCTAGCAATGCGGAACACTGCATGTCTCCGATCTTCCCGTCGTAGAACATTGGCAAATCTCCTACTCTCAGCTTCCCTGTGTGCTAAGTACACCTGATGTCTAGCTTCTCTCTTAGCAGCTGTGTATCGGTCTCTACTCCCACCATTTTTCCAAGCATTCCATGCTAGTCTTTTGTCTTTAATGGCCCTATCTACAGTGCTGTTCCACCACCAGGTCACTCTGGTCGGAACTCTGCTCCAGCCACAAGTTTCTTCAGTAGCCTGCAGTAAGTTGTCACATAAGAAATTCCAGTTATCATCTATGTCATATGATTCTAAATCGTCTTCTTTCTCGTCATAAACATCTTGAAGAGCTTTCCTAAATTTATATTTTAATGAAAGGTCTTTTAGCTTCCAGCCCTTCCTTTTCCCCACTTTCCTGTATGTGTCATTTTGTCTCTTGCTTATTGAGATGTCACTAACGACTAACCTATGCTATGGGGTACATTCTTCCCAGGGGTATGCCTTAGTATTTGACACCATCTGTCTGTCTCGCTACTTAACTAGCAAGAAGTCAATCTGGCTTATGTGTTCACCTGATAGGTTATTAGGTGGTTGGTAGGTTTCTTGAAGTTAGTTTTGCAAATGGTTAGTGCACTGGCATCACAAAATTCAAGAAGCCTCACTCCTTCGTTTCTTGAGCCATAACCGTGCCTACCATGTACCCCAGTGTATCCACCCAGGAGCTGTCCAACATGACCGTTGAAGTCCCCTGCTAGCATAACAATGTCTCTGTCCTGTCATTGAGGCTGTTTGTAAAAGTTGCTCGTAAAAGCAGTCTTTCTCTTCTTTACCTAGGCCTGCTTGGGGAACAAAGGCAGATATGATTGTCAGTAGTCTCTTGCCTACAACTAATCTAATCTTAATTATTCTATTACTGACTCTAACTACCTCTATTGTCTTATTGATCCATCTCTCAGCCAGTAAAATGCCTACCCCACCATTGTTACCTACCCAGAAAAGCTAATAACTAAGATGTTTGCCAGCGATTAGTCTTGCAGAGGCACCTCTCCATCTCACCTCTTGCATGCAGCACACATCCACATGTCTTCTCTCTAGCATCTCCACTATCTCACCAGATCTACCTGTTACATGCATACATACACACACAGTCACAAACACGTGCACACATATATAGGCACGATAAACGCACCCAGTACTTGCCAAACAAAGGGTTTGTGTCAAAGACATGACAACTTCTCTTGTGCACTCGATGGAACGTGAGACCATACGTAAGCGAGACACAGACCCCCTGGCCTGTCTCAGAGATCAGTGACCCCACTTCAGTACTGACTTGGTTTATGTAGATCCGAAGGGAAAGTGGACGTTAAAACAATGATGGTGATGAGATTGTTTCAGCTTTGCATTTGAAAAGAGGGTAACAACCCTGAAGTATGCTAAAACACACTGGGTAAAACGTTACTTTGTTTTGTTTTGTTTCATTTGTCATCATTTGCTTTTCATACTTTTCTACTACACTGTACCGGTTTTTTTTTTTAATCATTGGTCTTTTACTATATATATATGTGTAAATAGGATATCAGGAAAAACTAGGCTACAGAAACATTTATTTATAGACTAGAGTCTGTATATAGCATTTTAGAATTTCTTTCAAAATCATAGAGCTTAGTACTCTTCTAAAAAAATCCTGTCCTAATTATCCCTAACAAGCATAAATATTTTTTTAGGTACCTTTCAAAACCAGACCATTTAAAATGTCTTTCAA
Source organism: Eledone cirrhosa (assembly GCA_964016885.1). Taxonomy (NCBI): domain Eukaryota; kingdom Metazoa; phylum Mollusca; class Cephalopoda; order Octopoda; family Eledonidae; genus Eledone; species Eledone cirrhosa. Next base: position 317,798,906 of record OZ024743.1, on the reverse strand, counting down.
AATCAGTGAATTGTAACTATCTGGATTTAGATTTACTTTCACCTTACACACCCACATGAATATAAATAATAGTTTCTGATTTAGGCACAAGGCCAACAATTCAAAGGTAGGGGAAAATTGAGTAAATCAACCCCAGTGTGTAACTGGTACTTTATTTTATCCACCCCATAAGGATGAAAGACACAGCTAACCTTGGCGGGATATGAACTCAGAATGCAAAAGGGATGTAACTATATGCCTTAAAGCATGTTGTCTTATGCTCTACCAATACTGTTAACCCAGCACCCTTGCATCAATTTATGTGCCCTGAATTCCTGATTGAATTGTAAAGATGCTGTTGTGACATACATTTCCTGGATAATTAAACCCGGTGGATTCTACTCCACTCCTCTCCAGGTCTGAAAATAGCTGATCACTTCTAGAGAAATGTAGAGAGAAAGTAAGAACAAGATGTAGAGGAAGAATTGATCCCAGTATAGAACTGGTATTTTATTTATCGACTATGAAAGTATGAAAGGCAAAGTTTACCCCAAAATGCAGAAAGCTGAAACCAATACCATCAAGAATTAAATCCACCTTTATGAATAATAAAATTAGTTTAAGGGGACGCTGTGTTTGTTTTCCTTAAAATGTTCAATACAACATTTGCATGTCTTCAAAACTCTTTCCCATATCATCATCAACATGGCATGGGTTTCACAAGCTGTTTGAGACTAGACAGATCAGAGGACCACACTATATTCAAATGTTCCATTCTGGTATAGTTTCTACAGCCGGATGCCCATCCTAACACCAACCACTCTATAGCGTGTGTTGGATGTATTTTTATAGGGGCACCATCACTACCACTTTACAGAATGAACTGGGTGCATTTTTATAATGGTAGCAGCACTACCACTTTAAGGAGTATACTGGGTGTATGTCATCATGGCATCAGCACTACCACTTTACAGAATATACTGGGTACATTTTTATAGTGGCACCATCGTTACCACTTCAAGGAGTGTACTGGGTGTATTTCATCGTGGCACCAGCACTACCACTTTACAGAGTTTACTGGGTGCATTTCATTGTGGCAGCAGCACTACCACTTTACAGAGTGTATTAGGTGTTTTCATTGTGACTCTAGCACTGCCACTTTACAGTACTAGAATATTTGTTGTGTCTTCAGCCAGACTAGGAAAGGGAGTGTGGTTGGTGGGGGAAAGCTACAGTTTGATTACTGAGGGAAGGAGTTATCCCACAGTGGGAGATGGTATGTGTGAGTAAGTCTTTCCATGCTGACATATTTTAGACGAGGAACAGGAATCAAGAATGTGAATGGGGGAGAAACTAAGGTGGGGGACTCATCATCATGTTACCATCTATCTTCTTTGAGCTTTGCTCCAGCCACAGATCTCATGTGTGGCCTACAGCAGATTATGTTTCAGGAATCCACATTGTTCATCTAGTTTGTAAGTCTCTATGTTCTTTTGTTTAAGAATCAAGCAGGGATTCCTTCAGCTTCCAAGTCCTTCTCATCCAAATTGCCATCTGTCTCCGAGTTTGTCTAGATCTAACTCTAAACTCACTAATTACTTGGTTATGTTGGAAGGTGAACTCCTTACCAGGGAAGGACTTTGTGTTTGCAACCAAAAGTCTGTTTCAACTTCTGGTGAGAATAAAATCTATCTGGTTTGTGTGCTTGCCTGACTTACACATGGCTGGATGGTTTACTAAAATTAGTGTTGCTGATAATTAGATCATTAGAATCACAGAACTCAAAGAATTTTGATCTCTCCTCATTTCCTTTACAAAACTCAAAGCCATTGTGGATACTGTGGAAGCCCAGTGTTTTCGAATGTATCCATTAAAATGGCCAGCCATAATTATGAGGTCACTGTTATTTGTTAACAAAGGCAGTCAGCATGAGGTCTTTCATTTCCTCTCTCTCAGTCAAGAGTGTGGTGTATATGTAGAGATAATTGTCGCTGTTATCACCATTGTTATTTTTACGTCTGTTTTTCTATGCTTGTATGGGTTGGACGGACCATTTTCAGCACTGCATCTCTCTACTCACCATCTTCATCATTTCCTCTGTGAGTATCAGTAATTTGACAGTAGCTCTCACCACCACATGTCCATACCAGTCTTCTCTCTTGCACATCACTTCTGAGAAGACTGCCTTGGTATGGGCATGTGCTATGCATGGATGATGATTGGTAGGTGAAGAAGTGCCAGGAAATCCCAGTGGAAGGAAGCCACAGTAGAGGTAGACTAAGGCAGTCTTGGGCAGAGGTGGTGAGAGTTGATCTCAAATCACTGAGACTCACAAAGGAGACAATAAAGAATGAAGCAAGTGTAGAGATACTCTGCTGAAGAGGACCCATCCGATCCATGCAAGAATGGAAAAATAAAAGTAAAAAAAATGACGATGATGTTCTTCAACTATGTGGAGTCTATCGGAAGTTTCTCTCCTCCTTATCTCTTGTACTCACTACTAATCCACTTTCTCTCACTCTTGTGTCTCTACAATCTCCCTTTACTTTCATGGTGCCAATGTTGAAGGTCACAGCTCTAAAGTTTTGGAACTCACAGGGAGAGATGATTGCAGAAGGAAGCTGGGTTAGTATTAGCTTTCTATGTTTGAAATGAAGAATTTTTTATGGTCACTGAGCCATATATAAGGACTTTATATAATACTAATTGTCTTTTACTCCACATGTTTCATGCTTGAGTAATCATCAAACAAAACTAAAAAAAACAAACAACAAAAACAAAACAAAAAGCAAATATCTGTGTACAAGAATTTTGGAAAAATTCAGGATTTCGGGAACCATGGAATGAAATACAACAAAAATTCTAGATGTTAGATCCAAAAATAAATATTTATTCAATGTTACAAAAATCAAAGAATATTTTTTCTTCTTCAGATGTTATATAAATAATTCAAAGTCCCAATTTACAAATAAATGTTGGTGTTTCACATCATTTATCTCATTTATTAATTTTTTTTATTCTGTAATCCCACGTTGATATAATATTTCAATAATAACAACTGATATTTTGGGGACAACATACATCTTTTGGGGTTTTTAACACCCTCGACTGATCTCTTACATCAGTCTACAGTGAACAAGGATGAAATATGCACTGATATTTACTATGGTTAAACTTATGGATATTTTTCTGACAGCAGAAGTTGATAAATAATATACATGATTATGATTATTTTGAGAAAACTGGGAATCAAACTCATGACATTATGATCAGGGACTGAATACACTCACCAATAAACTATGCCCCTTTACACCAGATATTAGATATAAACAGTATAGTTTACATGAAGCATTGGGAAAGCCGGTATAAGGAAAATTAGAAATATATATACAGGGTTGGTGGAAAGAAACTCCCTATTGAAAATCACTTATAATTTTCAGACTATTGTGACCATTTGGGACAACATCAATGACTTTATATTCATGCAAGATGGGTGTCCCCCTCCTTATTTTGTATACACTGTCCATAAGCAGCTTGATGTCCAATTTCCAGAACATTGGCTGAGTCGTCAAGATTCACATGAATAGCAAAAAAGAATCCCTCACTTAACAGCATGTGATTTGTTCCCGTGGGGGTAATCGAAGGAAGAAGTTTATAGCTCAAAACCAAAACTCTAACTCAATTGGAGGAATGTATTTGTCATGTACTGACCAACATACTGCCTGAGTTCCTGATGAAGTCAGTCGAGGATATACCAGGTGATTAAATGCTAAACAACACTGGTGCATTTGTAGAATTTTAATACTGCACTGTACTTTTACAATTACTGTTAAAGATAAAACATATTTTATGAAAATCAACCAATAATTGATAAAGTTATTAACAATTTTAAGGAGTTTTTTCAACCCACCTTATATATAGCAGAGAGAAAGGGATGTTAAATGGTGATGATGATAAGAAGGAATTGATTCATTGCAGGTGCCTCTGTCCACTTTTTTTCCATCTCCATGGTTACTTAACCTGATTTTCTCAACTATTATATATAGTGACCAGTTATTATTATGGTCATTTCTGTTCAATTTGATGGATTAACATTATTATGACAAGTGGATTGGCAGTATCGGTAGAAGGTCGGATGCCATGTTTTGCATTCTCAGAAAGAGTTGGATGCCACAAATCACATTTCAAAATCATACTGAGGTAGTTATGTCTTAGCTATTAATTAATAACAAATGAAACTTGCCAAACAAAGGGCTGGGAGGACCCTTTAGTTGTGTCAGGGACATGACAACCTCCTTAGTGTTGGTGATCTAAAAATAAACACACCCAGTACAAGCTGTAAAGTGGTTGGTGATAGGAAGGGCAGCTGTTCATAGAAAGCTTGCCAAACAAAGAGTTGGGAGGACCCTTCAGTTGCGTCAAGGACATGACAATCTCACCAGTGTGCTTGGTAGAACATGAGATGTACGTAAGCGAGATGTTGATAACTACAGATGTTGGGGCTTCAGTTCTTGTGAAAGAGTTTGTCACAATATTTATTATTGAATTCAGTTGCTCAGTGGTTAAAGTATTAGGTTTTTTATCATAAGGTCATAAGTTCAAATCAGATATACCTAACTCAAATTGTTTTAGTCAACCTGGCAGAAAACTAAGTTCTACACCCAGTTCACAGTTAATAGTAAGAAAGACACCCACAAGTAAAAAATATCTGTACCCACAATTTATATATAAATGTATAAAAACTGACAGAACCACTACATCCTCTCTAGAATGAAAAAACAGGTGTGGATCCTTAACAAACAATCTTATATTAATTATTAACATTCTGTACCATTCGAATCACATTAGCAAGATATTCTTGAAAAGTACAAAACAGCCCTATGACTGCAGTACATTGAAAATGAAAGTCTTTAAAACTGCAAATTTTCACAACAATCCATCCATTAGTAAAGATACTATAAACATTTTAATTAATAAACCCACTTTAAAATATTTTAGTTATAATGTTATTTTGTACATGTTTATAGTAGCTTTTTGAGTGAACAAATTGTGAAAATTTTCAGTGATAGAGTAAAGCATTTAATTTTTAATATGATACAGTTATAGTGCTGTTATGTACTTTCCAAGAATGTCTTGCTAATGTGATTTGTTAATTCAGATGTTTATAGCACCTTTACTAGTGGACAGATCATTGTGAATTCACAGTATTAGAGTAAAGACTGATACAGTCATATTGCTGCTTTGCACTTTTCAAGAAAGTCCTGCTAATGCAGTTTAATGGGATACAAGGTGTTAGAAAGCTAATATATCTCTCAGACTCTTTAAATAGATTTGTTTGCCTTTGTTAATTTACAACACTGAACTTGCATTTGAAGCTTCGGGTAAAATGTCCTTTTAGCTGTTAGAAATTATAATTTATCCATGTGTAAAAACAAATTGAGGTCAATAAGTTGATAACAATAGATAAAAGCTGTTATATGCTAAATATTGATGCTAGATGAACTGTTCACAAGATATCAAATATATTCACAGAATGGTAAGATTTGAGAATGTTGTGTGTATCCAGTTTAGAATAGTTACACTGTATCTCTGTATGCTGTAATAAGTGCTGAAAAGGATTGGCAACAGGAAGAACATCCAGCTGTAAAACATTGCTTCAAAAATAACCTAGTGATTAGTGTGAAGCCTTTCATGAGACCCCACAAGGCTAACATTGCTTTAGCAGGAGGGAAAAAATGGCCTTAAAACACTAACTATTGGTGAATATATTTCATTGTCAATTGAGGTGACAAATATCTATATAAGAAAGCTAATGCACTCATTAATAAATAAACAGTTATTTGTAATACATTCATATAAAAGGACAGAGTGTTCATAGGGAAAATATAAAAACAATACAAGACATTAGCAACAGTTGGTGACAGATCTATGAAGAGAGAACCCATCAACAAATGCAGTAATGTTAAACGAAAGTAAATACCAGTAATATAAATACCATCATTGTACCCAAGGGTATCAAGAGAACCAACAGCCATGTTTAAACATTTTTTATGGGAAAATCTTCTTCAGAATTTGTTGTGATTACAAATATTTCATATAAAATCAGTCAATTGCAAAGATTAAGTTATACTTCTTGGAAGACAGCAGCCTCAATGTCTATGTTTTTCTGTGTATAGGCTGCTTTAAAGACAGCTAAAGTACCTAACAAAGATAATCCAATCATTAAATAGAACATTCCAGACCAGCCATACATAGTTGATGCAATACCAATTATTGGTCCTTCTATCACTGTTCCAATGCTTCCAAAACCTGGAAATAAAACAGGTTAATTACTGAATATACTTAAATATAAGCTGACCCCCTCCTCCATGTCTGAGAAATAGACAGAAATCCAAACCCCGTTTATAAGCTGAGGCAGCTAATCAACACATTATGTTTAGATGATGCAGTTTGGAAATTCTCACGAGTGAAGAATAAATTTATGAAACTTTAATATTTTGATGTATAAAATGTTTAAGTGTCATTTAGAGTATGGTTTATTTCACAATTCCATTACATAATGATTTTTTTACCAATTTCCAACTGTCATTCAAAATACATCAAAAACAATAGAAAATAGAAATTTCACCTCAAAAGTGAAACCAATGTAATATTACTCATCTCAAAAGTGAAACAGGTGTAATATTCACCTCCAAAGTGAAACTGGTGTAATATTCACCTCCAAAGTGAAACTGGTATAATATTCACTTCCAAAGTGAAACTGGTGTAATATTCACCTCCAAAGTGAAACTGGTGTAATATTCACCTCCAAAGTGAAACTGGTGTAATATTCACCTCTAAAGTGAAACTGGTGTAATATTCACCTCCAAAGTGAAACAGGTGTAATATTCACTTCCAAAGTGAAACTGGTGTAATATTTGGAAGTGAATATTACACCAGTTTTACTTTGGTGTAATATTCACCTCCAAAGTGAAACTGGTGTAATATTCACCTCCAAAGTGAAACTGGTGTAATATTCACCTCCAAAGTGAAACTGGTGTAATATTCACCTCCAAAGTGAAACTGATGTAATATTCACCTCCAAAGTGAAACAGGTGTAATATTCACTTCCCAAGTGAAACTGGTGTAATATTTGGAAGTGAATATTACACCAGTTTCACTTTGGTGTAATATTCACCTCCAAAGTGAAACAGGTGTAATATTCACCTCCAAACTGGTGTAATATTCACTTCCAAAGTGAAACTGGTGTAATATTCACTTCCAAATTGAAACTGGTGTAATATTCACCTCCAAAGTGAAACTGGTGTAATATTCACAGCTCAAAAAAGAAACAAAAAAAGGAAATGGAAAAAAAGAAAAAAAAGGGAGGGACAGACTCTACACCCCAGTCTAAGTTGTGATTTGGCCATGTCCTGCTGACAGAATGGTAAAGGCATTGCTATGAAGAATGGCCAGTGACACCCACTGCAACAGCCACCCTACCACATGGGGTCCTTCCTCAAGCAGGCTGTTGTCTTTCTGATTTTACAGAGCAAATCAGCAGTGTGGGGACCAAGGACACAAGAGGTCTCGGCAGCAACTAGTACAAAAAGGAAGCAGTTGGTCAAGCCCCGGTATTTATTTATCTTCCTCTCCTCTGCGGGTAGCGGTGCCCAAGTTTGCAACCAAAGCGACAAGGCTGGAGGCAGAGATATACAAATAAAACTGATGATGATAACTCACATAATTCAACATTCTTAAGCCCCATTTCAAGTGTGTAAAGATTAAAGCAAGATATTGGAACTTACCATTAACAAAACCTACAACAGCAGCTCCTGCATTGCGACCATTTAATTCTCCAATTTTTGAGGGAACAGCTGCACCTGTAGTATTGATTATATATGTCATTTAATAGCATGGTGCGTATAAGAGTTGAGATGGAGGGATGCCTTAGTGTGACTACCCACAGGCATAGATAGAAACTTTTCTGGGTAGGAAATGATGATGGGGTAGGTGGTGTAGATATTCTACTAGCTGAGAAAAAAACAGTTCAACCTATACAAGCATAGAAAAACAGGTGTAAAAATGATGATTAGATATAATGAGTATCTAAAGTGAAATAATTTAGCAACACTATTTACTACAGCATCTTCTTCTTCTTCATCATCCTCATTAGCATCTTCCTCATCATAATAAGTTTTACATCCATTTTCTATGCTTGCTCGGGTTAGACAAGTCATCTTCAGTACAGCATCCCTTAATTTTGTCTTTTTTCTTTCTCATCTCCTTTATGAAGTGTAGTTTCTTGAGATCAGCTCATCCATGGTTTATCATTCAGACATATTAACCTCACATATCCAACAGACCATGCTCAATTTGTTACTCTCTATCTTTCACTCATCTTCCACATTCACTTCCCATGTCTCACTGCGATGCAACATTGCATTTCTCATGTAGGTAACATACAATCCACTCTTTGCTTGGAGAACCTCTTTCTGCCACCAACCACATTCAGAAAAAGGTCACTTGTCTGATTGACAAAGTTACCGACAGATATGCTCCAGCCTCTAGTCCAAATATGTTCTATCTCTTCTAACAACTTTTCTACTGTGGCGGGGGGTAGTAAGAGCTGATCTCAAATTGCTGAGACTCACAGAGGAGATGATGATTGAATGTTGTGTGTGGAGAGATGCAGTGCCAAAAAGGACCCGTCCAACCCATGACCGCGTGGAAAAATGGATGTAAAAACGATGATGATGATGATGTTAATGGTGATACCACAATGGCCTCACCTTCTCAGATCTGGTTGACTTCAAAGCACCTCCACAAAAACACTCCTGTTTCCCTTGTCTCTCTTCTTCTCATTACACATATGATATCCACCCCACGCCCATACCACACTAGCCTCTTCCCCCAGTCCGTCTTCTCCAGAGTGTTGGCTCCCTAAAATTCCCTCCCTGTACATGTCTTTCTTGAAGGAACCAACCTGCTACAATTTAAATTATACTTCAAAAGCTACAATCTCATCAGTCTAGGAAGGTTTGTAAAAGTTAAGGACACAGACCCAACCTAAGGTTAAAGGTACAGACCCAACATAAGGTTAAGAGTACAGACCCAACATAAGGTTAAGGACACAGACCCTTTCTAAGGTTAAGGGTACAGACCCAACCAAAGAATAAGGGCACAGACCCTTTCTAAGGTTAAGGGCACAGACTAATCATAAAGTTAAGGACACAGACCTTTCCTAAGGCTAAGGGTCCAAACCAACCATAAGGTTAAGGGTACAGACCCAATATAAGGTTAAGGGTACAGTCTCTTTCTAAGGTTAACGGTTAAAGTTGAGGGCACAGACCCAACATAAGGTTAAGTGCAAAGTCCTTTCCTAAGTTTAAGCGCACAGACCCTTCCTAAGTTTAAGGGCACAGACCCTTTCTAAGGTTAAGGGTACCAACCCAATATAAGATTAAGAGCAAAGTCACTTCCGAAGTTTAAAAGCACAGATCCTTCCTAAGTTAAGGGCACTGACCCTTCCTAGGGTTAAGGGTACAGACCTAACATATGGTTAAGGGCTCAGACCCAACATAGTTATGGGCACGTACCCTTTTTAAGTTTAAGGGCACAGATCCTTCCTAAGGTTAAGGGTATGGACTCAACCTAAGGTTAAGGATACAGACCAAACATAAGGTGAAGGACAAAGACCAATCCTAAGGTTAAAAGCATGTAGCCTTCCTTCAGACCTAGCAAACAACAACAGAAGTAGTACATGTGTACTTAATAATTGATAAAAGAACAAAGTATATAAATTCTGACCTAATATTGAATCTGGGCCACAGTTAAATGCTCCAGCAAAAAACATAAAAATATTGTTGAAATATAATCCCCAATGGCTTGTCCAGTTGAAGAAGAGAAGACTAACTGCACTCAACAGAACTGAAATTCCTGTTCCAAAAAGGGGACCCTTGGAAAAAAATCTACAAAAAACAAAACAAACAAAAAGAAAGAAGTCTAAAATATTGTTTTCAATTTTGGCACAAGGCCAAATAATTGTTTTTACTTTTGGCACAGAAGTTAAAAATAATTGATTCTACTTTTGGCGCAAGGCCAGCAGTTACCCTAGTGCATTACTGGTACTTTATTTTATCGACCCCATAAGAATGAAAGGCAAAGTTAACCTCGGCGGAATTTGAAATCAGACCTTAAAGGGCCGTAACTCCATTCTGCGAAGCATGGCGTCCGACCCTCTACCAATACTGCCAATCCACAGAAGTTAAAAATAATTGTTTCTACTTTTGGCACAAGGCCAGCAATTACCCCAGTGCATTACTGGTACTTTATTTTATCGACCCCGTAAAGATGAAAGGCAAAGTTAACCTTGGCGGGATTTGAACTCAGAATGGAAAGGGCTGTAACTCTATGCGTCAAAGCATGGAGTCCGACCCTCTACCGAAACTGCTAATCCACCACAGAAGTTAAAAATAATTGTTTCTACTTTTGGCACAAGGCCAGCAAGAAGTTAAAAATAATAACAGCTAATTAACATTGATATGAAGTGGAGATAAACATTATCAATATTATTTGCTTGTTTGTTTATTTTTTTAACAGACAGGAGGCAGGTGGCCCAGTCGTTAGGGTGTTTGGTTCATGATCATAAGGTTGTGGGTTCAATTCCTAGATCAGGAAGCATGTTGTGTTTTTGAGCAAGACACTTCATTTCATGTAGGCAATTACATAACTGTATTGAAACAAATTGAACTTTAAAAAATGTTGCCTAGTTCTTCCTGATAACCTGTTTATCTCTATATAAATAAAATTCTTTGTCTCTGTCTGTTCCTATGCATTCTCAAACCACTGCACCAAAACAAATCAAATTTTACAAGGTAATAGTATTAGAACCTGGGAGTGTCAACATGTAATTTTTATTTTCATTTGGATTAAAACAATATAACATTTTATCTAAAAATAACCTTTCTATAATGAACTATAGTAAGCCACGACGACGTCACATTTTGTATATGAGTGTGTATGTGTCTGTGTGTGTGTGTTTGCGAGTTCATTATGTACGTTAAGCCTCAGAGAATTAAACACACACACATCTACATATACATATACACATTATCTTCACACAGACAATTAAAGACATACACACATCTACACAAGTAAAAGGTGTGCATGAATGTATGCCTGTGTGTGTCTGTCTTAGTATATGAGAGTGTGTGTGTTTGAGTGTATGTAAGAGTGTATGTGTGTGAGAGTGTATGTGTGTGAGTGTATGGATGAGTGAGTGTATATGTGAGAGTGTATGTGTTTGAGTGTATGTAAGAGTGTATGTGTGTGTGAGTGTGTGAGTGCATGGGTGATAATTTTTATTTTCATTTGGATTAAAACACGTCACATTTTGTAAATGAATATGTATATGTCTGTGAGTGTGTGCGTGCGCGTTCATTAGGTACACTATTAAATACACACAGACACATCTACACATATGTAGCGACTGACCAAAAATGAGGTGAAAAGCTATGCAAGCGTCTGCGTGAATGTATGTCTGCATGTGTCTGTCTGTCTTAGTATATGTATATGAGAGTGTATGTGTATGTGTGTGCGAGTGTATAGCAACAATTTATACATTTAGACACCAACAAAAATTACACAATGAATATTGTTTACCCTGAAGTGCTTCAAGATTTTCATTTCTAAATTCTATTATCATTACAATTTTGATATTTTAAAAATAAAATATAGATATTTTGAAATAATTATGAGAAAAAAAAATATATCTTCATATTTATTGTTTACTAATCTGAATAAGAACAGCAGTAACATGGACAATGCCGGGTAATTCAGCTAGTATATGTATGTGTGTGTGTGTGTGTCTATATATATATATATATATATATATATTCTTTTATCGATCGACTTTCGTCAAATCGGACTGAGGAAACAATGTTTTCGTCGGTCTTTCCAGTTGCTAGTACTATCTACCGGTCGCAACTCCAGGTAGAAGGAGCAACGTGAAATAAAGTGTCTTGCTCAAGGGCATAACGCATTGCCCGGTCCAGGAATCAAACTCACAACCTCAAGATTGTGAATCCAATTCTCTAACCACTTAGCCACACGCCTTCACACACACACACACACATCATCATCATCATCATCATCAACGTTTAACGTCCGTGTTCCACGCTTGCATGGGTTTGGACGGGGGTAGTCCCACTTGAGGCAAGAGTGATTGTCTTGCTCGCATAGGACTGTCTGGCAGGTTTTCTACAGTTGGATGCCCTTCCTAACACCAACCACGTTTACAGTGTGGGTCTGGGAGGTTTTTACCGTGTTGCCTACACGGCCACATTACAGCGTGGACTGTGTGTTTTTTTGTCGTGACACCTACACGATCTCATTTGTTTCGGCCTCGATGGCGCGGCACCAACATAACTTTACATAGAACGGGGTGGTGTGGATCGGGTGGGGGTGGGGGTGGTGGGACGGGGTGTATTTTGTTAGAGATGCCTACTGGCTGGAGTAGGTTTTACTATATATTTAGGTAAGGCGGGTCTTCTCTGTTACTGAGTACCGCCAAAGGTCTCGGTCCAGTGACATTGTCTTGGAGAGGTGTAAGTGTGTGATGTCGGAGTTTATCAGCTCGTCCCAGGTTTTTCTAGGTCTGCCTATTCCGTGACTACCGTCTATCTTTATTGCCCTGCACTTTGTTATACAGCTATCGACTTTCATGCGCATCACGTGTCCATACCAACGTAGCCTTCTCTCGAGTAAACAACATCTGATCCCTCTTATCTCTAATTTTTTCCTTAGTTCGTTTATGCTTTGCCGTTCACGTATATTACTGTTACACATCCAGCGGAGCATGCAAGCTTCGTTCCTCTCTAGTCTGCGTATATCCTCTGCACACAATGCCCAGGTCTCACTGCCATGCAGCATTGCTGTTCGTATGCAGGCATCGTACAACCTGCCTTTCATTTTTAGTGAGAACCCTTTAGCAGCTAATAGTGGTATAAGCTCTCTGAACTTTTTCCAACCAGTTCTGACTCTAGCTACAGTACTTTCAGAGCACCCTCCCCCACTGCTGATTTTATCGCCCAGGTAACGGAAGCTGTCCACTATTTCTATAGAACCCTCTGCGCAATTGAAAGAGCTAGTAGTTTGTGGGCACTTGCTGCTACTTATTGCACCAGAGCACCGGCCACATGTAAAATCTATGTTCTTAGTTAGCTTACCTGTGATCCCACTACATCTTTTATGCACCCATACTTTGCATTTAGGACATAAAATGGAGTTTCTACCTACGCCTTTCCTACACACCGAGCACGACCATTTCCCAGAAGGGACCGCCGCCTTGTTTTCTTTCCTACAAACTAGTACTTTGGTCTTAGCCAGGTTAATTTTAAGTCCTTTTGACTCTAGGCCGTGCTTCCATGTTTGGAATTTCTTCTCTAGCTCGGCCATTGATTCCGCTATGAGTGTCAGGTCGTCTGCGTATAGGAGTTCCCATGGGCAGCCTGTCTTGAACTCCTCTGTTATAGCCTGAAGGGCAATAATAAATAGTAGTGGACTGAGAACAGAGCCCTGATGGACGCCAACTTTTACGCTAAACTCTTCACTATATTCGTTGTTAATTCTAACCTTGCTGACTGTTTCTTTATACATGGCTTGTATAGCCCTCACAAGCCATTCGTCAACGCCTAGTTTTCTAAGAGCCCACCAGATAATGGAGCGGGGGACTCTGTCGAAGGCTTTCTCCAAGTCGACAAAAGCTAAGTAGAGGGGTTTACCTTTAGCTAGGTACTTCTCCTGTAGTTGTCGTACTATGAAAAGAGCGTCTGTGGTACTTTTGCCTGACACAAACCCGAACTGCATTTCATCTAGGTCAATTCTCTCTCTGATTAGTTGCGCTATTACTCTTTCCGTGACCTTCATGACCTGGTCGATTAATTTAATGCCTCTATAGTTACTCCTATCTAGGGCGTCTCCTTTACCCTTATAACAGTTAACGATGATGCTGCTATGCCAGTCCTTCGGAACAACCCCATTCTGTACGACTTGGTTAACTATGCGGGTGACCATGGTGTGTCCCACCGTGCCAGATGCCTTCAGCATCTCAGCAACTATTTCCGAAGGCCCAGCCGCCTTACCAGTCTTCATATCCTTGATTGCCTTACTTATTATACTCCCCTCGACTAACACTGCTGGTCCCTCTATTGGGTCGATATGGGGGAGACTGCCTTTCTCCCAATTATTCTCCTCATTTAGAAGCCTTTCATAGTGACACTTCCAAGCTACCTTCTTATCAGCGTCGGTGATGGCAAGTGTGCCATCGTCGTTTAGTACACACTTCTCCCCGACAATATCACGGTTTTCCTTGACGCATTGCCTAGTAATCCTGAACACCTCACGTTTTTGGTCATCGCGTTGTAGAACATGCTTGAACTTTCTTTCCTCAGCTTCCCTTCTTGCTAAGTACACTTGTCTCCTAGCTTCCCTCCTGGCCACTTGATAGTCCTCTCTACTTCCCCCATCCCGCCATACTTTCCAAGCCTGCTTTTTGGCCTTAATTGACCCCTCCACCTTACTGTTCCACCACCATGTTACTCTCCTCCTGCCTACAGGCCTGCTCCAGCCACAGACCTCGTCTGTCGCCAACAGCAGGTTTGCTTTCAGAAATTCCCACTCTCCCTCTATATTGTCCGACTCTAAATGTTCTTCCTTACTGTCGAAAGCATCAAGTAATATATATATATATATATATATATATATATATGGAGGCACATGGTGGTTAGAGCATTGGCCTTGCAATCGAAAGGTTGTGAGTTCAATTCTCAGACCGGGTGATGTGTTGTTTCCTTGAGCAAGACACTTTATTTCACATTGCTCCAGTTTACTCAGCTGTAGAAATAAGATGATAGGGACTGCGGTCCCTATCATTCCACTGCAAAGTGGTCGTGGAGTTGCCACGGCAAAAAAGCACCCAGCACTCACTGTCAATGAAGTTGGTGTTAGGAAGGGCATCCAGCTGTAGAAATCAAGCCAGAATCAGTTCCCGTCCCACCCTTGCAAGCAGGGAAAAAGCGGACGTAAAATGAAATGAATGAATATATGTATATGTATGTATATATATATATATAGTGAAGGCGCATGGTTTAATGGTTAGAGCATTAGGCTTGCAATCGAAAGGTTGTGAGTTCAATTCTCGGACCGGGTGATGTGTTGTTTCCTTGAGCAAGACACTTTATTTCACGTTGCTCCAGTTTACTCAGCTGAAAATGAGTACCAGCAATAGCTGGAGGTTTAACCCTGCGATGGACTGGCGTCATGTCCAGGGATAAGCACCAGCCAAATGAGCTTTCTGGCTTAAGACAGACTTTAGACTTTTAGATATATATATATACAATATAATATAATTAAAGTAAATTCATGTCGCAGATATTTTGATATATGATGTGTGGTATGAAATTACTTTTTGAGTGTTTTTATGTTGATGCTTATCGCAATATTTAAATTCTCTTAGATATATAGACCGGCGGACTAATACCCAATGCATACTGAGGTATGGCCCACTGTTATACATTGAAACATATGTAGAATAAAATTATGTTCTAAGTTTAAATTGGTTATTTTCTCTCAATTTATTAAATTTTGAGCTCTGCAGTCTGTGCCTTAACAGTCTATAGCAGAATCTACTGAGGATAAAAACTCCCTCAACCTTTTTCGGTTACAGCTTCTATAATCTTTATCAGGATATATATTGGTAAGCTCCAAAGATGTGATCGTGTAGGAGTCATGACAAAAAGGATCCAGACTACCGTAAATGTGGTTGGCGTCAGGAAAAGCATCCAGCAGTAGAAACCATCCCAGAAACAATTCTGTATGAGCAAGACATGATCACCTGAACCAACTTATAAGAATCAACCTCATGGGATACCAGCTAAACCTGTAAAGTGTGAACTGTAAATATCATTTTTCAAATGGAAGGGTGTATACCTAAAACTCAAATCAACCATGTTAACAGATGGAATGTAATCTCATTAATATGTCAAACAATGCAGTAAGTAACAAAAAAAATGTATTAAAAGAAATACTTGCAACACACCTGTCCACAACAATACCTATCAAAGCACTTCCTAGTACACCTCCAACTTCAAAAGCAACTGAGAAAATGCCAGCTTGACTTTTAGAATACTTTAGCTGTAAAGAACAAAATAAAAAAGAAGGTTAAACAAAATGAATAAATTCCACTGATGATGGTCAAAAGTCCCAAAACAGCTTTCTGGCATTCTCACTGTCACTGAAATAGCTGTGACATGATCAAGGCTTAAAAAAAATCATAGTTAGACTCTTGTATGTTAATATAAATAAACATATTCTATATGCTTTTACACACACCTCTATGATATATATACACAGATACATACACATATGTATATATATACACATATATCTATGCCTCGGATCGATCAAAATTGGATACTCCTAATAAGTGGCCTTCACATATAATATATATATATTGTGTATATATATATATCATCATCATCATCGTTTAATATCTATTTTTCATGCCATCATGTTTTAGATGGGTTGTCCTATTTGAAGCAAGTTGGGTCAGATGACCATGTCTTGCTCATACAGAACTGCTTCTGACTTGGTTTCTACAGCTGGATGCTTTTCCTAACGCCAACCACATTTACAGTGTGTGCTGGGTTCTTTTGTCGTGACACTACGTGATCACATTTCTGGCTTACATATATATATATATATATATATATATATATATATTGTTATACTTTGGGAGGGTCATGTTGCCAATAAGAAACACACGCACCAGTTGCTTTCACTTCAATTTATTATAATAAATTTATAAATTTCCGGTTGGTTGGTTGGTTCCACAACCAGATCATTGTTTATATATTGTCAAAGTTCTTTCGTCACACATTCTGACAGCACGGAGGACCTCCTCAGCAGAATCGGTGAGAGTAACTGATCTAGGGACCTAACAAACTGCATAATAGGTAGTATGGATGTTGTGTCCCTGTATCTATCTACTGACGTGGATTTTGCTGTGGAGAAATGCGTAGAAATGATAAGTGAGAGCAATGTTGAATTCCGTGGGATTGATACCAGTGAGCTGGGACTCCTACTTAAACTTACCTATAGTAATGATTATCTAGATACATATGACCTTAGCAACCTGTGCCCTACAAGACCAGCAAGAGGCAGACCACCTACCATTACCTCAATGGCCAAGAAAACCCACACAGATAGATGGAACGGGTGGACCAGAGCCATACAGACCCCCGAAAACCACGATGAACTAAAGAAAATGATTGCACATGCGGTGGGGGCCAGCATAAAATTAACCCTTAAGGAACATATGTTCAAATTTAATGGAAAAACATATGCCCAAGAGGAGGGAGCAGCCATTGGTGTTAGCATTGCAGGTGACATAGCTAACCTATTCATGGTATGGTGGGACAATAGACTTAAACTTAAACAACAATTAGAAGACAGCAACCCCTTAACCCTGATAATGTACTCCCGCTACGTTGATGATATAAACATTGTAGTAAAAACACCCCCACTAGAGAACAGTCAGGAATTAGAGAAAAACACCATGGAAAGCATCCAGCAAATAGTTACTCCATCCACCAGAGTATTAGAGTTACGAGAGACTACCCAAGCAAACACCCCAACCATCGATTACCTGTACTAGACACAGAGCTCTGGTTAGATACCATTAATAACAAAAAACAAATCCTCCATTCCCATTATGCCAAATCCATGACTTCCAAACATCTGATCCACCGAAACTCAGCTGTTTCGGACCATACTAAAATCAACATACTGATTGCGGATTTGGTACGGGTGATGAGAAACGTGTCCCGCATGTGCAACCCCAAAGAACTAGAGAGACACATACAACACTTCATCCACCGTATGCAGTTCTCTGGTTACAATCAGAGATAAAATCAGAGTATATAGAGCAGCCAGAACCAAATGGGAAAAAATGGGAAATAATGACACAAATGGGACCTGCCCCTTGTATAGGAGCAAATTTTGGAATAGAATAGAAAGAACTAGGAATAAGGTTAATAGAATAAACTCATGGTATGATAGCAATAAATACCAGAGTGTAATGTTCATCGATACAACCCCTAGAGGTGAATTAGCTTACAAATTTAGAAGGGCCCTAGATAAACATAAACTCAATATTAAGATAGTAGAAAGACCCGGTACCTCCATAAAAACACTTATTAGCAATACATACCCTTTTCAAAGACCTCCCTGTATAGATAAGAAATGTATAATCTGTAAATTAAGCCCCCATATTAACTGTAAAACTAGAAATGTAGTATATAGTATAAGATGTACTGAAGGACAATGTAGAGATAAGAATATAGTGTACATAGGTGAGACAGCTCGTAGTATAGGGGAACGGATAAATGAACACTGGCGAGACCTTCAAGATAGTAAAAAATCATCTGTACTCTACAAACATGCTAAAATAGAACATAAGGGTAAATTAGAGAACATAGAAATAAAAGTAGAATCTACACACAGAAAAGACGTAATGTTTAGACAAATCACAGAGGCAATAAACATAAATGAACTCCAACCAAAATTAAATAGAAAACATGAATGGAACAGCAACATCACAACTTACAATTAAGGACAAAATGAAAACACACACGCACATAGAACAAACAACCAACCAGTAACATGTGAATAAACAAATAAATAAACAAATATAAACACACACAGACACCCGGATGTAACACATGCGCAAACTAAGCACACAACACACACAAAAACAAGATGGCGTAGGACAGAACAAAGGAGAGGCACAAAAACAAAGAAGAAAAGAATCCCCAGTCACTGAAGAGGTCACAGAATGTGTGACGAAAGAACTTTGACAATATATAAACAATCATCTGGTTGTGGAACCAACCAACCAACCGTAAATTTATAAATTCCTAAATTTATAAATTTATTATAATAAATTGAAGTGAAAGCAACTGGTGCGTGTGTTTCTTATTGGCAACATGACCCTCCCAAAGTATATCAATATTGGTTTCAACACACGTTTTCAGATAAAGAATCTTGCTAAACAAATTCAGAAACGAAATATATATATATATATATATATATCATCATCATCACTGCTGTTTTACGTCCATTCTTCCACGCTAGCATGGGTTAGACAGGTTGTCCTGTTGTGGGCAGTAGCCGGTCGGCTGACCTTGTCTTGCTCATACGGGAACTGATTCTGGCTTGATTTCTACAGCTGGATGCCCTTCCTAACACCAACCTCATTAACAGTGAGTGCTGGGGGATTTTTTTTCGTTGGCGTCTACACGTCCACTTTACAGTGTGGGCTGGGTGCTTTTTTGCCGTGGCACCTCCACGACCACTTTGCAGTGGGAGGGTGTGGGTGTGGGGCATATTGTCTATATGCTTCAGCTTCGGCTTGTACTCGTGGGGGATTGGGTCTTCTGTATTACTGTGTGATGCCAGTGGTTACGGTCGTGTGTCATCGCCTTTGAGAGGTGTAATTGGGTAAGGTCGGCTTTTATTACCTCATCCCAGGTCTTCTTGGGTCTCCCCACTCCACTTCTAGTGCTCTGCACCTTTTTATGCAGCTGTCATCCTTCATACGCATCACATGTCCATACCAACGCAACCTCCTCTCCTGCAGACAGCATTTGATTCTTCTTATGCTCAGTCTCTATCTCACTTCGTTTATGCTTTGCATTTCGCGTATATTACTATTACACATCCATTGGAGCATGCAGGCTTCGTTTCTTTCTAATCTATGTAAGTCTTCTACAGACAGTGCCCAGGTCTCACTACCATGTAACATTGCTGTTCGTATACACGCATCATACAGTCTGCCCTGCATTTTGAGGGAAAAGCCCTTTGCAGCTAGCAGTGGCTCCCTGAACTTCTTCCATCCCGTTCTTACCCTAGTTATTGTACTTTCTGAACACCCACCTCCGCTGCTAATTCGGTCACCTAGGTAGCAGAAGCTGTCTACTGTTTCTACAGAGCCCTCCCAGAGTTTGGTGGTGCTTGTTTCCTGTGGCTGTTTGCTGCTTGCTGTCCCAGCCAGGCTGCAACATGTGAAGCCTACATTCTTAGTTAAGCTTCCTGAGATCCCCTACACCTCTTGTGTACCCATTGTTTGCACTTGAGGCAGAGGATGGAGTTCCTACCTACACCTTTCCTACATACTGAGCAAGGCCATTTCCCTGAGGGGATCTGGGTTCTGTTTTCTCGTCTACTTACAAGGATCTTAGTCTTTGTCAGGTTGACTTTGAGACCCCGTCTTTCTAGTCCCTGCTTCCATGTTTGGAATTTCATCTCTAGTTCTACCATAGATTCAGCTATAAGTGCGAGGTCATCTGCATACAGGAGTTCCCATGGGCATCTGGTCTTAAACTCCTCCGTTATTGCCTGCAAAACTATGATGAACAGGAGAGGGCACCGAACTGGTGGACACCGACCTGAATGCTAAATTCCTCGCTATAGTCATTGCTAATCCTAACTTTGCTAACTGCTCCCCTATACATGGCTTATACAGCTTTCACAAGCCATTCATCTACTCGTAGTTTTCTAAGAGCCCACCAGATTATAGTACGGGGAACTCTGTCAAAGGCTTTCTCCAGATCGACGAATACCAGGTAGAGCGGCTTATATATATATATATACTCAACATTAATTCCTTTGAATGGTTTGATTAATAATTGTTTCTACTTTTGGCACAAGGCCAGCAATTATCCCAGTGTATTACTGGTACTTTATTTTATCGATCCCATAAGGATGAAAGGCAAAGTTAACCTCAGCAGGATTTGAACTCAGACCACAAAGCGCCGTAACTCTTTGCTCAAAGCATGGCGTCCGACCTTCTACCGATACTGCCAATCTACAATAACACTCCAACCTTTATTTGATCTTTATTTTGCTGAGTATACTATTCAACATTATTACCTTTGAATGGTTTGAAAAATAATAGTTTATCTTTATGACTGAATGATACAGTCTAACTTTTTTATATCCATTATTAAAAATATCTTTTGGAGATGCATTTTTATATTTTAAAATTTATATTTGTACTGCACACCTGCTCTTATTAACTATATAATTGCATTTTCGATTTCTTTTCCTTATATATATATATATATATCATTCATCATCATCATTTCATTTTACGTCCGCTTTTTCCCTGCTTGCAAGGGTGGGACGGGAACTGATTCTGGCTTGATTTCTACAGCTGGATGCCCTTCCTAACACCAACCTCATTTACAGTGAGTGCTGGGTGCTTTTTTGCCGTGGCACCTCCATGACCACTTTGCAGTGGAATGATAGGGACCCCAGTACCTATCATCTCATTTCTACAGCTGAGTAAACTGGAGCAATGTGAAATAAAGTGTCTTGCTCAAGGAAACAACACAACACCTGGTCTGAGAATTGAACTCACAACCTTTCGATTGCAAGGCCAATGCTCTAACCACTAAGCCATGTGCCTCCATATATATATATATATATATATATATATATATATGCACACGTGCTCTTATTAACTTTATAATTGCATTTCGATTTCTTTTCCTTATATATATATATCATCATCAACGTTTAACGTCTGTGTTCCACGCTTGCATGGGTTTGGACGGGGGTTTTCCCACTTGAGGCAAGAGTGATTGTCTTGCTCGCATAGGACTGTCTGGCAGGTTTTCTACAGTTGGATGCCCTTCCTAACACCAACCACGTTTACAGTGTGGGTCTGGGAGGTTTTTACCGTGTTGCCTACACGGCCACATTACAGCGTGGACTGTGTGTTTTTTTGTCGTGACACCTACACGATCTCATTTGTTTCGGCCTGGATGGTGTGGCACCAACATAACTTTACATAGAAGGGGGCGGTGTGGATGGGGTGGGGGTGGGGGTGGTGGGACGGGGGTGTATATATATATATATATATATATATATATGGAGTATAAGATCCGTCCCACCCTTGCAAGCAGGGAAAAGCGGACGTAAAATGATGATGATGATGGAGGCACATGGCTTAGTGGTTAGAGCATTGGCCTTGCAATCGAAAGGTTGTGAGTTCAATTCTCAGACAGGATGATGTGTTGTTTCCTTGAGCAAGACACTTTATTTCACATTGCTCCAGTTTACTCAGCTGTAGAAATGAGATGATAGGGACATGGGCCCCTATCATTCCACTGTAAAGTGGTCGTGGAGGTGCCACGGCAAAAAAGCACCCAACACTCACTGTAAATGAGGTTGGTGTTAGGAAGGGCGCTCCAGCTGTAGAAATCAAGCCAGAATCAGTTCCCGTCCCACCCTTGCAAGCAGTGAAAAGTGGACGTAAAATGAAATGATGATGAAATGATGAATGATGATATAATATAAAGAGGTCATCAGGAAGAACTAGGCAACATTTGTTGAAGTTCAATGTGTTTCAATACAATTATGTAATCGCCTATCCCATGAAAACTGAATTATCATTTAATCCACTATCTTGCACAGCACAATACATAACTATTGAAACACATGTTAGACAGTCTATTGTATGAATAAATGTTTCTTTAAACTTCAACAAATGTTGCCTAGTTTTTTCTGATATCCTGTTTATATTGTAATAACAGATTTACCCGGTGTTGCCCGGGGTTTGAAATTATGCTAAGAATATACAGCTAGGAAGTAAAAGAAGAAAATTATTTGTCCCCAACCTGTCAAAATAAGCAGTCTTCAATAATTAATGCAAACGAATATTTAGTGCAATCTTTGTACACATAAAACTATGCTGATAATGAAGGAAAACACTGAACAGGATGTAGTTCTACAAATGATTAAAGACAATACATGTTGCAAATCTGTAAAAAAACAGGCAGTTTTGCTAAAGTACAAAAAGTTGTAATGAAAGCAGTATTGTATACAAACAAAAAAACAATGAGAGTAGAATAAGAGAAAATGTATTCTTTGAGAGCATCCTTTGCTGTGTATAGTTAAATTTTGAACTTATAATCCAAAATATCCTGCATGACATATTCATTGGTATGTTTTATAATGAGTAAGGTGAAGTCAAGGCAGAGCTGTAATAAGTGTTTTTGTTAACACTAAAGCACTTCAGGATAGACGATATTCTTTGTTTTTCTTTTCGGAACAAACGCAAAGAGATTATCTCTGCTGCCAACTCGTGAGCAGGTAACGTAGAATTGTTCATGCGAAAAGCAAGGTTCATCCACGTGAATTCCAGCGACGGATAGAATTTGACCTTGCGACTTGTTTATGGACATCACAAAGGCAAAACGAAGGGGAAATTGGGTTCGGCGAAAGGAGAAGGGAATATCCATGCCTGATGTAGTCAGGCTAATTTTTGTTATTATCACATCCTCGCCTTTTCCACATCCGGATAGAATGATAGCGTCAATACTAAGTGGAGACAGTTTTTTAACCACAAGGCGTGTACCATTGCATAGTTTTGGAGGAGTGATATTTCTCAGCAAAATAACTGGTGTTCCCACTTTCAGAACCAATGTATTAGGAGGTAAACCAGGAGGATTTAAAGAATTTAGAAATTCAACTGGATAATTGACCGCATACTGTGGATCACATACAGTATCAATAGATTTATATATCCATGGACATCCAGGAAGAAGCTGAAGAAGCTGATCGTTAATACAGCTAACCGTGATATTTTTGGGTGCAAGAATGGCTCTTTCGTATAGCCAATCAAGATTCGTATAGTTATCACGCAAATTCGGGAATACACTCGCCTTGAGATCATCGACTGTTTCAACTACATTGCAGATGTGATCAACTGCTATGTGTCCATCTGTATCCGGAGGTAGGTTACCATCTCCTATTGTAAGAATGTCCCCAGAAAATGTTGATGACAGAGGGTCCCCATGCAATCTTGCACACATGTTGGTAGTTAGTCTTAATGATGTCACTTGTCGCCACAAGACATGCATATACCGCATTTGCTCTTGTTCCTTTCGGTATTATAGGAAGAGTCTGTCTGAAGTCTCCTGATAGCAGAAGAGTGACACCTCCCATAACATCACTGCAATCCCGTATGTCTTGCAAAGACCTGTCTAGTACCTCAAGAGCACCTTTGTGTGCCATTGTGCACTCATCCCAAACAATAAGGTGACACCTTCGCAGCAGATGAGCCCTTTCGGAGTCTTTGGTGATATGACAAGTAGGAGTTTCCAATTTTGCCAAATCAAGGGGCAATTTAAAAACTGAATGTGCCGTCCTTCCACCAGGGAGCAAAGTTGCTGCGATTCCAGAGGACGCAACTGCTATTGCTATGTCCTTATTCTGTCTAACCTTTGCAAGAATAAGTTTAGGCAATGCCTGCCTCACATTTGGTAAAAAAAGCTCAAAAAATGTAATCTTACCTCGTTGTATAAATACATTGGTAACCACATGAACATACAGTAACGCACTACTTTCAGACAAAACACAGCCAATGCTACATCAAACACCATTCTAGAAAGAGAAATAATTTTACATTTGGCACAAGGCCAACAATTTGAAGGGAAGGAAGGGAAGTTGATTACATTGACCCTAGAGCATTACTGGTATTTTATTATATCGGACCTGTAAGGATGAAAGGCAGAGCTAACCTCGGTGGTATTTGAATTCAGAATATAAAGGGCTGTAACTATATGCCACAAAACATGTTGTTCAACACTCTACCAATACTGCCTTGGAAAGAGTAATAATGGTTTCTGATTTTGGCACAAGACCAACAATTTTGGGTTGAGCCAAAGTGAATTAAATCAACCCCAGTGCATTATTGGTAGTTTATTTTATCGACCCTGTAAGGATGAAAGGCAAAGATATCCTTGGCAGGATTTGAACTCAGAAAGTACATGGCCATAACTATTGCTGCAAAGCATGGAGTCTGACATTCTACCAATACTGTCAACCATCTGGCCTTGGAAAGAGTAATAATAGAGTAATTGGATATACAATATATTCCTTTCTTAAACAGATATAGTTTCAGATTTACAGAACAAAAGGAATATGGTCGTATAATATTCATGCTTCTTTTAAAGTTTATTACTGTTAGTAATAATTCCAATGAGATCAGGTGATGAGAGTTCTTGTTTTTATAGTAAGCATTCATTATCCTGGTTTTCGTTGAGCATTCAACTATGCAACAGAGTCATATGTATATGTTGAACAATGGAAACAGAAGGCGAAATTTAGTGCTTAATCAGTTCCTTGTTTTAAGATCATTTCAAAAGGTTAGATGGTGAGATGGAGCTATAATATTGAAACTAATAATATGGAATTACATAACTACAATAGATTAGTCCAGTGGTTCTTAAACCTTTTTTAGTCACAGCACATTTTTGAAAAAGTAAAAATATGTTGGTACACTTTGTGCCATAAATTAAAAAAATTATTCAAAAGAGTTTTTTGTACATATTAGCATAACACAGAGTTAAAAGGTTCTAGGCCCATCCTCCCCTGGCCAACTAGCAAGGCTTAGATGTTTTACAGTGTAATATAGATTCTTATTAAATTTAATAACACATCATGAAGGCGCATAGCATTGGGCTTGCAATCGAAAGGTTGTGAGTTCAATTCTCAGACTGGGTGATGTGTTGTTTCCTTGAACAAGTCACTTTATTTCACATTGCTCCAGTTTACTCAGCTGTAGAAATGAGATGATTGGACTGGGGTCCCTATCATTCCACTGCAAAGTGGACGTGTAGGCGCCACGTTTAGCCAGAATCAGTTCCCGTCCCACCCTTGCAAGCAGGGAAAAGCGGACGTAAAATGATGATGATGATGATGATATATCTGGCATAATTAGCCAAAATAAATTGAACACACAAACCACCTCTCATTCTTAACGGAGTTGATATATTGTGCTATTTTCACAAATCTTGGTATTAAACTTAACTTATTTGCCACTTAGACAGTTATATATGAACTTTCATACGAATTTCAGTTTATATTTTTCATATCTTAAAACTTAATCTTAGTCTTTTGTGGTGCATCTAGTTACATCTTGCAGTACACAGCTTTGAAACCACAGCATTAGTCACTATATCAATTTATCATTATGAATCAACCTTCTGAAGCGATTGTAAAACAATGAACTGATTAAGCACTAAACTGTGTCTTTTTTTTCATTGTTCAACATCTATTGTTAGTTTTATTAATCTAAAATGGTGCTTACGGGATTTTCATGATTTCAAAATAACTCATTTTTTTCTTTTCTTCTGTTGGAATTTGGTTTTCTGTGAAATAGAAAAGAAAATATGTCAACATGAATAAGTTCAACTCCCCACCACCTCCACTAATAAAGGAAAGGTGCTGATCATTAGATCAAACCAAGGAAACAATATTTCTATGGGACATTCCATTGCCCTCCCATAAGAAACCAACAAAAGTACATAATGAATCAGGATATAGCAATTAATTGCAGAATATGTGGAGGCAGGGAAGAAACAATTAAGCACACTGTCTCTCACTGACTCATCTTTGTCAAAAAGTATATATATATATATATATATATATACAGACATGGGAGTGTTGGAATCTACATACACAACAAGTTTTGCCCACATTACGAAACAATGACAGAAAAGAGGTGGTATAGGCATACACCAGAAAAGGTGTATGCAAAGCAACTATATTAGTGTATGCAGTGGTGTAACTAGGAGCACATTCTATTAAAGTCAAATAAGCCTCGTCGGAGAGTAAAAAAAGAAACTCCTTTAGATGTATGATCTGTCTTTGATTATCATGGATGAGAACACTATGCTGGCTGGATCAGTAAACCATTTATATAAATTATTAGGGCCATAGGTAAAAATAGAGTGCTGGGTAGGGGCACAATTTCACTGCTTGCCATAGGCGCTATTTTCTGAGTACATGTCAATACACACAGATGGGGAAATCAAAGCCAAGCAACCAGATATTGTAGTCAAAGATCAGAAAGAAAAGAAAAGTCTTTTAATTGATGTATTAGTATCCACTGATAAAGAAATGGAGAAATTATCCAAATATAAAGATCTGAATATAGAAATAACCTGAAGGTGGAGGATGAAAACAGAAAAAATTCCTATTATAATATGTACCCTTGGAATAATGAACACACATGCACACACACAGACAGGTTTTGTTTTCTTATTCTATTAACGTTTTCTTTTCCAATGTGCTGCTTATTTTAAGATTTGCTTCTTTCCGGTTAGCGTCCATTATCTCATAACACATATAGCCGCACCCTATATTACATCGCTTATATAAATGTTCATATATTTGCATCATAACATTTATATTTCCGTCGTTAATTTTCTCCTTTTTCATTTTCATAACATTTCACCGTAATGCAGTTTATATAAAATGTTGTCTTTTTAAAATGTATCATGGATTACTTTACTGATTACAGAAGACAGTGTAGTCTCTCTTCAATTTCTGTGCATATTCTCAATTGCGATTTTATTTGACGTATCATATCTACATGCATGTATATTTATGTATAATATGAATATGCACACTACACATAGTAGAAGTAGTAGTAGTAGTAGTAATAATAATAAAACTACTAATAATAATAGTAACTGAAGACCCCTTCAGTCATGGCTGACACATTGTTTGCACAAGGAAACTTCCGCTCCAAGATGGAAGCCTGAGTAATATTTTATTGGAGAAGACCAAGTCTTCACTTTACCCAACACTAATGTTGCCCCAAGGAAAGACATAGGTTGATACAGCTTGGTACCAGTAATGTCACAAATTACATATATACTATATATAATGTCCATGGGAAAGACAAAGGTTGACACAGCTTGGTACCAGTAATGTCACAACTTACATATACACTATATATACTATATATAATGTTGTCCATGGGAAAGACAAAGGTTGACACAGCTTGGTACCAGTAATGTCACACTTACATATACACTATATATACTATATATAATGTTGTCCATGGGAAAGACAAAGGTTGACACAGCTTGGTACCAGTAATGTCACAACTTACATATACACTATATATACTATATATAATGTTGTCCAAGGGAAAGACAAAGGTTGACACAGCTTGGTACCAGTAATGTCACAACTTACATATACACTATATATAATGTCCAAGGGAAAGACAAAGGTTGATACAGCTTGGTACCAGTAATGTCACAACTTACATATACACTATATATAATGTCCAAGGGAAAGACAAAGGTTGACACAGCTTGGTACCAGTAATGTCACAACTTACATATACACTATATATAATGTCCAAGGGAAAGACAAAGGTTGACACAGCTTGGTACCAGTAATGTCACAACTTACATATACACTATATATACTATATATAATGTTGTCCATGGGAAAGACAAAGGTTGACACAGCTTGGTACCAGTAATGTCACAACTTACATATACACTATATATAATGTCCAAGGGAAAGACAAAGGTTGACACAGCTTGGTACCAGTAATGTCACACTTACATATACACTATATATACTATATATAATGTTGTCCAAGGGAAAGACAAAGGTTGACACAGCTTAGTACCAGTAATGTCACACTTACATATACACTATATGTACATTACATCTGATGTTAGTCAGGGGAAAGCTAAAGTTAATACAGCTTGACACCAGTGATGTTACAGGCAAACTCCGAATCCAAGGGGCCAAAAGAGACACAGCAATGACATCACATACAACATTCTAACAATTCCGCCAATCCACCACCCTTAGGCAGCAGGTACTTTATTTTATCAAACCAGATAGATGAAAGCCAGAGATAACCTCAGTGGGATTTGAACTCATAAAAAGACATAACAAAATCCCACAAAATATTTTGTTTGGGTTCTAATGATTCTGCCATTGAAAATAATTGTTTCTAACACAGGACAGAAATTTGTAGGGAGAAGAGCAGTCAATTAAATTGAGTCCTGTGTACAACTGGTATTTTATATTATGAACCCCAGAAAGATGAAAAGCAAAATTGACAATGGCAGGATTTGAACTTAAAGGGTCATACTGTTAAGAACGGGGGAGGATTTCAAATAATAAAAGATTTGTGAGAATTTTGCACACTTAATTTTTTTGCAACCTACCCTCACAGACACATGCACACATACTAACAAACCAACATGTACACACTAACACATACACACAGACACATTCACACATACTAACACACAGGCACATACACACAACTAGAGACACATGCACACATACTAATACACTGACATGTACACATAAACACACACACATAGTAACACACCGACACTTACACACAAACACATGCATACATACATAATAACATACCGACATACACACATACACACAGGACAACCCAGTTGAAATTTAATTCCAATAAACCTTATTTCAGGATTTTAAAAAATTGCCTCTTTTCTCATTGGTGAAAAAAAATTGAAAAATAACCCTTGAGGTGCATGTACACGTACTTTCAGGTCCCAAATAAAGAGGGGGGGGGGGTTAAGCGGGAGGTATTGGAATAAGCAGGGGATGAGGGTTGTCACCATTGATTTTTTAAAAACCAGAATTACTCGTTTAGTTTACATATTGAGACCCCAACCCATCATCATCATCATCATTTTACATCCGCTTCACCCTGCTTGCAAGGGTGGGACAGGTCCTATTCAGCACAGCATCTCTCCACTTGTCACGGTCCTTCGTCATCTCCTCGGTGAGTTTCAGCGATCTGAGGTCTGCTATCACCACCTCCGCCCATGTTTTTCGTGGTCTTCCTCTACTGCGTCTTCCTTCTACTGGGATTTCTTGCCACTTCTTTACGCATCACAAGCCCATACCAACGCAGTCTTCTCTCCCGCACACTACACCTTATCCTTCTTATACACAGTTTCTCTCTCAACTCATCTATGCTTAATCATTCACGCACATTGACATTGCAGATCCTATTTATTATTTAATATATGAGATTTCTGGTAATGTATGTTTTTTTGTCATGTTTTTTGTCATATATAATGTTTTTTTGTCATATATAATATTTTTTGTCATATATGTTTTTGTCATATAATGTTTTTTATCATATATAATGCTTTTTGTCATGTATAATGTTTTTTGTCATATATATTTTTTTGTCATATAATGTTTGTTGTCATATATAATGTGTTTGTCATATGTTTTTTGTCATGTTTTTTGTCATATAATGTTTTTGTCATATATAATGTTTTATGTCATATGTTTTTTGTCATATATAATGCTTTTTGTCATATATGTTTTTGTCATATAATGTTTTTTGTCATATATAATGCTTTTTGTCATATATAATGTTTTTTGTCATATAATGTTTTTTGTCATATATAATGTGTTTGTCATATGTTTTTTGTCATATATGTTTTTTGTCATATGTTTTTGTCATATATAATGTTTTTTGTCATATATGTTTTTTGTCATATATAATGTTTTTTGTCATATATGTTTTTTGTCATATAATGTTTTTTGTCAGATAATGTTTTTTGTCATATATGTTTTTGTCATATAATGTTTTTTGTCATATAATGTTTTTTGTCATATATAAGGTTTTTGTCATATATGTTTTGTCATATATGTTTTTTGTCATATAATGTTTTTGTCATATATAATGTTTTTTGTCACATAATGTTTTTTGTCATATAATAATGTTTTTTGTCATATAATGTTTTTGTCATATAATGTTTTTGTCATATATAATGTTTTTTGTCATATATAGTTTTTGTCATATATAATGTTTTTTGTCATATAATGTTTTTGTCATATAATGTTTTTGTCATATAATGTTTTTGTCATATATAATGTTTTTTGTCATATAATGTTTTTTGTCATATATAGTTTTTGTCATATATAATGTTTTTTGTCATATAATGTTTTTTGTCATATGTAATGTTTTTTGTCATATAATGTTTTTGTCATATAATGTTTTTTGTCATATATGTTTTTGTCATATAACGTTTTTTGTCATACAATGTGTTTTGTCATATAATGTTTTTTGTCATATAATGTTTTTTGTCATATATAATGTTTTTTGTCATATATAATGTTTTTTGTAATATAATGTTTTTGTCATGTTTTTTGCCATGTTTTTGTCATATAATGTTTTTTGCCATATATAATGTTTTTGGCTGGAGTGCTCCAGGGAGATACATTGGCTCCCTACCTTTTTATCATTGTAGTGGACTATTGTATGCGCCTTGCACTGGAGAAACACCAGGACTCTGGCTTTACTGTAGCACCGGCTCAGAGCAGGAGAGTTAAGGCGAAAAAGGTATCAGATGCTGAATTTGCCGACGACATAGTTTTGGTGACAGATACAGTGATGCGGGAGGTTGAGACTGTGTCGATGAGTGCGGGGCTGAGAATGAATGAGACTAAAACAAAATATCTGGTAGAGAATGTTGAGAAGCCAGAGGGGATCACTAATGTAGGCGGCAAGCCGCTAGAATTGGTTGAGGGCTTCCTGTATTTGGGAGCAAAGATTGGGAATACGGAAGATGATGTGGTTGAGAGGAAGAGCAAAGCCTGGGCGACGTGCCACAGCTTGAGATCGGTGTGGAAGTCGGACTTTCGTAAAGACCTGAAAATCCGCCTCTTCATTGCTGTAGTGGAGTCTGTGCTGCTGTACGGGTCTGAGACTTGGACACTGACCAAGAAACTCACTCAGATGGTGGATGGGTGCTACACGAGAATGCTGAGGATGGCTCTGAACATTAATCAGTATACACTGAGGATGAAAAACTCAGAGCTGTATGGGAGCCTCCCAAAGGTCAGCTCAAAAGTGACACAGAGGAGACTGAGGTTAGCTGGACATGCTCACCGACATCCAGAGTTGACATTACATTCAGTGCTCCTGTGGGAGCCCCTACATGGAAACACTGGAAGAGGAAGACCAAGGTTAACGTATGTTGATGCCCTAAGGATAGACACTGGTCTGTTGGAGACGCAGGACATGGTAGTGATAATGAGGGACAGAGACCGCGGGAGAGAACTCGTCCATGGATCTCGGGTATTTTACCAGCCCTAGATAGATAGATGTTTTTGTCATATAATTTTTTGTCATATGTTTTTTGTCATATATAATGTTTTTTGTCATATATGTTTTTTGTCATATATGTTTTTTGTCATGTTTTTTGTCATATAATGTTTTTGTCATATGTTTTTTGTCATATATAATGTTTTGTCATATAATGTTTTTTGTCATATATAATGTTTTTTGTCATAATGTTTTTTGTCATATAATGTTTCTTGTCATATATAATGTTTGTCATATGTTTTTTGTCATATATGTTTTTGTCATATAATGTTTTTTGTCATGTTTTTTGTCATATATAATGTTTTTTGTCATATAATGTTTTTTGTCATATAATGTTTTTTGTCATATATAATGTTTTTTGTCATATATTGTGTCATATATAATGTTTTTTGTCATATAATGTTTTTTGTCATATATGATGTTTTTTGTCATATAGTGTTTTTTGTCATAATGTTTTTTGTCATAATGTTTTTTGTCATATATAATGTTTTTTCTCATGTTTTTTGTCATATAATGTTTTTTGTCATAAATGTTTTATGTCATATATAATGTTTTTTGTTATATAATGTTTTTGTCATATAATGTTTTTTGTCATATATGTTTTTTGTCATATATAATGTTTTTGTCATATATAATGTTTTTTGTCATATATGTTTTTTGTCATGTTTTTTGTCATATAATGTTTTTTGTCATATAATGTTTTATGTCATATATAATGTTATTTGTCATATAATGTTTTTTGTCATATGTTTTTTGTCATATATAATGTTTTTTTGTCATATAGAATGTTTTTGTCATATAATGTTTTTTGTCATATAATGTTTTTTGTCATATATAATGTTTTTTGTCATATAATGTTTTTTGTCATGTTTTTTGTCATATAGTGTTTTTTGTCATATATAATGTTTTTTGTCATATATGTTTTTTGTCATGTTTTTTGTCATATATAATGTGTTTGTCATATGTTTTTTGTCATATATGTTTTTTGTCATATAATGTTTTTTGTCATGTTTTTTGTCATATATGTTTTTTGTCATATAATGTTTTTTGTCATACATAATGTTTTTTGTCATATAATGTTTTTTGTCATATATAATGTTTTTTGTCATATATGTTTTTTGTCATATAATGTTTTTTGTCATATATAATGTTTTTTGTCATATATTTTTTGTCATATAATGTTTTTTGTCATATATAATGTTTTTTGTTATATAATGTTTTTTGTCATATAATGTTTTTTGTCATATATGTTTTTTTGTCATATAATGTTTTTTGTCATATATCATGTTTTTTGTCATACAATGTTTTTTGTCATACAATGTCTTTTGTCATATATAATGTTTTTTGTCATATAATGTTTTGTCATATATAATGTTTTTTGCCATATGTTTTTTGTCATATAGAATGTTTTTTGTCATATAATGTTTTTTGTCATATACAATGTTTTTTGTCATATATAATGTTTTTTGTCATATATAATGTTTTTGTCATACATGTTTTTTGTCATATAATGTTTTTTGTCATATAGTGTTTTTTGTCATATATAATGTTTTTTGTCATATATGTTTTTTGTCATGTTTTTTGTCATATATGTTTTTTGTCATATGTTTTTTGTCATATAATGTTTTTTGTCATATATAATGTTTTTTGTCATATGTTTTTTGTCATATAATGTTTGTTGTCATATATAATGTGTTTGTCATATATTTTTTGTCATATATAATGTTTTGTCATATAATGTTTTTTGTCATATATAATGTTTTTTGTCATAATGTTTTTTGTCATATAATGTTTCTTGTCATATATAATTGTTTCTACTTTTGGCATAAGGCCAGCAATTATCCAGTGCATTACTGGTACTTTATTTTATCGACCCCGTAAGGATGAAAGGCAAAGTTAACCTCGGCGGGATTTGAACTCAAACCATAAAGGGGCGTAACTCTTTGCTGCAAAGCATAGCGTCAGACCCTCTACCGATACTGCCAATCCACCGCAATGTCATATATAATGTTTGTCATATGTTTTTTGTCATATATGTTTTTGTCATATAATGTTTTTTGTCATGTTTTTTGTCATATATCATGTTTTTTGTCATATAATGTTTTTTGTCATATATGTTTTTTGTCATATATAATGTTTTTTGTCATATATAATGTTTTTTGTCATATATGTTTTTTGTCATATAATGTTTTTTGTCATATATGATGTTTTTTGTCATATGTTTTTTGTCATGATGTTTTTTGTCATATATAATGTTTTTTCTCATGTTTTTTGTCATATAATGTTTTTTGTCATATATAATGTTTTATGTCATATATAATGTTTTTTGTTATATAATGTTTTTTGTCATATAATGTTTTATGTCATATATAATGTTATTTGTCATATTAATGTTTTTTGTCATATGTTTTTTGTCATATATAATGTTTTTTGTCATATAGAATGTTTTTGTCATATAATGTTTTTTGTCATATATAATGTTTTTTGTCATATAGTGTTTTTTGTCATATATGTTTTTTGTCATATAATGTTTTTTGTCATATAATGTTTTTTGTCATATAAAATGTTTTTTGTCATATAAAATGTTTTTTGTCATATATAATGTTTTTTCTCATATGTTTTTTGTCATATAATGTTTTTTGTCATATATAATGTTTTTTGTCATGTTTTTTGTCATATATGTTTTTTTGTCATATAATGTTTTTTGTCATATATAATGTTTTTTGTCATACAATGTTTTTTGTCATACAATGTCTTTTGTCATATATAATGTTTTTTGTCATATAATGTTTTTTGCCATGTTTTTTGTCATATAATGTTTTTTGTCATATAATGTTTTTTGTCATATATAATGTTTTTTGTCATATATGTTTTTTGTCATATAATGTTTTTTGTCATAGTGTTTTTTGTCATATATAATGTTTTTTGTCATATATGTTTTTTGTCATATGTTTTTTGTCATATATAATGTTTTTGTCATATATGTTTTTTATCATATGTTTTTTGTCATATAATGTTTTTGTCATATATAATGTTTTTTGTCATATGTTTTTTGTCATATAATGTTTGTTGTCATATATAATGTTTGTCATATATTTTTTGTCATATATAATGTTTTGTCATAATGTTTTTTGTCATATATAATGTTTGTCATATGTTTTTTGTCATATATGTTTTTGTCATATAATGTTTTTTGTCATGTTTTTTGTCATATATGTTTTTTGTCATATAATGTTTTTTGTCATATATAATGTTTTTTGTCATATATTGTGTCATATATAATGTTTTTTGTCATATATAACGTTTTTTGTCATATATGTTTTTTGTCATATAATGTTTTTTGTCATATATGATGTTTTTTGTCATATAGTGTTTTTTGTCATGTTTTTTGTCATAATGTTTTTTGTCATATATAATGTTTTTTCTCATGTTTTTTGTCATATAATGTTTTTTGTCATATATGTTTTTTGTCATATATAATGTTTTTGTCATATATAATGTTTTTTGTCATATATGTTTTTTGTCATATATGTTTTTTGTCATGTTTTTTGTCATATAATGTTTTTTGTCATGTTTTTTGTCATATATAATGTTTTTTGTCATATAGAATGTTTTTGTCATATAATGTTTTTTGTCATATATAATGTTTTTTGTCATATAGTGTTTTTTGTCATATAATGTTTGTCATATATAATGTTTTTTGTCATATAATGTTTTTTGTCATATATAATGTTTTTTGTCATATAATGTTTTTTGTCATATATAATGTTTTGTCATAATGTTTTTTGTCATATAATGTTTGTTGTCATATATAAAGTGTTTGTCATATGTTTTTTGTCATATATGTTTTTTGTCATATAATGTTTTTTGTCATGTTTTTTATCATACAATATTTTTCGTCATGTTTTTTGTCATATATGTTTTTGTCATATGTTTTTTGTCATATATAATGTTTTTTGTCATATAATGTTTGTCATGTTTTTTGTCATATATAATGTTTTGTCATATAATGTTTTTTGTCATATATAATGTTTTTTGTCATATAATGTTTTGTCATATATAATGTTTTTTGTCATGTTTTTTGTCATATATAATGTTTTTTGTCATATAATGTTTTTGTCATATAATGTTTTTTGTCATATATGTTTTTTGTCATATAATGTTTGTCATATATAATGTTTTTTGTCATATGTTTTTTGTCATATATAATGTTTTGTCATAATGTTTTTTGTCATATAATGTGTTTGTCATATGTTTTTTGTCATATATGTTTTTTGTCATATATAATGTTTTTTATCATATAATGTTTTTTGTCATGTTTTTTGTCATATATAATGTTTTTGTCCTATAATGTTTTTGTCATATAGAATGTTTTTTGTCATATAATGTTTTTTGTCATATAATGTTTTCTGTCATATATAATGTTTTTTGTCATATATAATGTTTTTTGTCATATATGTTTTTTATCATAATGTTTTTTGTCATATATAATGTTTTTTGTCATATAATGTTTTTTGTCATATAGTGTTTTTTGTCATACAATGTTTTTGTCATATATAATGTTTTTTGTTATATGTTTTTTGTCATAATGTTTTTTGTCATATATAATGTTTTTTCTCATGTTTTTTGTCATATAATGTTTTTTGTCATATATAATGTTTTATGTCATATATAATGTTTTTTGTTATATGTTTTTTGTCATATAATGTTTTTTGTCATATATGTTTTTTGTCATATATAATGTTTTTGTCATATATGTTTTTTGTCATATATGTTTTTTGTCATATATGTTTTTTGTCATGTTTTTTGTCATATAATGTTTTTTGTCATATAATGTTTTATGTCATATATAATGTTATTTGTCATATAATGTTTTTTGTCATGTTTTTTGTCATATATAATGTTTTTTGTCATATAGAATGTTTTTGTCATATGTTTTTTGTCATATAATGTTTTTTGTCATATATAATGTTTTTTGTCATATAATGTTTTTTGTCATGTTTTTTGTCATATAAAATGTTTTTTGTCATATAATGTTTGTCATATATAATGTTTTTTGTCATATGTTTTTTGTCATATATAATTTTTTTGTCATATAATGTTTTTTGTCATATATAATGTTTTGTCATGTTTTTTGTCATATATGTTTTTTGTCATATAATGTTTTTTGTCATATATGTTTTTTGTCATATAATGTTTTTTGTCATGTTTTTTGTCATATAATGTTTTTTGTCATATATAATGTTTTTTGTCATATATAATGTTTTTGTCATATATAATGTGTTTTGTCATATGTTTTTTGTCATATATAATGTTTGTCATATGTTTTTTGTCATATATGTTTTTGACATATGTTTTTTGTCATATATAATGTTTTTGTCATATATAATGTTTTTTGTCATATATGTTTTTTGTCATATATAATGGTTTTTGTCATATAATGTTTATTGTCATGTTTTTTGTCATATATAATGTTTTGTAATATAATGTTTTTTGTCATATATAATGTTTTGTCATATATAATGTTTTTTGCCATATGTTTTTTGTCATATAGAATGTTTTTTGTCATATAATGTTTTTTGTCATATGTTTTTTGTCATATATAATGTTTTTTATCATATAATGTTTTTTGTCATGTTTTTTGTCATATATAATGTTTTTGTCATATAATGTTTTTTGTCATATAGAATGTTTTTTGTCATATAATGTTTTTTGTCATATAATGTTTTCTGTCATATATAATGTTTTTTGTCATATATGTTTTTTGTCATATAATGTTTTTTGTCATACAATGTTTTTTGTCATACAATGTTTTTTGTCATACAATGTCTTTTGTCATATATAATGTTTTTTGTCATATATAATGTTTTTTGTCATATAATGTTTTGTCATATATAATGTTTTTTGTCATATATGTTTTTTGTCATATGTTTTTTGTCATATAATGTTTTTTGTCATATAATGTTTTTTGTCATATATAATGTTTTTTGTCATATAATGTTTTTTGTCATATAGAATGTTTTTTGTCATATAATGTTTTTTGTAATATGTTTTTTATCATATAATGTTTTTTGTCATATATGTTTTTTGTCATATAATGTTTTTTGTCATGTTTTTTGTCATATAATGTTTTTTGTCATATATAATGTTTTTTGTCATATATAATGTTTTTTGTCATATATAATGTGTTTTGTCATATGTTTTTTGTCATATATAATGTTTGTCATAATGTTTGTCATACGTTTTTTGTCATATATGTTTTTGACATATGTTTTTTGTCATATATAATGTTTTTGTCATATATAATGTTTTTTGTCATGTTTTTTGTCATATATGTTTTTTGTCATATGTTTTTTGTCATATATAATGGTTTTTGTCATATAATGTTTATTGTCATGTTTTTTGTCATATATAATGTTTTGTCATATAATGTTTTTTGTCATATATAATGTTTTTTGTCATATAATGTTTTGTCATATATAATGTTTTTTGCCATATGTTTTTTGTCATATAGAATGTTTTTTGTCATATAATGTTTTTTGTCATATGTTTTTTGTCATATATAATGTTTTTTGTCATATGTTTTTTGTCATATATAATGTTTTTTATCATATTATGTTTTTTGTCATGTTTTTTGTCATATATAATGTTTTTGTCATATATGTTTTTTGTCATATAATGTTTTTTGTCATGTTTTTTGTCATATATGTTTTTTGTCATATAATGTTTTTTGTCATATATGTTTTTTGTCATATATGTTTTTTGTCATATATAATGTTTTTTGTCATGTTTTTTGTCATATATAATGTTTTTTGTTATATAATGTTTTTTGTCATATATAATGTTTTTTGTCATATATGTTTTTTGTCATATAATGTTTTTTGTCATATATGTTTTTTGTCATATAGTGTTTTTTGTCATGTTTTTTGTCATAATGTTTTTTGTCATATATAATGTTTTTTCTCATGTTTTTTGTCATATAATGTTTTTTGTCATATATAATGTTTTATGTCATATATAATGTTTTTTGTTATATAATGTTTTTTGTCATATAATGTTTTTTGTCATATATGTTTTTTGTCATATATGTTTTTTGTCATGTTTTTTGTCATATAATGTTTTTTGTCATATAATGTTTTATGTCATATATAATGTTATTTGTCATATAATGTTTTTTGTCATGTTTTTTGTCATATATAATGTTATTTGTCATATAGAATGTTTTTGTCATAATGTTTTTTGTCATATAATGTTTTTTGTCATATATAATTTTTTGGTCATATAATGTTTTTTGTCATATGTTTTTTGTCATATAATGTTTTTTGTCATATATAATGTTTTTTGTCATAGTGTTTTTTGTCATATAATGTTTGTCATATATAATGTTTTTTGTCATATAATGTTTTTTGTCATATATAATGTTTTTTGTCATATAATGTTTGTTGTCATATATAATGTTTGTCATATGTTTTTTGTCATATATGTTTTTTGTCATATAATGTTTTTTGTCATATGTTTTTTATCATATAATATTTTTTGTCATGTATGTTTTTTGTCATATATAATGTTTTTTGTCATATAATGTTTGTCATGTTTTTTGTCATATATAATGTTTTGTCATATAATGTTTTTTGTCATATATAATGTTTTTTGTCATATAATGTTTTGTCATATATAATGTTTTTTGTCATGTTTTTTGTCATATATAATGTTTTTTGTCATATAATGTTTTTTGTCATATATGTTTTTTGTCATATAATGTTTGGCATATATAATGTTTTTTGTCATATGTTTTTTGTCATATATAATGTTTTGTCATAATGTTTTTTGTCATATAATGTTTGTTGTCATATATAATGTGTTTGTCATATGTTTTTTGTCATATATGTTTTTTGTCATATAATGTTTTTTGTCATATATAATGTTTTTCATCATATAATGTTTTTTGTCATGTTTTTTGTCATATATAATGTTTTTGTCATATAATGTTTTTTGTCATATAGAATGTTTTTTGTCATATAATGTTTTCTGTCATATATAATGTTTTTTGTCATATATAATGTTTTTTGTCATATATGTTTTTTATCATGTTTTTTGTCATATATAATGTTTTTTGTCATATAGTGTTTTTTGTCATACAATGTTTTTGTCATATATGTTTTTTGTTATATGTTTTTTGTCATATGTTTTTTGTCATATGTTTTTTGTCATAATGTTTTTTGTCATATATAATGTTTATTCTCATGTTTTTTTGTCATATAATGTTTTTTGTCATATATAATGTTTTATGTCATATATAATGTTTTTTGTTATATAATGTTTTTTGTCATATAATGTTTTTTGTCATATATGTTTTTTGTCATATATAATGTTTTTGTCATATATGTTTTTTGTCATATATGTTTTTTGTCATGTTTTTTGTCATATAATGTTTTATGTCATATATAATGTTATTTGTCATATAATGTTTTTTGACATGTTTTTTGTCATATATAATGTTTTTTGTCATATAGAATGTTTTTGTCATATAATGTTTTTTGTCATATAATGTTTTTTGTCATATATAATGTTTTTTGTCATATAATGTTTTTTGTCATATGTTTTTTGTCATATAATGTTTTTTGTCATATATAATGTTTTTTGTTATATAGTGTTTTTTGTCATATAATGTTTGTCATATATAATGTTTTTTGTCATATAATGTTTTTTGTCATATATAATGTTTTTTGTCATATAATATTTTTTGTCATATATAATGTTTTGTCATAATGTTTTTTGTCATATAATGTTTGTTGTCATATATAAAGTGTTTGTCATATGTTTTTTGTCATATATGTTTTTTGTCATATAATGTTTTTTGTCATATAATGTTTTGTCATATATAATGTTTTTTGTCATGTTTTTTGTCATATATAATGTTTTTTGTCATATAATGTTTTTTGTCATATAATGTTTTTGTCATATAATGTGTTTTGTCATATGTTTTTTGTCATATAATGTTTGTCATATATGTTTTTCGTCATATAATGTTTTTTGTCATATATAATGTTTTTTGTCATATAATGTTTTTTGTCATATATAATGTTTTGTCGTAATGTTTTTTGTCATATAATGTTTGTTGTCATATATAATGTTTGTCATATGTTTTTTGTCATATATGTTTTTTGTCATATAATGTTTTTTGTCATATATAATGTTTTTTATCATATAATGTTTTTTGTCATGTTTTTTGTCATATATAATGTTTTTGTCATATAATGTTTTTTGTCATATAGAATGTTTTTTGTCATATAATGTTTTTTGTCATATAATGTTTTCTGTCATATATAATGTTTTTT
Organism: Eledone cirrhosa; assembly: GCA_964016885.1. Taxonomy (NCBI): domain Eukaryota; kingdom Metazoa; phylum Mollusca; class Cephalopoda; order Octopoda; family Eledonidae; genus Eledone; species Eledone cirrhosa. Next base: position 317,757,557 of record OZ024743.1, on the reverse strand, counting down.
GTCATATATAATGTTTTTTGTCATATATGTTTTTTATCATAATGTTTTTTGTCATATATAATGTTTTTTGTCATATAGAATGTTTTTGTCATATAATGTTTTTTGTCATATAATGTTTTTTGTCATATATAATGTTTTTTGTCATATAATGTTTTTTGTCATGTTTTTTGTCATATGTTTTTTGTCATATAATGTTTTTTGTCATATATAATGTTTTTTGTCATATATGTTTTTTGTCATATATGTTTTTTGTCATGTTTTTTGTCATATAATGTTTTTTGTCATATATAATGTGTTTGTCATATGTTTTTTGTCATATATGTTTTTTGTCATATAATGTTTTTTGTCATGTTTTTTGTCATATATGTTTATTGTCATATGTTTTTTGTCATATAATGTTTTTTGTCATATATAATGTTTTTTGTCATGTTTTTTGTCATATATAATGTTTTTTGTCATATAATGTTTTGTCATATATAATGTTTTTGTCATGTTTTTTGTCATATATAATGTTTTTTGTCATATAATGTTTTTTGTTATATAATGTTTTTGTCATATAATGTTTTTTGTCATATATGTTTTTTGTCATATAATGTTTGTCATATATAATGTTTTTTGTCATATATAATGTTTTGTCATAATGTTTTTTGTCATATAATGTTTGTTGTCATATATAAAGTGTTTGTCATATATGTTTTTTGTCATATAATGTTTTGTCATATATAATGTTTTTTGTCATGTTTTTTGTCATATATAATGTTTTTTGTCATATAATGTTTTTTGTCATATAATGTTTTTGTCATATATGTTTTTTGTCATATAATGTTTGTCATATATGTTTTTCGTCATATAATGTTTTTTGTCATATATAATGTTTTTTGTCATATAATGTTTTTTGTCATATATAATGTTTTGTCGTAATGTTTTTTGTCATATAATGTTTGTTGTCATATATAATGTTTGTCATATGTTTTTTGTCATATATGTTTTTTGTCATATAATGTTTTTTGTCATATATAATGTTTTTTATCATATAATGTTTTTTGTCATGTTTTTTGTCATATATAATGTTTTTGTCATATGTTTTTTGTCATATAGAATGTTTTTTGTCATATAATGTTTTTTGTCATATAATGTTTTCTGTCATATATAATGTTTTTGTCATATATAATGTTTTTTGTCATATATGTTTTTTATCATAATGTTTTTTGTCATATATAATGTTTTTTGTCATATAGTGTTTTTTGTCATACAATGTTTTTGTCATATATAATGTTTTTTGTTATATGTTTTTTGTCATATAATGTTTTCTGTCATATATAATGTTTTTTGTCATATATAATGTTTTTTGTCATATATGTTTTTTATCACAATGTTTTTTGTCATATATAATGTTTTTTGTCATATAGAATGTTTTTGTCATATAATGTTTTTTGTCATATAATGTTTTTTGTCATATATAATGTTTTTTGTCATATAATGTTTTTTGTCATGTTTTTTGTCATATGTTTTTTGTCATATAATGTTTTTTGTCATATATAATGTTTTTTGTCATATAGTGTTTTTTGTCATATATGTTTTTTGTCATATGTTTTTTGTCATATTTTTTGTCATGTTTTTTGTCATATATAATGTGTTTGTCATATGTTTTTTGTCATATATGTTTTTTGTCATATAATGTTTTTTGTCATGTTTTTTCTCATATATGTTTATTGTCATATGTTTTTTGTCATATAATGTTTTTTGTCATATATAATGTTTTTTGTCATATGTTTTTTGTCATATATAATGTTTTTTGTCATATAATGTTTTGTCATATATAATGTTTTTTGTCATGTTTTTTGTCATATATAATGTTTTTTGTCATATAATGTTTTTTGTTATATAATGTTTTTGTCATATAATGTTTTTTGTCATATATGTTTTTTGTCATATAATGTTTGTCATATATAATGTTTTTTGTCATATAATGTTTTTTGTCATATGTAATGTTTTTTGTCATATAATGTTTTTCGTCATATATAATGTTTTGTCATAATGTTTTTTGTCATATAATGTTTGTTGTCATATATAATGTGTTAGTCATGTTTTTTGTCATATATTATTTTGGCATATAATGTTTTTTGTCATATATAATGTTTTTTATCATATAATGTTTTTTGTCATGTTTTTTGTCATATATAATGTTTTTGTCATATAATGTTTTTTGTCATATAGAATGTTTTTTGTCATATAATGTTTTTTGTCATATAATGTTTTCTGTCATATATAATGTTTTTTGTCATATATAATCTTTTTTGTCATATATGTTTTTTATCATAATGTTTTTTGTCATATATAATGTTTTTTGTCATATAGTGTTTTTTGTCATACAATGTTTTTGTCATATATAATGTTTTTTGTTATATGTTTTTTGTCATGTTTTTTGTCATATGTTTTTTGTCATATATAATATTTTTTGTCATAATGTTTTTTGTCATATAATGTTTGTTGTCATATATAATGTGTTTGTCATGTTTTTTGTCATATATGTTTTTTGTCATATAATGTTTTTTGTCATGTTTTTTGTCATATATGTTTTTTGTCATATAATGTTTTTTGTCATATATAATGTTTTTTGTCATATAATGTTTTTTGTCATATATAATGTTTTTTGTCATGTATAATGTTTTTGTCATACATGTTTTTTGTCATAATGTTTTTTGTCATAGTGTTTTTTGTCATATATAATGTTTTTTGTCATATATGTTTTTTGTCATATGTTTTTTGTGATATAGGTTTTTTGTCATATTTTTTTGTCATATAATGTTTTTTGTCATATATAATGTTTTTTGTCATATGTTTTTTGTCATATAATGTTTGTTGTCATATATAATGTGTTTGTCATATATTTTTTGTCATATATAATGTTTTGTCATATAATGTTTTTTGTCATATATAATGTTTTTTGTCATAATGTTTTTTGTCATATAATGTTTTTTGTCATATATAATTGTTTCTACTTTTGGCATAAGGCCAGCAATTATCCAGTGCATTACTGGTACTTTATTTTATCGACCCCGTAAGGATGAAAGGCAAAGTTAAGCTCGGCGGGATTTGAACTCGAACCATAAAGGGGCGTAACTCTTTGCTGCAAAGCATAGCGTCAGACCCTCTACCGATACTGCCAATCCACCGCAATGTCATATATAATGTTTGTCATATGTTTTTTGTCATATATGTTTTTGTCATATAATGTTTTTTGTCATGTTTTTTGTCATATATCATGTTTTTTGTCATATATAATGTTTTTTGTCATATATAATGTTCTTTGTCATATATAATGTTTTTGTCATATATGTTTTTTGTCATATAATGTTTTTTGTCATATATGATGTTTTTTGTCATATAGTGTTTTTTGTCATATGTTTTTTGTCATAATGTTTTTTGTCATATATAATGTTTTTTCTCATGTTTTTTGTCATATAATGTTTTTTGTCATATATAATGTTTTTTGTTATATAATGTTTTTTGTTATATAATGTTTTTTGTCATATAATGTTTTATGTCATATATAATGTTATTTGTCATATAATGTTTTTTGTCATATGTTTTTTGTCATATATAATGTTTTTTGTCATATAGAATGTTTTTGTCATATAATGTTTTTTGTCATATAATGTTTTTTGTCATATATAATGTTTTCTGTCATATAATGTTTTTTGTCATGTTTTTTGTCATATAATGTTTTTTGTCATATATAATGTTTTTTGTCATATATGTTTTTTGTCATATATGTTTTTTGTCATGTTTTTTGTCATATATTGTTTTTTGTCATATATAATGTTTGTCATGTTTTTTGGCATATATGCTTTTTGTCATATATAATGTTTTTTCTCATGTTTTTTGTCATATAATGTTTTTTGTCATATATAATGTTTTATGTCATATATAATATTTTTTGTTATATGTTTTTTGTCATAATGTTTTTTGTCATATATGTTTTTTGTCATATATAATGTTTTTTGTCATATATGTTTTTTGTCATGTTTTTTGTCATATAATGTTTTTTGTCATATATAATGTTTGTCATGTTTTTTGTCATATATGTTTTTTGTCATATATAATGTTTTTTCTCATGTTTTTTGTCATATAATGTTTTTTGTCATATATAATGTTTTATGTCATATATAATATTTTTTGTTATGTTTTTTGTCATGTAATGTTTTTTGTCATATAATGTTTTATGTCATATATAATGTTATTTGTCATATAATGTTTTTTGTCATATGTTTTTTGTCATATATAATGTTTTTTGTCATATAGAATGTTTTTGTCATATGTTTTTTGTCATATAATGTTTTTTGTCATATCTAATGTTTTTTGTCATATAATGTTTTTTGTCATATGTTTTTTGTCATGTTTTTTGTCATATAATGTTTTTTGTCATATATAATGTTTTTTGTCATATAGTGTTTTTGTCATATAATGTTTGTCATATATAATGTTTTTTGTCATATAATGTTTTTTGTCATAAATAATGTTTTTTGTCATATAATGTTTTTTGTCATATATAATGTTTTGTCATAATGTTTTTTGTCATATAATGTTTGTTGTCATATATAAAGTGTTTGTCATATGTTTTTTGTCATATGTTTTTTGTCATATAATGTTTTTTGTCATATATGTTTTTTATCATATAATGTTTTTTGTCATGTTTTTTGTCATATATGTTTTTTGTCATATGTTTTTTGTCATATATAATGTTTTTTGTCATATAATGTTTATTGTCATGTTTTTTGTCATATATAATGTTTTGTCATGTAATGTTTTTTGTCATATATAATGTTTTTTGTCATATAATGTTTTGTCATATATAATGTTTTTTGTCATGTTTTTTGTCATATATAATGTTTTTTGTCATATAATGTTTTTTGTCATATAATGTTTTTGTCATATAATGTTTTTTGTCATATATGTTTTTTGTCATATAATGTTTGTCATATATAATGTTTTTCGTCATATAATGTTTTTTGTCATATAGAATGTTTTTTGTCATATAATGTTTTTTGTCATATATAATGTTTTTTGTCATGTATAATGTTTTTTGTCATATAGTGTTTTTTGTCATATATGTTTTTTGTCATATGTTTTTTGTCATGTTTTTTGTCATGTTTTTTGTCATATAATGTTTTTTGTCATATATAATGTGTTTGTCATATGTTTTGTGTCATATATGTTTTTTGTCATATAATGTTTTTTGTCATGTTTTTTGTCATATATGTTTATTGTCATATGTTTTTTGTCATATAATGTTTTTTGTCATATATAATGTTTTTTGTCATATGTTTTTTGTCATATATAATGTTTTTTGTCATATAATGTTTTGTCATATATAATGTTTTTTGTCATGTTTTTTGTCATATATAATGTTTTTTGTCATATAATGTTTTTTGTTATATAATGTTTTTGTCATATAATGTTTTTTGTCATATATGTTTTTTGTCATATAATGTTTGTCATATATAATGTTTTTTGTCATATAATGTTTTTTGTCATATGTAATGTTTTTTGTCATATAATGTTTTTCGTCATATATAATGTTTTGTCATAATGTTTTTTGTCATATAATGTTTGTTGTCATATATAATGTGTTAGTCATGTTTTTTGTCATATATTATTTTGGCATATAATGTTTTTTGTCATATATAATGTTTTTTATCATATAATGTTTTTTGTCATGTTTTTTGTCATATATAATGTTTTTGTCATATAATGTTTTTTGTCATATAGAATGTTTTTTGTCATATAATGTTTTTTGTCATATAATGTTTTCTGTCATATATAATGTTTTTTGTCATATATAATCTTTTTTGTCATATATGTTTTTATCATAATGTTTTTTGTCATATATAATGTTTTTTGTCATATAGTGTTTTTTGTCATACAATGTTTTTGTCATATATAATGTTTTTTGTTATATGTTTTTTGTCATGTTTTTTGTCATATGTTTTTTGTCATATATAATATTTTTTGTCATAATGTTTTTTGTCATATAATGTTTGTTGTCATATATAATGTGTTTGTCATGTTTTTTGTCATATAATGTTTTTTGTCATGTTTTTTGTCATATATGTTTTTTGTCATATAATGTTTTTTGTCATATATAATGTTTTTTGTCATATAATGTTTTTTGTCATATATAATGTTTTTTGTCATGTATAATGTTTTTGTCATACATGTTTTTTGTCATAATGTTTTTTGTCATAGTGTTTTTTGTCATATATAATGTTTTTTGTCATATATGTTTTTTGTCATATGTTTTTTGTGATATAGGTTTTTTGTCATATTTTTTTGTCATATAATGTTTTTTGTCATATATAATGTTTTTTGTCATATGTTTTTTGTCATATAATGTTTGTTGTCATATATAATGTGTTTGTCATATATTTTTTGTCATATATAATGTTTTGTCATATAATGTTTTTTGTCATATATAATGTTTTTTGTCATAATGTTTTTTGTCATATAATGTTTTTTGTCATATATAATTGTTTCTACTTTTGGCATAAGGCCAGCAATTATCCAGTGCATTACTGGTACTTTATTTTATCGACCCCGTAAGGATGAAAGGCAAAGTTAAGCTCGGCGGGATTTGAACTCGAACCATAAAGGGGCGTAACTCTTTGCTGCAAAGCATAGCGTCAGACCCTCTACCGATACTGCCAATCCACCGCAATGTCATATATAATGTTTGTCATATGTTTTTTGTCATATATGTTTTTGTCATATAATGTTTTTTGTCATGTTTTTTGTCATATATCATGTTTTTTGTCATATAATGTTTTTTGTCATATATAATGTTTTTTGTCATATATAATGTTCTTTGTCATATATAATGTTTTTGTCATATATGTTTTTTGTCATATAATGTTTTTTGTCATATATGATGTTTTTTGTCATATAGTGTTTTTTGTCATATGTTTTTTGTCATAATGTTTTTTGTCATATATAATGTTTTTTCTCATGTTTTTTGTCATATAATGTTTTTTGTCATATATAATGTTTTATGTCATATATAATGTTTTTTGTTATATAATGTTTTTTGTTATATAATGTTTTTTGTCATATAATGTTTTATGTCATATATAATGTTATTTGTCATATAATGTTTTTTGTCATATGTTTTTTGTCATATATAATGTTTTTTGTCATATAGAATGTTTTTGTCATATAATGTTTTTTGTCATATAATGTTTTTTGTCATATATAATGTTTTCTGTCATATAATGTTTTTTGTCATGTTTTTTGTCATATAATGTTTTTTGTCATATATAATGTTTTTTGTCATATATGTTTTTTGTCATATATGTTTTTTGTCATGTTTTTTGTCATATAATGTTTTTTGTCATATATAATGTTTGTCATGTTTTTTGTCATATATGTTTTTTGTCATATATAATGTTTTTTCTCATGTTTTTTGTCATATAATGTTTTTTGTCATATATAATGTTTTATGTCATATATAATATTTTTTGTTATATGTTTTTTGTCATATAATGTTTTTTGTCATATATGTTTTTTGTCATATATAATGTTTTTTGTCATATATGTTTTTTGTCATGTTTTTTGTCATATAATGTTTTTTGTCATATATAATGTTTGTCATGTTTTTTGTCATATATAATGTTTTTTCTCATGTTTTTTGTCATATAATGTTTTTTGTCATATATAATGTTTTATGCCATATATAATATTTTTTGTTATGTTTTTTGTCATGTAATGTTTTTTGTCATATAATGTTTTATGTCATATATAATGTTATTTGTCATATAATGTTTTTTGTCATATGTTTTTTGTCATATATAATGTTTTTTGTCATATAGAATGTTTTTGTCATATAATGTTTTTTGTCATATAATGTTTTTTGTCATATCTAATGTTTTTTGTCATATAATGTTTTTTGTCATGTTTTTTGTCATATGTTTTTTGTCATATAATGTTTTTTGTCATATATAATGTTTTTTGTCATATAGTGTTTTTGTCATATAATGTTTGTCATATATAGTTTTTTGTCATATAATGTTTTTTGTCATAAATAATGTTTTTTGTCATATAATGTTTTTTGTCATATATAATGTTTTGTCATAATGTTTTTTGTCATATAATGTTTGTTGTCATATATAAAGTGTTTCTCATATGTTTTTTGTCATATATGTTTTTTGTCATATAATGTTTTTTGTCATATATGTTTTTTATCATATAATGTTTTTTGTCATGTTTTTTGTCATATATGTTTTTTGTCATATGTTTTTTGTCATATATAATGTTTTTTGTCATATAATGTTTATTGTCATGTTTTTTGTCATATATAATGTTTTGTCATGTAATGTTTTTTGTCATATATAATGTTTTTTGTCATATAATGTTTTGTCATATATAATGTTTTTTGTCATGTTTTTTGTCATATATAATGTTTTTTGTCATATAATGTTTTTTGTCATATAATGTTTTTGTCATATAATGTTTTTTGTCATATATGTTTTTTGTCATATAATGTTTGTCATATATAATGTTTTTCGTCATATAATGTTTTTTGTCATATAGAATGTTTTTTGTCATATAATGTTTTTTGTCATATATAATGTTTTTTGTCATGTATAATGTTTTTGTCATACATGTTTTTTGTCATAATGTTTTTTGTCATAGTGTTTTTTGTCATATATAATGTTTTTTGTCATATATGTTTTTTGTCATATGTTTTTTGTGATATAGGTTTTTTGTCATATTTTTTTGTCATATAATGTTTTTTGTCATATATAATGTTTTTTGTCATATGTTTTTTGTCATATATAATGTGTTTGTCATATATTTTTTGTCATATATAATGTTTTGTCATATAATGTTTTTTGTCATATATAATGTTTTTTGTCATAATGTTTTTTGTCATATAATGTTTCTTGTCATATATAATTGTTTCTACTTTTGGCATAAGGCCAGCAATTATCCAGTGCATTACTGGTACTTTATTTTATCGACCCCGTAAGGATGAAAGGCAAAGTTAAGCTCGGCGGGATTTGAACTCGAACCATAAAGGGGCGTAACTCTTTGCTGCAAAGCATAGCGTCAGACCCTCTACCGATACTGCCAATCCACCGCAATGTCATATATAATGTTTGTCATATGTTTTTTGTCATATATGTTTTTGTCATATAATGTTTTTTGTCATGTTTTTTGTCATATATCATGTTTTTTGTCATATAATGTTTTTTGTCATATATAATGTTTTTTGTCATATATAATGTTCTTTGTCATATATAATGTTTTTTGTCATATATGTTTTTTGTCATATAATGTTTTTTGTCATATATGATGTTTTTTGTCATATAGTGTTTTTTGTCATATGTTTTTTGTCATAATGTTTTTTGTCATATATAATGTTTTTTCTCATGTTTTTTGTCATATAATGTTTTTTGTCATATATAATGTTTTATGTCATATATAATGTTTTTTGTTATATAATGTTTTTTGTCATATAATGTTTTATGTCATATATAATGTTATTTGTCATATAATGTTTTTTGTCATATGTTTTTTGTCATATATAATGTTTTTTGTCATATAGAATGTTTTTGTCATATAATGTTTTTTGTCATATAATGTTTTTTGTCATATATAATGTTTTTTGTCATATAATGTTTTTTGTCATGTTTTTTGTCATATAATGTTTTTTGTCATATATAATGTTTTTTGTCATATATGTTTTTTGTCATATATGTTTTTTGTCATGTTTTTTGTCATATAATGTTTTTTGTCATATATAATGTTTGTCATGTTTTTTGTCATATATGTTTTTTGTCATATATAATGTTTTTTCTCATGTTTTTTGTCATATAATGTTTTTTGTAATATATAATGTTTTATGTCATATATAATATTTTTTGTTATATGTTTTTTGTCATATAATGTTTTTTGTCATATATGTTTTTTGTCATATATAATGTTTTTTGTCATATATGTTTTTTGTCATGTTTTTTGTCATATAATGTTTTTTGTCATATATAATGTTTGTCATGTTTTTTGTCATATATGTTTTTTGTCATATATAATGTTTTTTCTCATGTTTTTTGTCATATATAATGTTTTATGTCATATATAATATTTTTTGTTATGTTTTTTGTCATGTAATGTTTTTTGTCATATAATGTTTTATGTCATATATAATGTTATTTGTCATATAATGTTTTTTGTCATGTTTTTTGTCATATATAATGTTTTTTGTCATATAGAATGTTTTTGTCATATAATGTTTTTTGTCATATAATGTTTTTTGTCATATCTAATGTTTTTTGTCATATAATGTTTTTTGTCATATGTTTTTTGTCATATGTTTTTTGTCATATAATGTTTTTTGTCATATATAATGTTTTTTGTCATATAGTGTTTTTGTCATATAATGTTTTTGTCATATAATGTTTGTCATATATAATGTTTTTTGTCATATAATGTTTTTTGTCATAAATAATGTTTTTTGTCATATAATGTTTTTTGTCATATATAATGTTTTGTCATAATGTTATTTGTCATATAATGTTTGTTGTCATATATAAAGTGTTTGTCATATGTTTTTTGTCATATATGTTTTTTGTCATATAATGTTTTTTGTCATATATAATGTTTTTTATCATATAATGTTTTTTGTCATGTTTTTTGTCATATATGTTTTTTGTCATATGTTTTTTGTCATATATAATGTTTTTTGTCATATAATGTTTATTGTCATGTTTTTTGTCATATATAATGTTTTGTCATGTAATGTTTTTTGTCATATATAATGTTTTTTGTCATATAATGTTTTGTCATATATAATGTTTTTTGTCATGTTTTTTGTCATATATAATGTTTTTTGTCATATAATGTTTTTTGTCATATAATGTTTTTGTCATATAATGTTTTTTGTCATATATGTTTTTTGTCATATAATGTTTGTCATATATAATGTTTTTCGTCATATAATGTTTTTTGTCATATATAATGTTTTTTGTCATATAATGTTTTTTGTCATATATAATGTTTTGTCATAATGTTTTTTGTCATATAATGTTTGTTGTCATATATAATGTGTTTGTCATATGTTTTTTGTCATATATGTTTTTTGTCATATAATGTTTTTTGTCATATATAATGTTTTTTATCATATAGTGTTTTTTGTCATGTTTTTTGTCATATATAATGTTTTTGTCATATAATGTTTTTTGTCATATAGAATGTTTTTTGTCATATAATGTTTTTTGTCATATAATGTTTTCTGTCATATATAATGTTTTTTGTCATATATAATGTTTTTTGTCATATATGTTTTTTATCATGTTTTTTGTGATATATAATGTTTTTTGTCATATAGTGTTTTTTGTTATACAATGTTTTTGTCATATATAATGTTTTTTGTTATATGTTTTTTGTCATGTTTTTTGTCATGTTTTTTGTCATATATAATATTTTTTGTCATAATGTTTTTTGTCATATAATGTTTGTTGTCATATATAATGTGTTTGTCATGTTTTTTGTCATATATGTTTTTTGTCATATAATGTTTTTTGTCATGTTTTTTGTCATATATGTTTTTTGTCATATGTTTTTTGTCATATATGTTTTTTGTCATATATGTTTTTGTCATATATGTTTTTTGTCATATAATGTTTTTTGTCATATATAATGTTTTTTGTCATACAATGTTTTTTGTCATACAATGTCTTTTGTCATATATAATGTTTTTGTCATATATAATGTTTTTTGTCATATAATGTTTTGTCATATATAATGTTTTTTGTCATATATGTTTTTTGTCATATGTTTTTTGTCATATGTTTTTTGTCATATGTTTTTTGTCATATACAATGTTTTTGTCATATAATGTATTTTGTAATGTTTTTTGTCATATATAATGTTTTTTGTCATATAATGTTTTTTGTCATATAGAATGTTTTTTGTCATATAATGTTTTTTGTAATATGTTTTTTATCATATAATGTTTTTTGTCATATATGTTTTTTGTCATATAATGTTTTTTGTCATGTTTTTTGTCATATAACGTTTTTTGTCATATATAATGTTTTTTGTCATATATAATGTTTGTCATATGTTTTTTGTCATATATGTTTTTGACATATGTTTTTTGTCATATATAATGTTTTTGTCATATATAATGTTATTTGTCATATGTTTTTTGTCATGTTTTTTGTCATATATGTTTTTTGTCATATGTTTTTGTCATATAATGTTTATTGTCATGTTTTTTGTCATATATAATGTTTTGTCATATAATGTTTTTTGTCATATATAATGTTTTTTGTCATATAATGTTTTGTCATATATAATGTTTTTTGCCATATGTTTTTTGTCATATAGAATGTTTTTTGTCATATAATGTTTTTTGTCATATATAATGTTTTTTGTCATATGTTTTTTGTCATATATAATGTTTTTTGTCATATAATGTTTTTTGTCATATATAATGTTTTTGTCATACATGTTTTTGTCATATAATGTTTTTTGTCATATAGTGTTTTTTGTCATATATAATGTTTTTTGTCATATATGTTTTTTGTCATATGTTTTTTGTCATATATGTTTTTTGTCATATAATGTTTTTTGTCATATATAATGTTTTTTGACATGTTTTTTGTCATATAATGTTTGTTGTCATATATAATGTGTTTGTCATATATTTTTTGTCATATATAATGTTTTGTCATATAATGTTTTTTGTCATATATAATGTTTTTTGTCATAATGTTTTTTGTCATATAATGTTTCTTGTCATATATAATTGTTTCTACTTTTGGCATAAGGCCAGCAATTATCCAGTGCATTACTGGTACTTTATTTTATCGACCCCGTAAGGATGAAAGGCAAAGTTAACCTCGGCGGGATTTGAACTCAAACCATAAAGGGGCGTAACTCTTTGCTGCAAAGCATAGCGTCAGACCCTCTACCGATACTGCCAATCCACCGCAATGTCATATATAATGTTTGTCATATGTTTTTTGTCATATATGTTTTTGTCATATAATGTTTTTTGTCATGTTTTTTGTCATATATCATGTTTTTTGTCATGTGTTTTTTGTCATATAATGTTTTTTGTCATATATAATGTTTTTTGTCATATATAATGTTTTTTGTCATATATAATGTTTTTTGTCATATATGTTTTTTGTCATATAATGTTTTTTGTCATATATGATGTTTTTTGTCATATAGTGTTTTTTGTCATGTTTTTTGTCATATATGTTTTTTCTCATGTTTTTGTCATATAATGTTTTTTGTCATATATAATGTTTTATGTCATATATAATGTTTTTTGTCATATAATGTTTTATGTCATATATAATGTTATTTGTCATATGTTTTTTGTCATATGTTTTTTGTCATATATAATGTTTTTTGTCATATAGAATGTTTTTGTCATATAATGTTTTTTGTCATATGTTTTTTGTCATATATAATGTTTTTTGTCATATAATGTTTTTTGTCATGTTTTTTGTCATATGTTTTTTGTCATATAATGTTTTTTGTCATATATGTTTTTTGTCATGTTTTTTGTCATATAATGGTTTTTGTCATATATAATGTGTTTGTCATATGTTTTTTGTCATATATAATGTTTTTTGTCATATAGAATGTTTTTGTCATATAATGTTTTTTGTCATATGTTTTTTGTCATATATAATGTTTTTTGTCATATAATGTTTTTTGTCATGTTTTTTGTCATGTTTTTTGTCATATAATGTTTTTTGTCATATATAATGTTTTTTGTCATATAGTGTTTTTTGTCATATATGTTTTTTGTCATATATGTTTTTTGTCATGTTTTTTGTCATATAATGTTTTTTGTCATATATAATGTGTTTGTCATATGTTTTTTGTCATATATGTTTTTTGTCATATAATGTTTTTTGTCATGTTTTTTGTCATATATGTTTTTTGTCATATGTTTTTTGTCATATAATGTTTTTTGTCATATATAATGTTTTTTGTCATATGTTTTTTGTCATATATAATGTTTTTTGTCATATATGTTTTTTGTCATATAATGTTTTTTGTCATATAATGTTTTTTGTCATATAAAATGTTTTTTGTCATATATAATGTTTTTTCTCATGTTTTTTGTCATATATGTTTTTTGTCATATATAATGTTTTTTCTCATGTTTTTTGTCATATAATGTTTTTTGTCATATATAATGTTTTATGTCATATATAATATTTTTTGTTATGTTTTTTGTCATGTAATGTTTTTTGTCATATAATGTTTTATGTCATATATAATGTTATTTGTCATATAATGTTTTTTGTCATGTTTTTTGTCATATATAATGTTTTTTGTCATATAGAATGTTTTTGTCATATAATGTTTTTTGTCATATAATGTTTTTTGTCATATCTAATGTTTTTTGTCATATAATGTTTTTTGTCATATGTTTTTTGTCATATGTTTTTTGTCATATAATGTTTTTTGTCATATATAATGTTTTTTGTCATATAGTGTTTTTGTCATATAATGTTTGTCATATATAATGTTTTTTGTCATATAATGTTTTTTGTCATAAATAATGTTTTTTGTCATATAATGTTTTTTGTCATATATAATGTTTTGTCATAATGTTTTTTGTCATATAATGTTTGTTGTCATATATAAAGTGTTTGTCATGTTTTTTGTCATATATGTTTTTTGTCATATAATGTTTTTTGTCATATATAATGTTTTTTATCATATAATGTTTTTTGTCATGTTTTTTGTCATATATGTTTTTTGTCATATGTTTTTTGTCATATATAATGTTTTTTGTCATATAATGTTTATTGTCATGTTTTTTGTCATATATAATGTTTTGTCATGTAATGTTTTTTGTCATATATAATGTTTTTTGTCATATAATGTTTTGTCATATATAATGTTTTTTGTCATGTTTTTTGTCATATATAATGTTTTTTGTCATATAATGTTTTTTGTCATATAATGTTTTTGTCATATAATGTTTTTTGTCATATATGTTTTTTGTCATATAATGTTTGTCATATATAATGTTTTTCGTCATATAATGTTTTTTGTCATATATAATGTTTTTTGTCATATAATGTTTTTTGTCATATATAATGTTTTGTCATAATGTTTTTTGTCATATGTTTGTTGTCATATATAATGTTTGTCATATGTTTTTTGTCATATATGTTTTTTGTCATATAATGTTTTTTGTCATATATAATGTTTTTTATCATATAGTGTTTTTTGTCATGTTTTTTGTCATATATAATGTTTTTGTCATATAATGTTTTTTGTCATATAGAATGTTTTTTGTCATATAATGTTTTTTGTCATATAATGTTTTCTGTCATATATAATGTTTTTTGTCATATATAATGTTTTTGTCATATATGTTTTTTATCATGTTTTTTGTCATATATAATGTTTTTTGTCATATAGTGTTTTTTGTTATACAATGTTTTTGTCATATATAATGTTTTTTGTTATATGTTTTTTGTCATGTTTTTTGTCATGTTTTTTGTCATATATAATATTTTTTGTCATAATGTTTTTTGTCATATAATGTTTGTTGTCATATATAATGTGTTTGTCATGTTTTTTGTCATATATGTTTTTTGTCATATAATGTTTTTTGTCATGTTTTTTGTCATATATGTTTTTTGTCATATGTTTTTTGTCATATATGTTTTTTGTCATATATGTTTTTGTCATATATGTTTTTTGTCATATAATGTTTTTTGTCATATATAATATTTTTTGTCATGTTTTTTGTCATATATAATGTTTTTTGTTATATAATGTTTTTTGTCATATAATGTTTTATGTCATATATGTTTTTTGTCATATAATGTTTTTTGTCATATATAATGTTTTTTGTCATACAATGTTTTTTGTCATACAATGTCTTTTGTCATATATAATGTTTTTGTCATATATAATGTTTTTTGTCATATAATGTTTTGTCATATATAATGTTTTTTGTCATATATGTTTTTTGTCATATGTTTTTTGTCATATGTTTTTTGTCATATGTTTTTTGTCATATACAATGTTTTTGTCATATAATGTATTTTGTCATGTTTTTTGTCATATATAATGTTTTTTGTCATATAATGTTTTTTGTCATATAGAATGTTTTTTGTCATATAATGTTTTTTGTAATATGTTTTTTATCATATAATGTTTTTTGTCATATATGTTTTTTGTCATATAATGTTTTTTGTCATGTTTTTTGTCATATAACGTTTTTTGTCATATATAATGTTTTTTGTCATATATAATGTTTGTCATATGTTTTTTGTCATATATGTTTTTGACATATGTTTTTTGTCATATATAATGTTTTTGTCATATATAATGTTATTTGTCATATGTTTTTTGTCATGTTTTTTGTCATATATGTTTTTTGTCATATGTTTTTGTCATATATAATGGTTTTTGTCATATAATGTTTATTGTCATGTTTTTTGTCATATATAATGTTTTGTCATATAATGTTTTTTGTCATATATAATGTTTTTTGTCATATAATGTTTTGTCATATATAATGTTTTTTGCCATATGTTTTTTGTCATATAGAATGTTTTTTGTCATATAATGTTTTTTGTCATATATAATGTTTTTTGTCATATGTTTTTTGTCATATATAATGTTTTTTGTCATATAATGTTTTTTGTCATATATAATGTTTTTGTCATACATGTTTTTGTCATATAATGTTTTTTGTCATATAGTGTTTTTTGTCATATATAATGTTTTTTGTCATATATGTTTTTTGTCATATGTTTTTTGTCATATATGTTTTTTGTCATATAATGTTTTTTGTCATATATAATGTTTTTTGACATGTTTTTTGTCATATAATGTTTGTTGTCATATATAATGTGTTTGTCATATATTTTTTGTCATATATAATGTTTTGTCATATAATGTTTTTTGTCATATATAATGTTTTTTGTCATAATGTTTTTTGTCATATAATGTTTCTTGTCATATATAATTGTTTCTACTTTTGGCATAAGGCCAGCAATTATCCAGTGCATTACTGGTACTTTATTTTATCGACCCCGTAAGGATGAAAGGCAAAGTTAACCTCGGCGGGATTTGAACTCAAACCATAAAGGGGCGTAACTCTTTGCTGCAAAGCATAGCGTCAGACCCTCTACCGATACTGCCAATCCACCGCAATGTCATATATAATGTTTGTCATATGTTTTTTGTCATATATGTTTTTGTCATATAATGTTTTTTGTCATGTTTTTTGTCATATATCATGTTTTTTGTCATGTGTTTTTTGTCATATAATGTTTTTTGTCATATATAATGTTTTTTGTCATATATAATGTTTTTTGTCATATATAATGTTTTTTGTCATATATGTTTTTTGTCATATAATGTTTTTTGTCATATATGATGTTTTTTGTCATATAGTGTTTTTTGTCATGTTTTTTGTCATATATGTTTTTTCTCATGTTTTTGTCATATAATGTTTTTTGTCATATATAATGTTTTATGTCATATATAATGTTTTTTGTCATATAATGTTTTATGTCATATATAATGTTATTTGTCATATAATGTTTTTTGTCATGTTTTTTGTCATATATAATGTTTTTTGTCATATAGAATGTTTTTGTCATATAATGTTTTTTGTCATATGTTTTTTGTCATATATAATGTTTTTTGTCATATAATGTTTTTTGTCATGTTTTTTGTCATATGTTTTTTGTCATATAATGTTTTTTGTCATATATATTTTTTGTCATGTTTTTTGTCATATAATGGTTTTTGTCATATATAATGTGTTTGTCATATGTTTTTTGTCATATATAATGTTTTTTGTCATATAGAATGTTTTTGTCATATAATGTTTTTTGTCATATGTTTTTTGTCATATATAATGTTTTTTGTCATATAATGTTTTTTGTCATGTTTTTTGTCATGTTTTTTGTCATATAATGTTTTTTGTCATATATAATGTTTTTTGTCATATAGTGTTTTTTGTTATATATGTTTTTTGTCATATATGTTTTTTGTCATGTTTTTTGTCATATAATGTTTGTTGTCATATATAATGTGTTTGTCATGTTTTTTGTCATATATGTTTTTTGTCATATAATGTTTTTTGTCATGTTTTTTGTCATATATGTTTTTTGTCATATGTTTTTTGTCATATATGTTTTTTGTCATATATGTTTTTGTCATATATGTTTTTTGTCATATAATGTTTTTTGTCATATATAATATTTTTTGTCATGTTTTTTGTCATATATAATGTTTTTTGTTATATAATGTTTTTTGTCATATAATGTTTTATGTCATATATGTTTTTTGTCATATAATGTTTTTTGTCATATATAATGTTTTTTGTCATACAATGTTTTTTGTCATACAATGTCTTTTGTCATATATAATGTTTTTGTCATATATAATGTTTTTTGTCATATAATGTTTTGTCATATATAATGTTTTTTGTCATATATGTTTTTTGTCATATGTTTTTTGTCATATGTTTTTTGTCATATGTTTTTTGTCATATACAATGTTTTTGTCATATAATGTATTTTGTCATGTTTTTTGTCATATATAATGTTTTTTGTCATATAATGTTTTTTGTCATATAGAATGTTTTTTGTCATATAATGTTTTTTGTAATATGTTTTTTATCATATAATGTTTTTTGTCATATATGTTTTTTGTCATATAATGTTTTTTGTCATGTTTTTTGTCATATAACGTTTTTTGTCATATATAATGTTTTTTGTCATATATAATGTTTGTCATATGTTTTTTGTCATATATGTTTTTGACATATGTTTTTTGTCATATATAATGTTTTTGTCATATATAATGTTATTTGTCATATGTTTTTTGTCATGTTTTTTGTCATATATGTTTTTTGTCATATGTTTTTGTCATATATAATGGTTTTTGTCATATAATGTTTATTGTCATGTTTTTTGTCATATATAATGTTTTGTCATATAATGTTTTTTGTCATATATAATGTTTTTTGTCATATAATGTTTTGTCATATATAATGTTTTTTGCCATATGTTTTTTGTCATATAGAATGTTTTTTGTCATATAATGTTTTTTGTCATATATAATGTTTTTTGTCATATGTTTTTTGTCATATATAATGTTTTTTGTCATATAATGTTTTTTGTCATATATAATGTTTTTGTCATACATGTTTTTGTCATATAATGTTTTTTGTCATATAGTGTTTTTTGTCATATATAATGTTTTTTGTCATATATGTTTTTTGTCATATGTTTTTTGTCATATATGTTTTTTGTCATATAATGTTTTTTGTCATATATAATGTTTTTTGACATGTTTTTTGTCATATAATGTTTGTTGTCATATATAATGTGTTTGTCATATATTTTTTGTCATATATAATGTTTTGTCATATAATGTTTTTTGTCATATATAATGTTTTTTGTCATAATGTTTTTTGTCATATAATGTTTCTTGTCATATATAATTGTTTCTACTTTTGGCATAAGGCCAGCAATTATCCAGTGCATTACTGGTACTTTATTTTATCGACCCCGTAAGGATGAAAGGCAAAGTTGACCTCGGCGGGATTTGAACTCAAACCATAAAGGGGCGTAACTCTTTGCTGCAAAGCATAGCGTCAGACCCTCTACCGATACTGCCAATCCACCGCAATGTCATATATAATGTTTGTCATATGTTTTTTGTCATATATGTTTTTGTCATATAATGTTTTTTGTCATGTTTTTTGTCATATATCATGTTTTTTGTCATGTGTTTTTTGTCATATAATGTTTTTTGTCATATATAATGTTTTTTGTCATATATAATGTTTTTTGTCATATATGTTTTTTGTCATATAATGTTTTTTGTCATATAGAATGTTTTTGTCATATAATGTTTTTTGTCATATGTTTTTTGTCATATATAATGTTTTTTGTCATATAATGTTTTTTGTCATGTTTTTTGTCATGTTTTTTGTCATATAATGTTTTTTGTCATATATAATGTTTTTTGTCATATAGTGTTTTTTGTTATATATGTTTTTTGTCATATATGTTTTTTGTCATGTTTTTTGTCATATAATGTTTGTTGTCATATATAATGTGTTTGTCATGTTTTTTGTCATATATGTTTTTTGTCATATAATGTTTTTTGTCATGTTTTTTGTCATATATGTTTTTTGTCATATGTTTTTTGTCATATATGTTTTTTGTCATATATGTTTTTGTCATATATGTTTTTTGTCATATAATGTTTTTTGTCATATATAATATTTTTTGTCATGTTTTTTGTCATATATAATGTTTTTTGTTATATAATGTTTTTTGTCATATAATGTTTTATGTCATATATGTTTTTTGTCATATAATGTTTTTTGTCATATATAATGTTTTTTGTCATACAATGTTTTTTGTCATACAATGTCTTTTGTCATATATAATGTTTTTGTCATATATAATGTTTTTTGTCATATAATGTTTTGTCATATATAATGTTTTTTGTCATATATGTTTTTTGTCATATGTTTTTTGTCATATGTTTTTTGTCATATGTTTTTTGTCATATACAATGTTTTTGTCATATAATGTATTTTGTCATGTTTTTTGTCATATATAATGTTTTTTGTCATATAATGTTTTTTGTCATATAGAATGTTTTTTGTCATATAATGTTTTTTGTAATATGTTTTTTATCATATAATGTTTTTTGTCATATATGTTTTTTGTCATATAATGTTTTTTGTCATGTTTTTTGTCATATAACGTTTTTTGTCATATATAATGTTTTTTGTCATATATAATGTTTGTCATATGTTTTTTGTCATATATGTTTTTGACATATGTTTTTTGTCATATATAATGTTTTTGTCATATATAATGTTATTTGTCATATGTTTTTTGTCATGTTTTTTGTCATATATGTTTTTTGTCATATGTTTTTGTCATATATAATGGTTTTTGTCATATAATGTTTATTGTCATGTTTTTTGTCATATATAATGTTTTGTCATATAATGTTTTTTGTCATATATAATGTTTTTTGTCATATAATGTTTTGTCATATATAATGTTTTTTGCCATATGTTTTTTGTCATATAGAATGTTTTTTGTCATATAATGTTTTTTGTCATATATAATGTTTTTTGTCATATGTTTTTTGTCATATATAATGTTTTTTGTCATATAATGTTTTTTGTCATATATAATGTTTTTGTCATACATGTTTTTGTCATATAATGTTTTTTGTCATATAGTGTTTTTTGTCATATATAATGTTTTTTGTCATATATGTTTTTTGTCATATGTTTTTTGTCATATATGTTTTTTGTCATATAATGTTTTTTGTCATATATAATGTTTTTTGACATGTTTTTTGTCATATAATGTTTGTTGTCATATATAATGTGTTTGTCATATATTTTTTGTCATATATAATGTTTTGTCATATAATGTTTTTTGTCATATATAATGTTTTTTGTCATAATGTTTTTTGTCATATAATGTTTCTTGTCATATATAATTGTTTCTACTTTTGGCATAAGGCCAGCAATTATCCAGTGCATTACTGGTACTTTATTTTATCGACCCCGTAAGGATGAAAGGCAAAGTTGACCTCGGCGGGATTTGAACTCAAACCATAAAGGGGCGTAACTCTTTGCTGCAAAGCATAGCGTCAGACCCTCTACCGATACTGCCAATCCACCGCAATGTCATATATAATGTTTGTCATATGTTTTTTGTCATATATGTTTTTGTCATATAATGTTTTTTGTCATGTTTTTTGTCATATATCATGTTTTTTGTCATGTGTTTTTTGTCATATAATGTTTTTTGTCATATATAATGTTTTTTGTCATATATAATGTTTTTTGTCATATATGTTTTTTGTCATATAATGTTTTTTGTCATATATGATGTTTTTTGTCATATAGTGTTTTTTGTCATGTTTTTTGTCATATATGTTTTTTCTCATGTTTTTGTCATATAATGTTTTTTGTCATATATAATGTTTTATGTCATATATAATGTTTTTTGTCATATAATGTTTTATGTCATATATAATGTTATTTGTCATATAATGTTTTTTGTCATATGTTTTTTGTCATATATAATGTTTTTTGTCATATGTTTTTTGTCATATATAATGTTTTTTGTCATATAATGTTTTTTGTCATGTTTTTTGTCATATGTTTTTTGTCATATAATGTTTTTTGACATATATGTTTTTTGTCATGTTTTTTGTCATATAATGGTTTTTGTCATATATAATGTGTTTGTCATATGTTTTTTGTCATATATAATGTTTTTTGTCATATAGAATGTTTTTGTCATATAATGTTTTTTGTCATATGTTTTTTGTCATATATAATGTTTTTTGTCATATAATGTTTTTTGTCATGTTTTTTGTCATGTTTTTTGTCATATAATGTTTTTTGTCATATATAATGTTTTTTGTCATATAGTGTTTTTTGTCATATATGTTTTTTGTCATATATGTTTTTTGTCATGTTTTTTGTCATATAATGTTTTTTGTCATATATAATGTGTTTGTCATATGTTTTTTGTCATATATGTTTTTTGTCATATAATGTTTTTTGTCATGTTTTTGTCATATATGTTTTTTGTCATATGTTTTTTGTCATATAATGTTTTTTGTCATATATAATGTTTTTTGTCATATGTTTTTTGTCATATATAATGTTTTTTCTCATATATGTTTTTTGTCATATAATGTTTTTTGTCATATAATGTTTTTTGTCATATAAAATGTTTTTTGTCATATATAATGTTTTTTCTCATGTTTTTTGTCATATAATGTTTTTTGTCATATATAATGTTTTTTGTTATATAATGTTTTTTGTCATATGTTTTTTGTCATATAATGTTTTTTGTCATATATAATGTTTTTTGTCATACAATGTCTTTTGTCATATATAATGTTTTTTGTCATATAATGTTTTGTCATATATAATGTTTTTTGCCATGTTTTTTGTCATATAGAATGTTTTTTGTCATATAATGTTTTTTGTCATATATAATGTTTTTTGTCATATATGTTTTTTGTCATATAATGTTTTTTGTCATATAGTGTTTTTTGTCATACATGTTTTTTGTCATATGTTTTTTGTCATATATAATGTTTTTGTCATATATGTTTTTTATCATATGTTTTTTGTCATATAATGTTTTTTGTCATATATAATGTTTTTTGTCATATGTTTTTTGTCATATAATGTTTGTTGTCATATATAATGTGTTTGTCATATATTTTTTGTCATATATAATGTTTTGTCATAATGTTTTTTGTCATATATAATGTTTTTTGTCATAATGTTTTTTGTCATATAATGTTTTTTGTCATATAATGTTTTTTGTCATATATAATGTTTTTTGTCATATAATGTTTTTTGTCATATATAATGTTTTCTGTCATATATAATGTTTTTGTCATACATGTTTTTGTCATATAATGTTTTTTGTCATATAGTGTTTTTTGTCATATATAATGTTTTTTGTCATATATGTTTTTTGTCATATGTTTTTTGTCATATATGTTTTTTGTCATATAATGTTTTTTGTCATATATAATGTTTTTTGTCATATGTTTTTTGTCATATAATGTTTGTTGTCATATATAATGTGTTTGTCATATATTTTTTGTCATATATAATGTTTTGTCATATAATGTTTTTTGTCATATATAATGTTTTTTGTCATAATGTTTTTTGTCATATAATGTTTCTTGTCATATATAATTGTTTCTACTTTTGGCATAAGGCCAGCAATTATCCAGTGCATTACTGGTACTTTATTTTATCGACCCCGTAAGGATGAAAGGCAAAGTTAACCTCGGCGGGATTTGAACTCAAACCATAAAGGGGCGTAACTCTTTGCTGCAAAGCATAGCGTCAGACCCTCTACCGATACTGCCAATCCACCGCAATGTCATATATAATGTTTGTCATATGTTTTTTGTCATATATGTTTTTGTCATATAATGTTTTTTGTCATGTTTTTTGTCATATATCATGTTTTTTGTCATATGTTTTTTGTCATATAATGTTTTTTGTCATATATGTTTTTTGTCATATATAATGTTTTTTGTCATATATGTTTTTTGTCATATAATGTTTTTTGTCATATATGATGTTTTTTGTCATATAGTGTTTTTTGTCATATGTTTTTTGTCTTGTTTTTTGTCATATAATGTTTTTTGTCATATATAATGTTTTATGTCATATATAATGTTTTTTGTCATATAATGTTTTATGTCATATATAATGTTATTTGTCATATAATGTTTTTTGTCATATGTTTTTTGTCATATATAATGTTTTTTGTCATATAGAATGTTTTTGTCATATAATGTTTTTTGTCATATGTTTTTTGTCATATATAATGTTTTTTGTCATATAATGTTTTTTGTCATGTTTTTTGTCATATGTTTTTTGTCATATAATGTTTTTTGTCATATATAATGTTTTTTGTCATATAGTGTTTTTTGTCATATATGTTTTTTGTCATATATGTTTTTTGTCATGTTTTTTGTCATATAATGGTTTTTGTCATATATAATGTGTTTGTCATATGTTTTTTGTCATATGTTTTTTGTCATATAATGTTTTTTGTCATGTTTTTTGTCATATATGTTTTTTGTCACGTTTTTTGTCATATAATGTTTTTTCTCATATATAATGTTTTTTGTCATATAATGTTTTTTGTCATATATAATGTTTTTTGTCATATATGTTTTTTGTCATATAATGTTTTTTGTCATATAATGTTTTTTGTCATATAAAATGTTTTTTGTCATATATAATGTTTTTTCTCATGTTTTTTGTCATATAATGTTTTTTGTCATATATAATGTTTTTTGTTATATAATGTTTTTGTCATGTTTTTTGTCATATATGTTTTTTTGTCATATAATGTTTTTTGTCATATATAATGTTTTTTGTCATACAATGTTTTTTGTCATACAATGTCTTTTGTTATATATAATGTTTTTTGTCATATAATGTTTTGTCATATATAATGTTTTTTGCCATGTTTTTTGTCATATAGAATGTTTTTTGTCATATAATGTTTTTTGTCATATATAATGTTTTTTGTCATATATAATGTTTTTTGTCATATATGTTTTTTGTCATATAATGTTTTTTGTCATGTAGTGTTTTTTGTCATATATAATGTTTTTTGTCATATATGTTTTTTGTCATATGTTTTTTGTCATATATAATGTTTTTGTCATATATGTTTTTTATCATATGTTTTTTGTCATATAATGTTTTTTGTCATGTTTTTTGTCATATAATGTTTGTTGTCATATATAATGTGTTTGTCATATATTTTTTGTCATATATAATGTTTTGTCATAATGTTTTTTGTCATATATAATGTTTTTTGTCATAATGTTTTTTGTCATATAATGTTTCTTGTCATATATAATGTGTTTGTCATGTTTTTTGTCATATATGTTTTTGTCATATAATGTTTTTTGTCATGTTTTTTTGTCATATATAATGTTTTTTGTCATATAATGTTTTTTGTCATATGTTTTTTGTCATATATAATGTTTTTTGTCATATATTGTGTCATATATAATGTTTTTTGTCATATATAATGTTTTTTGTCATATATGTCATTTGTTATATAATGTTTTTTGTCATATATGATGTTTTTTGTCATATAGTGTTTTTTGTCATGTTTTTTGTCATAATGTTTTTTGTCATATATAATGTTTTTTCTCATGTTTTTTGTCATATAATGTTTTTTGTCATATATAATGTTTTATGTCATTTATAATGTTTTTTGTTATATGTTTTTTGTCATATAATGTTTTTTGTCATATATGTTTTTTGTCATATATAATGTTTTTGTCATATATAATGTTTTTTGTCATATATGTTTTTTGTCATATGTTTTTTGTCATATAATGTTTTTTGTCATATGTTTTTTGTCATATATAATGTTTTTTGTCATATAGAATGTTTTTGTCATATAATGTTTTTGTCATATAATATTTTTTGTCATATATAATGTTTTTTGTCATATAGTGTTTTTTGTCATATGTTTTTTGTCATATATAATGTTTTTTGTCATGTTTTTTGTCATATATAATGTTTTTTCTCATATAATGTTTTTTGTCATGTTTTTTGTCATATATAATGTTTTTTGTTATATAATGTTTTTTGTCATATAATGTTTTTTGTCATATATAATGTTTTTTGTCATACAATGTTTTTTTGTCATACAATGTCTTTTGTCATATATAATGTTTTTTGTCATATAATGTTTTGTCATATATAATGTTTTTTGTCATATATGTTTTTTGTCATATTTTTTGTCATATAATGTTTTTTGTCATATGTTTTTTGTCATATAATGTATTTTGTCATGTTTTTTGTCATATATAATGTTTTTTGTCATATATGTTTTTTGTCATATAATGTTTTTTGTCATATGTTTTTTGTCATATAATGTTTTTTGTCATATATAATGTTTTTTGTCATATAATGTTTTTGTCATATATAATGTTTTTTGTCATGTTTTTTGTCATATATGTTTTTTGTCATGTTTTTTGTCATATATAATGTTTTTTGTCATATAATGTTTGTCATGTTTTTTGTCATATATAATATTTTGTCATATAATGTTTTTTGTCATATATAATGTTTTTTTGTCATATAATGTTTTGTCATATATAATGTTTTTTGTAATGTTTTTTGTCATATATAATGTTTTTTGTCATATAATGTTTTTTGTCATATAATGTTTTTGTCATATAATGTTTTTTGTCATATATGTTTTTTGTCATATAATGTTTGTCATATATAATGTTTTTTGTCATATAATGTTTTTTGTCATATATAATGTTTTTTGTCATATAATGTTTTTTGTCATATATAATGTTTTGTCATAATGTTTTTTGTCATATAATGTTTGTTGTCATATATAAAGTGTTTGTCATGTTTTTTGTCATATAATGTTTTTTATCATATATAATGTTTTTTATCATATAATGTTTTTTGTCATGTTTTTTGTCATATGTTTTTTGTCATATATAATGTTTTTTGTCATATAATGTTTATTGTCATGTTTTTTGTCATATATAATGTTTTGTCATATAATGTTTTTTGTCATATATAATGTTTTTTGTCATATAATGTTTTGTCATATATAATGTTTTTTGTCATGTTTTTTGTCATATATAATGTTTTTTGTCATATAATGTTTTTTGTCATATATGTTTTTTGTCATATAATGTTTGTCATATATAATGTTTTTTGTCATATAATGTTTTTTGTCATATATAATGTTTTTTGTCATATAATGTTTTTTGTCATATATAATGTTTTGTCATAATGTTTTTTGTCATATAATGTTTGTTGTCATATATATAGTGTTTGTCATGTTTTTTGTCATATATGTTTTTTGTCATATAATGTTTTTTGTCATATAATGTTTTTTGTCATGTTTTTTGTCATATATAATGTTTTAGTCATATAATGTTTTTTGTCATATAGAATGTTTTTTGTCATATAATGTTTTTTGTCATATAATGTTTTCTGTCATATATAATGTTTTTTGTCATATATAATGTTTTTTGTCATATATGTTTTTTATCATAATGTTTTTTGTCATATATAATGTTTTTTGTCATATAGTGTTTTTTGTCATACAATGTTTTTGTCATATATAATGTTTTTTGTTATATGTTTTTTGTCATATGTTTTTTGTCATGTTTTTTGTCATATATAATATTTTTTTTCATAATGTTTTTTGTCATATAATGTTTGTTGTCATATATAATGTGTTTGTCATGTTTTTTGTCATATATGTTTTTTGTCATATAATGTTTTTTGTCATGTTTTTTGTCATATATAATGTTTTTTGTCATATAATGTTTTTTGTCATATATGTTTTTTGTCATATGTTTTTTGTCATATAATGTTTTTTGTCATATATAATGTTTTTTGTTATATAATGTTTTTGTCATGTTTTTTGTCATATATGTTTTTTTGTCATATAATGTTTTTTGTCATATATAATGTTTTTTGTCATACAATGTTTTTTGTCATACAATGTCTTTTGTTATATATAATGTTTTTTGTCATATAATGTTTTGTCATATATAATGTTTTTTGCCATGTTTTTTGTCATATAGAATGTTTTTTGTCATATAATGTTTTTTGTCATATATAATGTTTTTTGTCATATATAATGTTTTTTGTCATATATGTTTTTTGTCATATAATGTTTTTTGTCATGTAGTGTTTTTTGTCATATATAATGTTTTTTGTCATATATGTTTTTTGTCATATGTTTTTTGTCATATATAATGTTTTTGTCATATATGTTTTTTATCATATGTTTTTTGTCATATAATGTTTTTTGTCATATATGTTTTTTGTCATGTTTTTTGTCATATAATGTTTGTTGTCATATATAATGTGTTTGTCATATATTTTTTGTCATATATAATGTTTTGTCATAATGTTTTTTGTCATATATAATGTTTTTTGTCATAATGTTTTTTGTCATATAATGTGTTTGTCATGTTTTTTGTCATATATGTTTTTGTCATATAATGTTTTTTGTCATGTTTTTTGTCATATATAATGTTTGTCATATAATGTTTTTTGTCATATGTTTTTTGTCATATATAATGTTTTTTGTCATATATTGTGTCATATATAATGTTTTTTGTCATATATGTCATTTGTTATATAATGTTTTTTGTCATATATGATGTTTTTTGTCATATATAATGTTTTTTGTCATATAGTGTTTTTTGTCATATGTTTTTTGTCATATATAATGTTTTTTGTCATGTTTTTTGTCATATATAATGTTTTTTCTCATATAATGTTTTTTGTCATGTTTTTTGTCATATATAATGTTTTTTGTTATATAATGTTTTTTGTCATATAATGTTTTTTGTCATATATAATGTTTTTTGTCATACAATGTTTTTTTGTCATACAATGTCTTTTGTCATATATAATGTTTTTTGTCATATAATGTTTTGTCATATATAATGTTTTTTGTCATATATGTTTTTTGTCATATTTTTTGTCATATAATGTTTTTTGTCATGTTTTTTGTCATATAATGTATTTTGTCATGTTTTTTGTCATATATAATGTTTTTTGTCATATATGTTTTTTGTCATATAATGTTTTTTGTCATATGTTTTTTGTCATATAATGTTTTTTGTCATATATAATGTTTTTTGTCATATAATGTTTTTGTCATATATAATGTTTTTTGTCATATAATGTTTTTTGTCATGTTTTTTGTCATATATGTTTTTTGTCATATGTTTTTTGTCATATATAATGTTTTTTGTCATATAATGTTTGTCATGTTTTTTGTCATATATAATGTTTTGTCATATAATGTTTTTTGTCATATATAATGTTTTTTTGTCATATAATGTTTTGTCATATATAATGTTTTTTGTAATGTTTTTTGTCATATATAATGTTTTTTGTCATATAATGTTTTTTGTCATATAATGTTTTTGTCATATAATGTTATTTGTCATATATGTTTTTTGTCATATAATGTTTGTCATATATAATGTTTTTTGTCATATAATGTTTTTTGTCATATATAATGTTTTTTGTCATATAATGTTTTTTGTCATATATAATGTTTTGTCATAATGTTTTTTGTCATATAATGTTTGTTGTCATATATAAAGTGTTTGTCATGTTTTTTGTCATATAATGTTTTTTATCATATATAATGTTTTTTATCATATAATGTTTTTTGTCATGTTTTTTGTCATATGTTTTTTGTCATATATAATGTTTTTTGTCATATAATGTTTATTGTCATGTTTTTTGTCATATATAATGTTTTGTCATATAATGTTTTTTGTCATATATAATGTTTTTTGTCATATAATGTTTTGTCATATATAATGTTTTTTGTCATATATAATGTTTTTTGTCATATAATGTTTTTTGTCATATATGTTTTTTGTCATATAATGTTTTTTGTCATATATAATGTTTTTTGTCATATAATGTTTTTTGTCATATATAATGTTTTGTCATAATGTTTTTTGTCATATAATGTTTGTTGTCATATATAATGTGTTTGTCATGTTTTTTGTCATATATGTTTTTTGTCATATAATGTTTTTTGTCATGTTTTTCATCATATAATGTTTTTGTCATGTTTTTTGTCATATATAATGTTTTAGTCATATAATGTTTTTTGTCATATAGAATGTTTTTTGTCATATAATGTTTTTTGTCATATAATGTTTTCTGTCATATATAATGTTTTTTGTCATATATAATGTTTTTTGTCATATAGTGTTTTTTGTCATACAATGTTTTTGTCATATATAATGTTTTTTGTCATGTTTTTTGTCATATATAATATTTTTTTTCATAATGTTTTTTGTCATATAATGTTTGTTGTCATATATAATGTGTTTGTCATGTTTTTTGTCATATATGTTTTTTGTCATATAATGTTTTTTGTCATGTTTTTTGTCATATATAATGTTTTTTGTCATATAATGTTTTTTGTCATATATGTTTTTTGTCATATATGTTTTTTGTCATATAATGTTTTTTGTCATATATAATGTTTTTTGTCATGTTTTTTGTCATATATAATGTTTTTTGTTATATAATGTTTTATGTCATATATGTTTTTTGTCATATAATGTTTTTTGTCATATATAATGTTTTTTGTGATACAATGTTTTTTGTCATACAATGTCTTTTGTCATATATAATGTTTTTTGTCATATAATATTTTGTCATATATAATGTTTTTTGTCATATATGTTTTTTGTCATATGTTTTTTGTCATATAATGTTTTTTGTCATATAATGTTTTTTGTCATATACAAAGTTTTTGTCATATAATGTATTTTGTCATGTTTTTTGTCATATATAATGTTTTTTGTCATATAACGTTTTTTGTCATATAGAATGTTTTTTGTCATATAATGTTTTTTGTAATATGTTTTTTATCATATAATGTTTTTTGTCATATATGTTTTTTGTCATATAATGTTTTTTGTCATGTTTTTTGTCATATAATGTTTTTTGTCATATATAATGTTTGTCATATGTTTTTTGTCATATATGTTTTTGACATATGTTTTTTGTCATATATAATGTTTTTGTCATATATAATGTTTTTTGTCATGTTTTTTGTCATGTTTTTTGTCATATGTTTTTTGTCATATGTTTTTTGTCATATATAATGGTTTTTGTCATATAATGTTTATTGTCATGTTTTTTGTCATATATAATGTTTTGTCATATAATGTTTTTTGTCATATATAATGTTTTTTGTCATGTTTTTTGTCATATATAATGTTTTTTGTCATATAATGTTTTTTGTCATATATAATGTTTTTTGTCATATGTTTTTTGTCATATATAATGTTTTGTCATAATGTTTTTTGTCATATAATGTTTGTTGTCATATATAATGTGTTTGTCATATGTTTTTTGTCATATAATGTTTTTTGTCATATATAATGTTTTTTATCATATAATGTTTTTTGTCATATATGTTTTTTGTCATATGTTTTTTGTCATATATAATGTTTTTTGTCATATAATGTTTATTGTCATGTTTTTTGTCATATATAATGTTTTGACATATAATATTTTTTGTCATATATAATGTTTTTTGTCATATAATGTTTTGTCATATATAATGTTTTTTGCCATGTTTTTTGTCATATAGAATGTTTTTTGTCATATAATGTTTTTTGTCATATATAATGTTTTTTGTCATATATAATGTTTTTTGTCATATATGTTTTTTGTCATATAATGTTTTTTGTCATGTAGTGTTTTTTGTCATATAATGTTTTTTGTCATGTAGTGTTTTTTGTCATATATAATGTTTTTTGTCATATATGTTTTTTGTCATATATAATGTTTTTGTCATATATGTTTTTTATCATATGTTTTTTGTCATATAATGTTTTTTGTCATATATGTTTTTTGTCATGTTTTTTGTCATATAATGTTTGTTGTCATATATAATGTGTTTGTCATATATTTTTTGTCATATATAATGTTTTGTCATAATGTTTTTTGTCATATATAATGTTTTTTGTCATAATGTTTTTTGTCATATAATGTTTCTTGTCATATATAATGTGTTTGTCATGTTTTTTGTCATATATGTTTTTGTCATATAATGTTTTTTGTCATGTTTTTTGTCATATATAATGTTTGTCATATAATGTTTTTTGTCATATGTTTTTTGTCATATATAATGTTTTTTGTCATATATTGTGTCATATATAATGTTTTTTGTCATATATAATGTTTTTTGTCATATATGTCATTTGTTATATGATGTTTTTTGTCATATATGATGTTTTTTGTCATATAGTGTATTTTGTCATGTTTTTTGTCATAATGTTTTTTGTCATATATAATGTTTTTTCTCATGTTTTTTGTCATATAATGTTTTTTGTCATATATAATGTTTTATGTCATATATAATGTTTTTTGTTATATGTTTTTTGTCATATAATGTTTTTTGTCATATATGTTTTTTGTCATATATAATGTTTTTGTCATATATAATGTTTTTTGTCATATATGTTTTTTGTCATATATGTTTTTTGTCATATAATGTTTTTTGTCATATAATGTTTTATGTCATATATAATGTTATTTGTCATATAATGTTTTTTGTCATATGTTTTTTGTCATATATAATGTTTTTTGTCATATAGAATGTTTTTGTCATATAATGTTTTTTGTCATATAATATTTTTTGTCATATATAATGTTTTTTGTCATATAGTGTTTTTTGTCATATGTTTTTTGTCATATATAATGTTTTTTGTCATGTTTTTTGTCATATATAATGTTTTTTCTCATATAATGTTTTTTGTCATGTTTTTTGTCATATATAATGTTTTTTGTTATATAATGTTTTTTGTCATATAATGTTTTTTGTCATATATAATGTTTTTTGTCATACAATGTTTTTTTGTCATACAATGTCTTTTGTCATATATAATGTTTTTTGTCATATAATGTTTTGTCATATATAATGTTTTTTGTCATATATGTTTTTTGTCATATTTTTTGTCATATAATGTTTTTTGTCATATGTTTTTTGTCATATAATGTATTTTGTCATGTTTTTTGTCATATATAATGTTTTTTGTCATATATGTTTTTTGTCATATAATGTTTTTTGTCATATGTTTTTTGTCATATAATGTTTTTTGTCATATATAATGTTTTTTGTCATATAATGTTTTTTGTCATATAATGTTTTTTGTCATGTTTTTTGTCATATATGTTTTTTGTCATGTTTTTTGTCATATATAATGTTTTTTGTCATATAATGTTTGTCATGTTTTTTGTCATATATAATGTTTTGTCATATAAAATGTTTTTTTGTCATATAATGTTTTGTCATATATAATGTTTTTTGTAATGTTTTTTGTCATATATAATGTTTTTTGTCATATAATGTTTTTTGTCATATAATGTGTTTGTCATATAATGTTATTTGTCATATATGTTTTTTGTCATATAATGTTTGTCATATATAATTTTTTTTGTCATATAACGTTTTTTGTCATATATAATGTTTTTTGTCATATAATGTTTTTTGTCATATATAATGTTTTGTCATAATGTTTTTTGTCATATAATGTTTGTTGTCATATATAAAGTGTTTGTCATGTTTTTTGTCATATAATGTTTTTTATCATATATAATGTTTTTTATCATATAATGTTTTTTGTCATGTTTTTTGTCATGTTTTTTGTCATATATAATGTTTTGTCATATAATGTTTTTTGTCATATATAATGTTTTTTGTCATATAATGTTTTGTCATATATAATGTTTTTTGTCATGTTTTTTGTCATATATAATGTTTTTTGTCATATAATGTTTTTTGTCATATATGTTTTTTGTCATATAATGTTTGTCATATATAATGTTTTTTGTCATATAATGTTTTTTGTCATATATGTTTTTTGTCATATATAATGTTTTGTCATAATGTTTTTTGTCATATAATGTTTGTTGTCATATATAATGTGTTTGTCATGTTTTTTGTCATATATGTTTTTTGTCATATAATGTTTTTTGTCATATATGTTTTTTATCATATAATGTTTTTGTCATGTTTTTTGTCATATATAATGTTTTAGTCATATAATGTTTTTTGTCATATAGAATGTTTTTTGTCATATAATGTTTTTTGTCATATAATGTTTTCTGTCATATATAATGTTTTTTGTCATATATAATGTTTTTTGTCATATAGTGTTTTTTGTCATACAATGTTTTTGTCATATATAATGTTTTTTGTCATGTTTTTTGTCATATATAATATTTTTTTTCATAATGTTTTTTGTCATATAATGTTTGTTGTCATATATAATGTGTTTGTCATGTTTTTTGTCATATATGTTTTTTGTCATATAATGTTTTTTGTCATGTTTTTTGTCATATATAATGTTTTTTGTCATATAATGTTTTTTGTCATATATGTTTTTTGTCATATATGTTTTTTGTCATATAATGTTTTTTGTCATATATAATGTTTTTTGTCATGTTTTTTGTCATATATAATGTTTTTTGTTATATAATGTTTTTTGTCATATAATGTTTTATGTCATATATGTTTTTTGTCATATAATGTTTTTTGTCATATATAATGTTTTTTGTCATACAATGTTTTTTGTCATACAATGTCTTTTGTCATATATAATGTTTTTTGTCATATATAATGTTTTTTGTCATATAATATTTTGTCATATATAATGTTTTTTGTCATATATGTTTTTTGTCATATGTTTTTTGTCATATAATGTTTTTTGTCATATAATGTTTTTTGTCATATACAAATTTTTTGTCATATAATGTATTTTGTCATGTTTTTTGTCATATATAATGTTTTTTGTCATATAACGTTTTTTGTCATATAGAATGTTTTTTGTCATATAATGTTTTTTGTAATATGTTTTTTATCATATAATGTTTTTTGTCATATATGTTTTTTGTCATATAATGTTTTTTGTCATGTTTTTTGTCATATAATGTTTTTTGTCATATATAATGTTTGTCATATGTTTTTTGTCATATATGTTTTTGACATATGTTTTTTGTCATATATAATGTTTTTGTCATATATAATGTTTTTTGTCATGTTTTTTGTCATGTTTTTTGTCATATGTTTTTTGTCATATGTTTTTTGTCATATATAATGGTTTTTGTCATATAATGTTTATTGTCATGTTTTTTGTCATATATAATGTTTTGTCATATAATGTTTTTTGTCATATATAATGTTTTTTGTCATATATAATGTTTTTTGTCATATAATGTTTTTTGTCATATATAATGTTTTTTGTCATATGTTTTTTGTCATATATAATGTTTTGTCATAATGTTTTTTGTCATATAATGTTTGTTGTCATATATAATGTGTTTGTCATATGTTTTTTGTCATATAATGTTTTTTGTCATATATAATGTTTTTTATCATATAATGTTTTTTGTCATGTTTTTTGTCATATATGTTTTTTGTCATATGTTTTTTGTCATATATAATGTTTTTTGTCATATAATGTTTATTGTCATGTTTTTTGTCATATATAATGTTTTGTCATATAATGTTTTTTGTCATATATAATGTTTTTTGTCATATAATGTTTTGTCATATATAATGTTTTTTGTCATGTTTTTTGTCATATATAATGTTTTTTGTCATATAATGTTTTTTGTCATATAATGTTTTTGTCATATATGTTTTTTGTCATATAATGTTTGTCATATATAATGTTTTTTGTCATATAATGTTTTTTGTCATATAATGTTTTTTGTCATATATAATGTTTTGACATGTTTTTTGTCATATAATGGTTGTTGTCATATATAATGTGTTTGTCATATGTTTTTTGTCATATATGTTTTTTGTCATATAATGTTTTTTGACATATATAATGTTTTTTATCATATAATGTTTTTTGTCATGTTTTTTGTCATATATAATGTTTTTGTCATATAATGTTTTTTGTCATATAGAATGTTTTTTGTCATATAATGTTTTTTGTCATATAATGTTTTCTGTCATATATAATGTTTTTTGTCATATATAATGTTTTTTGTCATATATAATGTTTTTTGTCATATATGTTTTTTATCATAATGTTTTTTATCATATAGTGTTTTCTGTCATACAATGTTTTTGTCATATATAATGTTTTTTGTCATATGTTTTTAGTCATATATAATATTTTTTGTCATAATGTTTTTTGTCATATAATGTTTGTTGTCATATATAATGTGTTTGTCATGTTTTTTGTCATGTTTTTTGTCATGTTTTTTGTCATGTTTTTTGTCATATATAATGTTTTTTGTCATATATGTTTTTTGTCATATAATGTTTTTTGTCATATATAATGTTTTTTGTCATGTTTTTTGTCATATATAATGTTTTTTGTTATATAATGTTTTTTGTCATATAATGTTTTATGTCATATATGTTTTTTGTCATATAATGTTTTTTGTCATATATAATGTTTTTTGTCATACAATGTTTTTTGTCATACAATGTCTTTTGTCATATATAATGTTTTTTGTCATATATAATGTTTTTTGTCATATATAATGTTTTTTGTCATATATGTTTTTTGTCATGTTTTTTGTCATATAATGTTTTTTGTCATATAATGTTTTTTGTCATATACAATGTTTTTTGTCATATAATGTATTTTGTCATGTTTTTTGTCATATATGTTTTTTGTCATATAATGTTTTTTGTCATATAGAATGTTTTTTGTCATATAATGTTTTTTGTAATATGTTTTTTATCATATAATGTTTTTTGTCATATATGTTTTTTGTCATATAATGTTTTTTGTCATGTTTTTTGTCATATGTTTTTTGTCATACATAATGTTTTTTGTCATATATAATGTTTTTTGTCATATATAATGTGTTTTGTCATATAATGTTTTCTGTCATATATAATGTTTGTCATATGTTTTTTGTCATATATGTTTTTGACATATGTTTTTTGTCATATATAATGTTTTTGTCATATATAATGTTTTTTGTCATATGTTTTTTGTCATGTTTTTTGTCATATATGTTTTTTGTCATATGTTTTTTGTCATATATAATGGTTTTTGTCATATAATGTTTATTGTCATGTTTTTTGTCATATATAATGTTTTGTCATATAATGTTTTTTGTCATATATAATGTTTTTTGTCATATAATGTTTTTTGTCATATATAATGTTTTTTGTCATATATAATGTTTTTTGTCATATATGTTTTTTGTCATATAATGTTTTTTGTCATATAATGTTTTTTGTCATATAAAATGTTTTTTGTCATATATAATGTTTTTTCTCATGTTTTTTGTCATATAATGTTTTTTGTCATATATAATGTTTTTTGTTATATAATGTTTTTGTCATGTTTTTTGTCATATATGTTTTTTTGTCATATAATGTTTTTTGTCATATATAATGTTTTTTGTCATACAATGTTTTTTGTCATACAATGTCTTTTGTTATATATAATGTTTTTTGTCATATAATGTTTTGTCATATATAATGTTTTTTGCCATGTTTTTTGTCATATAGAATGTTTTTTGTCATATAATGTTTTTTGTCATATATAATGTTTTTTGTCATATATAATGTTTTTTGTCATATATGTTTTTTGTCATATAAT
This sequence comes from Eledone cirrhosa, assembly GCA_964016885.1. NCBI lineage: Eukaryota > Metazoa > Mollusca > Cephalopoda > Octopoda > Eledonidae > Eledone > Eledone cirrhosa. The sequence continues at coordinate 317,719,802 of OZ024743.1, read as the reverse complement.
GTTTTTTGTCATGTAGTGTTTTTTGTCATATATAATGTTTTTTGTCATATATGTTTTTGTCATATGTTTTTTGTCATATATAATGTTTTTGTCATATATGTTTTTTATCATATGTTTTTTGTCATATAATGTTTTTTGTCATATATAATGTTTTTTGTCATGTTTTTTGTCATATAATGTTTGTTGTCATATATAATGTGTTTGTCATATATTTTTTGTCATATATAATGTTTTGTCATAATGTTTTTTGTCATATATAATGTTTTTTGTCATGTTTTTTGTCATATAATGTTTCTTGTCATATATAATGTGTTTGTCATGTTTTTTGTCATATATGTTTTTGTCATATAATGTTTTTTGTCATGTTTTTTTGTCATATATAATGTTTTTTGTCATATAATGTTTTTTGTCATATGTTTTTTGTCATATATAATGTTTTTGTCATATATTGTGTCATATATAATGTTTTTTGTCATATATAATGTTTTTTGTCATATATGTCATTTGTTATATAATGTTTTTTGTCATATATGATGTTTTTTGTCATATAGTGTTTTTTGTCATAATGTTTTTTGTCATATATGTTTTTTCTCATGTTTTTTGTCATATAATGTTTTTTGTCATATATAATGTTTTATGTCATATATAATGTTTTTTGTTATATGTTTTTTGTCATATAATGTTTTTTGTCATATATGTTTTTTGTCATATATAATGTTTTTGTCATATATAATGTTTTTTGTCATATATGTTTTTTGTCATATATGTTTTTTGTCATATAATGTTTTTTGTCATATAATGTTTTATGTCATATATAATGTTATTTGTCATATAATGTTTTTTGTCATATGTTTTTTGTCATATATAATGTTTTTTGTCATATAGAATGTTTTTGTCATATAATGTTTTTTGTCATATAATATTTTTTGTCATATATAATGTTTTTTGTCATATAGTGTTTTTTGTCATATGTTTTTTGTCATATATAATGTTTTTTGTCATGTTTTTTGTCATATATAATGTTTTTTCTCATATAATGTTTTTTGTCATGTTTTTTGTCATATATAATGTTTTTTGTTATATAATGTTTTTTGTCATATAATGTTTTTTGTCATATATAATGTTTTTGTCATACAATGTTTTTTTGTCATACAATGTCTTTTGTCATATATAATGTTTTTTGTCATATAATGTTTTGTCATATATAATGTTTTTTGTCATATATGTTTTTTGTCATATTTTTTGTCATATAATGTTTTTTGTCATATGTTTTTTGTCATATAATGTATTTTGTCATGTTTTTTGTCATATATAATGTTTTTTGTCATATATGTTTTTTGTCATATAATGTTTTTTGTCATATGTTTTTTGTCATATAATGTTTTTTGTCATATAATGTTTTTGTCATATATAATGTTTTTTGTCATATAATGTTTTTTGTCATGTTTTTTGTCATATATGTTTTTTGTCATATGTTTTTTGTCATATATAATGTTTTTTGTCATATAATGTTTGTCATGTTTTTTGTCATATATAATGTTTTGTCATATAATGTTTTTTGTCATATATAATGTTTTTTTGTCATATAATGTTTTGTCATATATAATGTTTTTTGTAATGTTTTTTGTCATATATAATGTTTTTTGTCATATAATGTTTTTTGTCATATAATGTTTTTGTCATATAATGTTTTTTGTCATATATGTTTTTTGTCATATAATGTTTGTCATATATAATGTTTTTTGTCATATAATGTTTTTTGTCATATATAATGTTTTGTCATAATGTTTTTTGTCATATAATGTTTGTTGTCATATATAAAGTGTTTGTCATGTTTTTTGTCATATAATGTTTTTTATCATATATAATGTTTTTTATCATATAATGTTTTTTGTCATGTTTTTTGTCATATGTTTTTTGTCATATATAATGTTTTTTGTCATATAATGTTTATTGTCATGTTTTTTGTCATATATAATGTTTTGTCATATAATGTTTTTTGTCATATATAATGTTTTTTGTCATATAATGTTTTGTCATATATAATGTTTTTTGTCATGTTTTTTGTCATATATAATGTTTTTTGTCATATATGTTTTTTGTCATATAATGTTTGTCATATATAATGTTTTTTGTCATATAATGTTTTTTGTCATATATAATGTTTTTTGTCATATAATGTTTTTTGTCATATATAATGTTTTGTCATAATGTTTTTTGTCATATAATGTTTGTTGTCATATATAATGTGTTTGTCATGTTTTTTGTCATATATGTTTTTTGTCATATAATGTTTTTTGTCATATAATGTTTTTTGTCATGTTTTTTGTCATATATAATGTTTTAGTCATATAATGTTTTTTGTCATATAGAATGTTTTTTGTCATATAATGTTTTTTGTCATATAATGTTTTCTGTCATATATAATGTTTTTTGTCATATATAATGTTTTTTGTCATACAATGTCTTTTGTCATATATAATGTTTTTTGTCATATAATGTTTTGTCATATATAATGTTTTTTGTCATATATGTTTTTTGTCATATTTTTTGTCATATAATGTTTTTTGTCATATGTTTTTTGTCATATAATGTATTTTGTCATGTTTTTTGTCATATATAATGTTTTTTGTCATATATGTTTTTTGTCATATAATGTTTTTTGTCATATGTTTTTTGTCATATAATGTTTTTTGTCATATATAATGTTTTTTGTCATATATAATGTTTTTTGTCATATAATGTTTTTTGTCATGTTTTTTGTCATATATGTTTTTTGTCATATGTTTTTTGTCATATATAATGTTTTTTGTCATATAATGTTTGTCATGTTTTTTGTCATATATAATGTTTTGTCATATAATGTTTTTTGTCATATATAATGTTTTTTTGTCATATAATGTTTTGTCATATATAATGTTTTTTGTAATGTTTTTTGTCATATATAATGTTTTTTGTCATATAATGTTTTTTGTCATATAATGTTTTTGTCATATAATGTTTTTTGTCATATATGTTTTTTGTCATATAATGTTTGTCATATATAATGTTTTTTGTCATATAATGTTTTTTGTCATATATAATGTTTTTTGTCATATAATGTTTTTTGTCATATATAATGTTTTGTCATAATGTTTTTTGTCATATAATGTTTGTTGTCATATATAAAGTGTTTGTCATGTTTTTTGTCATATAATGTTTTTTATCATATATAATGTTTTTTATCATATAATGTTTTTTGTCATGTTTTTTGTCATATGTTTTTTGTCATATATAATGTTTTTTGTCATATAATGTTTATTGTCATGTTTTTTGTCATATATAATGTTTTGTCATATAATGTTTTTTGTCATATATAATGTTTTTTGTCATATAATGTTTTGTCATATATAATGTTTTTTGTCATGTTTTTTGTCATATATAATGTTTTTTGTCATATAATGTTTTTTGTCATATATGTTTTTTGTCATATAATGTTTGTCATATATAATGTTTTTTGTCATATAATGTTTTTTGTCATATATAATGTTTTTTGTCATATAATGTTTTTTGTCATATATAATGTTTTGTCATAATGTTTTTTGTCATATAATGTTTGTTGTCATATATAGCGTTTGTCATGTTTTTTGTCATATATGTTTTTTGTCATATAATGTTTTTTGTCATATAATGTTTTTTGTCATGTTTTTTGTCATATATAATGTTTTAGTCATATAATGTTTTTTGTCATATAGAATGTTTTTTGTCATATAATGTTTTTTGTCATATAATGTTTTCTGTCATATATAATGTTTTTTGTCATATATAATGTTTTTTGTCATATATGTTTTTTATCATAATGTTTTTTGTCATATATAATGTTTTTTGTCATATAGTGTTTTTTGTCATACAATGTTTTTGTCATATATAATGTTTTTTGTTATATGTTTTTTGTCATATGTTTTTTGTCATGTTTTTTGTCATATAATGTTTGTTGTCATATATAATGTGTTTGTCATGTTTTTTGTCATATATGTTTTTTGTCATATAATGTTTTTTGTCATGTTTTTTGTCATATATAATGTTTTTTGTCATATAATGTTTTTTGTCATATATGTTTTTTGTCATATATGTTTTTTGTCATATAATGTTTTTTGTCATATATAATGTTTTTTGTTATATAATGTTTTTGTCATGTTTTTTGTCATATATGTTTTTTTGTCATATAATGTTTTTTGTCATATATAATGTTTTTTGTCATACAATGTTTTTTGTCATACAATGTCTTTTGTTATATATAATGTTTTTTGTCATATAATGTTTTGTCATATATAATGTTTTTTGTCATATATGTTTTTTGTCATATTTTTTGTCATATAATGTTTTTTGTCATGTTTTTTGTCATATAATGTATTTTGTCATGTTTTTTGTCATATATAATGTTTTTTGTCATATACGTTTTTTGTCATATAATGTTTTTTGTCATATAATGTTTTTTGTCACATATAATGTTTTTTGTCATATAATGTTTTTGTCATATATAATGTTTTTTGTCATATAATGTTTTTTGTCATGTTTTTTGTCATATATGTTTTTTGTCATATGTTTTTTGTCATATATAATGTTTTTTGTCATATAATGTTTGTCATGTTTTTTGTCATATATAATGTTTTGTCATATAATGTTTTTTGTCATATATAATGTTTTTTTGTCATATAATGTTTTGTCATATATAATGTTTTTTGTAATGTTTTTTGTCATATATAATGTTTTTTGTCATATAATGTTTTTTGTCATATAATGTTTTTGTCATATAATGTTTTTTGTCATATATGTTTTTTGTCATATAATGTTTGTCATATATAATGTTTTTTGTCATATAATGTTTTTTGTCATATATAATGTTTTTTGTCATATAATGTTTTTTGTCATATATAATGTTTTGTCATAATGTTTTTTGTCATATAATGTTTGTTGTCATATATAAAGTGTTTGTCATGTTTTTTGTCATATAATGTTTTTTATCATATATAATGTTTTTTATCATATAATGTTTTTTGTCATGTTTTTTGTCATATGTTTTTTGTCATATATAATGTTTTTTGTCATATAATGTTTATTGTCATGTTTTTTGTCATATATAATGTTTTGTCATATAATGTTTTTTGTCATATATAATGTTTTTTGTCATATAATGTTTTGTCATATATAATGTTTTTTGTCATGTTTTTTGTCATATATAATGTTTTTTGTCATATAATGTTTTTTGTCATATATGTTTTTTGTCATATAATGTTTGTCATATATAATGTTTTTTGTCATATAATGTTTTTTGTCATATATAATGTTTTTTGTCATATAATGTTTTTTGTCATATATAATGTTTTGTCATAATGTTTTTTGTCATATAATGTTTGTTGTCATATATAATGTGTTTGTCATGTTTTTTGTCATATATGTTTTTTGTCATATAATGTTTTTTGTCATATAATGTTTTTTGTCATGTTTTTTGTCATATATAATGTTTTAGTCATATAATGTTTTTTGTCATATAGAATGTTTTTTGTCATATAATGTTTTTTGTCATATAATGTTTTCTGTCATATATAATGTTTTTTGTCATATATAATGTTTTTTGTCATACAATGTCTTTTGTCATATATAATGTTTTTTGTCATATAATGTTTTGTCATATATAATGTTTTTTGTCATATATGTTTTTTGTCATATTTTTTGTCATATAATGTTTTTTGTCATATGTTTTTTGTCATATAATGTATTTTGTCATGTTTTTTGTCATATATAATGTTTTTTGTCATATATGTTTTTTGTCATATAATGTTTTTTGTCATATGTTTTTTGTCATATAATGTTTTTTGTCATATATAATGTTTTTTGTCATATAATGTTTTTGTCATATATAATGTTTTTTGTCATATAATGTTTTTTGTCATGTTTTTTGTCATATATGTTTTTTGTCATATGTTTTTTGTCATATATAATGTTTTTTGTCATATAATGTTTGTCATGTTTTTTGTCATATATAATGTTTTGTCATATAATGTTTTTTGTCATATATAATGTTTTTTTGTCATATAATGTTTTGTCATATATAATGTTTTTTGTAATGTTTTTTGTCATATATAATGTTTTTTGTCATATAATGTTTTTTGTCATATAATGTTTTTGTCATATAATGTTTTTTGTCATATATGTTTTTTGTCATATAATGTTTGTCATATATAATGTTTTTTGTCATATAATGTTTTTTGTCATATATAATGTTTTTTGTCATATAATGTTTTTTGTCATATATAATGTTTTGTCATAATGTTTTTTGTCATATAATGTTTGTTGTCATATATAAAGTGTTTGTCATGTTTTTTGTCATATAATGTTTTTTATCATATATAATGTTTTTTATCATATAATGTTTTTTGTCATGTTTTTTGTCATATGTTTTTTGTCATATATAATGTTTTTTGTCATATAATGTTTATTGTCATGTTTTTTGTCATATATAATGTTTTGTCATATAATGTTTTTTGTCATATATAATGTTTTTTGTCATATAATGTTTTGTCATATATAATGTTTTTTGTCATGTTTTTTGTCATATATAATGTTTTTTGTCATATAATGTTTTTTGTCATATATGTTTTTTGTCATATAATGTTTGTCATATATAATGTTTTTTGTCATATAATGTTTTTTGTCATATATAATGTTTTTTGTCATATAATGTTTTTTGTCATATATAATGTTTTGTCATAATGTTTTTTGTCATATAATGTTTGTTGTCATATATAATGTGTTTGTCATGTTTTTTGTCATATATGTTTTTTGTCATATAATGTTTTTTGTCATATATGTTTTTTATCATATAATGTTTTTGTCATGTTTTTTGTCATATATAATGTTTCAGTCATATAATGTTTTTTGTCATATAGAATGTTTTTTGTCATATAATGTTTTTTGTCATATAATGTTTTTTGTCATATATAATGTTTTTTGTCATATAGTGTTTTTTGTCATACAATGTTTTTGTCATATATAATGTTTTTTGTCATGTTTTTTGTCATATATAATATTTTTTTTCATAATGTTTTTTGTCATATAATGTTTGTTGTCATATATAATGTGTTTGTCATGTTTTTTGTTATATATGTTTTGTGTCATATAATGTTTTTTGTCATGTTTTTTGTCATATATAATGTTTTTTGTCATATAATGTTTTTTGTCATATATGTTTTTTGTCATATATGTTTTTTGTCATATAATGTTTTTTGTCATATATAATGTTTTTTGTCATGTTTTTTGTCATATATAATGTTTTTTGTTATATAATGTTTTTTGTCATATAATGTTTTATGTCATATATGTTTTTTGTCATATAATGTTTTTTGTCATATATAATGTTTTTTGTCATACAATGTTTTTTGTCATACAATGTCTTTTGTCATATATAATGTTTTTTGTCATATATAATGTTTTTTGTCATATAATATTTTGTCATATATAATGTTTTTTGTCATATATGTTTTTTGTCATATGTTTTTTGTCATATGTTTTTTGTCATATAATGTTTTTTGTCATATACAAATTTTTTGTCATATAATGTATTTTGTCATGTTTTTTGTCATATATAATGTTTTTTGTCATATAACGTTTTTTGTCATATAGAATGTGTTTTGTCATATAATGTTTTTTGTAATATGTTTTTTATCATATAATGTTTTTTGTCATATATGTTTTTTGTCATATAATGTTTTTTGTCATATATGTTTTTTGTCATATAATGTTTTTTGTCATGTTTTTTGTCATATAATGTTTTTTGTCATATATAATGTTTGTCATATGTTTTTTGTCATATATGTTTTTGACATATGTTTTTTGTCATATATAATGTTTTTGTCATATATAATGTTTTTTGTCATGTTTTTTGTCATGTTTTTTGTCATATATGTTTTTTGTCATATGTTTTTTGTCATATATAATGGTTTTTGTCATATAATGTTTATTGTCATGTTTTTTGTCATATATAATGTTTTGTCATATAATGTTTTTTGTCATATATAATGTTTTTTGTCATGTTTTTTGTCATATATAATGTTTTTTGTCATATAATGTTTTTTGTCATATATAATGTTTTTTGTCATATGTTTTTTGTCATATATAATGTTTTTTGTCATATAATGTTTTTTGTCATATATAATGTTTTTTGTCATAATGTTTTTTGTCATATAATGTTTGTTGTCATATATAATGTGTTTGTCATATGTTTTTTGTCATATGTTTTTTGTCATATAATGTTTTTTGTCATATATAATGTTTTTTATCATATAATGTTTTTTGTCATGTTTTTTGTCATATATGTTTTTTGTCATATGTTTTTTGTCATATATAATGTTTTTTGTCATATAATGTTTATTGTCATGTTTTTTGTCATATATAATTTTTTGTCATATAATGTTTTTTGTCATATATAATGTTTTTTGTCATATAATGTTTTGTCATATATAATGTTTTTTGTCATGTTTTTTGTCATATATAATGTTTTTTGTCATATAATGTTTTTTGTCATATAATGTTTTTGTCATATATGTTTTTTGTCATATAATGTTTGTCATATATAATGTTTTTTGTCATATAATGTTTTTTGTCATATATAATGTTTTGACATGTTTTTTGTCATATAATGGTTGTTGTCATATATAATGTGTTTGTCATATGTTTTTTGTCATATATGTTTTTTGTCATATAATGTTTTTTGTCATATATAATGTTTTTTATCATATAATGTTTTTTGTCATGTTTTTTGTCATATATAATGTTTTTGTCATATAATGTTTTTTGTCATATAGAATGTTTTTTGTCATATAATGTTTTTTGTCATATAATGTTTTCTGTCATATATAATGTTTTTTGTCATATATAATGTTTTTTGTCATATATAATGTTTTTTGTCATATATGTTTTTTATCATAATGTTTTTTATCATATAGTGTTTTCTGTCATACAATGTTTTTGTCATATATAATGTTTTTTGTCATATGTTTTTAGTCATATATAATATTTTTTGTCATAATGTTTTTTGTCATATAATGTTTGTTGTCATATATAATGTGTTTGTCATGTTTTTTGTCATGTTTTTTGTCATATGTTTTTTGTCATGTTTTTTGTCATATATAATGTTTTTTGTCATATATGTTTTTTGTCATATATGTTTTTTGTCATATAATGTTTTTTGTCATATATAATGTTTTTTGTCATGTTTTTTGTCATATATAATGTTTTTTGTTATATAATGTTTTTTGTCATATAATGTTTTATGTCATATATGTTTTTTGTCATATAATGTTTTTTGTCATATATAATGTTTTTTGTCATACAATGTTTTTTGTCAGACAATGTCTTTTGTCATATATAATGTTTTTTGTCATATATAATGTTTTTTGTCATATATAATGTTTTTTGTCATATATGTTTTTTGTCATATGTTTTTTGTCATATAATGTTTCTTGTCATATAATGTTTTTTGTCATATACAATGTTTTTTGTCATATAATGTATTTTGTCATGTTTTTTGTCATATATGTTTTTTGTCATATGTTTTTTGTCATATAGAATGTTTTTTGTCATATAATGTTTTTTGTAATATGTTTTTTATCATATAATGTTTTTTGTCATATATGTTTTTTGTCATATAATGTTTTTTGTCATGTTTTTTGTCATATAATGTTTTTTGTCATACATAATGTTTTTTGTCATATATAATGTTTTTTGTCATATATAATGTGTTTTGTCATATAATGTTTTCTGTCATATATAATGTTTGTCATATATGTTTTTGACATATGTTTTTTGTCATATATAATGTTTTTGTCATATATAATGTTTTTTGTCATATGTTTTTTCTCATGTTTTTTGTCATATATGTTTTTTGTCATATGTTTTTTGTCATATATAATGGTTTTTGTCATATAATGTTTATTGTCATGTTTTTTGTCATATATAATGTTTTGTCATATGATGTTTTTTGTCATATATAATGTTTTTTGTCATATAATGTTTTTTGTCATATATAATGTTTTTTGTCATATATAATGTTTTTTGTCATATAATGTTTCTTGTCATATAATGTTGTTTGTCATGTTTTTTGTCATATAATGTTTTTGTCATATATAATGTTTTTTGTCATATAATGTTTTTTGTCATATATAATGTTTTTTGTTATATAATGTTTTTTGTCATATAATGTTTTATGTCATATATGTTTTTTGTCATACAATGTTTTTTGTCATACAATGTCTTTTGTCATATATAATGTTTTTGTCATATATAATGTTTTTTGTCATATGTTTTGTCATATATAATGTTTTTTGTCATGTTTTTGTCATATGTTTTTTGTCATATAATGTTTTTTGTCATATACAATGTTTTTTGTCATATAATGTATTTTGTCATGTTTTTTGTCATACATAATGTTTTTTGTCATATAATGTTTTTTGTCATATAGAATGTTTTTTGTCATATAATGTTTTTTGTAATGTTTTTTGTCATATAATGTTTTTTGTCATATATGTTTTTTGTCATATAATGTTTTTTGTCATGTTTTTTGTCATATGTTTTTTGTCATATATAATGTTTTTTGTCATATATAATGTGTTTTGTCATATAATGTTTTTTGTCATATATAATGTTTGTCATATGTTTTTTGTCATATATGTTTTTGACATGTTTTTTGTCATATATAATGTTTTTTGTCATATAATGTTTTTTGTCATATGTTTTTTGTCATATATGTTTTTTGTCATATGTTTTTTGTATTATATAATGGTTTTTGTCATATAATGTTTATTGTCATGTTTTTTGTCATATATAATGTTTTGTCATATAATGTTTTTTGTCATATATAATGTTTTTTGTCATATAATGTTTTTTGTCATGTTTTTTGTCATATATAATGTTTTTTGTCATATAATGTTTTTCGTCATATGTTTTTTGTCATATAATGTTTTTGTCATATATAATGTTTTTTGTCATATGTTTTTTGTCATATATAATGTTTTTTGTCATATAATGTTTTTTGTCATATATAATGTTTTTTGTCATGTTTTTTGTCATATAATGTTTGTTGTCATATATAATGTGTTTGTCATGTTTTTTGTCATATATGTTTTTTGTCATATAATGTTTTGTCATATATAATGTTTTTTGTCATATAATGTTTTTTGTCATATATAATGTTTTGTGTCATATATGTTTTTTGTCATGTTTTTTGTCATATAATGTTTTTTGTCATATAGTGTTTTTTGTCATGTTTTTTGTCATGTTTTTTGTCATATATAATGTTTTTTCTCATATAATGTTTTTTGTCATATAATGTTTTTTGTCATATATAATGTTTTTTGTCATATATAATGTTTTTTGTTATATAATGTTTTTTGTCATATATGTTTTTTGTCATATATGTTTTTTGTCATATAATGTTTTTTGTCATATATAATGTTTTTTGTTATATAATGTTTTTTGTCATATAATGTTTTATGTCATATATGTTTTTTGTCATATAATGTTTTTTGTCATACAATGTTTTTTGTCATACAATGTCTTTTGTCATATATAATGTTTTTTGTCATATATAATGTTTTTTGTCATATAATATTTTGTCATATATAATGTTTTTTGTCATATATGTTTTTTGTCATATGTTTTTTGTCATATAATGTTTTTTGTCATATAATGTTTTTTGTCATATACAATGTTTTTGTCATATAATGTATTTTGTCATGTTTTTTGTCATATATAATGTTTTTTGTCATATAACGTTTTTTGTCATATAGAATGTTTTTTGTCATATAATGTTTTTTGTAATATGTTTTTTATCATATAATGTTTTTTGTCATATATGTTTTTTGTCATATAATGTTTTTTGTCATGTTTTTTGTCATATAATGTTTTTTGTCATATATAATGTTTGTCATATGTTTTTTGTCATATATGTTTTTGACATATGTTTTTTGTCATATATAATGTTTTTGTCATATATAATGTTTTTTGTCATGTTTTTTGTCATGTTTTTTGTCATATATGTTTTTTGTCATATGTTTTTTGTCATATATAATGGTTTTTGTCATATAATGTTTATTGTCATGTTTTTTGTCATATATAATCTTTTGTCATATAATGTTTTTTGTCATATATAATGTTTTTTGTCATGTTTTTTGTCATATATAATGTTTTTTGTCATATAATGTTTTTTGTCATATATAATATTTTTTGTCATATAATGTTTTTTGTCATATATAATGTTTTGTCATAATGTTTTTTGTCATATAATGTTTGTTGTCATATATAATGTTTGTCATATGTTTTTTGTCATATGTTTTTTGTCATATAATGTTTTTTGTCATATATAATGTTTTTTATCATATAATGTTTTTTGTCATATATGTTTTTTGTCATATGTTTTTTGTCATATATGTTTTTTGTCATATAATGTTTATTGTCATGTTTTTTGTCATATATAATGTTTTGTCATATAATGTTTTTTGTCATATATAATGTTTTTTGTCATATAATGTTTTGTCATATATAATGTTTTTTGTCATGTTTTTTGTCATATATGTTTTTTGTCATATAATGTTTTTTGTCATATAATGTTTTTGTCATATATGTTTTTTGTCATATAATGTTTGTCATATATAATGTTTTTTGTCATATAATGTTTTTTGTCATATAATGTTTTTTGTCATATATAATGTTTTGACATGTTTTTTGTCATATAATGGTTGTTGTCATATATAATGTTTGTCATATGTTTTTTGTCATATATGTTTTTTGTCATATAATGTTTTTTGTCATATATAATGTTTTTTATCATATAATGTTTTTTGTCATGTTTTTTGTCATATATAATGTTTTTGTCATATAATGTTTTTTGTCATATAGAATGTTTTTTGTCATATAATGTTTTTTGTCATATAATGTTTTCTGTCATATATAATGTTTTTTGTCATATATAATGTTTTTTGTCATATATGTTTTTTATCATAATGTTTTTTATCATATAGTGTTTTCTGTCATACAATGTTTTTGTCATATATAATGTTTTTTGTTATATGTTTTTTGTCATATGTTTTTTGTCATATATAATATTTCTTGTCATAATGTTTTTTGTCATATAATGTTTGTTGTCATATATAATGTGTTTGTCATGTTTTTTGTCATGTTTTTTGTCATGTTTTTTGTCATGTTTTTTGTCATATATAATGTTTTTTGTCATATATGTTTTTTGTCATATAATGTTTTTTGTCATATATAATGTTTTTTGTCATGTTTTTTGTCATATATGTTTTTTTGTTATATAATGTTTTTTGTCATATAATGTTTTATGTCATATATGTTTTTTGTCATATAATGTTTTTTGTCATATATAATGTTTTTTGTCATACAATGTTTTTTGTCATACAATGTCTTTTGTCATATATAATGTTTTTTGTCATATATAATGTTTTTTGTCATATATAATGTTTTTTGTCATATATGTTTTTTGTCATGTTTTTTGTCATATAATGTTTTTTGTCATATAATGTTTTTTGTCATATACAATGTTTTTTGTCATATAATGTATTTTGTCATGTTTTTTGTCATATATGTTTTTTGTCATATAATGTTTTTTGTCATATAGAATGTTTTTTGTCATATAATGTTTTTTGTAATATGTTTTTTATCATATAATGTTTTTTGTCATATATGTTTTTTGTCATATAATGTTTTTTGTCATGTTTTTTGTCATATAATGTTTTTTGTCATATATAATGTTTTTTGTCATATATAATGTTTTTTGTCATATATAATGTGTTTTGTCATATAATGTTTTCTGTCATATATAATGTTTGTCATATGTTTTTTGTCATATATGTTTTTGACATGTTTTTTGTCATATATAATGTTTTTGTCATATATAATGTTTTTTGTCATGTTTTTTGTCATGTTTTTTGTCATATATGTTTTTTGTCATATGTTTTTTGTCATATATAATGGTTTTTGTCATATAATGTTTATTGTCATGTTTTTTGTCATATATAATGTTTTGTCATATAATGTTTTTTGTCATATATAATGTTTTTTGTCATATAATGTTTTTTGTCATATATAATGTTTTTTGTCATATATAATGTTTTTTGTCATATAATGTTTCTTGTCATATAATGTTTTTTGTCATGTTTTTTGTCATATAATGTTTTTGTCATATATAATGTTTTTTGTCATATAATGTTTTTTGTCATATATAATGTTTTTTGTTATATAATGTTTTTTGTCATATAATGTTTTATGTCATATATGTTTTTTGTCATATAATGTTTTTTGTCATATATAATGTTTTTTGTCATACAATGTTTTTTGTCATACAATGTCTTTTGTCATATATAATGTTTTTGTCATATATAATGTTTTTTGTCATATGTTTTGTCATATATGTTTTTTGTCATGTTTTTGTCATATGTTTTTTGTCATATAATGTTTTTTGTCATATACAATGTTTTTTGTCATATAATGTATTTTGTCATATTTTTTGTCATACATAATGTTTTTTGTCATATAATGTTTTTTGTCATATAGAATGTTTTTTGTCATATAATGTTTTTTGTAATGTTTTTTGTCATATAATGTTTTTTGTCATATATGTTTTTTGTCATATAATGTTTTTTGTCATGTTTTTTGTCATATGTTTTTTGTCATATATAATGTTTTTTGTCATATATAATGTGTTTTGTCATATAATGTTTTTTGTCATATATAATGTTTGTCATATGTTTTTTGTCATATATGTTTTTGACATGTTTTTTGTCATATATAATGTTTTTTGTCATATGTTTTTTGTCATATGTTTTTTGTCATATATGTTTTTTGTCATATGTTTTTTGTATTATATAATGGTTTTTGTCATATAATGTTTATTGTCATGTTTTTTGTCATATATAATGTTTTGTCATATAATGTTTTTTGTCATATATAATGTTTTTTGTCATATAATGTTTTTTGTCATGTTTTTTGTCATATATAATGTTTTTTGTCATATGTTTTTCGTCATATAATGTTTTTGTCATATATAATGTTTTTTGTCATATGTTTTTTGTCATATATAATGTTTTTTGTCATATAATGTTTTTTGTCATATATAATGTTTTTTGTCATGTTTTTTGTCATATAATGTTTGTTGTCATATATAATGTGTTTGTCATGTTTTTTGTCATATATGTTTTTTGTCATATAATGTTTTGTCATATATAATGTTTTTTGTCATATAATGTTTTTTGTCATATATAATGTTTTGTGTCATATATGTTTTTTGTCATGTTTTTTGTCATATAATGTTTTTTGTCATATAGTGTTTTTTGTCATATAATGTTTTTTGTCATGTTTTTTGTCATATATAATGTTTTTTCTCATATAATGTTTTTTGTCATATAATGTTTTTTGTCATATATAATGTTTTTTGTCATATATAATGTTTTTTGTTATATAATGTTTTTTGTCATATATGTTTTTTGTCATATATGTTTTTTGTCATATAATGTTTTTTGTCATATATAATGTTTTTTGTTATATAATGTTTTTTGTCATATAATGTTTTATGTCATATATGTTTTTTGTCATATAATGTTTTTTGTCATATATAATGTTTTTTGTCATACAATGTTTTTTGTCATACAATGTCTTTTGTCATATATAATGTTTTTTGTCATATATAATGTTTTTTGTCATATAATATTTTGTCATATATAATGTTTTTTGTCATATATGTTTTTTGTCATATGTTTTTTGTCATATAATGTTTTTTGTCATATAATGTTTTTTGTCATATACAATGTTTTTGTCATATAATGTATTTTGTCATGTTTTTTGTCATATATAATGTTTTTTGTCATATAACGTTTTTTGTCATATAGAATGTTTTTTGTCATATAATGTTTTTTGTAATATGTTTTTTATCATATAATGTTTTTTGTCATATATGTTTTTTGTCATATAATGTTTTTTGTCATGTTTTTTGTCATATAATGTTTTTTGTCATATATAATGTTTGTCATATGTTTTTTGTCATATATGTTTTTGACATATGTTTTTTGTCATATATAATGTTTTTGTCATATATAATGTTTTTTGTCATGTTTTTTGTCATGTTTTTTGTCATATATGTTTTTTGTCATATGTTTTTTGTCATATATAATGGTTTTTGTCATATAATGTTTATTGTCATGTTTTTTGTCATATATAATGTTTTGTCATATGTTTTTTGTCATATATAATGTTTTTTGTCATGTTTTTTGTCATATATAATGTTTTTTGTCATATAATGTTTTTTGTCATATATAATGTTTTTTGTCATATAATGTTTTTTGTCATATATAATGTTTTGTCATAATGTTTTTTGTCATATAATGTTTGTTGTCATATATAATGTTTGTCATATGTTTTTTGTCATGTTTTTTGTCATATAATGTTTTTTGTCATATATAATGTTTTTTATCATATAATGTTTTTTGTCATGTTTTTTGTCATATTTTTTTTTTGTCATATGTTTTTTGTCATATATGTTTTTTGTCATATAATGTTTATTGTCATGTTTTTTGTCATATATAATGTTTTGTCATATAATGTTTTTTGTCATATATAATGTTTTTTGTCATATAATGTTTTGTCATATATAATGTTTTTTGTCATGTTTTTTGTCATATACAATGTTTTTTGTCATACAATGTTTTTTGTCATATAATGTTTTTGTCATATATGTTTTTTGTCATATAATGTTTGTCATATATAATGTTTTTTGTCATATAATGTTTTTTGTCATATAATGTTTTTTGTCATATATAATGTTTTGACATGTTTTTTGTCATATAATGGTTGTTGTCATATATAATGTGTTTGTCATATGTTTTTTGTCATATATGTTTTTTGTCATATAATGTTTTTTGTCATATATAATGTTTTTTATCATATAATGTTTTTTGTCATGTTTTTTGTCATATATAATGTTTTTGTCATATAATGTTTTTTGTCATATAGAATGTTTTTTGTCATATAATGTTTTTTGTCATATAATGTTTTCTGTCATATATAATGTTTTTTGTCATATATAATGTTTTTTGTCATATATGTTTTTTATCATAATGTTTTTTATCATATAGTGTTTTCTGTCATACAATGTTTTTGTCATATATAATGTTTTTTGTTATATGTTTTTTGTCATATATAATATTTTTTGTCATAATGTTTTTTGTCATATAATGTTTGTTGTCATATATAATGTGTTTGTCATGTTTTTTGTCATGTTTTTTGTCATATGTTTTTTGTCATGTTTTTTGTCATATATAATGTTTTTTGTCATATATGTTTTTTGTCATATAATGTTTTTTGTCATATATAATGTTTTTTGTCATGTTTTTTGTCATATATAATGTTTTTTGTTATATAATGTTTTTTGTCATATAATGTTTTATGTCATATATGTTTTTTGTCATATAATGTTTTTTGTCATATATAATGTTTTTTGTCATACAATGTTTTTTGTCATACAATGTCTTTTGTCATATATAATGTTTTTTGTCATATATAATGTTTTTTGTCATATATAATGTTTTTTGTCATATATGTTTTTTGTCATGTTTTTTGTCATATAATGTTTTGTCATATAATGTTTTTTGTCATATACAATGTTTTTTGTCATATAATGTATTTTGTCATGTTTTTTGTCATATATGTTTTTTGTCATATAATGTTTTTTGTCATATAGAATGTTTTTTGTCATATAATGTTTTTTGTAATATGTTTTTTATCATATAATGTTTTTTGTCATATATGTTTTTTGTCATATAATGTTTTTTGTCATGTTTTTTGTCATATAATGTTTTTTGTCATATATAATGTTTTTTGTCATATATAATGTTTTTTGTCATATATAATGTGTTTTGTCATATAATGTTTTCTGTCATATATAATGTTTGTCATATGTTTTTTGTCATATATGTTTTTGACATATGTTTTTTGTCATATATAATGTTTTTGTCATATATAATGTTTTTGTCATATATAATGTTTTCTGTCATATGTTTTTTGTCATGTTTTTTGTCATATATGTTTTTTGTCATATGTTTTTTGTCATATATAATGGTTTTTGTCATATAATGTTTATTGTCATGTTTTTTGTTATATATAATGTTTTGTCATATAATGTTTTTTGTCATATATAATGTTTTTTGTCATATAATGTTTTTTGTCATATATAATGTTTTTTGTCATATATAATGTTTTTTGTCATATAATGTTTCTTGTCATATAATGTTTTTTGTCATATATGTTTTTTGTCATATAATGTTTTTGTCATATATAATGTTTTTTGTCATATAATGTTTTTTGTCATATATAATGTTTTTTGTTATATAATGTTTTTTGTCATATAATGTTTTATGTCATATATGTTTTTTGTCATATAATGTTTTTTGTCATATATAATGTTTTTTGTCATACAATGTTTTTTGTCATACAATGTCTTTTGTCATATATAATGTTTTTGTCATATATAATGTTTTTTGTCATATGTTTTGTCATATATAATGTTTTTTGTCATGTTTTTGTCATATGTTTTTTGTCATATAATGTTTTTTGTCATATAATGTATTTTGTCATGTTTTTTGTCATACATAATGTTTTTTGTCATATAATGTTTTTTGTCATATAGAATGTTTTTTGTCATATAATGTTTTTTGTAATGTTTTTTGTCATATAATGTTTTTTGTCATATATGTTTTTTGTCATATAATGTTTTTTGTCATGTTTTTTGTCATATGTTTTTTGTCATATATAATGTTTTTTGTCATATATAATGTGTTTTGTCATATAATGTTTTTTGTCATATATAATGTTTGTCATATGTTTTTTGTCATATATGTTTTTGACATGTTTTTTGTCATATATAATGTTTTTTGTCATATAATGTTTTTTGTCATATGTTTTTTGTCATATATGTTTTTTGTCATATGTTTTTTGTATTATATAATGGTTTTTGTCACATAATGTTTATTGTCATGTTTTTTGTCATATATAATGTTTTGTCATATAATGTTTTTTGTCATATATAATGTTTTTTGTCATATAATGTTTTTTGTCATGTTTTTTGTCATATATAATGTTTTTTGTCATATAATGTTTTTCGTCATATGTTTTTTGTCATATGTTTTTGTCATATATAATGTTTTTTGTCATATGTTTTTTGTCATATATAATGTTTTTTGTCATATAATGTTTTTTGTCATATATAATGTTTTTTGTCATGTTTTTTGTCATATAATGTTTGTTGTCATATATAATGTGTTTGTCATGTTTTTTGTCATATATGTTTTTTGTCATATAATGTTTTGTCATATATAATGTTTTTTGTCATATAATGTTTTTTGTCATATATAATGTTTTGTGTCATATGTTTTTTGTCATGTTTTTTGTCATATAATGTTTTTTGTCATATAGTGTTTTTTGTCATATAATGTTTTTTGTCATGTTTTTTGTCATATATAATGTTTTTTCTCATATAATGTTTTTTGTCATATAATGTTTTTTGTCATATATAATGTTTTTTGTCATATATAATGTTTTTTGTTATATAATGTTTTTTGTCATATATAATGTTTTTTGTCATATATGTTTTTTGTCATATAATGTTTTTTGTCATATATGTTTTTTGTCATACAATGTTTTCTGTCATACACTGTCTTTTGTCATATATAATGTTTTTTGTCATATATAATGTTTTTTGTCATATAATGTTTTGTCATATATAATGTTTTTTGTCATATATGTTTTTTGTCATGTTTTTTGTCATATAATGTTTTTTGTCATATAATGTTTCTTGTCATATATAATGTTTTTTGTCATATAATGTATTTTGTCATATGTTTTTTGTCATATATAATGTTTTTTGTCATATATAATGTTTTTGTCATATAATGTTTTTTGTCATATAATGTTTTTGTCATATATAATGTTTTTTATCATATGTTTTTTGTCATATAATGTTTTTGTCATATATGTTTTTTGTCATATGTTTTTTGTCATGTTTTTTGTCATGTTTTTTGTCACATGTTTTTTGTCATATATAATGTTTTTGTCATATAATGTTTTTTGTCATATATAATGTTTTTTGTCATATAATGTTTTTTGTCATATATAATGTTTTTTGTCATATGTTTTTTGTCATATATGTTTTTTGTCATGTTTTTTGTCATATGTTTTTTGTCATATATAATGTGTTTTGTCATATAATGTTTTTTGTCATATATAATGTTTTTTGTCATAATGTTTTTTGTCATATAATGTTTGTTGTCATATATAATGTGTTTGTCATATGTTTTTTGTCATATATGTTTTTGTCATATAATGTTTTTTGTCATATATAATGTTTTTTGTCATATAATGTTTTTTGTCATACAATGTTTTTGTCATGTTTTTTGTCATATGTTTTTGTCATGTTTTTTGTCACATGTTTTTTGTCATATATAATGTTTTTTGTCATATAATGTTTTTTGTCATGTTTTTTGTCATATATAATGTTTTTGTCATATAATGTTTTTTGTCATATATGTTTTTTGTCATATAATGTTTTTTGTCATATATAATGTTTTTTGTCATATGTTTTTTGTCATATATGTTTTTTGTCATGTTTTTTGTCATATAATGTTTTTTGTCATTTATAATGTTTTTGTCATATAATGTTTTTTGTCATATATGTTTTTTGTCATATAATGTTTTTGTCATATATAATGTTTTTGTCATATAATGTTTTTTGTCATATATGTTTTTTGTCATATAATGTTTTTGTCATATATAATGTTTTTTGTCATATAATGTTTTTTGTCATATCTAATGTATTTTGTCATATAATGTTTTTTGTCATGTTTTTTATCATATATAATGTTTTTTGTCATATAATGTTTTTTATCATATATAATGTTTTTTGTCATATAATGTTTTTTGTCATATATAATGTTTTTTGTCATATAAAATGTTTTTGTCATATAATATTTTGGTTAAGAGGTGCCTACTGACTGTAGGTTTTGCTTTGTACTTAGGCAAGGCAGGTCTTCTGTATTACTGCGGAGCGCCAAAGATCTCAGTCCAGTGACATTGTCTTGGAGAGGTGTAAGTGTGTGAGGTCGGAAATTATCAAGTCGTCCCAGGTTTTTCTGGGTCTGCCTACTCCGTAGCTACCGTCTATTTATACATCTGTCGTCTTCCATGCGCATTACGTGACCATACCAACGCAGTCTTTTCTCGAGTAAACAGCATCTGATCCCTCTTATCCCTAATTTCATATATAATGTTTTTTGTCATATATAATGTTTTTGTCATATGTTTTTTGTCATATAATGTTTTTTGTCATATATAATGTTTTTTGTCATATAGTGTTTTTTGTCATATAATGTTTTTTGTCATATATAATGTTTTTTGTCATAATGTTTTTTGTCATATAATGTTTTTTTCATGTTTTTGTCATATAATGTTTTTTGTCATATATAATGTTTTATACATTCACACACATATACATACATAACATATACACACATACATACACACCAGTCATTTGTTAAATAATGCAAAACATTCCAATATGTACACCACTGTTACATATCCATCAGCATGCCAGCTTTATTTCTTTCCAATCCACGTAGATCTGCTGTACATAGTGCCCAGTTTTCGCTTCATGTAGCATTACTATTTGCACACAGGCATCATACAGCTTGCCTTTTATCTTGAGTGAGAAACCTCTTGTAACTAGCAGCGGCAGCAAAGCCCTGAACGTTTTCTGTCATGTTCTTATTCTGGCAACAGTACGTTCTGAGCTCCCACCTCCACTATTGATTTGATTTTCCAGGTAGCACAAACTATAAACTAGTTCTATGGTTTCTATGTGCATTTAAAAGAGTTTCTCTCGAGAGTGTTCATTGCATGGATAGGTTTTGGTCTGAATTCCAAGCTTTCAGATTACGCCAGCCTTTTGATCGTAGAGAGAAACCTTTTTTTGTCAACAGAAGGAGTAGCTCCTTAAACTTTTTCCACCCTGTCCTTATTCTGGCTACTATGTTCTCGGAACACCCACCTCCATTGCTAATTATATCACCTAGGTAGCAGAAGCTATTAACCACTTCTATGGATCCTTCCCAGGACTGGAAATGGTTTGTATCTCTGACCATCTTACTATCACTTACCCCTCTGCATCTACTATATACAAAGTCTTCCTTTCCTGTTAACCTGCCTGCTGTCCCAACATTTGCATTGTATACATCACCACCCCTTTTCACACAAAGGGAATTACTAAGAATAACAAAAATGAGAAAAACAAAAACCTGTCACCTTTGCCAGGCACTTCAATGTCTAATTCTCGGGGTTGTTTAAACATCAGAAATACAAGGATGCCAAATAACAACTGAAAGAGAGGAATAAAAATATACATGACATATGTTTGCTTGTATGTGTATGTCTCATTGAGTGTGTGTGTATGTGTGTGTCTCAACAAGTGACTGCATATGCATGTTGTGAAGGTAAACCATAATTAAATAATTACATAGCATTTATAAACACACATACACATATATATATATAATATACATACATATATATATATATATACACACACAGACATACTAGTGTGTTTAGACATTGCAAATACCCACACTATATCCTTTTCCTTTCTCTCTATGTATATCTCTACTACTACTACTACTAATAATAATAATAATAATAATAATAATTTCTTTATTGGCCACAAGGGCTGACATCAAGAAAAACATTACAGACGGCACAGGACGGTATGATGTGGGTTTTGTGCGTGTAAAGATTTTTATTATTTATATAAGAAAAGAAAAAAAGATATAGAAACATAGAAACATATATATACATATAAACAATAAAAATGAAAATTGAAACAATGAAAAATTCCTCAATAGGGGGGAAACCTCCGAGGGTTACTTGTGGTGAAAACCACACAAAAGACACAGTCACCTCACCTGACTTACCTCAAATAGGACAACCCATCTAACTCAAGCTAATGTGATAAAATCGATGTTAAATGATGATGATGAATATATATATATATATATATATATACACACATACATATCTTAGTCTTAGATTCTTCTGCGTTGTTCAGCGCATCGAGCAGTAGGTACTCGCCAACACTCACGATCAGCGGCAACTTTTTCGAGACTGTGCCAGGTGATGTTGGCTGCCATCAGGACCTTCCGGAACGTTCTTCGCCAGGTGATCCTTGGGCAACCCTGCCTCCGTTTACCGCCAGGCGGAGTCCAGTTTATCGCTGTTTTCGAATGCCGTTCATTTGGCAGACACAGAATATGGCCAGCCAGACGGCACTGACGCTCCGTGACCATTCTCTGTAGCGTCCACGACTCGGCTCTCTGCAGGATCTCGTCGTTTCGCACTCGGTCATGCCAGGACACACAAAGGATCTTTCGCAGGCATCGCTGGTGGAAAGCGTTCAGCCGTCTCTCTATTTTTGCTGTACTCTTCCAGATCTCGCTCGCATAAAGCACTGTCGGCAGCACGATGCTCTTGTACAGGCGGAGCTTGGTCTTGGTGCTAATGCATGAAGACGACCAGACTGGGCACAGCCGCGAGAAAACTGCGGCTCCTTTGCCGATCCGATAGTTGATGTCAAGCTCCGCATCGCCGCTGCTTGTCAGGATGCTACCCAGATAGGTGAAGTGATCGACTTCCTTGAGGTCCTGTTGGTTGACTCTGTGGACCTGTGTTGCTGGGCGTTCTCATGACCTTGGTCTTTTTGGTGTTGATTCTCAGGCCAATCTTTTCCGCACTCTCTTGTAGGGGTGTTGTTAGGGCCTGCAGATCTGCACTGTTTTCAGCGATCAAAGCGATGTTGTTGGCGAATGCCAGGTCCCTCAGCCTCGACTGCCCTCACCATGGGATTCCTCGACCGGGTCCTTCATCCATTCGCCTTAGTACGAAATCGGCTGCCAGCAGGAACAACAGTGGAGAGAAAATGCAACCCTGTCTGACTCCGGAGACAATGTCAAAGAACTCCATCACACTGAACTCAGTCCACATGCAGCAGCTGGAGTTTTTATACAGGGCCTTGAAAATGGCGATGAATCTTGCAGGAATGCCATACAGTTGCGCAACATTCCACAGCGACTCCCGGTGTACACTGTCAAATGCCTTCTGGAAATCAATAAAATTGACCATCAAAGGCTGTTGTAGCTCAATGCATTGTTCGAGAATGGTGCGTAGTGTAAAGATCTGTTCCATGCAAGATCGATTTTTTCGGAAGCCGGCTTGTATATACACACACATATATATATATACATATACACTTACCCAGCGTGATGCTAAAAATAAAGAGGTATGGAAGACTTACTACAAGAGACAGCTGAACAAAGAGAATAAATGGGACAGTGAGGACTGATTCCATGTAGACCCAACTGAGGAACCAGCTATAAAAGGTGACAGCAGTGTGATAGATAAAGCAATAAAGGACATAAAAATAGGGATGGTAGATGGACCATCTGGTATAGTTGCTGAGATGCTAAAAAGATCCGGCATAGTAGGATAGGAGCTAGTCAGATGCATAGTTAATCACGTAATTACCGGATGATGCCATACCCAATGACTAGCACAGCAGTAGCATTGTAAATTGCTATAAGAGCAAAGGAGATGCACCAGAGATAGATAACTACAGATGCATCAAGTTGCTGGACTATGTCATGAAAATTGCTGAACTAGCAAAATTAATTAGACAGATTTAAGTTATATGTGTCAGAGAAATCAGGAATTATCTTCCTGGTAGCTGTTTATTTGTCATTTTTAATAAACAGCTACCAGGAAGATAATTTTGGGACTAATAAATCACTAAGGTAACTTTCAGTCATTCTATTTTTTGTTTTCCTTCTCCCACTTTTTGGTAATTCTAACCCACTTGGATTGTACAGCTTGCTAAACATACCCACTTTTCATTTTCATATTCTACAATGCTTCAAGCAAACTATTACATCTTATTATATATATATATATATGTGTGTCTGTGTAGGAGGTGAGTAATATTGTAGAACAATAAAACTATGCATATATCAGATAAGTAGCATTCAAGTAGCAGTTTTCGTTTTTTGACAGCGTTCCCAATCAAAACTATCTCTCTCTTTTTCTCTCTCCTCCTTCTTTCTTTTTTTTTCCTCTCTTCTATTTCTTTTTCCTTCTTCTTTCCTTTTCTTCATTTTTTCTCTTCTATATTTTTGTCATATGTAGACTGGACACTTTCTTGTTCACAAGTCTTTTTAGGCCTCATATCATGTTACCTTATTTTATCTGATGAGAACACAGGATGATATTTTTTTCGAAATGCACATAATAAAATATATGGATCTTTTTTAACCATCTTTTAATTTCTTCTTTATATATATATATCATCATCATCATCATCATCATCACCGTTTTACGTCCGTTCTTCCACGCTAGCATGGGTTAGACGGGTTGTCCTGTTGTGAGCAGTGTCTGGTCGGCTGACCATGCCTTGCTCATACAGGAACTGATTTGGCTTGATTTCTACAGCTGGATGCTCTTCCTAACACCACCCTCATTTACAGTGAGTGCTGGGTGCTTTTCCGTGGCGCCTACACGTCCACTTTACAGTGTGGGCTGGGTGCTTTTTTTCCGTGGCACCTCCACGACCACCTTGCAGTGGGGGGTGTGGAGGCATATTGTCTATATGCTTCAGCTTGTACCCATGGGAGGTCGGGTACTCTGTATTACTGCTCGACGCCAGAGGTCACGGTCGTGTGTCATCGCCTTTGAGAGGTGTAATTGGGTAAGGTCGGCTTTTATCACCTCATCCCAGGTCACCTTGGGTCTCCCCACTCTGCGGTTTCCATCGACTTCTAGTGCTCTGCACCTTTTTATGCAGCTGTCATCCTTCATACGCATCACATGTCCATACCAACGCAACCGCCTCTCCTACACACAGCATTTGATTCCTCTTATGCTCAGTCTCTCTCTCAATTCATTTATGCTTTGTCGTTCGCATATATTACTATTACACATCCATCCATATATATATATCAAGTAAGAATATTTTTGAAACAGCGAGTTGGTTTGAAATTATTAGAAATGTAAGCTATCGCCGTATTTTGACTAAAGAAATTAAAGAAATTATTTAGCCTGATAGTGGGGTTAAGAACCCTCGGAGAAATGGAAAAAGATGAGTATTGACGTACATATATATACATATATATATATATATAGTTTTAAAAAATTCCCACAATTTGAAG
Organism: Eledone cirrhosa; assembly: GCA_964016885.1. NCBI lineage: Eukaryota > Metazoa > Mollusca > Cephalopoda > Octopoda > Eledonidae > Eledone > Eledone cirrhosa. Next base: position 317,693,466 of record OZ024743.1, on the reverse strand, counting down.
TCTGGGTAGTCTGCTGGTGATTCATGGCTGATCAAGATGTTGGAAGGTCGCAGTCCAAATTTGCCAAGTAGAAATCCAGGTCCGAATCTTATATATATATATACACATGTATATACATGACTGGGACATCTTTGGTTATAGGACAGGGGAGAGGGGGGAGTTAAATAATCATAAAATTAAACATCAAGGTGAAAACTTACAACAATGACAGAAGGTAATGCAAATGCCTTTCTCCATCCATAGGAGCTTTGAAGATATACCTGAGGAAGAAAGAGAGCAAACATGTTTGATATATCTGTGGGAGAAAAAAGGTAGTCATGTTTGATATTTCAAGATTGTTTAGATTGTTTAGATTTAGATAATATCTTAAAGATTAAACACCCAATCAATGGGCACTGAGATAAACTCTTAAGCAACCTAAATTATTTTATATGCTAGTAGTGATGATGTTATGACAAAAGTACCCAGCCCATCCTTTAAGGTGGTAGTGTTGGTGCCATGACAAGAGTATCCAGTCCACCCTGTAAGGTGGTAGTGATGGTGCTATGACAAAAGTACCCAGCCCATCCTGTAAGGTGGTAGTGTTGGTGCCATGACAAGAGTATCCAGTCCACCCTGTAAGGTGGTAGTGATGGTGCTATGACAAAAGTACCCAGCCCATCCTGTAAGGTGGTAGTGTTGGTGCCATGACAAGAGTATCCAGTCCACCCTGTAAAGTGGTAGTGATGGTGCTATGACAAAAGTACCCAGCCCATCCTGTAAGGTGGTAGTGATGGTGCTATGACAAAAGTACCCAGCCCATCCTGTAAGGTGGTAGTGATGGTGCCATGACAAAAGTACCCAGCCCATCCTGTAAGGTGGTAGTGATGGTGCCATGACAAAAGTACCCAGCCCATCCTGTAAGGTGGTAGTGATGGTGCCATGACAAAAGTACCCAGCCCATCCTGTAAGGTGGTAGTGATGGTGCCATGACAAAAGTACCCAGCCCATCCTGTAAGGTGGTAGTGTTGGTGCCATAACAAAAGCACCAAGTCCACTCTGTAAGGTAGTCATGCTGTTGTCATGACAAAAAACACCGAATCCATTCTGTAAGGTGGGAGTACTGGTGCCATGACAAAAAGCACTGTCCATCCTATAGATGGTTGTGCTGGTGTCATGATAAAAAGTACCCAGTTTACCCTATAAAGTAGTAGAACTGGTGCCACGGCAAAAAACACCCAGTACATATTGTAAGGTGTTCATGCTGGTGATGCAAGAAAAAACATCCAGTTCACCCTGTAAGGTGGTTGTGCTGATGTCACGCTAAAAAGTACACAGTCTACCCTGTAAGGTGGTAGTACTGGTGCCATAACAGCACCTAATCGACACTGTAAGGTGGTAGTGCTGGTGCCATGATAAAGCTCCCAGTACACACTATAAAGTGGTTGGAATTAGGAAGGTGTATCCAGTCACAGAAAACCCAAGCCAAAATAGAGTGTATGAGCAAGATGTGGTCACCTGACCTGTCTAGTCACATAACATAAGAGCCTGTCTAAACCATGCAAGCATGAAAAATAGGCATATGATGATGATGATGGATGAGATGTTAGTCCATCAAATGGTGACCTCCACTTTGAGAACAACTCAATGTCTTGATACATTGCTTACTACAGCAGGAACCCATGAGTCATTGGTATTTTCCTCCTCGTTCAGGTCTCAACCAGCTTTGGAAGACATGCTAAATATCACAGCCACTTCCTTTCATTTGACTAAGGTCATTAACCCTTTTCATACCAAAACTGCCTGAAACCACGTCAGCTTCTATGACACAAATCTGTTTGTTTTAAAGTGTTTATATTTAACTATCATCATCATCATCATCGTTTAACATCCATCTTCCACGCTTGCATGGGTTTGGACGGGAATTTTCCCACTTGAGGCAAGAGTGGTTGTCTTGCTCGCATAGGACTGTCTGGCGGGTTTTCTACGGCTGGATGCCCTTCCTAACACCAACCACGTTTACAGTGTGGACTGGGAGGTTTTTACCGTATTACCTACACGGCCACATTACAGCATGGACTGTGTGTCTTTTTGTCGTGACACCTACACGACCTCATTTGTTTCGGACTGGATGTTGTGGTACCAACATAACTTTACATTGAAAGGGGTGGTGTGGATGGGGTGAGGGTAGTGGGATGGGGGTGTATTTTTGTTAGAGGTGCCTAGTGACTGTAGGTTTTACTTTGTACTTAGGCAAGGCGGGTCTTCTGTATTACTGTGTAGCGCCAAAGATCTCGGTCCAGTGACATTGTCTTGGAGAGGTCTAAGTGTGTGAGGTCGGAATTTATCAAGTCGTCCCAGGTTTTTCTGGGTCTGCCTACTATTTTTATCGCCCTGCACTTTTTTATACAGCTGTTGTCTTTCATGCGCATCACGTGACCATACCAACATAGTCTTCTCTCGAGTAAACAACATCTGATCCCTCTTATTCCTAATTTCTCCCTTAGTTCGTTTATGCTTTGCCGTTCACGTATATTACTATTACACATCCAACGGAGCATGCAATCTTCGTTTCTCTCCAGTCTGCGTATATCCTCTGCACACAATGCCCAGGTCTCACTGCCATGTAACATTGCTGTTCGTATGCAGGCATCATACAGCCTGCTTTTCATTTTTAGAGAGAACCCTTTAGCGGCCAATAGTGGTATAAGCTCTCTGAACTTTTTCCATCCAGTTCTGACTCTAGCTACTGTACTTTCAGAGCACCCTCCACCACTGCTGATTTTGTCACCCAGGTAACGGAAGGTGTCCACTATTTCTATAGAACCATCTGTGCAATGGAGTGAGCTAGTATTCTGTGGGCACTTGCTGCTACTTATTGCACCAGAGCACCGGCCACATATAAAATCTATATTCTTAGTTAGCTTACCTGTGATCCCACTACATCTTTTATGCACCCATACTTTGCATTTGGGACATAAAATGGAGTTTCTGCCTACTCCTTTCCTACACACTGAGCATGGCCATTTCCCAGATGGGACCGGTGCCCTATTTTCATTCCTACAAATTAGAACTTTAGTCTTAGACAGGTTAATTTTAAGGCCTTTTGATTCTAGGCCATGCTTCCATGTTTGGAATTTCTTCTCTAGTTCGACCATTGATTCAGCTATGAGCGTTAGATCATCTGCGTATAGGAGTTCCCATAGGCAGCCGGTCTTGAACTCCTCTGTTATAGCCTGAAGGGCAATAATAAATAGTAGGGGCTAAGAACGGAGCCCTGATGAACACCAACTTTTACGCTAAACTCTTCACTATATTCGTTGTTAATTCTAACCTTGCTGACTGTTTCTTTATACATGGCTTGTATAGCTCTCACAAGCCATTTATCAACACCTAGTTTTCTAAGAGCCCACCAGATAATGTAGCGGGGGACTCTGTCAAAGGCTTTCTCCAAGTCAACAAAAGCTAAGTATAGGGGTTTACTTTTAGCTAGGTACTTCTCCTGTAGTTGCCGTACAAAAGAGCGTCTGTGGTACTTTTACCTGACACAAACCCGAACTGCATTTCATCTAGATCAATTCGCTCTCTGATTAGTTGTGCTATTACTTTTTCTGTGACTTTCATGACCTGGTCGATTAATTTAATGCCTCTATAGTTACCCCTATCTAGGGCATCTCCTTTACCCTTGAAGCAGTTAATGATGATGCTGCTATGCCAGTCCTTCGGAACGACCCCATTCTGTATGACTTGGTTTACTATCCGGGTGACCATAGTGTGTCCCACCATTCCAGATGCTTTCAGCATTTCAGCAACTATTTCCGAAGGCCCAGCCGCCTTACCCATCTTCATATCTTTGATTGCCTTACTCATTATACTACCTTCAACTAGCACTACTGGTCCCTCTATTGGATCGATGTGGGGGAGACTGTCTTTCTCCCATTTATTCTCCTCATTTAGTAGTCTTTCGTAGTGACACTTCCAAGCTACCTTCTTATCAGCGTCAGTGATGGCAAGTACAGCATCATCATTAAGGACACACTTCTCCCCGACCATATCACGGTTTTCCTTGACACATTGCCTAGCAATCCTGAACACCTCACGTTTTTGGTCCTCGCGTTGTAGAACATGCTTGAACTTTCTTTCCTCTGCTTTCCTTCTTGCGAAGTACACTTGTCTTCTAGCTTCCCTCCTGGCCACTTGATAGTATTCTCTTCTTTCCCCATCCCGCCATACTTTCCAAGCCTGCTTTTTGGCCTTAATTGACTCTTCCACCTTACTGTTCCACCACCACGTTACTCTCCTCCTGCTTATAGGCCTGCTCCAGCCACAGACTTCATCTGCCACCTTCAGCAGGTTAGCTTTCAGGAATTCCCACTGTTCCTCTATATTATACGACTCTAATTGCTCTTCTTTACTGTCAAAAGCATCAAGTAATATGCTTTTAAATTTATTACTGGCTGTGGGGTCCTTTAGCTTCCATATTTTTCTCTTGAGGATAGTCCTCCTCTGTTGTCGAGTACGTCTTGTCCTGACTATGAGGTCGCTGACTATGAGTCTATGTTGGGAGGTGCATTCTTCATGGGAGAGGGATTTAGTGTTTACAACAGACACTCTATCACGTCTTCTGGTAAGGATATAATCTATCTGACTGGTGTGTTCCCCTGATCTATAGGTGATCAAGTGTTTGTCTCGTTTTTTGAAGTTAGTGTTACAGATAGTTAGGTTATTTGCGTCACATATATGCGTAACTATATAAAGTGTTTATATTTAACTATATAATGTGTTTATATTTAACTATCATCATCATCATCACCGTTTTACGTCCGTTCTTCCACGCTAGCATGGGTTAGACGGGTTGTCCTGTTGTGGGCAGTGTCTGGTCGGCTGACCATGCCTTGCTCATACAGGAACTGATCTGGCTTGATTTCTATAGCTGGATGCCCTTCCTAACACCAACCTCATTTACAGTGAGTGCTGGGTGCTTTTTCGTGGCGCCTACACGTCCACTTTACAGTGTGGGCTGGGTGCTTTTTTGCCGTGGCGCCGCCACGACCACCTTGCGGTGGGGGGGGGGGGGGGGGCATATTGTTTATATGCTTCAGCATGTACCCATGGGAGGTCGGGTACCCTGTATTACTGCGTGACGCCAGAAGTCACGGTCGTGTGTCATTGACTTTGAGAGGTGTAGTTGGGTAAGGTCGGCTTTTATCACCTCATCCCAAGTCATCTTGGGTCTCCCCACTCCGCGGTTTCCATCAACTTCTAGTGCTCTGCACCTTTTTATGCAGCTGTCATCCTTCATACGCATCACATGTCCATACCAGCGTAACCGCCTCTCCTGCACGCAGCATTTGATTCCTCTTATGCTCAGTCTCTCTCTCAATTCCTTTATGCTTTGTCGTTCACGTATATTACTGTTACACATCCATCGGAGCATGCAGGCTTCGTTTCTCTCTAATCTACGTAAGTCTTCCACCTTCAGCGCCCAGGTCTCACTACCATGCAACATCGCTGTTCGGATACACGCATCATACAGTCTGCCTTTCATTCTGAGGGAGAAGCCTTTTGCAGCTAGCAGTGGTAGTAGTTCCCTAAACTTCTTCCATCCCGTTCTTACCCTAGTTATTGTACTTTCTGAGCACCCACCTCCGTTGCTAATTCGGTCACCTAGGTAGCAGAAGCTGTCTACTGTTTCTGCAGGGCCCTCCCAGAGATTGGTGGTACTTGTTTCCTGTGGCTGTTTGCTTGCTGTTTCAGCACAGCTGCTGCATGTGAATCCTACATTCTTAATTAAGCTTCCTGAGATCCCGCTACATCTCTTGTGTACCCATTGTTTGCAAGTGGGGCAGAGAATGGAGTTCCTACCTACACCTTTCCTACATACTGAGCAAGGCCATTTCCCTGAGGGGATCTGGGTTCTGTTTTCTCGTCTACTTATAAGGACCTTAGTCTTTGTCATGTTGACTTTGAGGCCCTTTCTCTCTAGTCCCTGCTTCCAGGTTTGGAATTTATTCTCTAGTTCTACCATAGATTCAGCTATGAGTGCGAGGTCATCAGCATACAGGAGTTCCCATGGGCATCCGGTCTTAAACTCCTCCGTTATTGCCTGCAGGACTATGATGAACAGGAGAGGGCTAAGAACAGAGCCCTGGTGGACCCCAACCTGTACGCTAAATTCCTCGCTATACTCATTGCCAATCCTAACTTTGCTGACTGCTCCCCTATACATGGCTTGTACCGCTTTCACAAGCCATTCATCTACTCCTAGTTTTCTAAGAGCCCACCAGATTACTGCACGTGGAACTCTGTCAAAGGCTTTCTCAAGGTCGACAAATGCCAAGTAGAGTGGCTTACTTTTAGCTAGGTACTTTTCCTGTAATTGCCTCACAAGGAAGAGGGCATCAGTGGTGCCTTTCCCTGGTACAAACCCAAATTGCATCTCGTCTATATTCACCCGGTCCCTAATCAGCTGTGCTATAACTCTTTCTGTTACTTTCATGACCTGGTCCATCAACTTTATACCTCTATAGTTTCCTCTATCTAGTGCATCGCCTTTACCTTTGTAGCAGTTGACAATGATGCTACTGCACCAATCTTTTGGTATGGCCCCCTCTAGTATTACCTGGTTAACGATACGTGTGGTTATAGTGTGACCTACAGACCCAGATGCCTTCAGCATCTCGGCAGCTATACCCGATGGACCGGTTGCCTTCCCTATCTTCATATCTCTGATTGCCTTACTTACTACGCTGCCGCTGACTTGTACTGCTGGTCCCTCTATAGGGTCTACGTGGGGTAGGGTCTCTTCTTCCCATGCATTCTCCTCATTTAGTAATCTATCATAATGACTCTTCCATGCATCTTTCTTCTCAGCACTTGTGAGGGCAAGCTCACCTTTATCATTCCGGATACACTTCTCTCCAATGACATCACAACTATCTCTGACACACTGCCTCGCAATCTTGAATACCTCCTGTTTCTGGTCCTCACGTTGTAAAACATGCTTGAATTTTCTATCCTCTGCTTCCCTCCTAGCTAAGTATACTTGTCGCCTAGCTTCCCTCTTGGTCTCTATGTAATGTACCCTGCTCCCCCCGTTCTTCCATTCTTTCCATGCCTGTCTCTTGGCCTTGACTGCTTCATCTACCTTATTGTTCCACCACCAAGTCACTCTCCTCCTGCTTGAGGTCTTACTCCAGCCACAAACCTCATCCGTCGCCTCTAGTAAGTTATTTTTTAGGAACTCCCAGTTCTCTTCTACGTTAAATGTCTCTATCTGTTCTTCTTTACTGTCGTAGGCGTTGAGTAAAATATCTTTAAATCTGTTACTGGTTGAGGGGACTTTCAGCTTTCAGATCTTTCTTCTCCAGGTTGGCCTCTGTTTCAGGGCTCGTCTAGTTCTGACCGTGAGGTCGCTGACAACTAAGCTATGTTGGGATGTACATTCCTCACTAGGGAAGGCTTTTGTATTTACGACCGTCCATCTGTCACGTCCTCTGATGAGGATAAAATCTAACTGACTAGAGTGCTCCCCTGATCTATAGGTGATCAGGTGGTTGTCGGGTTTTTTTAAAGTTTGTGTTACATATCGACATGTCATTGGCGTCACAGAATTCTAGAAGTCTGAATCCTTCCTCATTCCTTGTGCCAACTCCATGGCCTCCATGTACTCTATTGAAGCCGTCGCAGTGTTTACCTACGTGCCCGTTAAAATCTCCTGCAATGATTAGGAAGTCCGTGTCGTCTGTTAGAGCAGTAGTGTGTATTAGGGACTCGTAAAACCTATCCTTAAGTTCGTCTGGCAGCCCCGATTGGGGTGCGTAAGCTGATATTATTGTGGTAATTGTCTTATTCAGGACTAGTCTGAGTTTAATGATTCTTGCATTTACCCTGTACACTGAGATTACTTTATCTACCCACTTGTCAGCTAATAGTATACCTACACCACCCATCCCATCGTCATTTCCCACCCAGAAAAATTTGTAGCACTGGCTTTTTCCTACAAGGACTCTAGCAGACTCTCCTCTCCATCTAGTCTCTTGCACACAGCATACATCAACTTCCTTTCGCTCTAGCATTTCTACGATTTCTCCTGCTCTTCCTTTCATTGTGCCTACATTGATGGTACCAACTCGGAGTTTTGGGCATTTGTCGACACTCGTAGGGGAGGGTCTCTGGGTTGGCGCTTCACGTGGGTGCTTGGTAGCTTGCAGATTCATATTTCATCTATTGATTCAGAGTTGCTCGTGTATTCCCAGCTCATCCATCCATAACGGTGGGAAAATTGAGGGCTAGAAGAACAGTGGTGGTGGGGTGATGGCAGGGTGTGTTGGGATGCGCCAGAGGAGGAGAGAGTTAGTTAGGCAGGTAGTAGCAGCAGCAGTGGAAATGGCATGCTAGGTTTGATTGGTCGAATAGACTATGGTGGTGTGTGGGGGTGGGGGGGGGGGAAGGGAAATTGTGAGGTAGGAACTGAGGGTCGCATGGTAAATAACTGAGAGAGATACAATAGGATTAGAATACCGCATGGTAAATATCCAAGTTAATAAGTTAATACTACATCAGTAAAATTAACGTCATGAAAAACTACTAAGAGAAACCCTCGAAAATTTATCGCTAATACAGCAGGGAAAATTTAACGCTAATACAGCAGGGAACATCATAATATTAACGACAATATGTAGGCTAAAATACCTTCGTAGATTAGATGGATGGCTGGAAAAATTGGAATCAGCTCTAGTGATACATTTTAGCAGAGAAGAATGGGAAAGTGTCTTATCTCTTCAATATTTTCAGATTGAATGAATTAGGTTAAAGACAGGGTAGTAGCCTTATAAAGTGTTTATATTTAACTATATAAAGTGTTTATATTTAACAAACATTTTGTCTCATAGAAGCTGAGGTGGTTTCAGGCAGTCTTGGTATGAAAAGGATTAATGACCTGAGTCAAAGGAAAGGAAGTGGCTGTGACCTTTAGCAGGTCTTCCAAAGCCGGTTGAGATCTGAAAGAGGAGGAAAATACCAATAACTCATTTCTTGTGAAGGCGTGTGGCTGATTGGTTAGAGAACTGGATTCGCAATCGTGAGGTTGTCAGTTCGATTCCTGGACCGGGTGATACGTTATATCGTTGAGCAAGACACTTTATTTCATGTTCAATTGGAAAGACCAACGGAAACATTGTTTCCTCGGACAAAAGTCGATCAACAAAAAAATATATATATATATATACTGGAGAGAAATGAGGCAAGCATGCTCCATTGGATGTGCAATGTCAATGTGCGTGAAGGACCCAGCATGGATGTGTTGAGAGAGAAACTGTGTATAAGAGGGATAGAATGTAGTGTGCGAGAGAGGAGACTGAGGTGGTATGGACATGTGATGCGTATGGAGGATGACTGATGGGTGAAGAAGTGCCAGAAAATGCCAGTTGAAGGAAGACATGGTAGAGGTAGACCACGAAAAACATGGGCGGAGGTGGTGAGAACAGACCTCAGATTGCTGAAGCTCACGATTGAGATGACGAAGGACAGTGACAAGTGGAGAGATGCTGTGCTGAATAAGACCCGTCCCACCCTTGCAAGCAGGGAAAAGCAGACATAAAATGATGATGATGATATATATATATATTTAATTAAAAACCTATCATAATTTTACATAAGTAACTTCGTTAAGTTATGTTCCAAGCAACAGCTTAATAATGAGAACATTAATTATATCACTGAATGCCTCCAAATTCTTGTTTATCTTAAAAATTATTAGAAAATCATTGACAATTTCTTTCATGGGTATATGGTAACAAAAGGGGTAAAGCGTTTAGATTTATCTAAAAACCTTCCATCATAATTTTATGTAAGAAGCTTTGTTAAGTTATGTTCCAAACACCAGCTTAAAAAGAATGTTAAATCTATTGTTAAATGTCTTTAAATTCTTGGTTGTTTTCAGAATTATTTGAAAATCATAGACAGTTTCTTTTGTGAGAAATATGGTAAAAAGAAGTTTAAACAAAATCTCATATTAGGATCATCTCTATAGACCTTAGTTTAATGTAGTGAAGGATCATCTAAATAGACCTTTGTTTAATGTAGTGTAGAATTTGGTTTTAGTTTACTTGATTGTAATATTATACATGAACGTCATCATCATCATCGTTTAACGTCTATCTTTCACGCTAGCATGGGTTAGACGGGAATTGTCCCACTTGAGGCAAGATTGGTCGGGTGACCGTGTCTCGCTCTCTCAATATGTCTGTATTAATAGATATCACATGAACATATACTTCAGTAAGATTGTATTATATGCTGCATGATAGTGAAACATGGGCAGTGACTGCAGAGAAATGAAGCAACCATACTTCGTTGGATGTGCAATGTAAATGACAGAGATTGGATGAACTGAGAGAAAAACTGGGTTTATAAGGAATCATATGTAGTGTGCAAGAAAGGTGACTGTGTTGGTATGGACATTTGATGCAAATAGATGATGATTGCTGGGCAAAGAGGAGCTAGGAAATCCCAGTGGAAGGAAGCTGCAGTAAAGATAGACTAAGAAAGACCAGGGCAGAGGTGATGATGAAGAAACGTGACAAGTGGAGAGATGCTAAAAGGACCCTTCCAACCCATGTGAGCATGGAAAAGTGGATGTAATGATGATGATGATATGACTATTATATACAGATATCACATGAACATATACCTCAGTATGGCAACTAATAATAATAAAAACATATCTGATAAAACAAAACATAGCAGTAAAACAAGGATATAAGAAAACAACAAAAACTTCCCAATAGGATGACATAAGAAGTTCCTGTGAATTTGGGTTAAAAAGAAATGAAATTTAACTTATACTTGGTTGAAAAAACATTTTTGACATAGTGCTGGTGCCACAATAAAATACACCCAGTACACTCTGTAAAGTGGATGGTGATTGAATGGAGACAATTTCCAAGTGCCATGATAAAATACATCTAGTACACTCTGTAAAGTGGCCAACATTAGGAAGGGTATCTGGCTATAGAAACTATGCTAAAAAGTGGAATGTATGAGCAAGATGTGGTTTGCTGAACTGTCCAGCCTATTCCAGGATGGAAAACAAATCTAATATCATGATAGTGGTGATGATGATGATGGTAATTATTTTTTTAAAAGAAGACAAAATTACTACTTACTGCAAGAGCTGTTCCAAATATTCCTCCACCAAAAGCACATGTACCAAATATTCCAAATATTGTGTTACGTACTCGATCAGGAAACCATTCTCCTAAAAGCTTCACACAATTTGGCCAACACTGTGCCTGAAAAGAAATGTCTAACATGTCATCATTGCTATTTAATCTTCCCCAATTTACCTGTTATTTATTCAGACTACAGTTTCTGTCATTATCATCACTTTTTCATATATAATATGAAACCATGGCAAAAAGCACCGAGTTCACCCTGTAAAGTGGGTGTACTGGTGCCATGACAAAAAGCATCAAGTTCATTCTGTAATGTGGTTGTTCTAGCAACGGGATAAAAAGCACCCAGTACACACTGTAAGGTGATTGTACTGGTATCACAAAAAAGTACCCAGTACACACTGTAAGGTAGTAGTTCTGGCATTAGGAAAGGCGTCCCAGTCAAAGCAGAGCATATGAGCTGGAAGTGGTCACCTGACCTGTTTGGCCTCATAATGTGATAGCCCATCTAACTCATGCAAACATCAAAAAGAGATGTTAAACAGCGATGAGTAGTAGGAGTAGGATGGTAAAGAATAGGGAGGTCTAGATGATGCTCTCTTTTATCTTATTTACAGATAGTGCTTCACTCCTTCTCAGCTCTTAAACACAAATTTTAACAACACTCTGCTGCAAATGATAAGTGAATGACAATGAGATTGAAGTTTAACATCAACAAAATACAAATGCTATTCATCCTACACAATGAAAATTTGAACTATATTTCAATACTATATCTATTGACTATTAAAGTAGTCATGCTGGTGACTCAACAAAAAGTGCCCAGTTCACACTGTAAAGTGATCATGATGGTGACATGAAAAAAAAGCACCCAATCCACACTGTAAGGTGATCATTTTGGTGACCTGACAAAAAGCCTCCAATCCACACTGTAAAGTGATAAGACAAAAAGCACCAAGTCCACACTGTAAAGTGGTCATGTTGGAAACATGATAAAATGCGCCCAGTCAATGCTGTAAAAGTGGTTGGCCTTAGCAAGGACATCAAGCTGTAGAAACTGAGCCAGAAACAGTTCTAATTGAACAAAACATGGTCATCTGATCTGACTTGTCTCACTTCAGGGCAACTTATCTAACCCATGTTTGTGTGGAAAAATGAACGTTAAACAATGATGATGAAGACATATTGTAAGTCACCATTTCCAGTAAAAAAAAGCATTTTAAAGATTCTCAGCTAAAGCAGGAGTTAGTTATGTGTGTGTGTCTGTATGTCTGTGTCCTGCAACTTAGAGCGTCAACAAAAAGAGATCAACGGAATAAGTATCATACTTGGGAGAAAAAGTACTGGCGTTAATATGATCAACTAAATCCTGTTGATATTAAAGAGTACATAAATAAATAAATATATATGCGTGTGTGTATATATATGTGTGTGTGTGTATGACAGCTGCATAAAACGGTGCAAAGCACTGAAAGTTGATGGAAATCACGAAGACCTGGGAAGAGGTGATAAAGGCTGACCATGCCCAATTGCACCTCTCAAAGGCGATGACACAGGACCAAGACCAGTGGCATTATGCAGTATTACAGAAGACCAGACTTCCCACGGGTACAAGCCAAAGCTGAAGCATATAGATAGCATGCCCAAGACCAACCCCCACCCCGTAAAGTGGTCGTGGAGGTGCCACGACAAAAAAGCACCCAGTCCACACTGTAAAGTGATTTTACAGAGGAAAGGAAATCAGCAGTGCAGAGACCAAGGATATGAGAGGTCCTGACAGTGATCTGTGCAAAGAGGAAGCGGTCGGCCAGACCCAGTATCTATCTTCCACTCACCCGCATTGCAGGCAGTGGAACCCAGGTTTATGACCGAAGCGACAAGGTTGGAGGCGGAGAACGAGTCGCTGCAGGTCGCATCCAAAAATTGTAAATATATAGAGTAAAAGAAAAAGTTAAAGAGAGACAACTGAACGTCTAGCAGATAGAGGGAATGAAATAATAGGAGTTATCTCACCTGAGCAGTACCATTTAAAAACAGGAGAATGAAGAAAGCAATGAAGTTACTCCACATCCCAAAGGTTATCTGAAAGAAAAACATGTAATATGATGTCTTTATTTTTTACATTTTAGTTATATGCAAGATCACATTTGTAAAGATAAAGGAAGTAAAAATGAACATAAACCCCAGTAAATTACAGATATTTGTTTCCTTGATTTTACAGAGATGAAGGTCAAAATCACCCTTCACAAAGATTTAATTCAGAAACCTATGCCCCTACTCTGACTAGCATATAATTGCATACTCTGCCACACCATGGACCCTATATTCCTGATGGAGTTGTAGAGATGACATTTAAGTTTGGGAACAGAGCGATGGATTGGGATATAATTACAGCACCTTTACGTTTTGAATTCAATTCCTAATGAGGTTAACTTTACCTTTCATCCTTACAGGGTCGATATAAAGCACCAGTAATGCACTGGGTTAATTTGATCAACTTTCCCTCCAACCTTCAAATCGCTGGCTTTGTGCCAAATGTAGAAACAATCTAAGACTGTTAGCTAATCCTTCATCAGGTCAGAACAGAAGAAGGAAAGATAGATAGAGGAAGAATCGATCCTGTACTGGACTAATATTTATCGACCTTGAGAGGGATGAAAGGTCAAATTTATCATGGCAAGATTTGAATTCAGAGGGCAGAGAGCAAGAACAAATACTACAAAACATTCTGATGTTCTAACAACTTTGCTACATCACCGCCTTATGCAGGTAGGCTGAAAAGTTCATAGGCTGACTATGAAGTAGTGATACTAGTGCTGTGAAATCTTGCATGTATTAATTTCAACTTTTCTTTCCAAGGAATATGTTAAAAAATAAACCTCATTTGGTCATTCCACGAGAGTGTCTTGGTCAGCATATGAACTTTTCAGCCGATCTGCATTCTTATAATTAACAAATACAAAAATATTAAATATTGCTACACATGGAACTTCATTTGAGGTTGATAAAAAAAGTACCAGTCAAGTACTGGAGTTGATTCTTTTCCACTATATCTCTTTCTCACTTCCTCTCTCTCTCACTTTCTATCCTTCTCTGGAAGAAATCTTTTCAGTTGCAGCACATCGGTTTGTAGTAAATTTTATTTTATTTGTAAATAAGTGAAAGACCAATCCTTCTGTCTTGTATCCATTTGTTACTGTCCTATGTGCACTGGAGCTAGTGATATCGACCTTAATGTACTGAAATCACAAAGACAACGAGAGGTCAACTAATGAGAAGGGATTGTCCTGTGTTTTGTCTGTTTTTTCGTTGTCTTCACCCACCTTTTTTATTAATTAACTAGCAGAATGGCCCGGCGCTGCTTAGGATTTCCTCTAGGGTTCTTATATATTTGATATATATTTATCCTTATCGAGCCTCGTAAAATAAATACGTTTGTTTATATTTTGTTATTGTGTATGCAAAAAATATCTATACACGAATATATAATTATAAATATATATATATATATATATATATATATATAACAGTACAGAGAAGTACGGAATACCTCGGCCTCGGGATGGTGTCTACATTTTGTGCTTATAAAAAAAATCCATCGTACATTACCAGGATTTTTTTCCGTGCAAAGAAAATCAATACTTTATCTACTTTATCGCGAAATAAATACTTTTGTTTATATTTTATTGTGTATGCAAAAATATCTGTACACAAATATATAATTTTATATATATATATATATATATATATATATTAAAATAACAGATTAAAGTTTAAGCAAAGAATCGTTGCTTTCACCCTTAACGGGATCTTCTGAAACTAAAATAAAAAAACCAATCTGTGAACGCAGAAGTAAATATTTCGAAAAACGTTACACACTATATATATATATATATATACACACACACACACACACACACAGCTACGTCATAATGTCGTAATGCAGACAGCCAGGCATACAGACAGATATTATAAGGGCGCAACGTTATATCTATGTATCTATCTAAAACGAGAAAGACTAAGAATTATAGAGAGAGATCACTAAATCGCCTAATGCGGTCCCTAGGGCATTGAAAATTCAAAATTATTTTGGCTCAGAACACTCCCTGAAACATAAGTATTACATGTGTAAAGTTTGAAAACAATCGGTTGAGTTGTTCTCGAGTTTTAGTGATTGGACAGACAGACAGACAGATATACATTTTCTGTTTTAGATATATAGACTAGCAGAAAACCACCCGGTGGGCGGTTTTCTGCTCGCAAATCAAGTGTATATACTGATATTGTTGAGATTTGGATGAGAAATGTTTTCGGCACCACATGTTCACCGTCTCTCGGTGTGTCTTTTATGCATGTATAAATATATATGTTATCTATACGGTGAAATCTTTGAAATAAATATATGTTAAAACGAAAAAGGAGAAAAAGAGATTAGTGACAGAAATATAAACGTTATGATATAACGATGGAAATATATCTTCAAATGGTCCTTGGCATGGTGTCAAGTCAGAACCGCCTCGAACTGATTACTTCTGGCTTGTGCAAGGTGTCTCTATAGCAACCAGCGATTCCCTCGGCCTCAGTGACCAAAGTCAGTGGAGAGGGGAAGGTAATGTTTCTATAGCGACAGTGTTTCTCTTGGTAGTACCAAAGTGGAGAAAGGAAGGGGAAGGTAATATTTCTGTAGCACCTACATTTGAGTTTTAGGGAAGGACAGACAGACAGACAAACAGAGAAATGCCCATATATTTCTGTGTGTGTATATATATATATATATATATATATATATTACACACACAGAAATGTATATATATTTCTTAGAACAAAATTATTATTAATGTTTTGCTGTTCATAACAATTGGAATTGAAAAATTACTTTTGAAATTATTAGTTATTTTACTAATGCTTAGATATGTAAAAATGAAGCAATGTTTCTAATAATTGTTTCTACTTTTGGCACAAGGCCAGCAATTACCCAGTACATTACTGGTACTTTATTTTATCGACCCCCGTGAGGATGAAAGGCAAAGTTAACCTCGGCGGTATTTGAACTCAGACCGTAAAGGGACGTAACTCCATGCTATGAAGCATGGTGTCCGACTCTCTACAGATTCTGCCAATCCACCGCCCTAATGTCTGTACGAAATGAGGGAGTAAGAGGGGAGAGAAAGAAAGGCAGAGGTGAAGTGACTCTCTCCTCCTCCTCCATCTCCCCATTCGTCACAGCGATAGAGGGGAGGAATGTTAGTGTGTTACAAAGAGAAAGAGTGAGAGTGAGAGAAACAGACAGACTAAAAGAGAGGGATAGCTGGAGAGAGAGAGAGATAGCAACCACGCGCGCACGTGTTTCCACTGTCGGACAGACAGACAGAGAAATTGCTGGTTATATATTATAAGGAGATTATACCATCATCATCGTTTAACGTCTATCTTCCACGCTAGCATGGGTTAGACGGGAGTTGTCCCATTTGAGGCAAGATTGGGTGGGTGACCGTGTCTCGCTTGTAAAGGACTATCTGGCAGGTTTTCTACGGCTGGATGCCCTTCCTAATACCAACCACATTTACAGTGTGGACTGGGAACTTTTTACTATTACCTACACGACCACATTACAGCATGGACTGTGTGTTTTTTTGTCGTGACACCTTTACGATCTCATTAGTTTGGACTGGATATTATGGTACCAACATAACTTTATAGAGAAAGGGTGGTGTTGGTAGGAGTGGGAAGATGGAGTAGGGGTAGTGGGTTGGGGTGTATGTTTGGTTTGGAGGGGCCTACTAACTGTAGGTTAACTTTGCACGTAGGGAAGGCGAGTCTTCTGTAATACTGCGTGGTGCCAAAGATCTCGATCCAGTGACATTGTCTTAGGGATGTGCAAGTGTGCAAGGTCGTAATTTATCATATATATTGTATGTATATATATATATAACAAGAGAGAGACAGAGAGAAGAAGAAAAAAAAAGAGAAGGACAACAGGAGGCAAAAGAAGCATAAATATGAAGAAAAAACAACAAAAAATAACAAGGACAACTATAAAGCAGCTACAGTAAGTTTTACACCAATTACATTATGATTATATGTATACATGAGAATGATAGCTGCATAAAGAAGTGCAGGCATGTGAATCTATTGGTAGTCACCATATACTTTATCTTACTTTGTATTGTATTTCTTGAATTCTAAATAAAAATTAAAAAATTGATTTTTTAGATCCCAGAAGGGCCAACAAATCTAGTACAATCATTATAATACGGATTAGTCCATTACTAGGTATGTCTAATGTGTATATCTGTATACATAGAGAGAAAAATGTTTGTGTATGTGTGTGAAGAAACAGAGAGGGTGAGAAAAGTACACATAACAACACAAGTGCTTTTAGGCAATTTTCCCTGCTAAAGCAAGAGTTAGCTATGCAAACCCCATGACAATCTTTATATCCACAATAGTCTCCTTTTGGAGAGTATTACTTTATGGCCTAATAGCTTTCTGGCACCAATCTTTCTAGTCCCTTGCTATGACACAAGGGGAATGCAGTATACCTATTCTAAACTGAAAAGAGAGAGGTGTTGGGAGAAGCAACATCAGTAATTTCATAGAATAAATATATGTTGGTAAAACTCACCATTGACAACCCTGAGAAAATAAGGCAAAATGCAAATGTTTTCCTTGGTCCAATTTTGTCTCCAACTGACCCCAAAAGGATCTGAAAATTGAAATATTATTAGAGAGATATAAATAAAGTAAAATATGTTGATTGGATTACATTAGCTGTTTTGATTGCAACTTGCTTGAAACCACTCTTAGAATTATCATATAAAAGTGTTCTTAATCATATTAAAGTCTTCTGCCATAAAATTATATAGGAATGTTTTTTTTTGCAAGATTTTTCATGTGAAATCATGTGTTGAAATGTGTGTTGAATCATGAAAAACACACCACAAAAAAAGTACAAGATGGAGTAACAGATTAAGACCAGACAGAAGAGGAGGCACAAAAGACAACAGATAGTCACTGAAGAGGTCACAGAATATGTGACGAAAGAACTTTGATAAACTAACCAATTACTAGTAATAAAGATAAAGGGAAAAAGTGAAAATCATATGGTGCATGTTTTTTTTATTGGTAATATTGGCAACAGGACCACCCCCAAATATAACAAAATTATATATAAGAATTTTTTTGTTAAATTATGCTCCAAACATCAGCTTAATGAGAAAGTTAGTTATATTATCAAATTCTTCTGATTTTTTTTTCAATATTAATTAAAACACATTGTCACTGTACAATGTAGAGAGGACCCTTTAGTCCTGTCAAGGACTTTACAGCCTCTCTAGTGATAGTACCATGGTAAAATACACTTAATACACGCTGTAGAATGGTTGGCAACTGAATTGAGACAAAATAGGGTAGAGAAGACTTTTCAGTCTTGCAGAGTGCATGACAACTTCTCTAGTGCTGGAGCCTTGATAAATTGCACCTAGTACAGACAGTAAAATGTTAGTGCTGGTGTCATGATAAATTTACCAATATACTCTGTAAAGTGGTAGTGCTGGTGCCATGATAAAATACACCCAGTACACCCTGTAAAGTGGTTGGTGATATGAAGGACAAATATGGAACATATGAGCAAGATATAGTTGTCTGAACAGCCTGATCTTAGAGTATGAAAACCCATCCAACTCATGCCAGCATTGAAAATAGACATATGATGATGATGATGATAACTTTTGCTACTGTGAGTAACATCAAGTAATGGTACATAGGTAAAATAATTATAACTTTAATTTTTTCAAATTTCATCATTTCGGCACTAGGTCAGCAATTTGGGAGGGGAGGGGAGGAGAAATCAATGATATAAATTGATTATATAAAGTACCAGTATTTGACTGGTACTTTATTTTCTCAATATCAGAAGTAACCTTGATGGGGTTTGGACTCAGAATGCAGACAGCCAGAACGAATACTACAAAGCATTCTATCAGACATCTTAACATTTATGCCAATCCACTGCCCTGCACTTGTACAAAATAATTGTTTCTACTTTTGGCACAAGGCCAACAATTTAAAAGGAAGAGGCAAGTCGATTAAATCGACCCCAGTGCTTTACTGATACTTTATTTTACCAACCTCATAAGGGTGAAAGGCAAAGCTAACTTTGGTGGGATTTCAACTCAGAATATAAAGAGCCGTAATGACATGCTGCAAAATAATAATTTCTTCATTTGTCACAAGGCCAACAATTTGAAGGAAAGCAGAAAAATTGATTAAATCAACCCTAGTGTTTTATTGGTACTTCATTTTATCAACCTTGTAAGGTTGAAAAGAAAAACTAACCGTGACAGGATTTGAACTCAGAATGTAAAGGGCCTAAAATAATGAAATGAATACTAATTTCTTGGGTGTTTTAATGAAAGAGACCCTATACTATCATATCATGTCTTTCCAGTGAAGCAAGAATTGAACTCAGTACACAGAACCAGAACAGACATTACAAGGTATCCAATCCAATGTACTAACAATTCCACCAATCCATCACCCTGTGTTGGATAATGTGGGCATAGATACATCTTTTTTTTTTCTTATGGAAGTCCCAAACATAGCATGAAGCCACTTAGTGTAAGGGACAATGAAGAAGAAATTAAGATGAAAGGAATGAATTTACTTTAGACCTGAAAGAGTTCAGGTCATAAGAAGGAGGAGGAAAACAATGAGATGGAAGAAAGCTACGACTGTAAAAAGACTTCCTTATTCTTGGAATCACAACTTCTGGATGAAGATATTGTTAAGCAAGATGGCACAAAGTGATCTGGAACCAAAAGAGAAAGTTCATCTAAGCTTTTCCTGTGGTAATAATGATACAGCTGGAGTACTTTTGATCATTGGTCAGCTGTATTAAAGTTGTCCTGGAGCTAAACAACATGTTTCTATGTTGTTACTCAAACTGTTAGAAATAGTCACCAAATCTCCCTCAAATAATATCTACCACCTTAAACAAATATGGATACTTATGGAACATCTTTGGTCAATAGGTCTGCTGTATTAATGCTGTCCTGGAGCTAATCATCATCATAAGTTAACGAGGGAGCTTCTATGTTATTCCTCAAGTTACTAGAAATTGTAGCCAAATCTCCCTCAAATACTAGCTACCTATCACAGGGATCCCCAAAATTTTTAGACCATTGATATCTTCATGGAATCCTTAACCCCTTATCAATCAATCCCAGGCATGTACAAAAGTAAATCAGTAAATAGATATATATATAAAATAAATAGACAATAGAGGTGAGCTAAATGTACAGGGCGTGCCAAAAAAATGTATACATACTTCAAGAGCATTCTAATAGATATTGCTTGTACAAGTAATCAAAGTGTGTAAACATTTTGGGAGGACACCCTGTACATATATAACAGACAATAAAGGTGAGCTAGATAAATCAGAAACATGTAAAAGCAAATTGTATTTTATTATTTTATTTTATATAATCTAACATTTCTTGTACAAATGTCAGATTTTGGCCTAAAGGTCAGTTAAGGTTAGTGGGGAGTGATGAAGTGGGGATTTGTGGTTACCAGCTTGGAGACTCCTGACCAATCATCTTAAACAAGGAAGGATACTTTGGATAATATAGTCCTAGATACACTATGTTTAAAATGAGATAAAATGGTCACAACTGGAACATATTTGATCATCAGACTAGTTGATTAGGGTTGGTAAGGTGATAAACAACATTATCATCATCATAAGTCAACAAGGGGATTTCTATATCGTTTCTCAAACTGTTAGAAATGGTTGCCAAATCACCTTCAAGTATCTATCAGCTTAAACAAAAAATGGTACATTGGATAATGTAGTACTAGATACACTCATCCTCATCATCATTTAGTATATGTTCCCCCTGCTAGCAAGGGTTGGATGGATTGTCACAGGCCAAGCCAGTACTTAATCAGTGCTACAAACCACTTTAAGAAATAAGACAAGAGGAAGACCTGGGCAGAGGTGGTTAGAGCTGATGTCAAATCACTGAAGCTCACAGAGGAGTTGAAGGAACATGATGAGTGAAGAGATGCTGTGCTGAAAATAACCCATTCAATCCAATCAAGCATGAAACAGCAGACAGATGATGATGATGATGATGATGATGATGATGATGATGTTCATATATGTAAGCAAGATATGGCCCCCTGGTCAGTCTGGGAGGATAGTAGCTCCAATTAAGTACTGATTTGGTCTGTGATGACTCATCCAACCCTTGCCAGCATGGAAAAATGGAAGTTGAATTATAATATTGATGGCCATAGCTGAAACACCTTGGATCATACATCTGCTCAATCAGAGTTGATCAGGTGATAACAACTATAACAAAACAACAAAAAATACAAATAAGAAGTTAAATTATTAATTAACCTGCATGACAGCATAAGGTAACAGTAATGCTGTATCTAACCATCCAAGCTGTGCTTTTGGAATATTTAATGACTGCTCCAGATCTGTTTTCACCTGAAATAAATTAGAATGATTAGAAAAATTAAAATCAGGAATATAACTGAATGTAGATTAATATAAAGAAGACAAAATAGATGGAGTAAAGATAAAGTGTGGACAAAGAGGAGATACAGTGGAAAAGAGTTATTTATAAGGACATTGGTTGGTCTCACTTGGGGATCTAACCAGATCAGGTTTCTGATAGAACCCTCTGAAAGCATGTCTGAGGACAATGCTCTCCACCCCTCATGAACCTCCCAGGGATAAGTGGGTAATGAACCTATTATGGAGTAGTCAGTAGTAGAGGTAAGTTAGTCATTGATCATTTGTTTTTGATTTGTACTGTTTTCGTTTCACATTTTTGAAAAAGGGTTTTAGCCCCAAAATATATTGAAATATACATGGTAAAACATTACTTTGTTTTGTTTTATTTGTCATCCTTTGCTCTTTATATATTTCTACCACATTGTACCAGCTTTTTGAAACTTAGTTAATTATGACATACAATGTTACGTATTAACTGTATTAATTTCATTTATATTGTATTATAGTCACTGGGTACCTTTGCTACTCCTACATACATATGTAAACATTGCAGATTGTTGGTTAGATTTTAATTTATTAAAGACACAAGGAGGAGTGGATTAGTAGAATCAGTAGAGCATCTGACAAAATACTTTCTGGTATTTGTTCTGGCTCTTTAGATTCTGAGTTCAAATCCTGCAGAGGTCAACTTTGCCTTTCATCATTAAAATACCAGGAGAGGTCAAATCCTGCAGAGGTCAACTTTGCCTTTCATCATAAAATACCAGCCAAGTACAAGGGTTCATTTAATCAACTTTGCCCTTTGCTCAAATTTGATGACCTTGTGCCTAATTTGTTTTTTAATTTCTTGAAATCGAATGGAAAATGTGATAAAAACTGTACAATACACAATAAGGAAACAAAAAAGGAAAATAAAAATAAAAAAGAATTAAGTAACGAAAAAGAGGAAGATGGGGAGGAGGCAACGGACTCTACACCCCAGACTGAGTGGTGTTTCAGCTGTGCACAAGGGACAAAATGGCAAAGGCATTGCCACAGAGAAGGGCCAGCAACATCTACTGCAATAGGGTCTCTTCCTCAGACAGGCTGCTGTCTTTCCAATTTTACTAAAGACACACAAAACTTCCATCGTCATTGCACCTCATCTAGTCTACTAGATTGTATATATATATGTAGCAATAATTTGAACACTTGGCAAAATAAATCAGTGTAACCACATGCTGACCTTGTAGCAAATACATATTCAGTTTTTCTTTGTCTCAAACTGATGTCAGTTAGTCTATAGAGATTGGCCAACTAGACATTTTTAAAAATAACAATTTGAGAAGACAAAAGCTGCTCCCAGTCAATTGGCTAGTTTCAGAGTTTCTGAAGTGGTCAACTGTCTCACACAGACTCCTTTGGGTCTCTCTCGCTGCCAGGCCAACAAAATTCATTGCATTAAACAAAGTTTGGTAAATACATTTTTAATAATACTTTTGAAAGCAAACACTCATATGCATCATACCTGATACACAACATCACACAATTCAACTGTGGGTATTTGTTCTTCATGTATTGTCATATAACTTTGACTAAGGCTATATTTAATAAATTAGTAACATAGCGGCTTTGTGTTATTGTGGTCACTATATTTGATTTCCTATGTGATCAAGGTAAATCACTGACCCAAGGATTCATCATCATCATCATAATGACAACTTACTTGCACACACACCCGCATTCTCTGGTCACACTGTATCAGGTACACCAATCTTCTTTAACCTATATTCTACACAATAGTGACCACACAATTGAGCAATCCAAGTGAGTACACACAACAACCGAATCAACACCACAACATATTCCATCTCATCTTAGCATCAACACATGCAACAATAGGAACTGTTATATATATATATATATATATATCATCATCATCATTTAACGTCCATGTTCCACGCTTGCATGGGTTTGGACGGGAGTTTTCCCACTATAGGCAAGAGTGCTTTTCATTGCTCGCATAGGACTGTCTGGCAGGTTTTCTACAGTTGGATGCCCTTCCTAACACCAATCACGTTTACAGTGTGGGACTGGGAGGTTTTTACCGTGTTGCCAACACGGCCACATTACAGCGTGGACTGTGTGTTTTTTTGTCGTGACACCTACACGATCTCATTTGTTTCGGCCTGGATGTTGTGGCACCAACATAACTTTACATTGAAAGGGGCGGTGTGGATGGGGTGGGGGGTGGGGGGACGGGGTGTATTTTGTTAGAGATGCCTACTGACTGTAGTAGGTTTTACTTTGTATTTAGGTAAGGCGGGTCTTCTCTATTACTGAGTACCGCCAAAGGTCTCGGTCCAGTGACATTGTCTTGGAGAGGTGTAAGTGTGTGAGGTCGGAATTTATCAGCTCGTCCCAGGTTTTTCTGGGTCTGCCTACTCCGTGGCTACCGTCTATCTTTATTGCCCTGCACTTTGTTATACAGCTGTCGTCTTTCATGCGCATCACGTGACCATACCAACGTAGTCTTCTCTGAAGTAAACAGCATCTGATCCCTCTTATTCCTAATTTCTCACTTAGTTCATTTATGCTTTGCCATTCACGTATATTACTATTACACATCCAACGGAGCATGCATGCTTTGTTCTTTTCCAGTCTGCACAGGTCCTCTGCATGCAATGCCCATGTCTCACTGCCATGTAGCATTGCTGTTCGTATACAGGCATCACAAAGTCATTCTTGTTATTTCAACAACAACATTTATCTTATACAATACATTTCTCCTAAAGTGAATCAGCCTTTTATGTTATTTCTAATAATAATATATACATATATATATGGAGGCACATGGCTTAGTGGTTAGAGCATTGGCCTTGCAATCGAAAGGTTGTGAGTTCAATTCTCAGACTCGGTGATGTGTTGTTTCCTTGAGCAAGACACTTTATTTCACATTGCTTCAGTTTACTCATCTGTAGAAATGAGATGATAGACACTGGTGTCCATATCATCCCACTGCAAAGTAGTCGTGGAGGTGCCACGGCAAAAAAGCACCCAGCACTCACTGTTAATGAGGTTGGTGTTAGGAAGGGCATCCAGCTGTAGAAATCAAGCCAGAATCAGTTCCCATCCCACCCTTGCAAGCAGGGAAAAGCAGACGTATGATGATGATGATGATGATAATACTAATCTTCTAAAGTGGTGACCCCGAAAAAAATAATAGGAAGTGGTGTTATATGTATAAAAAAAAACAAAAAAAACAATTAATACAAAACAACACGTTTTTTTTCTGATATCCTAGCAAAAAGAACAATTGTATAAATATATTTTCTTCCTTCTTTTCTTTGCTAAAATTTTTGAAGATGTCAATATGGCGGGTTTCTTCTCCATCAAATGTTTTTTTTTTGGCGCGAAACTGTGAGCCATATTGGTTTTTGTTTTAGGTTCGCCGCAACTGTATTATTAATGTCATTGCTTGATTAACCGCTCCATTGCACATTATCTCGGATGCATTCCTTTTCTTGTCCGGTTGTTTGACAGAGAAAAACAAGTGGATTTATTTTCCTTTTTCCCTTGGGTCCAAGATAGTTTTCTATACGGAGACACATTTTGGCCGCTCATATGGCATCTCATACTTCTAAGGCCCTTGGCGCTATTCCTCACCCAGCTCAGGCCACACCTGACCATGCCACCTGCGCAGCTACTCATACTCACAGCGCAGCAATAATGGCTATGTAGAAAGCCATTCTGGAACTCACCCTGGAGCTACTCAACCGAGCATTCTATTTCCACAACCGGTGCTCCAGTATTTTCACGTCCACGTCGTTTAACGGCGGACAAGTTAAAGGCAGCACAGTCTGAGTTCGACCATATGTTGCAGCTGGGCATTATTCGCCCATCTATGAGTCCTTCGGCTTCACCGCTACATATGGTGCCCAAGACTTCTGGCGACTGGAGACCCACTGGGGTTTATAGGAGGTTAAACGCGATGACCGTCCCGGATAGATATCCGATTCTCCATCTCCAGGATTTTCTACCTCTGCCTACTACACTTCACCAGTTGCATCACTTCTTAGGCCTAATCAATTTTTATAGACGCTTCGTTCCTCAATGTGCAAAATTACTATATTCCCTTACCGAGATTTTGAAAAATTGTCGTAAGAAGAATGAGGATATTTCCTTGACACAAGGACAACTCAAAGATTTCCAGACTGCCAAGACAGCACTTGCTAATTCATCTTTGCTAGCCCACCCATACCAGAGGCCGAGCTTTCGCTTTGTGTTGATGCATCTGATACCGCTGTGGGAGCAGTTTTACAACAGTATATCGCTGGAAACCAACAACCTTTGAACTTTTTTCTCCAGGAAACTGAAACCAGCAGAAACTCGTTGCAGCACGTTTGGTCGGGAGTTATTAGCCATATATCTGTCGTTGAAACATTTTTCTCATATTCTTGAGGGAAGAACTTTTATGGTTTTCACTGACCACAAACCTCTGACCTTCGCTTTGAGGGCTAAAGCCGACAAATATTCACCCAGATAGACAAGGCACCTTGTTTACATTTTGCAGTTTACTAATGATATACAGCACATTACTGGCTCACTGAACACAGACAATTTTGGTGGATAGATTAAAAAGGGCATACACTGACGCTCATACACCTGAGCCACAAATACCCCAATCTTTCTCCATTGTGCATACACCTGCTCCTTCTGCCCCACCTTCACCTGCATACAATACCACGACCCGTTCCGGTCAAAGAGTCCACTGGCCAAAAAAACTCTGTCAGACATTTTTTATATGAACTGGCCACTGGAGCCTTTTGTTTTCTTTTTCATTGAATTTTGTATGCATGTACTCTTTGATTATTTGTTACTGTTTTATGCCTTTGCTTGGATCCCATGCTTGCGAGTTCGCTAGAATTACCTTCAGGCTTTTCGCCTATTGTCTGGAGGAGGGTATTGTAGTGACCCCTAGCGGCGAAATCCAGAACTCATTGGAGTTACGTCCCCATGGGGACTATATATTGAAACCGCCAGAGCGCTCTTTCTCTCTTCTCGACGCAGCGGCCTTGGAGAACGGGCGACTTCGCCCACTCCAGCGAACATGTTAAGAGCATTCTCTCTTAGGCACCTACCAGCCTACTCCAGCGAACATGTTAAGAGCATTCTCTCTTAGGCACCTACCAGCCTACTCCAGCGAACATGCTAAGAGCATTCTCTCTTAGGCACCTACCAGACTACTCCAGCGAATTTGTTAAGAGCATTCTCTCTTAGGCACCTACCAGCCTACTCCAGCGAACATGTTAAGAGTATTCTCTTTTGGCACCCACCAGCCTACTCCAGTGAACATGTTAAGAGAATTCTCTTTGGTCTCAATCTAATCAGCCAACTACACCATCACAACTTGTGGTAAAATATGTATTGTTCTACTGTTGACTTCCATCAAGAAAATCTTTATATAAACACACAAAGTCATTCTTGTTATTCAACAACATTTATCATATACAATACATTTCTCCTAAAGTGAATCAACCTTTTATATTATTTCTAAAACCGTGATAATAATATATACATAATACTAATCTTTTAAATAGTCATGTTCATAATCTTTTTAGTTTTCTTTAAATTTCACCTGTGAATGCACACTACTTCCCTTATTTAAATATCTATGCTAGAAAATATTCATTGAACACAGATTTCGCTGCTCTTTCTAACAGCTGAAATAATTACATTTATTTACAGGCATTCCAAATGAACATGATCGACATGTATGATAACAAACTAGGAAAGATTAAAGTTCGTTGTCAGTGGCCCTGCACCTGCAAAC
Organism: Eledone cirrhosa; assembly: GCA_964016885.1. Classification (NCBI taxonomy): domain Eukaryota; kingdom Metazoa; phylum Mollusca; class Cephalopoda; order Octopoda; family Eledonidae; genus Eledone; species Eledone cirrhosa. The sequence goes on along the minus strand of OZ024743.1, from coordinate 317,665,967 downwards.
GTCTTAAAACCATAGCCTGGAAAAACATAGTTCATCGACCTCCTTCTTCACACATTTATTCCTGAGAGGGTTGTTGGTGCAGAGTCCTCAAACACTCCTTCCAGCAGGTTCTGTCAGAAGCAACCTTCTCTAACTGGTTTGGTTGCAAGTCGTAGATCACCTTCTCTCAAGTTAAATATCACCATGATGTCTGCAAATTCCAGCCGACTGGTTTTACACCCGCCAGTCATAATACCACTTCCAACCCAGCTGTGCATGTCAATCCTATTCATGTAAATAATGAACAGGAGAGGTGACAGTATGCACCCTTAGCAGAGTCCAACTCCCACAATGAATGGTTTCGATTTAGCACCATTTATCTGATCACAAATACTCAAGCATTTGAATAGAGACATCAGGGCAGCAAGAAGCTGAGCAATGATCCCATACTCCTGCAGAACCTACCACAGCAAGTCATGAGGAATGCAGTCATATGCCTTTTCAAGGTTGACAAAACAATATACCTCTCGGCAATACTCCTATGATTTCTCGAAGACCTGCCGCAATGTGAATATTTAGTTGGCTGTGCTGCGTCCGAGGCAAAAACTGCACTGTTCATCAGCTAGCTTGGACTCAACAATCTCCTTGCATCTCTTTGCCAGACACTTAGCATAGACTTTACTGGGGAGGCTTAACAAGGAAATCCCTCAGTAACTGGAACAATCCATCTTGTCTCTCTTTCTGAAAATTGGGATTATCACTCCCAATTGCCATTGCTTAGAAGCCTTTCCAAAGTTCCAGGCCAACCGGCACACAAGAGTCAGTCAGAGAATACCTTCTCTATTTAAGGCTTTTAACATCTCAGGCCAGATTTCATCTTCCCCAGTGGCCTTGCCACATTTGAGATCTTTAACTGCTTATGTGACATCAGCCTCAGAGAGATTAGTCACTGCTCCTAGATGCACCTCAGAAGATGCTGTTATGATTGGGTTTAGGAGATCAGCAAAGTATTATTTCTACATTGAAAGGATGCACCTCTCTGAAGAGAAGAGAACCCCAGGCGCGTTCTTGATAGGTGTGGAGGAGGGCTCCTTATTACGAAGTCGGAGGATGATCTGCCAGAATACTTTATTTGCTGATCTGAAGTCGGATTCCAGCTTAACCCCAAAGTCATCCCAATGTCTTAACTTTGGACGCCTTTACTATATATATAAGGTGCCTACAAACCTATCTCGATCCTGTTTATTTATCAGTCTGAAAAATACCCGTCTTTCTTTTGACTAAGCAAACACAAAGCTAACTTCATATTTCTATGGGCGACTGTTAACTTATTTTGTTTGTTCCCATAACGATGAAAAACAAAATAACTCAAGACTAGATTTCATCTCAAGAAATAGAATAAGAGTAAATAACGGAAAAGAGTATATGATTATTGTCAGCGGTCGATAGTTTCTTGTAGTTTACATTCACAATATCTAAATATTGATAAACATCGCATTGCTTATTGAATCTTAGAAATAACATTCAATTCAACATCCATCAATAATTCGCAATAAATTATATAAATATATTTATATCGAGTTTAATATACAAATGGCTCCTACAGGACTAGAATTGTTTCATTAAAAAGTACCCCTTTTAACAGGAAAGGCTGTTAAAAAGGGTACTCAGTACCCCAGTAGAGTATATTTATGATCATTTTATTTTAGAAATGACTTCTACAGTACTAAAAATTGTTTCATTTGTAAGGAATCATCAGCACTTTCGTGATGATTTCTTACGAATGAAACAGTTTTAGTCCCGTAGAAGTCATTTCTATAATAAACTGAACACACACACATATATATATATATATATATATATATATAGGTTCTTTTCAGTAAAGTGTATGACAGAAATATATTAAATGAAGTAACATACCACACCAAGGGGTTTTCTCAGTAAATACGTTGCCGCATAAGACAACCAGCCTAAAGAGAAAACCAACACTTGTTTCCTACGTAGAAGTGCCAATTCGAAAGACATCCTCATAAAGGGTCTTTTTAAACAAATCAGCTGAAGAGACGACAGAGGGTGTTTGTAAACAAATAAGTTAAAAGAGAGACACAGGAAGGATATTGTGTCAACGAAACAGAAATAGAAGACAGATAGGAAGAAGTGAAGAGCGTCTAAGGGAGATAACTCTGATCTTGCTACACCATTTCTCATTATCAATGGATTACAGTTAAAATCAACAAATATAATAAAACTTAAAGTTTGTTGTAAAATAACGGAAAGCATATAATTGATTGACTCGATACTACTAGTACTAAAATCTGTATATTTTTAGTTTAATCGGTCGAACTTTTGCCCCCTCGGGTGGAAAAGAAAGACGAAAGCAGCCACTGGAGAGATTTATACTCAGAACAGGAAAATACCGGGTCTATCTAAATTGCACCTGCACTACAGCAACGGTAAGTACCTGGCCATTTAATAAATGTATGGTAAATTTTTACAATTACACCCGTCTAGATAGAAATCGCCACCCTCAGCCATTAACTAAAAACAAATAATGTTTGATAGTTTTAAAGGCCATATTCGTTCATTCAAAACATCAAAAACAAATTGAAAATATTAAAATTTTATCTCCAAACGAGACGAGTGTAATATTCATCTCAAAAACCAAGAACACTGAGGGAGCCCCCCCCCCCCCCCCCGCGTCCCCGTCAGTAACTAAAAAAAAACAACAACAAAAACAATAATTTTCAACGTCAAATTCGTTCAAAACATAAAAATCCAACGAAAAAAAAACAAAAATTTCGCCTCTAACATTCGATTGGCATAATTGTAAAAAAATTATCAAATATATATCTGGCATACAGTCAAAGATTTTAAGAAAAAGTTATTTTTGAGCAAGACGCTCGCGTTGCTTTCATACAACTATCTAAAACATCTAAGAAACCGTTAGGATATAACCTCATAGAAAACCAGCTAAACCTACATAGGTGTGAGCTGTGTTGTAAGGGGTGCGGGACATGGCGTTCAATTCGGCCACGTTGATGTGGTTACAGCCAAGCTGTGTCCACTCCTCGTCACCCCCTATTTCCAGAACGACTCCTATCAACCTCAACCCCGCCATACGACCCCGTTCTTCATTTTGGACACAAACCAACTTCCTCTTACTGGATCCTCTGCTCTTACCTTTTCCAGGATCTCCCGCATCATAGTCTCTATCCTCTCTCCCACTCTGTTCCCCCAGCTCACCGTCTCTTGGCGGGGCTACATGCTGTTTGAAGTTACTCCATAGTTGGATAGTGGCTCACCAATCTCCCACACACTGAGAATAGTTATCATCTGTTCATGCCGGATTTCATTTCTTCTCTGAAATACCAATACACCTGCCATGATTCTTCACAGCTTGATCTCCAATGCAGCTCCTTCCTTCCACTACCTCCAGCGGTTTTGTGATTAATCCAAATCTCTTTAGGTGGCATAAGACCTCTGTTGCCGACACCTCAGTTTCGTCCACTTTCCACCTCTTCCTCGAACTCATTCCTGGCATCTCCATTCAGTTCATCTTATTGCTTAACGTCAGGGCCTCTCCCTTCCAGTACCATTGAATACAGCCAGAAAATCCTTATCTTCCAACTTTTCTGTTGCACATTTACGATATAGGCTGTCCCTTCACCACCTAACACCTTCTAAATGGACAACCATATTCATCACCACATCAACTCCATCCACCAGCCTTATTCTCATTCTCTGCACCACTATCTCCACTGCTCCATCTAATCTTTCTGCCATCAACTGCTCCATCTAATCTTTCTCCCACTACTCATTCCAATTCACTTTTTAACCAAATGTTGTTAAAGCTCTTGACCCTCACTAGGCAGTGACTATTTACTTGCAGGTATCAGCAATAACATCCCTTCCTGTTGGCGATATGGCTTACCTGTGTAAGGGATTTGCTTGGTAAGCAAATTGGCTCATTATTATTCGATAACAAACTCACAAATTTATCGAAGAGCGAAAACTAACTTTATATATATAATATATATATCATTTCATTCAATTTCATTTTTTCCCTACTTGCAAAGGTGGGACGGGGACTGATTTTGGCTTGATTTCTACAGCTATTTACAGTGAGCTGGGTGCTTTTTCCCGTGGCACCTCCACGACCACTTTACAGAGTGGGCTGGGTGCTTTTTGCCGTGGCACCTCCACGACCACTTTGCATTTCTACAGCTGAGTAAACTGGAGCAATGTGAAATAAAGTGTCTTGCTCAAGGAAACAACACATCACCCGGTCTGAGAATTGAACTCACAACCTTTCGATTGCAAGGCCAATGCTCTAACCACTAAGCCATGTGCCTCCATATATATATATATGTATATTATATATATATATATATATTAGACACTGTTGTTTGAGGGAGATTTGGTTGCTATTTCTACCAGGTAGACAGGTAGAGACATCCTGTAGAGGCGTCCTCTCTGATTCATACATATGTTAGACGGTAGGTCGTGTATTGGGGATGATTTGGTTACTATTCCTAGTAGGGTGTGCTACCAAACACTCAATTTTTGGCCTATATATATATATATTATTATTACGGTCTGAGTTCAAATCCCGTCGAGGTTAACTTTGCCTTTCATCCTTACGCGGTCGATAAAATAAAAAGTACCAGTAATGTACTGGGTAATTGCTGGCCTTGTGCCAAAAAGTAGAAACAATTATTATTACATTCAAAGTAAATGATGTCTTGAATGATACAAAATCAAACATGTCTTGTCTCAAAAAACAGCTCAAAATAGAATTCAGAGAATAAAATCGAGCCTTAATCATTATAAAAAAGTGAATGAAATATATCCATACACATATAAGTGTGTATAAAAATACATCAAAACTTAAAACTAGAGACAATGTGTACTGAATGTAAGATAACATAAATATATTTCCCTCATGTATTCTCCACAAAAGCAGAATACATTTCACCGTTATTTGGTGAAATTAGATACTTTGAAACGGATCGGCAAGGGAATTCCAAAATCATCTAATCTCTCCAATACAGGGTTGAATGTGACTAAACGCACATGGTATCAATATATGAATTTAGCTCACGCAACAACATATATATATATAATTTTTTTCCATTAATTGATTTGATTTATTGATTGGTTGATATTAGTTGTATAAATTTTATTGATAACCCTAATTGATTTGTTCAATTGCCCCCACACTAGTAAATCTATGAGTATTCTGTGTTACAATTCCATAGGTGTGCAAAACATCTTGTGGTTTTGTGATTTCATAAATCTATTAGTATATATAATAATAATAATAATAATTATGTCATTTATTGGTCACAAGGGCCGACATGTAGGGGACAATACAAAGACACGGACAGTGGGGTTTACAATAAGCTCAAGTAAAAGTGTACAATGGCAAGACCAATTTAACAATGAAAATGTAAAATAAACTATGCATAAATATAACAAAATAAATTCCCCAATAGGGGGGTGGACGACCCAGGATACCCCACCAATCCTGAACCATCCGGCACTTCTAGGACACCCGGGGAGGGCACCCCTCTCATCAAGTTAGCCAGCCTATAAGCAGCCTTGAAGAAGTTGATGAGGGATTGGCTGAAGAGAAAAGTGTCTGTCTTCAGTCCTTTCAATCTGATCCACCATACAACCTCTTTCGCAACTGCCACCAGACAGGAAAATTGTCTGCCCTTCCTGGCCAAAAGAAGACGGCGGGTCAATCTTCACTATGGACTTGGCCGATAGCTGGTAAATAATAATAATAATGATCATCGTTTAATGTCCATTTTCCATGCTAGCATTGGTAGGATGGGTTGTCCCATTGTGCTGGGTTCTTTTTGTTGTGACACCTACACGACCACTTTACAGTATGGACTGGGTGCTTTTTGTCGTGACACCTACACGACCACTGTACAGTGTGGACTGGGGACTTTTGTCAAGACACCTACACAACCACTTAGCGCAAGAGAATAAGAATAATAATAATAATTACAACAGTGACATATACAGGTACTTAAGTTTTCTCACATTATTCACCCCAACTCATTCAGCCTCTCATATAAGATTTTTATATGATGGGCTGAATTAGTTGGGATGAATAACCCAACGAAACTTAAGCACCTGCACATGTCACTGTTGTAGCTAATTATACTTAACTCGTCCTATGGACTGAGTGCTCTGACTCATGGATATTTATACCAAATTTGTTCTACAGTATATATATATTCATATAGAGAAGAAATTCCAAACATGGAAGCATGGCCTAGAATCAAAAGGCCTTAAAGTTAACTTGTCTAAGACTAAAGTTCTAGTTTGTAGAAAGGAAAATAGGGCACAGGTGCCCTCAGGGAAATGGCCATGTTCAGTGTGTAGGAAAGGAGTAGGTAGAAATTCCATTTTATGTCCCAAATGCAAACTATGGGTACATTAAAGATGTAGTGGCATCACAAGTAAGCTATTTAAGAACATAGATTTTATATGTGGCCGATGCTCAGGTGCAATAAGTAGCAAGTGCCCACAGGATACTAGCTCCTTCTATTGCCCAGATGGTTCTATAGAAATAGTGGACACTTTCCGTTACCTGGATGACAAAATCAGCAGTGGTGGAGGGTGCTCTGAAAGTACAGTAGCCAGAGTCAGAACGGGATGGAAAAAGTTCAGAGAACTTATACCGCTGTTGGCTACAAAAGGTTTCTCTCTAAAAATGAAAGACAGATTGTATGATGCCTGTATACGAACAGCAATGCTACATGGCAGTGAGACATGGGCATTGCATGCAGAGGACCTGTGCAGACTGGAAAAGAACAAAGCATGCATGCTCCGTTGGATGTGTAATAGTAATATACGTGAATGGCAAAGCATAAATGAACTAAGTGAGAAATTAGGAATAAGAGGGATCAGATGCTGTTTACTTGAGAGAAGACTACGTTGGTATGGTCACGTGATGCGGATGAAAGACGACAGCTGTATAAAAAAGTGCAGGGCGATCAAAATTAATGGAAGTTATGGAGTAGGTAGACCCAGAAAAACCTTGGACGATTTGATAAATTCTGACCTTACACTTCTCTAAGAAAATGTCACTGGACCGAGATCTTTGGCGCTACACAGTAATACAGAAGACCCGCCTTGCCTATGTACAAAGTGAAACCTACAGTCAGTAGGCACCTCTTAACCAAATATACACCAGTCCACTACCCCTACTCTATCCTCCCACTCCCACCACCCTCTCTCTGTAAAGTTAGTACCGCAACATTCAGTCCAAATAAATGAGATAATGAGATCGAGATTGTGTAGGTGTCACAACAAAAAAAAAAAAACAGTCCATGCTGTAATGTGGCCGTGTAGGTAACACTGTAAAAAAACTCCCAGCCCACACTAAATCTGGTTGTTGTTAGGAAGGGCATCCAGCTGTAGAAAACCTGCCAGATAGTCCTATATGAGTGAGACACGGTCACCCGACCAACCTTGCCTCAAGTGGGAAAACTCCCGTCTAACCCATGCTAGCGTGAAAGATGGACGTTAAATGAAGATGATGATGATGATGGTAAAGCATTCTTTAAAAAGAAATTTAGTTGCTATTTCTAGCAAGTTGAGCTGCCACATGGATGTCTATCTGAAATACAAATTACATTCATCCAGTGGCCCTGAACTCATGATGGAGTTGTAGAGGTAACAACATCCGACAGAGACAATTTCTTCCAGAGAGAAAGTGGAAAAGAAAGAATAAGAGTCAACCCTCAGTGCATGACTGGTATTGTATTTATTGACCATAAAAGGATGTAAGACAAAGTTGACATTAGCAGGATTTGAATTTGGCACACAGCTGAAACAAATACTGCAGGGAATTTTATCTGACGTTTGCTACCATACCACTCTAGCTAGCAAAGATGGTGTTAAAGCGATGATGATGAGGATTATGATATCATCATCATCACCGTTTTACGTCTGCTCTTCCATGCTAGCATGGGTTAGATGGGTTGTCCTGTTGTGGGCAGTGTCTGGTCGGCTGACCATGCCTTGCTCATACAGGAACTGATTCTCGCTTGATTTCTACAGCTGCATGCCCTTCCTAACACCAACCTTATTTACAGTGAGTGCTGGGTGCTTTTTTACCGTGGTGCCTACATGTCCACTTTACAGTGTGGGCTGGGTGCTTTTTTGCCGTGGAACCTCCACGACCACTTTGCAGTGGGAGGGTATGGGGGCATATTATCTATATGCTTCAGTTTGTACCCATGGGAGGTCGGGTACTCTGTATTACTGTGTGACGCCAGAGGTAAGGTCGGCTTTTATCACCTCATCCCAGGTCTTCTTGGGTCTCCCCACTCCACGGTTTCCATCGACTTCTAGTGCTCTGCACCTTTTTATGCAGCTGTCATCTTTCATACGCATCACATGTCCATACCAACGCAACCGCCTCTCCTGCACACAGCATTTGATTCCTCTTATGCTCAGTCTCTCTCTCAATAATAAGAATGTTAGTTATTTTACTATATTTCTCTAAATTCTGGTTTATTTTCAAAATTATTTGAAAACAAAAGGCAGTTTCTTTCATTATGGTAGCATATGTTAAATGGTGAGGGTGGTGGTGGTTGTTGTCGTCGTGGTGGTGATGATGGTAATGATGATGATGAGCTGTTTTTATTTGTTAATCTCTAGATGTGTGAAGCTGGTGCCAGTGGAGAAAAATCATATGATAAACGGGGTGAATATTTACAACAACTTGTTGAAATGGTATGACTATAAAGTTATTATTGTAAATTTAATTGGAAGTAAACCATTTGTTTTATTTATCTAAATACCAATCATATATGTATCTAATTAGTAATTTATATCTATCAAAATAAACAAGGTACATGAAATTACACAATAAAGTTCACATTTTTTCCCAAACAAATATAGACAATATAGATAGCTTCAAACTACACACACACAGACTCCATAGCTGTCAAAATCCAACAGATATATCTCTATTACTTCTCTTCTTCACCCACTTATTTCTGAGAGAGTCATGGGGGCAGAGTCTTCAAACATTCCTTCCAGTGGCTCCTGTCAGAAGCAACCATCTCCAATTGATCAGGCTGGATCCCCAATTGAGACCAGTCGAGCTCAGGGATGTCATACAACCATCTTGCTCAGGGTCTACTCCTGCTGACTGGTTTTGCCCATAAAATCTATCACTTAATTGCATAAATATTTCACATGAAAATATAGAATCAAAACGAAAATTTGTTTGGGAAAAAATGTGAACTTTGCTATTATATAGTTTCATGTACATCATTTATTTCAAAGTTACAGCAGTTTTTATTAATATTATATGTCATGGCAATATTGGTAGAAGGGTGGTGGATTAGCAGTATTGGTAGAGCACCAGACACCATACTTTGCAGTATAGAGTTATGGCCCTTTGCGTTCTGAGTTCAAATCCTGCCGAGGTTAACTTTGCCTTTCATCCTTACGGGGTCGATAAAATAAAGTACCAGTAATGCACTGGGGTAATTGCTCGCCTTGTGCCAAAAGTAGAAACAATTATATGGCAAAATTATACCTCATGTTATGTCGATTGACTCAACTTTACATCAATCTACCAAAAATATTAAACCATAAAAAAAACATAAAATCACATTTGAATAAATGGTAAATGTACATTAAAGTACAGCACTGGGGAATGCCTACTAGTGGCTTATAGAGGGGGTAATTTGACATACATTGTTTTTCAACTTAGGTCTTGACTTCTAGAACCAATTAATGATTTAGGGTGACGTATATCTGTATATCTTAAATTATATTGCCTTTTAAGGTATTGATTTATATATTCTTTTATTTATACAAACACCAGCTGTTGATCAATAACCAGTTTCAACTGACGTGTATTTAGTTTTCATGAAGGCACACACCTTAGTGATTAGGGTGTTTGACGCATGATTGTCGGGTCAAGAGTTCAATTCCTAGTGGTGCATTGTGCCCTTCAGCAAGACAATTTATTTCACATTGCTCCAATCTACTTAGCCGGGAAAAATGAGTTGTACTTGTAATGTAAAGGGTCAGTCTTGTCACACTGAATAACCAACATTATCATCATCATACATCCATCTTTGCATGGTTGGATGAGGTGAATGAGTCCTCTGCAACACAACCTCCCTCCACCTACTGTACTCCTTTGTCATCTCTGTGAAGTGTATCAATTAGAGATCAGCTCTCAATTCAGCCCAGGTGTAGCAGTTATAGGTGCCACTCGGCTTCATACATTTCTAATCATTTATTTGTGGTTTTTTCTTGTTGATGATAATAGCCTACTATAACTGCTCCATGCATATTTTAGACACTTGGGCCAGTTAGGGAAGAACACATTGATCGTTTTGTTTTGGTTTGTTTTCTTTTGTTTTGTTTTAACCTATTTTGATTTTACATTTGAAAAGAGAATATTTGCCCTGAAATATTACAAAAAAATGACACCTTGGTATGTAAACATAGAAGAAAATATATAATTTAATACATGGTATTAGTAAATCATGCATCTTATAGCTTATCATCAGTTTTTACCAATATTTTCTATAAAACTGTCAGCTTTTTTAATGTATTACCAATACTATGTATTAATATGTATATATATATATATGTAAATTACAGAATAATCAAAACTATGTTCAAAACATTTTATTGCTGACAATCGTTTCTTCCAAACTTTCGTTTGAGATCATCGGAGCATTAGCAAAGTTTAGACATATAATTAACCTCCTATTCCACAGAACAATCGTAGACACATATTTAAAGAGTGAAGGTGATGTGGTTAGTATCAGCGGATGCGACAAAGATTATAGAAGAATTAAAGAAAGTTACTCGCAAAATGAGGACTTTAACAGTACATAGGCAAACATATAGAAAGAGTGCAGAGGCATTATGCATGTACAGAGAAACAAGGTGAAAAAACGAGCAATGGTACTAAGCATAAATATCACAGTATGGCAAAGGTATCACATAATACAATACAGGTGTAAAAGCATATCAAGCAGACAGCAATGCGTGGGTATGAAAAGCAGTTTCTATGATAGTTTATGGTGGATGCAATGTGAAAATTGTTCCGGTAATGTTCAAATGTATATGTGTTGTGAGTGTTAATACCAAGGTTTTCCTTTCCATTACATTGGTTATATTTTAGGAAATGTTTATGAGTAGCTACAACTATGGATTGTGTATTGGTCCGATTAAAATCTTATGAAAGGTTAGAGTTGTTCTGGAGTGATCTGTCTAACGGTTTAATTTCAGGAAGAGATCTAGATCTACACTAAGGGGAGGTAATTGCTGATTAATTTGTGTATAAGAGAAAAATGTATAATCTGGTATTAATTGTTTATGACTCCAATTAGTTAAATTCTATGTGTTAATATACAATATATTATATTATAAGTAAATCCTTTTATATAATGCTATTTATTTTTATATTTTTATATTTAATTTAAAGGTCACAATTTATCACTACCTACCCATATACTAATTAAATGAATGAAATATTGGTAAGGAAGATATTGTAGTTATATTAAGTGGTGGTAACTTTGTTTATTCCCAATAGTTATTGTTGAGTATAAGATCTGAGATAAACTGGAGATAAGTGGAGGGATGAGCTGATAGAAGAATGTGATCTGATAAAACCTAGAGGTAAAGTGTTAACGGTGGTGAGGAATCCAGATCTGACATTGTTATATATTAGCAGCTAGGTTTGAAATTGTGGAAAGAGTGTCGGTGGTAGTGTTGCCACGTGGAAAAAATTTCTGATTTTCTATTTAAAAGGTTTAGCTTAGAATAGATTATAGTGTGAGTCTCTAGAAGACAGAGGTTACATAATCTATTCTGTGGTTTATACGAGGTGGCCCTATCTATTACTTCCCATTGAAGTGTATATGGTCTATTCCTAGTTTTCAGAGAGTGTATGTAGGTAGATAAAGAAGTGGAGTTGGCTAGATTGCGATTTTTGAAAGTATATATAAATGTATGTTTGTATACGAGGTGTGTCAGAAAGTTCCAGGACTGATGTCACAAAAGATTTATTTCAAACCCAAACTTCACACTAAGAGTTTTCTCCTTCAAAGTAATCCCCCTGGAGTCTAATGCACTTTTCCATCCTTTTCTGCCACGCTTGCAATGCACTCCTTCTGGGATCCTCCGCAGTTCCATCATCATGGCCTTTTTGATGTCATCCACGTCTGCAAAACGGGTCCCCTCTGGGTCATACTCGAAGATCCATGACTCATCACCGGTGATGACTGTCCCTAGCAGGTCATCGTTCAGCAGTTTTGGCACCATCTTCGCATGTCTAAATCTTCAGTGAGAATCTTCCAGACGCTGTCCTGATTCATGCCCAGCTCATTTGCCATCAGTCGAACAGTCAGACGACGATCGCTACGCACCATCTGCCTGACGCGCTCAACATTGACCTCAGTCCTGGTTGTTGAGGGCCTTCCGCTCCTGGGGTCATCTTCCACGTCCTCGCGTCCTTCTTTAAACTCTCCATACACTTGCTGCAGCAATCCCAGTGCTTCTGACGGAGTTTTCCCCAACCGTACCAGAAACTTCAAGTGTGTTCGTTGCTCTGTGCTCATTGCTTGATGACCTGAAACAGAGGACATGTATATAAAATTATGAAGAAAAAAGTTTGATCGCTGCAGAGAGCTAAGATTACAGTTACATACTCCAGGGGGATTACTTTGAAGGAGAAAATTCTTAGTGTGAAGTTTGGGTTTGAAATAAATCTTTTGTGTCATCAGTCCTGAAACTTTTCTGACACACCTCGTATATCATCATCATCTGTTAATCAACTCGTATATCATCATCAACTGTTTAATGTCCATTTTTCCATGCTTGCATGGATGAGATGGGTTGTTACATGCAACAAGTCAGGTCAGGTGACCATGTTTTTACTCATATTCAACTGTTTCTGACTTGGTTCCTACAGCTGGATGGCGTTCCTAACACTAAGCCCATTACAGTGTGAACTGGGTGCTTTTATTGTGGCACCAAAACGACCATCTAACAGGGTGAACTGTGTGCTTTTTCATTGTGATACCAGCACAACCATCTGCAGAGTGGGCTGGGTATTTTTTTGTTGTCATGTCCCCAGCACGACCACCTTACAGGGTGGATTGGGTGCTTTTTGTCGTGTCACACACAAACACAGGGTTACATTTCCCTCCTACTTTCATATGTACAAGTGAGAGACAGAAAGACAAATAGAAAACACAGAAGGCAAGAGTTATCAATAAGGTCACAGGTTGTGATGAAATGACTTTGATAATTAATTACTTAGTTGATTAACCAATTAATTGATTAATTAATTTTAATAAATAATGATTCTAATTCAGGCACAAGGCCAGCAATTTGTAGGGAGGGGATGGACAATTAAATCTACTCCTGTACTTGACTGATACTTTATTTAATCAACCTTAGAAGGATGAAAGGCAAAGTTGACTTCAGCAGGATTTGAACTCAGAACATAAAAAAAAGAAACAAATACTGATAAGCATTTGTCCGATGCTCTACTAATTCTTCCAATCCACTGTTCTTACCTGATCAATAATAAAACTTAAGTGAAACTCGATTGATACATGTATTTTAAGTGGCAGCATGACTCTGCCAAAGTACAATATTTGTTTCAATATATGATCTGTTATAAAAAAATCATGCAAAAAACTTTACATATCTTTCTCATTTCAGCAAGAATCTCTGTACTGTATTAAACCTTTAAGTTGGTGTCCACATCTTGAAATCGTGACACATGTTCTGCCAGAAGGAGGTCTTGATACATCAGCCCCATGTAAAACATGTGGAGACATAAATGAGAATTGGGTTTGTCTTACTTGCTATAAGGTATGTATATACAATATTGTTTGTTTTTATTTACAGGGTGTTTGATTAAGCTTCCCAATTTAGATTGTGGTTGTTATTAGTGGTCCCACAGCTTAATGATTAAAGCACTCAACCATTATCTGAGAGATGTGGAGTTTGATTCTTCATAGCAACCACTGGCCACTTTTCCATCTATAAGAGGTCTTTTAAGCTATCTATAGCAACCAACTGTATTTAAAGTTATTTTTGTGTTTGAGTTTCCTACGTTTTCTATGATCCTCATAATCTTTCATGGCTTCCCAAATTCTTTATATTTATTTTTTTACTGGTTTCAGTCATTAGACTTTAACCATATTAGGGGCTTCGTCTTGAAAGGATTTTGTTTATCATACTAACTCCAGTACTTATTTTATCAATCTCTTTTTGTCATTTTGTCCAACTATAATGGTTTCTGATTTAGGCAGAAGGCCAACAATTTGGAGGGAGGAGAAAGTTGATTAAATTGATCCCAGTGTTACTGGTACTTTATTTTATTAACACCATAAGGATTTGAACTCAGAATGTAAAGGGCTATAACTGTATGCCACAGAGCATCTTGTCTGACTCTTTACTGATACTGCCAATTCACCACCTTATATATTTATTTATAATGAACATACTAATAGCCCCACTGTATTTTAAGCTGTGATCATATCACAGCTACCTCAGTACCCTTATAAGAGCATTGTATACGTGTGTGGATATATATTTATATCATCATTATTTAATATTCCAGGTCTTCACAGATCAATTCAGTACTTAATCAAAGCCACTGGTCTCCCAGATGGGCTGAGGACTCATCTTGTTTACATATGCCCCCATACTTTACAGAATGAGAAACAGTGTGCAATCATGGCACCAGGGAAATTGTCATTTTTGACACAACTAAAGAGTCCTCTTCATCGAGTTTTCTACAGCTGGATGCCCTTCCTATCACCAACCACTTTATAATATATATATTTACTGTTATTTTTTGTTTGTCTTTTACAGGTGTACTGCAGTCGATATATAAACGGACATATGTTGATGCACAACAAAGTTGAGCCTGACCATTGTATGGTGCTAAGCTATGCAGATATCTCTGTATGGTGTTATATTTGTAACAGTTATGTAGATCATGAGGTAAGAGAATGTCGCCGTCTTTTAAACTATTTAAAACCTTAAAGATTGTCGCTGTGTAACCCTATCAGTCTTCATCATCATCAGTTTATGTCTGTTGTTCCATAGAGAGAGAGAGAGAGAGATATGTAGAAACAAGTTGGTCACGTCTGGGATGCCTTTTATCATCTCATTCTACCAACTTTCATTAATTTTCATTCTATTGTTCTTGATTATCTACTAACAACCCCATTATATTATAATATATTTGTGATGTGTTGTTTCCTTGAGCAAGACACTTTATTTCACATTGCTCCAGTTTATTCAGCTGTAGAAATGAGATGATAGGGACTGGGGTCCCTATCATTCCACTGCAAAGTGGTCGTGGAGGTGCCACGGCAAAAAAGCACCCAGCACTCACTGTAAATGGGGTTGGTGTTAGGAAGGGCATCCAGCTGTAGAAATCAAGCCAGAATCAGTTCCCGTCCCACCCTTGCAAGCAGGGAAAAGCGGACGTAAAATGAAATGATGATGATATATATAAAGTTATATCTGTATACATAGAGAGTGTAACTAAGACTGCACCAATGTGTATATAAATATACACATATTTAATATGTAGTATGTAAACACCAGAAAATACGAATTTCCCTGTAAATTGAAAACATGATAGACACTTTTAATTGATTCTTGAATGTAATTGGGCCGTCATCAGAAGGCATGTAATTATATGCATATATATACATATACACTAGCCAGATAGATTTTATCCTTACTAGAAGATGTGACAGAGTGTCTGTTGTAAACACTAAGTCCCTCCCTCATGAAGAATGCACCTCCCGACAGGACCTCATAGTCAAGACTAAACGTACTCGACGTGAGGAAAAGAATATGGAAGTTGAAGGACCCCAGCCAGTAACAAATTTAAGAGCATATTACTTGATACTTTTTACAGTAAGGAAGAGCAATTAGAGACACACAATATAGAAGAACAGTGGGAATTCCTGAAAGTTAACATGCTGAAGGTGTCAGATAAAATCTTTGGCTGGAGCAGACCTTTAGGCAGGAGGAGAGTAACTTGGTGGTGGAACAGTAAGGTGGAGGAGACAATCAAGGCCAAAAAGCAGGCTTAGAAAGAATGGCAGATGAAGGAAGTAGAGAACACTATCAGGTGGCTAGGCGACAAGTGTACTTCACAAAAAGAGAAGCAGAGGATAGAAAGTTCAAGCATGTTGTACAACGCGAAAACCAAAAACGTGAGGTGTTCAGGATTGCAAGACAATGAGTCAAGGAAAACTGTGATATTGTCGGGGAGAAGTGAGTCCGTAATGATGATGGTGTACTTGCCTTCACTGATATTGATAAGAAGGTAGCTTGGAAGTGTCACTACGAGAGACTACTAAATGAGGAGAATAAATGGGAAAAAGATAGTCTGCCCCAAATTGATCCAATAGAGGGACCAGCTGTGCAAGTTAATGGTAGTATAATAAGTAAGGCAATCAAAGATATGAAGACAGGCAAGGCAGCTGGGCCTTTGGAGATAGTTGCTGAGATGTTGAAAGCATCTGGAATGGTGGGACATACTATGGTCACCCGGATAGTAAACCAAGTAATACAGAATGGAGTTATACCAAATGATTGGTGTAGCAGCAGCATCGTTAACTGCTACAAAGGCGACGCTCTAGATAGAGAAAACTATAGAAGCATTAAGTAGTTAACCAGGTCATGAAGGTCACAGAAAGAGTTATTGCACAACTAATTAGAGACCAAATTGATCTAGATGAAATGCAGTTTGGGTTTGTGCCAGGTAAAAGTACCACAGATGCTCTTTTCCTTGTACGACAACTACAGAAGTACCTAGCTAAAAGTAGGCCCCTCAGAAAGCCTTTCACAGAATCCCCCCACTCCATTATCTGGTGGGCCCTTAGAAAACTAATAGATGAATGGCTTGTGAGAGCTATACAAGCCATGTATAGAGAAACAGTCAGCAAGGTTAGAATTAATAATAAATATAGTGAAGAATTTAGCGTAAAAGTAGGTGTTCATCAAGGCTCCGTCCTTAGCCCCCTCTTGTTTATTATTGCCCTACAGGCAAAAACAAGAGTTTAAGACCGGCTGCCCATGGGAACTTCTATATGCAGATGATCTAACTCTCATAGCTGAATCTATAGCTGAACTAGAGAAGAAATTCCAAACATGAAAGCATGGCCTAGAATCAAAAGGCCTTAAAGTTAACTTTTCTAAGACTAAAGTTCTAGTATGTAGAAAGGAAAATAGGGCACAGTTGCCCTCTGGGAAATGGCCATGCTCAGTGTATAGGAAAGGAGTAGGTATAAATTCCATTTTATGTCCCAAATGCAAACTATGGGTACATAAAAGATGTAGTGGCATCACAGGCAAGCTATCTAAGAATGTAGATTTTATATGTGGCTGATGCTCAGGTGCAATAAGTAGCAAGTGCCCACAAGATACTAGCTCTTTCTACTGCCCAGATGATTCCATAGAAATAGTGGACACTTTCTGTTACCTGGGTGACAAAATCAGTTGTGGTGGAGGGTGCTCTGAAAGTACAGTAGCCAGAGTTAGAACAGAATGGAAAAAGTTCAGAGAGCTTATACCGCTGTTGGCCACAAAAGGTTTCTCTCTAAAAATGAAAGGCAGTTTGTATGATCCTTGTATACGAACAGCAACATTACATGGCAGTGAGACATGGGCATTGCGTGCAGAGGACCTGCGCAGACTGGAAAAGAACGAAGCATGCATGCTCCGTTAGATGTATAATAGTAATATACGTGAACGGCAAAGCATAAATGAACTAAGTGAAAAATCAGGAAGAAGAGGGATCAGATGCTGTTTACTTGAGAGAAGATTACGTTGATATGGTCATGTGATTCGCATGAAAGACGACAGCTGTATAAAAAAGTGCAGAGCGATCAAAATTGATGGAAGTTACGGAGTAGGTAGATCCAGAAAAACTCGGGATGACATGATAAAATCCGACCTTGCACACTTACACCTCTCTAAGACAATGTCACTGGATCGAGACTTTTGGCGCTACGCAGTAATACAGAAGACCTGCTTTCCCTACGTGCAAAGTTAAACCTACAGTCAGTAGGCACCTCTTAACCAAATATACACCCAACCCACTACCTCTGCTCCATCCTCCCACTCCCACCAACACCACCCTTTCTCTGTAAAGTTATGTTGGTACCACAGAACATCCAGTCTAAACTAAAGAGGTCATGTAGGTGTCACGACAAAAAAGCACGCAGTCCACACTGTAAAGTGGTTGTGTAGGAGACATGGTAAAAAGGCTCCCAGTCCACACTGACATAAAACCTGCGACTCAGTAGTTACCGATGATGTTGATCTTTTCTTCTTTTCGGGTTATAGCTACTGTCGCTCAGAGAGTGGGATTGGCTCAGTGCACAGTCTTTTATCACTTTAAAAAAAAAATCCTCACGCACAGGCATTGCACCATAGCATTAATTGATAATTATTAATAATGTTATATCGTGCAATGGCCATACTCGATAACGAGGAGGCAGCCATCATCATATATATATATATATATATATATATATATACATACACACACACACACACAATAATATGTTTTATTATAGCTGCAAAGCTGTGAGTCAAGGGACAAGAGCTATTAGGGTAGCTTAGCAGTTATAATAAAATATATTACACAACATTCTACCATGTATTGAGTTGTGTTTGCCCTGTTTTGCACAGCCTAGAGTGGAATCTCTATCATTAAAACAACCAAAAAAAACCCCCCACATCCTATGAAATGCAAGCTCATAAGAGGCCAGCTAAACCTCCATCATTAAAACAGCAGAGAAACCTGCAATGAAATGCATCCTTGTAGGAGGCCAACTTAACCCTTTAGTATTTACTTTACTCTATATATACTATTGTATTTTTGTGGTAAACACTTTATTTTATATAATATCGAATCTATGAGATTTTGATATTATTTATTTTGAGAACAATACCTTAATATCAGTATGAGTGGCTAGTTATGGCCGGTTTGAACAGAAAGAGGTGAGAGAGAGTTCTGGCTGGATACAGCCAGTTTAAATGCTATAGGGTTAACCTTCATAGGCATGAGCTATAAAACAACACATCAATGAATTTGACAATATATTCTTGATTGGTTATTTTATTTTATTTTCATTGTTTCTTGTAGATAACCCAAGCTGCCAAAAATTCAGCATGTAAACATAAATTTGGAGAATAACCATCATTAGGATAAAACAGATCAAGAGAAACAGTGTTTTCAAACTGAAGCTACTACTACTATTTGATACCTTTCAATACTTCACTGATATATTTTCTATTTCATTTTATAATTGTATTGTCTCAAACATAAAGCTCCTTCTGTGGAATCAGTTGTTATTGCATTTGCTTGTGTTTGTGGTTAACATTGGATTGGTCTAGATGTGTTTATGTTCAAGTTAAATCAATGGACAGTCTTCCTTACTACATATATGTCAGCTTTTTAATAAAGTGATCATTATCATTGTTTTAACTCTCTTGTTATAATTCCATGGATATATATATATATTGCCTATACCTGGAAAGGGATAGGCTCCACCAGGTTTAGGATGCCCTAGAAATGATGTATGCCACTATGACACCCCTACAACTCCATCAGGAGTTATGAGACCATGTATGCACATTGCCTATACTTTTTCATAAATAAAAAAAATATTCAAGGACTTATATTTTGTAAAATGACTCTTTATCAACCTTTTCATGACTGTATTTCTAATGAAATACACAATATTTCAATTAGTGAAGAATTGAGGGATCAACTAAAATTATTTTCTCATTACTAAAAGAGTAAATTAACATATAGTTCTTATATATGATTATGTTGGAAGGTTTTAATTGAAAGGAGTCCATTAAAATTGGTAGATTCAATTTATAGAATCTTAGGAACCTGTTAACCCTCTCAGACCTGGGCCCGTGTCTAATTTTACCCCCCACCTGGGCTCCCGAGCCCCCCAAAAATTGTATATGCAGGTCAAGAGTAATATTTGCAGACAAACTAATGGACAGAATCAACACAAGATGCAATAAATGTGTCTACCCACCTTTCATCTATCATCTAGATTTACATAATCTCCACCACCCCTATCAGTATCAGCTGTACAAGGGCCACACCAAATTTATTCACCTGAATCACTACTTTCCTTACCTCTTTCACAAGTTTCATTGTGCAAATCACCTTTGCTGTCAGCTTAAGGGTAAACTCGTTGAAATTCTTTCTTACTTTCATCCATAGAGTAAATATCATCAATAATTTCCTCAACTGTAAAGAGTCTAGACCAGTGGTTCCCAACCCTTTGTGCTCCATGATCCACTTCAACATCTAAAAATTATGTCCTTCTTTGACATGAAAACAGCAATGATCAACTGCAAAGTGTAAACAAATTGGTGTATAAGTGGTGCCAAATGTACAATAACATATGGAGGAGGTGAAACAAGTTCCGGACAGTAATGTGCACCAAAGTTGCCTTGGTGTAAAAGTAATAAAGTAAAACCTGAGGTTTGTTCTCATTAACATCATTTTCAAATGGTCCCCTTAAATATTCAAATTGCTGACCCTTTGAATTACAGATTATAGTGTCATCTATGAGGCACTATGAGGTTCCTCCATGTATTGTGGTCTTGCATCGCATTCATTGAGACACTTCCATGTAGTCCAGCATCTTCTTCAATGATTTTCTTGTGAGTCAGGTATGGCCGACTATAACAGAATTCTTGCAACAGCTTCACTGTGTTTCATTACATGTCCAACAAGAGCTAGATGACACTTTCTTATGATGAAGAGGCCTATATAAGATACAACTCATCTTTTCCAGCTGAGTGGACTGAAGCAATGTTAAATAAAGTGTTTTGCTGACGTCTCTGAAATGGAAGGTGGAACAGATCAAATTACCTGTATTGTTATTCTGTAAAAGAATGGATAATTGATTAACCCTTTAGCATTTAAACCGGCCATATCCGGCCAGAATCCTCTCACTCTTTCTGTTCAAACCGACTGTAACCAGCTGATCATACTTATAGTAAGATATTGTTCTCAAAATAAATAATATCAAAATCTCAGATTTGATATTATGTGAGATAATTATGTGAAATAAAATGTTTACTGTGAAAATACAATAGTAAATATCGAGTAATGTGACTGCTAAGGGGTTAACAAATTACTAATTAAGAATAATTGAAATAAATTTATAGGAACTAAAATGAACTATTTTCTGTGCTAATGTGGCCTTGAACAAGTTTAACTTCTCTCTTATCTACTGCCAGCCATTCTGATCAAGTAACTGACATACCTATTTGCTTCATGCTAATGTCATTTAACCATGAAAACTAACATAAATACAATTAGTAACATTTGTTAGCTGTTGTGTTAATTAAGTAGAAAACTAAGATAAAGGATTGCATAATAGAATAAGTGTAGACTGTTAAAACTGCAAATGACAAAATTCACCCAGTACACTCTGTAAAGTGGTAGTGCTGGTGCCACAATAAAACACACCTAGTACACTCTGTAAAGTGGTAGTGTTGCTGCCACAATAAAATGCACCCAGTACACTCTGTAAAGTAGTGGTTGAGATAAAGGGAATCCAGCTATAGAAATCGTGCCAAAACTAGAATATAGGTTAGGTAAGCGAGATGTGGATCCACTCTAGCTCCAATTTTGTTACAAGCCATGGGAAAATGGACAGTAAAATGACAATGATGATAATGATAGAAAATAAAAAAGTAACTCAGTGAATGATTTGTTACTGTCAGTTTCTTGGTAAACAAGACAGGGTGACATTGTGAAGCTAAAAAGATAATTCATTATTGACTATCCCGCCGAGGTTAACTTTGCCTTTCATCCTTACGGGGTCGATAAAATAAAGTACCAGTAATGTACTGGGTAATTGCTGGCCTTGTGCCAATAGTAGAAACTATTATTGACTTATTGGATAGGTGATAAAAGGCAGCAAATTGGCAGAGTTGTTAGAAATTAGACAGAATGCTTTATAGTATTTGTTTCGACTCTCAGCTCAAATCGTACTGTGGTCAACTTTGCCTTTCATCCATTCAAGGTCAATAAAAAAAAGTACCTGGGGTCGATTCTTCCTCTATATCTCTATCTCACTCTCAATCCTTCTCTGGAAGTAATCTGCTGTATTCGGACCTGAAGAGGTGATGGGCTCTGCTAAGTTTTTTAAAATGCCCTAGATACGGTGTATGTCAATGTAACAGCCCTATGACTCCTTTAGCAATTATGAGTCCATATATACATTGGATAGGTGCAAGCATGGCTGTGTGATGAAGGGGCTTCAAGTTCAGTTCTTCTGCGTAGCACCTTGGACAAGTGTCTTCTACAATAGCTTTAGGTTTACCAATGCCTTGTGAGTGAAATTTGGTAGACAGAAACTGTGGAAGCCAATTGTATATAGGTATGTGTGTGTTTACATCCAGTACTACAAATTTTTACAAAGGTCTGTTTATTAGAAAAAGCATTATAAACATTTGAATTAACAAACTGATTTGAAGACATTTCCTCCTAAATTATTACGGGATTTTAACTCTTGACATCCTGTATCACAAGAAACTGAATTAGCAAGATGTTGAAAAATACAAAACAGCAATATGACTGCATTACATGAAACAATGTATTTACTCTAATACTGGAAATTCTTTAATTGATTTGTCCACTAGTAAAGATAATATAAACATTTGAATTAACAAACCACATGAAGCTACATTAACAAGACATTCTTGAAAAGTATAAAATAGCACAATAGCTGCATCATTAATAATTAAAGCCTTTAATCTAATACTGTAAATTTTCACAACAATCTGTCCATTAGTAAAAACACTATAAATATTTGAATTAGCAAACTCAGGAAAATAAGAGTTAAAAATGTAAGAAGCAAAATACTCCTGGTTTAGGCAAATGACAGGAATAATATTCAATTCAACCAGTGAATTTCTATTTCGACAATTATAATCATAATTATGTTCAAAATAAATGTATTTTGTTCACTTACTAAAAGCAGAAGTTCATTCAAAGACATTAAAACATTTGTTTTTCAAAAATGAACAATTTGGAAAAGTTTTAAAGAAATGGCTTAAACCCTAAAATTATTTCACAAGGGTGAGCATTGATACAACTTTTTTCTTTTATAAATTCTTCATGCAACACCATAATACAGAAAGGAACAAGCCCGGAAACTTTCAATGCAATTTTTGTTCTTAATTGAGAAAATAAACTATATTTGTTTATCACTTTCTTAATTTCAAGCAAATAAAAAAATAAATAAATAAATAAATAAATAAATAAATAAATAAATAAATAAATAAATAAATAAATAAATAAAAAATGAGGACAGAATTTTGTTTTGTTTTACATGAAAATTTTGTACAAAAATACAAAAACTAACACAAATAAGGAGAGTGCTGAAAATATACAAATCAAATCTCTTCTCCCTCAACAGAAAATAGGCATACACCTACTGCTTTACATGGCCTGTATAATATATATGCATATCTTTGGTAGTGTACAGAATATATTAATAAAATATCATAATTAGAAGAAATAATAAAACACTGTTTATCACTTGAAGTAAAAGAAACATAATAAAACATTGTTTACGATATGAATTTGGGACTTTATATATTATATATATACTAGCATTAAAGCCCGGCATTGCTCAGGCTCATTAAGTTACCAAAGTTAGGTTGCACCACCCATTTTATGGCAGCACTTTTTTGTCTGCCAGGCACTGGGTGAATGAATTGCAGACCTGGAAGCATGAGCTGCGCCAGCAGTGACAATTGTAGTTTCGCCTATGGATATTATCTCTGTGCAAAAAATTCTTGAAATTTATTGTTTCACAGTACTTGCGCAACACGCGCGTAGACGATGCCAGCCGAACAACAGAGCTGCGATGGAGTTGTTCTGCATGGTTGTCTGTGTGTTTTCTAAATTTAAGACAGTAGGGAGGGTTGTAATATGAGGTAGAGTTAGCTGCTGTTTCTAGCAGGTTTAGTGACCTCATAGAAGATATGTTTTCTAAATTTAAGACAGTAGGGAGGGGTGTGATATGGGGGAGAGTTAGCTGCTGTTTCTAGCAGGTTTAGTAACCTCATAGAGGATATGTGTTTTCTAAATTTAAGACAGTAGGGAGTGGTGTGAACGGACAGTATCACCATCAAGCTTGGAAAGAGAAAGTAGCAGAAAGTATCAAGTTGTATAGATTTTGAATGGTAGAAGAAAGAGTTCAGCAGTTTAAATGAGAGAGACAAATCGTAAAATATTGAGTTTTATCTATTTTTTGCGTAATTGTGGGTGAAATTGAAAAAATTATCTGCGTCAAGACGCAATCGAAGCTATTTCGAATACTGAATTGTAAATTTCAATTGAAGAAATTCTATATCGTAGATTTCTATAACGAAGGAGCATGACCACACACTGAGCTTTATAGATTATGATATATATAAATTTTCTCATATTAGTAAATAGTTGTTAAGAGTATTGTCTTGACCTATGTTCACTAGAGCCAGTTGTATCGATCTTAAAGAACTGACACAACATATCTCTAACAGTTGACTGATGAGATGGGACTCTATATTCATTCATTTTCCTCTCTGCACCCATATTTTTTTTATTATATATATATATTATCATCATCATCATCATCGTTTAACGTCCATCTTCCATGCTTGCATGGGTTTGAACGGGAGTTTTCCCACTTGTGGCAAGAGTGGTTGTCTTGCTCGCATAGGACTGTCTGGCAGGTTTTCTACGGCTGGATGCCCTTCCTAACACCAACCACATTTACAGTGTGGAACTGGGAGGTTTTTACCGTGTTACCTACACGGCCACATTACAGCATGGACTGTGTGTTTTTTTGTCATGACACATACACGACCTCATTTGTTTCGGACTGGATGTTGTGGTACCAACATAACTTTACATTGAAAGGGGTGGTGTGGATGGGGTGGGGGTAGTGGGACGGGGGTGTATTTTGTTAGAGGTGCCTACTGACTGTAGTAGGTTTCACTTTGTACTTAGGTAAGGCGGGTCTTCTGTATTACTGTGTAGCGCCAAAGATCTCGGTCCAGTGACATTGTCTTGGAGAGGTGTAAGTGTGTAAGTCGGAATTTATCAAGTCGTCCCAGGTTTTTCTGGGTCTGCCTACTCCGTGGCTACCGTCTATTTTTATTGCCCTGCACTTTTTTATACAGCTGTCGTCTTTCATGCACATCACGTGACCATACCAAAGTAGTCTTCTCTAGAGTAAACAACATCTGATCCCTCTTATTTCTAATGTTTCCCTTAGTTCGTTTGTGCTTTGCCGTTCATGTATATTACTATTACACATCCAATGGAGCATGCAAGCTTCGTTCCTCTCCAGTCTGTGTATATCCTCTGCACACAATGCCCAGGTCTCATTGCCATTCATATGCAGGCATCATACAGCCTGCCTTTCATTTTTAGAGAGAACCCTTTAGCGGCTAATAGTGGAACTTTTTCCATCCAGTTCTGACTCTAGCTACTGTACTTTCAGAGCACCCTCTACCATTGCTGATTTTGTCACCCAAGTAACGGAAGGTGTCCACTATTTCTATAGAACCATCTGTGCAATGGAATGAGCTAGTATTCTGTGGGCACTTGCTGCTACTTATTGCACCAGAGCACCAGCCACATATAAAATCTATGTTCTTACTTAGCTTACCTGTGATCCCACTACATCTTTTATGCACCCATACTTTGCATTTGGGACATAAAATGGAGTTTCTGCCTACTCCTTTCCTACACACTGAGCATGGCCTTTTCCCGGATGGGACCGGTGCCCTATTTTCCTTCCTACAAACTAGAACTTTAGTCTTAGACAGGTTAATTTTAAGGCCTTTTGATTCTAGGCCATGCTTCCATGTTTGGAATTTCT
The DNA here is from genome assembly GCA_964016885.1 of Eledone cirrhosa. Lineage (NCBI taxonomy): Eukaryota > Metazoa > Mollusca > Cephalopoda > Octopoda > Eledonidae > Eledone > Eledone cirrhosa. Next base: position 317,640,012 of record OZ024743.1, on the reverse strand, counting down.
TCTCGAGTTCGGCCATTGATTCAGCTATGAGCGTATAGGAGTTTCCATGGGCAGCCGGTCTTGAACTCCACTGTTATAGCCTGAACACCAACTTTTACGCTAAACTCTTCACTATATTCGTTGTTAATTCTAACCTTGCTGACTGTTTCTTTATACATGGCTTGTATAGCTCTCACAAGCCACTCAACACCTAGTTTTCTAAGAGCCCACCAGATAATCCAGATAATGGAACGTATATATATATATGTGTGTATATATATATATATATATATATGTGTGTATATATATATATATATATATTAAGACAGGGGGGGAAGAAAGAATGGCTTCACTTGTGCTTTCAACAAATTTATTTTCTTCACAAAATCCAAAAAGAATTAAGTTGTTGGTTGTTGGTCAACAACCAACAACTTAATTTATAAAATAATTTTTTTTAAGAAGAGAAAAAAAAAAAAAAAAAAATGTTTTTCTAATCCGGAAAAAAATTCTTTTTGGATTTTGTGAAGAAAATAAATTTGTTGAAAGCACAAGTGAAGCCATTCTTTCTTCCCCCTGTCTTAATATACCTAACTGTACCAAGGATTACACACATTTTCCAATATATATATATATATGCATATATATATATATATATATACATGCATATGGTGGCTGCCAACTCGTTTTCGAGTACGGCCACTACTTTATATCCATGTAGGAGAACCCCTACCGATGCGCTGAACGAGTGTGACTTTTTAGTCCAGCCAGCGACTTGAAAACTCTGGTACAAACACTACACTTGTGACAATTATTGACACTTAGTGCTGGGCCCATGGTATCATGTGACGACAAGTGCAGGGAGATCTCCAGATATAAAGCAATGCCTGTGCCGTGAAGCTTTTATAGTGAGCAAAGGCACTGCACAAAGCCAGTCCCACTCTCTTAACCAAGATGATATTTACCAAAAAGAAGAACAAGTCAACATCATTGGATACCATCAGGGTTGCAGGTGTTATATCAGAGTTTTCCTTCTCCTAGAATTCTGCCTTGACAAAGGCTAAGGGGTCATCTCTCCCATATATATATATATATATACATGCATATATATATACATGCATATATATATATGCATACACACATATATATCATCATCAGTAGACATAAAAAAGATGACGTGCTGTGTGCGTATAAACACACAAACATATATATATATATATATATATATACACGCACACATAAACACATGCATATTGAGTCCCATGAAGGATGAAAGCGCTAGATTCAAATTGTAAATTATGTTTTATTACTTATTCTGACGATGATATATATATATGCTGTAAAGGTCAGGCATAATTTTCAAAACACTTAAGTAAATTTCTCTCACTAAACATTTAGGTTAAAATTTATGCAAGACAAAAAAAATGTAATATCTATACATGATATATATTATATATATATATATATATATATATATATATATATATATATATATATGTATAATATATTTATGATATATACATTATAAATATTTATGGCATATATGTGTATATATAATATATATTTATGATATATTCATTATATATATTTATGACATTTATATATAGAATATATATAGTATATATTTATTATATATACATTATATATAATATATATATATTATATATATATAGTATATATATATGTAGTATATATTTATTATATATATATTATATTTATATATTATATATATTTATTATATATACATTATATTTATATATTATATATATATAGTATATATTTATTATATATACATTATATATATATTTATATAGTATATATTTATTACATATACATTATATATTATATATAGTATATATTTATTATATATATCTATCTATCTATCTCTAAGGCGGGTAAAATTCCCGAGATCCATGGACGAGTTCTCTCCAGCGGTCTCTGTCCCTCATTATCGCTGCCATATCCTGCATCTCCAACAGACCAGTGTCTGTCCTTAGGGCATCAACATATGTTAACCTTGGTCTTCCTCTTCTAGTGTGTCCATGTAGGGGCTCCCAAAGGAGCACTGAGTGCATATATATATTATATATATTATATATATATAGTATATATTTATTATATATATATATATATTATATAGATATAGTATATATTTATTATATATATATATTATATAGATATAGTATATATTTATTATATATATATAGAATATATTATATATATATATAGTATATATTTATTATATATATATATGTATATATTTATTATATATATAGAATATATTATATATATATATGTATATATTTATTATATATATAGAATATATTATATATATATGTGTATATTTATTATATATATAGAATATATTATATATATATATATAGTATATATTTATATATATAGAATATTCTATATATACATATATAGAATATTATATATACATATATATAGAATATTATATATACATATATATATAGAATATTATATATACATATATATAGTATATATTTATTATATATATAGAATATATTTATTATATATATAGAATATATATATAGTATATATTTATTATGTATATCGAATATATATATATATATATATATATAGTATATATTTATTATATATATAGAATATATATATATAGTATATATTTATTATATATACATTATATATTATATATATATATATTATATTTATATATTATCATCATATATATATATATAATATATACATAAAAAATATATATAATATATATATACTTGAAATATATATATTATATAATATACATACAGAACATATATATATTTATAAAATATATAATATACTTCAGAATGGTACACAGCAGAGAGATCTAATACTATATAGGTCAGTGTATGTGTGTGCAGATATATGTACAGATGGAAAGCAAGACACACACATACACCTATTTCAAACTAAACCATTTTAATAGAACACTTGTTCCCAACATCACACTCCATTTCCTTTCTTTTGACAAAGAGGTCCTGCCCTCGAAATATCAACAAATAGAAGGTAAAAGGAAATATAAGGTAAAAAGATGTCTTGACTTTGAAATATCAAGAAAAATAAGGTAAAAGTGTAAACTGTTATTTTGTTTTTACTTCGACTTTATATTTAGAAGGTGAGGGTTATCATCAACATCACATTTCATTTCTTTTCTTTGGGGTCACGAGAAGAGCTGACATGCACAAACTGGTGCTGTGACACAATAGCCAATCACCTTCATACATTGCATTCTTTCTGTTTATGATTGGTCTTGTTTTAATGAAGGTTATTCTCATCAATAAAATTGTGACCAATCAGATACAGCAGGTATGAGTTGCATGAAGCTGATTGACTATTGTGTCAATACATCAGTCTGAGCATGTCATCACTCTTCCAACCCAATATCTATGCCATGGAGTGCCATTCATCACCAATATCCCACTCATATCTATGTCACCGAGTGCCACTCACCACCAACACCTCATTTATATCTATGCTGTGGAGTGCCAATAATCACCAACACCTCACTCATATCTATGCCAATGAGTGCCACTCATCACGAACACCTCACTCCATTTCTCTCCCTTTGAAAAAGGAGTCCTAACTCAAAATATCAAATATCAAATAAAAAGTAAAAATATAAACTACTGTTTTTCTTACTTTACTCTAATTTTCACTTTTGTATTTCTAACTTACATTCTACTGTCTTTCCCACAACAATCATACCGATATACCTCATAATGCTTCATATAAACTATACTGCTTTGTTAAAATTGAAATAAAATGAAGTACTGATGCATCACGTGCATCTGTGTGCAAAGCAAAAGAGCAATCTCAATTACAATTTTTCAGAATTCTCCTTTCCTTTTATCCACTCTAGGAAACAATCACATTCACAGAAGCAGTTATTGACTAGATATTTCTAAAATGCAACCTTCTTTGGTTTAGCTATGTGTATATATATACTTATATAAACAGGAATTTACGCGAGGAATTTAGCGTACAGGTTGGTGTCCACCAGGGCTCTGTTCTTAGCCCTCTCCTGTTCATCATAGCCCTGCAGGCAATAACGGAGGAGTTTAAGACCGGATGCCCATGGGAACTCTTGTATGCTGATGACCTCGCACTTATAGCTGAATCTATGGTAGAACTAGAGAAGAAATTCCAAACTTGGAAGCAGGGACTAGAAAGAAAGGGTCTCAAAGTCAACATGACAAAGACTAAGGTCCTTGTAAGTAGACAAGAAAACAGAACCCAGATCCCCTCAGGGAAATGGCCTTGCTCAGTATGTAGGAAAGGTATAGGTAGGAACTCCATTCTCTGCCCCAAATGCAACCAATGGGTACACAAGAGATGTAGTGGGATCTCAGGAAGCTTAATTAAGAATGTAGGCTTCACATGCAGCAGCTGTGCTGGGACAGCAAGCAGCAAACAGCCACAGGAAACAAGTACCACCAATCTCTGGGAGGGCTCTGTAGAAACAATAGACAGCTTCTGCTACCTAGGTGACCGAATTAGCAGTGGAGCTGGGTGTTCAGAAAGTAAAATAACTAGAGTAAGAACGGGATGGAAGAAGTTCAGGGAACTACTGCCACTGCTAGCTGCAAAAGGCTTCTCCCTCAAAATGAAAGGTAGACTGTATGATGTGTGTATCTGAATAGCAATGTTACATGGTAGTGAGACCTAGGCGCTGAAGGTGGAAGACTTACGTAGATTAGAAAGAAACAAAACCTGCATGCTCCGATGGATGTGTAATAGTAATATACGCAAATGACAAAGCATAAATAAATTGAGAGAAAGACTGAGCATAAGAGGAATCAAATGCTGTGTGCAGGGGAGGCGGTTGCGTTGGTATGGACATGTGATGCGTATGAAGGATGACAGCTGCATAAAAAGGTGCAGAGCATCATCATCATCATCATAGCACTAGAAGTCAATGGAAACCGCGGCGTGGGGAGATCCAAGAAGACCTGGGATGAGGTGATAAAAGCCGACCTTACCCAATCACACCTCTCAAAGGCGATGACACATGACCGTGACCTCGGCATCACGAAGTAATACAGAATACCCGACCTGGGGGCATATTGTCTATATGCTGAAGCATATAGACAATATGCCCGCACACCCACCCACTGGAAGGTGGTCGTGGAGGTGCCACGGCAAAAAAGCAGTGAGACTTGGGCATTGTGTGCAGCGGACGGATCTACGCAGACTGGAGAGGAACGAAGCTAAGAGGGATCAGATGTTGTTTACTTGAGAGAAGACTACGTTCGTATGGTCACATGATGCGCATCAAAGACGACAGCTGTATAAAAAAGTGCAGGGCGATAAAAATAGATGGTAGCCACAGAGTAGGCAGACCCAGAAAGACCTGGGACTTGATAAATTCCGACCTCACACACTTACACTTCTCCAAGACAATGTCACTGGACCAAGATCTTTGGCGCTACGCAGTAATACAGAAGACCTGCCTTGCCTAAGTGCAAAGCGAAACCTACAGTATATATACCCCCGTCCCACTACGCCCACCCCATCCACGCCACCCCTTTCAATGTAAAGTTATGTTGGTACCACAACATCCAGTCCTAAATAAATGAGGTCGTGTAGGTGTCACGACAAAAAAACACAGAGTCCACGCTGTAATGTGGCCGTGTAGGTAACACGGTAAAAACCTCCCAGCCCACACTTTAAACGTGGTTGGTGTTAGGAAGGGCATCCAGCTGCAGAAAACCCGCCAGACAGTTCTATACGGGCAAGACAACCAATCTTGCCTCAAGTGGGAAAATTCACGTCCAAACCCATGCTAGCGTGGAAGATGGACGTTAAACGATGATGATGATATATGTATATACATATATATATGCATATATTTCCCACTCTACTACCCTAAGTATTGAGTACTCTGGTGTGTTATGGTCCATCTGGTTCCTTACCACAATTCCTTTGTTATGCATATATATATATATATATATATATACATGCATATATATATGTATATATGTATATACATATATATATGCATATATATATATATGCATATATATATATATATATGTATAAACATATATATATATATTCATGCATATATATATATATTAATATATATATATATATATGCATATATATATATATGCATATATATATATTCATGTGTATATATATATATTCATATATATATATATTCATATATATGTATATTCATATATATGTATATTCATATATATATATATATTCATATATATATATATATTCATATATATATATATTCATATATATATATATATATTCATATATATATATATTCATATATATATATTCATCGGGTGATGTGTTGTTTCCTTGAGCAAGACACTTTATTTCACATTGCTCCAGTTTACTCAGCTGTAGAAAGGAGATGATAGGGACTGGGGTCCCTATGATTCCACTGCAAAGTGGTCGTGGAGGTGCCACGGAAAAAAAGCACCCAGCACTCACTGTAAATGAGGTTGGTGTTAGGAAGGGCATCCAGCTGTAGAAATCAAGCCAGAGCCAGTTCCCGTCCCACCCTTGCAAGCAGGGAAACGCGGACGTAAAATGATGATAATGATAATAATGATAATTCATATTCATATATTCATATATATTTATTCAATATATATATATATTCAATATATATATATTCAATATATATATATTCATATATATATATATATATATATATATATATTCATTTATATATATATTCATATTCATATATATATATATATATATTCATTTATATATATATTCATATTCATATATATATATATTCATATTCATATATATATATATATATTCATATATATATATATATTCATATATATATATATATATATATATATATTCATATATATATATATTCATATATATATATGCATATATATATATATTCATATATATATATGCATATATATATATATATATATATATATATATATGCATATATATATATATATATATATATATATATACATTCATATATATATACATATATACATTCATATATATATACATATATACATTCATATATATATATTATATATATATA
>OZ024743.1:317571267-317606267 GCA_964016885.1 Eledone cirrhosa | reverse complement strand
CGTTCCAACTAAAAACTAAAGTCAACATTTTAAATGTTTCTTTTTTTATATATTTATTTATTGGTGTTAGGATGGGCATCCAGTCGTAGAAACCAAGCCAGAAACAGTTCTGTATGAGCAAGACACAGTCATCTGATCTGGCTTATCTCACAAGGGGACAACTCCTCTAACACATGCTAGTGTGAAAAAAATGGACATTAAACAGCGATGATGATGATTTTCATTATTCTTTTGTTTTGTTCTTTTTATTTTTTTTAAATTATTATTATTATTATTTGTTTTTTAGTTTTAATCATATCTAACATTTCAGCTATAGCCTCTTTTTATTTCCCATCTTTCTTCATGAACCCTAAACCCATAAAGCTTTGGAGAAAAATTTGGGAGATGATTGTAAAGACATTTTCATATACAACTCAGCCAGGGCTAATCATGTTTAAGGCCAATCTACAAAATTGTATTACACCAGCCTACAAAATTGTATTACACCAGCCTACCAAATTGTATTACACCAGCCTACAAAATTATATTACAACAGCCTACAAAATTGCATTACACCAGCCTACAAAATTATATTACTAACAATAAAACTTCTTCCCAATATTCTTGATAAACAGATTCTTAAGTAGATATATTTTGGGAGTTAACCACTGAAGATAAAAGTAATTGATTTCTAAGTAATACAATTAATGTTTTTAGTTATCACTATAATGAAATTATCGACTGATTAACATGATTTCATTAACACAAATTAAACACTCAACTCACTTAACTAATTTCATTAGCATATATTATAGATGAATTGTAATTCAGACTAATTATTTCAACAAGTTTTTTTTATCTTATTTATAGATATGTGTGTATGTATAGTATAAATATATATATATATATATATATATATATACACATATACGCAAACACACACAAACATGCATATTTAGGTTTCTACAACATAAAACAGCTTAGTACTATGTCTTAGTTAAAGATAAGTTAAGTAAAAATAAATTTTCAAAACTTACTATTATGTAAGCCTTAGTTATCTAAGTTTTAACTATTTTTCTTTTAAGAGACAGATTCCATCTTGTGTGTGTGTGTGTGTGTGTGTGTGTGTGTGTGTGTGTGTGTGTGTGTGTGTATATATATAATGTATGTGTGTGTTTGTGGAAAAAGTATTATATTACAGCAAAACAAAAGTGAACATAGTACGAAAACAAAAATAAAATATTCATTTTCCACCATCTTTTTCAATTTTTTTTTTTAAAGTATTTCACAGCCATTCTCCTCCCTTATTCTCAAATATTTGAGAAAATTAGAGTATTGTCGCAACTCCATGTGCATTCTTAAAAAAAAACAAACAAAAAAAAACATTCCTTCCAAGAAAAAGCATTATAGTTTTGCCATGTCTCTTTAGAGAGTATGGGTTCTACTACATCTTAACCCCTTTGATACCAAACTACCCTGGTTCTATGATTTTAAAGTGTTTATATTTATCTAAAAACCTTTCACCATAATTTTATGTAAAAACATTTATCAGGTGATGCTCCAAACGTGTAAAAGATAGTTATTTTACAAAATTCCTTCAAATTCTTGATTTGTTTTTTTCTTTCAAAATTATTTGAAAATTCAAGACTGTGTCTTTCATTAGAAATATGGAAAGGAAAGGGTTAAAGTGTTTATATTTATCTCGAAACCTTCCATCATAATTTTATGTAAGATCCTTTGTTATGTTCCAAACATATTGATTCTTTCCAAAATTATTTAAAAATTAGAGGCAGTGTCTATCATTACAAATATGGTAATGAAAGGGGTTAATAACTAATTTTTATTTGACTCAACCAGTTATTTTAATTTTCATTAAAAAGGAAAAAAAAAACTTCAATAAAGTATTAAGTTAGAATCTAAAACTTCATATTCAACTTCCATTTTACATTTAGCAAAATGTCTAATGTTTAAAATGTATCAATAAAAAATATATGGACCAAACATATTCATCTTTAAAATAGAACAAATTTAATTATCTTATGGAAGCTCTTTCTTTAAATTAATTCCTTATTCTAAAAAATAAAATGGCAAGCTATGAAGCAAATGAAATAATTAACTGAAGATTTTCATTGAACCCTTTTGACACCAACACATCTGAAACCATCTCAGGTTCTATGATACAAAACTGCCCATTTTTAAAGCTTTTATACATATATTAAAACATTCCATCATAATTTTATTTAAGAAAGTTTTGTTAATTGTACCAAATAGTTTATAAATGAAAGATATATATTTTACTACATTGTTTCAAATTTTTTGATTATTTTCAAAATTAATTGAAGCATATGGGCAGTGTATTTAATTATAAATATGGTAACAAAAGGGTTAAGTAGGTGAAACCTCCCCCAACACACCCCATATGAAATATCACCTTGAGCTGAAGTGATATCAGCTGTTAATATAAATAAGTTAATAAGTTATACTTATAGTTGCAATCTCATTCAACTGCAGCATATATACCAGTGATTCTCAAAGGAAGGAATCCAAACTGGGAAAGAATAGTGTATAATATGTGCATATATCAAATGAAATACCAATATACCAAACTATAAGGGTGATCATGAATTAACAGTTCATATAAAACTGCTGCCTTAGACATAATCTTGTCTGGAACTAGACAATTATTGAGGTCTGAAAAACTTGCTCATGTTAATATGGTGCTCTCAAGTGAAAAATTACTGGATGACAATTAAAATGGGGAGGATTAGAAGAAACTAGGGATTGTAAGGGGAGGAATGTAATCTGGGTTATCTGAGAACCACTGAGCTAGACAATGAAAAAATATAATAAATGAAATAAGGAAGGGGGAGAAGTTGTTTGCAGAAACCATCATCATGATCAATATCATCTGAATAAAAGATAGATGGCAGGGCAAAACAATGCTTTCAAACTGATTCTCAAGAAGTCAGTATGACTGAAGGAATATACACAATACAACATGTCTTCTTAATGTTGATAAAACAAACATATGAACCAAGTGGAGTCAGAGATGAACCACTGGTGACACTCAGTTTACCTGGAATATAAGAGACATCTTTATGGCAAACCTTCACACAATATTACCTGTCATATTGCTAAAGGTATGTCATTACAGATTTTCCATGTTGTTTATTTTTTTACTTTACTTTTCATCATCATCTTTCAGCTCTCTGATATCAAACATTTACAAATACCTCAATTTCGAAATATATAATGGCACAGTCAAATTTTTTCCTGATGTTCTTTCTTTGTTCAACACACCAAAAACTTGTTGTTGGGCGGTGTACTGCTTTATATTGAAATTAAACAAAAGTCCAAGGATTACATTCAAAGCTGACATGTCGTAATGGTGACAACCGGAATAACGAAATAAAGGTTTACGCTGGTAATTACAACCGACATTCTGTGCCCCTGTTGGGTTGATACACTCCTCTGTCAGAGCACACCGTACCCATGGTAACATCAATTCGCGGTGGATACGATCCAGGTTGAATACAATTAAATGAGACGATTCAACTGCTCGATGAAAATAATAATACTCTTGCTTTGTTTTAAAATACTGAAACATTTTAGGGTGAGTTAATGATGATGTTGGGGCTTTAATGGTCCAAGCTACAAGACCTACAGTTTGAGCCTGAGTTACACTCTGGTTCATCTTGTTTGTTATGAAATGCTCTGAGCTGTCCGCCCAAATAACTCCACCATAGCGATTCAGTATTTCCTAAAACAACAAAAATTAATATTTCATTATTCAATTCCAAACATTCTGGGATGAAGAAAATATTTAAACACATGCCTTTCTTTTAACAAACTTTATCTATACTAATTAATTTATAAATTACAAATTAGGGACTAATTTTCAGTGTGGCTTAGTGGTTAAAGAATTGGATTCGCAATCATGAGGTTGTGAGTTCAATCCCCAGACCAGACAATGCGTTGTCTTCTTGAGCAAGACACTATATTGTATATTACTCTTTCTGCCAGGAGTAGCGACTGGTAGATAGTATCAGCAATGGAAAGACCAATGGAAACACTGTTTCCTTGGTCCAATTTGATGAGTTTTACCCTACTGAATAAGCGAGTGAGGTCTGAGATTTTGTCGATCAATAAAAAACAAAAAAAAACAACCGTGTATTGGTAGGTAGGGTCCCCTGTTTTACATTTATTTTTCCATGGGTGAAATGTTAAGGACCCTCAAATTGTCGATATTGACCCATAACCCCATGGGCAATGAGTAATGATGTTTTGTTGTTGATAAAAAACATTTCAGTGGTGACTAAACTGTCATTTTTTTTACAATCATAATATAATCTGTAGTGCTAGTGGCATGATAATGTACACTCAGTAAACTCTGTAAAGTGGTTGGTGTTAAGAAGGGTTTCCAGCTGCAGAAATCATGCAAAAAATGGAACATACAAGCAAGACCTTGTTCACGACCTATCCCAGCCTCAAACTATCTTGTCTTGGACTGTAACAGCCCATCCAGGACCATGCAAACATGGAAAGTGGCCGTAAAATGATGATGAATCTCTTGAGGTCTACTTTATCTAATATGTACTTTTTTAAAGATGAACGGGTGTGATATGATGGTGATTTAGTTGCTAATTTTTAACAGGTTGAATAATGAAGTAGAGGTTTCCTTTTTGGCTCGTGTTTGAGTTTGGTGATTAAAAGAGCATCCAGCTAAGGGTTGGGAGGACCCTTCAGTTGTGTCAAAGATATGACAACTTCTCTTATGCTGGTAGAACTTGGGACGGTATGTAAGTGAGATACAGACCGCTGGCTACTCTGGGAAGTCAGTAGCCCTGCTTCAGTACTGACAAGCCCTACCCTTGCTAGCAGAGAAAGTGAACATTAAATGATGATGAACGGGTGTGGTGTGAGGGTAATTTGGCTGCTAATTTTTAACAGGTTGTGTAACCAAGTAGAGGTTCCCTTTTTGTCTCATAACTGTGTTTCAATGGAAAGAAATGACATATCATCAAAGTTAACGTCCATTTTTCCATGTTAGTATGAGTTAGACGAGTTATCCTGTTGTGAGAAATGCCAGGTCAAATGAACTTGTCTTGTTCATACAGACTGATTCTGGCTTGATTTCTACAGCTGGATGCCCTTCCTAACACCAACCACATTTACAGTGTGGACTGGGTGTTTTTTGTCATGATACCTACATGACCACTTTACAGTGTGAGCGGGGCGCTTTTGGTCATGTCGCTATCACGACCACTTTACACGGTGGGCTGGGAGCTTTTTGTTGTGTCGCCATCACGAGATGTATACTTCAGACTGTCCTCCTGGGAGATGTATGGGAGGGTGGGGTTGTGCATACTATGTGTGTGTGTGTTTGTATAGCAGTCGATTTGAAAGAGTATAAATGAAGTAAAAATAATAGTTAAAAAATTAGAGTATTGTGTTCCCACTTACCTGGATACAGAGAGGTCGATAACTTTTAATAGATAAATCTTTTAAATGTGAAGGATAACGCTTGAAGTCAAAAGGAGTGAGGATACAAGACTTGGTGTTGTTACAGCGCTTTTTTAGCTGGTAGAAAGAAAAACAAAACATGCATTAAAGTATTTGAAAAATTAAAATAACATACCTGAAATGAAACAACAATATCTTGTTGTTCTGATTATCTGGTCTCGTTAATTATCATTTTAGTAGAAACATATTCCTCTCATTTATCACTTGTTTTGTCTTTATATTTTTTATTGTTTGTTACCTCTAGAGCTAGTCAGTAAAGGTCATGTTATTTATTTACTGATTTCAGTCATTAGACAACAGGCATGCTGGAGCACCACCTTGAAGGGACTTTATATCAACACCAGTATTTTTTTTTTTTTCAAAAGTTTGGCACTTATTTTAATAATCAGTATTTGTCAAACTACAAAGTCACATTATATATACATATATATATATATATATATATATATATATACACATGATGGCTAACTGAATACGCACGTTTTTTTCTCATTTTCCTTGTTCCTTCCTCTCATCACTCTTGTCTTTCTATTTATCTTCTGATGAAGGACTAGTGTCCGAAACGTTAAGACTATCTTATTATTTTATTACTAAGATAGTAACTTAATTCTTAATGATTTAGCAGAAAATGTCTAAAAACAGGTTTATTAATTCAAATGTTTATAGTATCTATTCTAGAGGACAGACTGTTGGGAAAATTAGCTGCAAGTTAAAGTAACAACATCAATTTTTAATGTGATGCAATCACATTGCTGTTTTGCACTTTTCAAGAATGTCTTGCGAATATGATTTCATGGACTATAGAACCTTATGATCTAACATGTTTTTTTTTTCTATAAAATTATGTTGATAAGTTTCAATTTTAATAGGAACCTTTTAAAACAGGTGTCTTTATTTCATAGAATGAGGGTGTTTTTGTATCAAAAAGGTTAAAGTACAGAAATTAGACGGAAAACCCAGTAGACATTCACTAAACAAGTTGAATTATATCTACTTTATGTGAAAATGACTCACACCAAATGTGTCAATACTTTAGACACTTTACTCATTCCACGTGTCATTTAGGACATATATAAACTGCTTCACACAAACCCAGGCACCGCTGCCCACAATGCGGAGGAGAGAAAGATAAACAAATGCTGGGGCATGTCCGACCACTTCCACATGTCATCTAGGAAACAAACTACATCACAAATAACAGATTATTTCTTTATAAAGGATTCCTGATATTTTTTTATAATGTTTATTTAGTTGAAACCTCTATTGCGTACCTTGTTGCAATTGTTTTTATTACAGCTCACACCTATGTAAGTTTAGCTGACCCCTGCAATGTTGCATTTAATAGGTTTCTTGAGTGTTTTAATGATCAGGGTCCCCTCTCCTACCATGAAAAGCAACATAAAATGAAATGTCTTGCTCAAAAACACAATGTACCACCCAACCCAGGAATCAAACCCACACCTTGATGATTCCAACACCCTAACCATTAGGTCATGTGTCTTCCGATGTGGAATCGGAGTTGATATGAATATATTTTAAGAGATAAATGCAGCTAATGGCAACCTCTAGTAAGAAAGTATGGGAGGAGGTGATTTTAAAAGTTAAAATCTAAAGAAAAAAATGATATATTAACTCTTTCATGACTTTATTTTAATGAAATACACTATTTCAATTAATATTGAGGAATTTACTAAGATTGTAACTTAACACAGTATTCATATATAAAATTATCCAGGAAGATTTTAATTTAAATAGGAACCCTTTAAAATGGGTGGTTTTGTTTATATAACCAGAATTAGTTTTGGTAAGGTTAGTATCAAAAGGTTTAAAGAGTACTTTTTAAAATACAACTCACCATGAAACTTTCCGAAGGATCTATGCCCAGGTCATATAAAATCAATAGATTATGAGGTAAATAGCGCTGTACTGACTCCAGTAAGTCTATAACCTGCTTATATTGACCAGGCTCAATACCGCTAGCAATAACAGGTATGTTAACATTGTCCTTGCTAGGAAATCGCTCATCATCCTCTCTTCGGCCTCCACTGCCATCACGAAAGCCAAGCAGCTCTAAATACTCCGGATCTACATCATCTAACTCTTTGGCATGTTTGATGCTGGAAGGTAAATTCTTGATGCTGTTGATGTGTTTGTTGGTTTCCTTAACGATGGTCTGAAAATTAGGGGTCGGGTTACTCAGCAGCCAAATGGCCACTATAGTAGAAGCGGCAAAGAGGATTACAAGATAGAAATTTTTCGTCTTCATGGGATCCAAAAAGAAACTTCCCTTTTTTGCATGAAGGCTATCAGACAATGGAAATTTCATGAGTGCATTCAGTAATCCAAAAAGGAATCAAAGAGCCAGCTCAATATTGCAGATAATTCATATCTGGCTTGCAGAAGTGATCAGCTGAAAATAGAAAGATGACAAAATAATATAGAGGAATTATAAGACATCAATGATTTTTTTTACTGATTGCAACAATTAGACTGTGGCCATATTGGAGCACTGCCTTATTGGGACTTTAGTCAATTATAAAGATCCCAGTACATATTTTTCAAGCCTGATACATATTTTATCAATTTCTTTTTGTCAATCCACTAAAAAGAGAGGACATAGAGACAGGGACAAACAAACAGAAATCACAGACATACATATCATTATGTAAAGGCAAGGGTTGGACAGACCGTCATAGTCTGAGTCAGCACCCAAGTGGAGCCACTCACCTCTCAGATCAGTTGGGGAGCCTCTATCTTACATCCCCACAATATACCGGGTGCTCTGGCTGGCCAGGAACCCACAACTACACTCCTTTTTTATCAGGATACCAGTACTAGGGAGGATTTCATATCTTTGAGACAACTCAAACGTCTTTCCAATTCTTTGTTTGGAAAGTGTTCTACAGTTGGATACTCTTCCTATCAGCAACCACTTTACAGAGTGTACTGGGTGCATTTATTGTGTAGATCAACACTAGAGAAGTTGTTGTACCCGTGACACAACTGAAGAGTCTCCTTGACATTTTGGCATAGCTTTTGCAGGATGCTCTTCCTATTGCCATCTGACAGGGCTCAGCTGAAGAGCCCATAACAGGTTTCTGCAGTTTCTATTTACCAAATTGCACTCCCAAAGCATTAGTCAAACCAAAGATATAGTAGCAGACACTTACCTAAGGTGTTGCACAATGAGACTGAATCCCAAACCACATGGACTCATATTATTATTTTTATGAATATATTCAGTGGTGCCCCAGCATGGCCACAGTCAGATTACTGAAAACAGTAAAAGAATGTTTGAAAATGTCTATTAAAAGACTTGAATACTTTACAAAATCTCTACAATCCAAGATACATCATGGCATTAAGAGCATAAATCTCCCCTCATCATCATCATCACCATTTAACATCCATTTTCCATGCTTGCATGGGTTAGACGAATTGTCTTGTTAGGTCAGGTGGCTGTCTTGCTCATACAGAACCCATTCTGTCTTGTTTTTTATGGCTGGGTGCTCTTCCTGATATCAACCACATTACAGCATGGACTGGGTGCTCTTCCTGATATCAACCACATTACAGCATGGACTGGGTGCTTTTTGTCATGTAACAGACATGACCACCATTACAGAGTGGACTGGATGCTTTTTGTTATGTCACCAGTACAACTTACCTTACAAGGTGGACTGGGCACTTTTTGTCATATCCTAGCACAACCACCTCATAGGATATGCTTTTTGTTGTGCCATCAGTACAAGCACTTTATAGGATTGTTATAAAGTGCTTTTTGTCATAATGGTAGGACTGTGGAAGAGTAGGAATGGAGAGTGTCAAGCTTTCCATGCTTGTATGTATGGGTTGCACAGGTGTATCAAGGAGTGTGGAAGGTGGGAGACCGGGGTAAAACAAGTATGCAGGTTGGGGATGAGTGAATATTAAAATGTGAGACGATTCCAGTGCATGAGAGAAAACTTTTGTAGATGATTCAGTATGTACTGCCAATAAGTTGAGGTTAATATGACAGAGATGACACAGAAAAGAGCTGACTGGTGATATACCATAATACAGAAGTCCTGTCCACCAGTACCAGCACTGCTACAGAGTTGACTGGTGATATAGCATAATATAAAAGACCTGTCCACTAGTATCAGCACAGCTACAGAGATGACACAGGTCTGAGCTGACTGTCAATATACCATAATAAAAAAGACCTGTCACCAGTACCAGCACTGCTACAGAGATGGCACAGGACTCAGCTGACTGGTGATATGTTATAATACAAAAGACTCATCCACCAGTACAAGAACTACTAAAGGTTAAAATGGTAAGAGACCAGAGGCTACAGTGTTTGGCAATTGAATGAAGATAATGAAAATCATGTGCCATGATAAAATGCACCCAGGGCACTCTGTAAGGCAGTTGGCAAGTGTAAAAACCATGCTAAATATGGAAAGTAACATGCAAGATGAGGTCAGATTGACCTTGCATCAGACCATGACAGGGTGGAAAGTGGACATAAAATGACAATGATTTCCCTGCTAGTAAGTGTTGGACAGGTTATCACAGACTAAGTCAGTACCTAATCGGAGCTTCTGATATCTCAGATGGGCCAGAGGTCACATTTCATTTACATATGTTCCCGCACTATACAAACTATACTGAGTGTATTTTATCATTGCACCAGCACTAGGGAGGTTGTCATGTCTTTGACATAACTAAAGAATCCTCTTGACCCTTTGGATGGCAAATTTCTATGGCTGGATGCCTTTCCTATCACCAACCTCTTTACAGCATATACAGAGTGTATTTTATCACAAAGCCACCACAAGTGGTTGTCATGCTATATATATTGCAGTAAAAGTTTGGTTGAAATATCCAAGGGTAAGAGCATTCAGTCCATAGGACGAGTTTAGTATATATAATTACAACAGTGACATAAACAGGTATTTAAGTTTCGTTGGGTTCTAGACCCCAACTCATTCAGCTTGTCATGAGAAAAATTTAAATAAAGATGGCCGCCTGGGGTTGATTGTGCTTTCCTTTTAGAAATATATCATAATATAATTTTTCAGTATAACAAAACTTTTTTCAATTCCCAACCACACTCTCATATAAAGAATTTTTTGTTACAACAAATTTTTGTTATACCCCATGAATTTCGTTATAACAGAATTTCACTATTTCTAAAAGGAAAACACAATCAACCCCAGACGGCCATCTTTATTTTCATTTTTCTTTTTCTTATGACAGGCTGAATGAGTAGGAGTCCAGAACCCAACGAAACTTAAGTACCTGTTTATATCACTGTTCTAATTATATATATATATACAGTTGTGGATGTATATATCTGTACTCTTTAACTTTGATGTTCTACTTCATATATATATATGAAGTAGAACATCAAAGTTAAAGAGTACAGACATATACATCCACAACTACTCCAATCACCTTAAGAGATTCAATTTGAATTTTTTTCCAATAAAATTTGAAGCTAATTACAAACACCCCAGATGCTTTCAGTAGCTCTAAATAGATTGGTGTGGTGGTGGTGTAAGCTAAGGGATAAAAGCAAAGAGAACTGAAAAGGGAAGGAGTGGTTTTCTCCTTTTCTTTATTTAGTCGATTGATTGTTGGCAAATATAATTAATTAAATAGTAGAAAATAGAAATGTGGTGGCAGTGGTGATAATGGTGTTGGGAGTGGCAGTGATGGTGGTAGTAGTGATGATGGTGGTAGTGGTGATGATGGTGTTGGAAGTGGCAGTGATGGTGTTGTTGGAAGTGGCAGAGATGGTGGTATTAGTGGCAGTGATGGTGGTAGTAGTGATGAGTGTTGGTAGTGGTAGTGATGGCGGTCGTAGTGATGATGGTGTTGGTAGTAGCAGTGATGGTGGTAGTGGTGATGAAGGTGATAGTCAAGATGCTTATAACATTGGTAGTAAAGGTAGTCGTGGTAGTCATGATGGTGATAGGTCTGAAAAAGGTAATCAATAGCTGTGTTTTCTAACAGATGAGTGATTTATACAGGAGACAGTAAAACTGTAATTTCCTACCACACCACCAACACTACTGCCATAACAGTAAAAGCTGGCAGAGCATGAAATATTGTCAGAGTTGTTTCAACAACATCATCATAAATAAATTAATAGCAAACCGATTTCACTTCTATAATAATTTACAAAAAAAGGTTAATGCTTAACAAAACTACATTAACAAGACATTCTTTGAAAAGTAAGAAACAGCACTATGACTACATATATATTTATGTATATGTGTGTGTGGAGTGAGTGTACCAACCAACAACTTGCAATTGCCCTAAAAATATCAGGAGAAATTATATCTCGCTGTAAAAAATGCCTAATTGCACAATATATTATCTCCTGCTCACAAAATATTTCCCTGTCACATTAAAAATTAATGTCTTCAACTGCATCAAACCACATAAACAAGACATTCTTGAAAAGTATGAAACAGCACTATGAGTCACATTAAAAATAAAAAAATAAAAAATGTTTACTCTTCTTCGCCCACTTATTCCTGAGAAAGTTGTGGGGGTAGAGTCCTCAAACACTCCTTCCAGCTGGTCCTGTCAGAAGCAACTGTCTCCAACTGATCTAGCTGGATCCATTAGCAAGACCAACTGAGCTTATGGATGTTATTCAACCATCTTCCTCGGGTTCTATCCCTGAGTCTTCTGTGGTTGGTTTTGCCTGAAAATCTGTCCAACGATTCTTTCCTGAGACATTCTAACCACATGCCCATAATATGATCTCTCAATTTGGTGAAGTAGTGGCTCTACCTGGAACGATTCTCTGATCTCCGAGCTACACACACTATCGAGTAATGTTACTCCAAAGACCCTTTCGAGGAACCCTATTTCGGCTGCTTGTATTCGCGATCATATTCTTTCAGTCATTACCGAAGATTCATGACCATAGGTAAGAGTTGGCACGAATACCGAATTGAAGATAGTGAGTTTGGCTTTTACACCTACCTCCCTTCTGATTCCGAATGCTGAATCTGGTTTATTACTGCACCAGTTCATGCAATTCTTGCACTTAATTCAGCTTCCTGCCTTCTATTGCTCATAAACACGGACCCGAGATACTTGAAATTCTCCACCTGCTTCAGTGAAACTCCATTTACATGTCAAGTGCACTGTGTAAGCTTCCTTGAGAGAATGAGTATCTCAATCTTTGTAACACTGGTTTTCATTCTCACTATGCAGCACTAAGCACCAAATCTATGAAGAGCATGTCAGAGATCACCTTCTGACAAATTAAGTAATACCATGCCATCTGCAAATTCCAGCTGACTGATCCTGCACGTCATGATACCACTTCCAACCTGGCTGCACATGTCAATCCTGTTTATGAAAGAACAGAAGTGACAGTATGCACCCTTCACGGATTCCGACTCCCACACTGAATGGTTTCGATTTAGCACCATTTAACTTGAACACAAATACTCGGGCATTCATATAAAGACATCAGGATAACAAGAAGCTGCCCATGGATCCCATTCTCTTGCAGAACCTTCGGCAGCAGGTCCTGTGATCATCTGCCCTTTTGAAGTCGACAAAGCAAGAATACACCTCTTGGCAGTACTCCCATGATTTCTCAAAGATGTGCTGCAGTGTGAATATCTGGTCAGCTATGCTGCGTTCAAGGGGAAAACTACTGTTTATCAGCTAGCTTGAATTCAACAATCTCTCTACATGTCTTTGCTAGACACTTAGCCTAGTGTCTAATACTTCAAATTTTCACAACAATCTGTTCACTAGTAAAGATATAAATATTTGAAATTATAAACCACATGAATCCAGTACAAAACAGCACAATGATTAAATTGCATTAAAAATTTGTCATTACTTTAGTAATAGAAATGTTCGCCATGATCTGTCCACCAGCAAAAATACTATAGACATTTTGATTAATAAGTTGCGTAAAACCAGATTAGTAAGACATTCTTGAAAAGTACAAAACTACCCTATGACTACATCACATTAAAGATTAAAGTCTTTACTCTTCACAACACTCAGTCCACTAGTAAAGATAGTATAAACATTTGAATTAACAAACATTTTAGATATTTTCTGTTAAATCATTACAGGATGTTAAGAGTTAAAGTTTGTCTGAAATTGAAGGATCATCAGGCCAGAGCTTATCTAGATTTCATCGGCATTAATAATTGAGGGTTCAAGACATCCCCTGGATAAGATGGCAGTCTATTGTAGAGGTTAACTCCCAACAGTAGCAGATGGCCACAATCTTTTTCCACACATCACAGTATCCATAATTAATTGTGGTCTTTTGGTCAGGTGATTAGCCTTGGCCATTTGAGAGATTTTAATCCCTAGGTGGAATCTTAACTTAGAATGCAAAGGACCCAAACAGATACCACAAGACAACTCATCTGATGATCTGCCAATTCCACCATTCCACTACTATGAACGGTTACTTATCAACAGCAAAAGGAAAAAAGTAAAGTTGACCCCTGTGAGATTTGAACTCAGAGCACAGTGAGCTCAAACAAATACTGTAAAGAATTTAATAAGAAGCACTAACAACTCCACCAATTCACTGCCTTAAAAAAGAGTATTTCCTTTAACAACTAAATATTTGGTGATAATATTAGGATATTGTTTATACAACTAAATTTTATTAAAATATAAAGAAATCCTGCCAAAAGGGTTGAGAGGACTCTTCAGTTGCATCAAGAACGGGATAGCCTCTTAAGTTCTAGTGCTATAATAAAATGCACCCAGTACACTGTTAAGTGGTTGGCATTAGGAAGGGTATCCAGTTGTAGAAACAATACCGAAATGGAATGTATCTGAATGAGGTGCAGTCCCCCAATTCATGTAGGTGGACATTATTTCCAATTAAGTGCTGATTTGATCTATAGTGACCTGCCAAACCCATATCAGAATTGAAAAATGAACATTAAAAAAACAGTTGATCATCATCATCATCGTTTAACGTCTATCTTCCACGCTAGTATTGGTTTAGAGGATATATTCCACATTAAAGTGGTACTCAAGAATGACTGCAGTCTCATGACTGAAACCAGCAAAAGAATAAACATTTAATACAGTTTTTGAAATAATTATTTTATGGTTAAATGTTAATAACTGAAACAATACAAGAGTAGCTGAAAAGTTAGTATTCAAAGAATTAAATTTGGTACATTGAAACAGAGATAATATTCTCTCTCTCTGAAGATTAATTTATCATTTTACTGTGTAACAAATAATAATATGCTAAGTTGTTAAAATATATAACAACACGCTATACAAAGCTACTTTTCAGAACTACAATTGGTTAGGCTATTTATAACATATGTCCATTTGTCCACAGAATGTATATTTGGCAATTTATATCTAGTCACTTCTGCCATACTGTATTGCTGACAAAACCATTTAATTATCCTTAAGATCAGATCATTTGGTTCGAAATAGTGTTTAATGAGTAGGTACAATCTACCTATAAACATTAGAGCGGAAAATGAATGCTAGTAACAGCAGCAGTTCAGGTAACAAAAAAAAGAAGAAATGTTAACCCTTTCCTTACCTTATTTCTAATGAAAAACATTGCCTATGATTTTCAAAATAATCAAGAATTTGGAAATATTTAGTAATATTTAAGCTGGTGTAGGGCAGTGGATTGGTGGTATCAATAGTGCATCGGTCAACATGCTTTGCAGCATAAAGTTATGGCCTTTTACATTCTGAGTTCAACTCCTAGTGAGGTAAACTTCGCCTTCCATCCTTATGGGGTCGATAAAATAAAATACCAGTAGAAGACATTTTCCCAATGTGCCACAGTGTACAATTGAATACAAAACTATATGGTTATGAAACTAACTCCTTAACTACACAGCCCCACCTGTACTTAGTGATTGTGTATTTTTACTATTGAAAAAGACTGGGTTGTCATATCTCTGTTTGAGGTTGCTTATTAGTTTCTAATCAATACCAAAGTAAAGCCCTGACAAATCCTCATGAAGTTAGGGGAACAATTAATATTTTATAAAGAGCAGAACAACAAATATTTTGAGGCCATCTCCCCAGGGTTAAACCTTGTGGGCCCTTTAAGACGTCATACTTATCATTAAGTCCTTTTTGAGGCAATGTTTTACAGCCAGATAATCCTTCCTGCTATTAATCCTGTTAGTTGCCTCTTACAACATGCAGAGATACAGTTTACCTATTGTAAACCAAATACACACAGGGATACAGTGTACCTATTCTAAACCAGAAACACACAGGGGTACAGTGTACCTATTGTAAACCAAATACACACAGGGGTACAGTGTACCTATTCTGAACCAGAAACACACAGGGGTTCAGTGTACCTATTGTAAACCAAATACACACAGGGATACAGTGTACCTATTGTAAACCAGAAACACACAGGGATACAGTTTACCTATTCTAAACCAGAAACACACAGGGGTTCAGTGTACCTATTCTAAACCAGAAACACACAGGGGTACAGTGTACTTATTCTAAACCAGAAACACACAGGGATACAGTGTACCTATTCTAAACCAGAAACACACAGGGGTACAGTCTACCTATTCTAAACCAGAAACACACAGGGGTTCAGTGTACCTATTCTAAACCAGAAACACACAGGGATACAGTTTACCTATTCTAAACCAGAAACACACAGGGGTTCAGTGTACCTATTGTAAACCAAATACACACAGGGATACAGTGTACCTATTCTAAACCAGAAACACACAGGGGTTCAGTGTACCTATTCTAAACCAGAAACACACAGGGGTTCAGTGTACCTATTCTAAACCAGAAACACACAGGGGTACAGTGTACCTATTCTGAACCAGAAACACACAGGGGTACAGTGTACCTATTCTGAACCAGAAACACACAGGGGTACAGTGTACTTATTCTGAACCAGAAATACACAGGGGTACAGTGTACCTATTCTGAACCAGAAACACACAGGGGTACAGTGTACCTATTCTGAACCAGAAACACACAGGGGTACAGTGTACCTATTCTGAACCAGAAACACACAGGGGTACAGTGTACCTATTCTGAACCAGAAACACACAGGGGTTCAGTGTACCTATTCTGAACCAGAAACACACAGGGGTAGTGTGCCTATTCTAAACCAGAAACACACAGGGGTAGTGTACCTATTCTGAACCAGAAACACACAGGGGTTCAGTGTACCTATTCTAAACCAGAAACACACAGGGGTACAGTCTACCTATTCTAAACCAGAAACACACTGGGGTTCAGTGTACCTATTCTAAACCAGAAACACACAGAGATACAGTTTACCTATTCTAAACCAGAAACACACACAGGGGTACAGTGTACCTATTCTAAACCAGAAACACACACAGATACAGTGTACCTATTCTAAACCAGAAACACACACAGGGGTACAGTGTACCTATTCTAAACCAGAAACACACAGGGATACAGTGTACCTATTCTAAACCAGAAACACACAGGGATACAGTGTACCTATTCTAAACCAGAAACACACAGGGATACAGTTTACCTATTCTAAACCAGAAACACACAGGGATACAGTGTACCTATTCTAAACCAGAAACACACGGATACAGTTTACCTATTCTAAACCAGAAACACACAGGGATACAGTGTACCTATTCTAAACCAGAAACACGCACAGATACAGTTTACCTATTCTAAACCAGAAACACACAGGGATACAGTATACCTATTCTAAACCAGGAACACACAGGGATACAGTGTACCTATTCTAAACTAGAAACACACTGGGGTTCAGTGTACCTATTCTAAACTAGAAACACACTGGGGTTCAGTGTACCTATTCTGAACCAGAAACACACTGGGGTTCAGTGTACCTATTCTGAACCAGAAACACACTGGGGTTCAGTGTACCTATTCTAAACCAGAAACACACAGATACAGTGTACCTATTCTAAACCAGAAACACACTGGGGTTCAGTGTACCTATTCTAAACTAAAAACACACTGGGGTTCAGTGTACCTATTCTGAACCAGAAACACACAGATACAGTGTACCTATTCTAAACTAGAAACACACTGGGGTTCAGTGTACCTATTCTAAACTAGAAACACACTGGGGTTCAGTGTACCTATTCTAAACTAGAAACACACTGGGGTTCAGTGTACCTATTCTGAACCAGAAACACACTGGGGTTCAGTGTACCTATTCTAAACCAGAAACACACAGATACAGTGTACCTATTCTAAACCAGAAACACACTGGGGTTCAGTGTACCTATTCTAAACCAGAAACACACAGATAAAGTGTACCTATTCTAAACCAGAAACACACTGGGGTTCAGTTTACCTATTCTAAACCAGATACATAATCAGATATTTAGAAAAACTACATCTCTAAAATATATTTTGAAAGACAAATAATCAAATCGATCGATAAGTCCCAAACCCCATTTGCTTCCCAAATGGGGTGGAACACGTCAAATTGGACCACAAGTGGGGTGGAACATGTCAAATCAGACCAAGGAAACAATTTCCATTGATCTTTCGATTGCTAATACTATCTACCAGTCACAACTCCTGACAAAAAGACAAACAACTCTTACTAATTAGTCTTTATTTATAATTTAAAGCCGCAGTTCTTAGAGCAAGGATCAGATTAGTATTATATTGTATGGTCCCATAACTCCTGATAGAGTCGTAGTGGCGCCGTATTGACATACAACGTTTCTTGGGCATTTTAAGCTTGGCAAAGCCCCTCCCTCTCCAGGCCTGAGTACAGCAAATTTTTCCAGAGAGAGGAAAAATCGACCCCAGTACTAGACTGGTACTTTTTTTTTATCGACCTCAAAAAGATGAAAGGCAAAGTTGACCTCAGAGATCAGAGAGCCAGAATGAATACCATAAAGCATTCTAACTGATGTTCTAATGACTCAGCCAATTCGCCACCTATCAGATTAGTAACCCGTTTTAAAATCAATGAGATGGTGGTGCCACAACAAAAGCACAAAGTCCATGATGTAAGGTGGTCATACTGGTGTCACAACAAAAAGCACCCAGTTCACTCTGTAAGGTAATGCTGGTGCTACAAAAAAAAAAAAAAAAGCTCCAAGCCCATGCTGTAAAGAAGTTAGCAGTAAGAAACCAGGCCAAAAATGGAACTTGTGAGCAAAACGTAGTCACCTAACCTGTCTGACCACATGTGACAGCTCGTCTAACCCATGCAAAGTATAGAAAATAGACGTTAAATGGTGACACTGAAATCCCCCTTTTTCTGTTATTTTTGATTCTCATTTAAAAGGATTAGTTGATTGTTCTTCCAAATAATTGTTTCTACTTTAGGCACAAAGCCAACATTTTGAGGGAGAGGGGAAAGTCGATTAAATCAACCCCAATGCAGTACTGGTGATCCACCGCCCTTGCTCTTCCAAATAATGACTAATATTATATCATCATTAGGGAAAATGAAAGAACTGAGCGAATGGTACAAACAGGGTTGCGTGGTTAAGGAGTTAGCTTTACAACTACGTGGTTTTGCCATCAGTTCCGTTACACAGCACCTTCGACAAGTCTCTTCTTTAACCGGGGGGGGGGGTGCACACACCGTGAGTTGAATTTACAAGAGATCTGCCACACACACATATATATATATATATATATATATATATATATATATATATATATATATATGTGTGTGTGTGTGTGTGTGTATTTACGCTTGTCTGTTTATATAATGTAACTTAACGGTTGGACTAAAAAGAGATCGATAAAATACGTAATGGAGGTCGACTAAATGAAGTCAGTGCCCCAGCATGGCCGCAATCGAACTAAAACCATTAACAAAATAAAGGTATGATGACATTTGTCTATCCAAGCTGCACAACTACAGTTAGTTAAGACAAACAAGGGGAGACAATCGTTAAAAAATTTTCAATATCTTCAGGTGCGTGCCAAGAATTGTAAAAGAATTTCTAAAATATCTCACCAAACCAGTTCGGAAAATGAAGTAAAACATAAATCGATAAAGTAAATATTTTACCATAATTTTATCAAACACAATCTGACCGTTCAATGATGTCTAGGTCACCATTGCAACATAAAATATATAAATATATATATATATATATATTTCAACACACGAAAGGTTTATCTGGTGGAATAAAATTGTAAGCTATCGATTAATCAGTGCTAACATTAACGTTGTAGTTGGTGTGAGGTATCAAATCAGAGTGGTTGGCAACGTGTAGAATGACACATACAGATACAATGCGTGTATGTATATGTATGTTTATTCGTGGTGTATATTGTATGAACATGTCTGTGTGTGGGTGTATTGTTTACACACGCATATATATCGATAAACAATGTCATTTATATAAGCAGGGTGGGGGAGAGAAAATAAGGAGATATGTAATATAAACAGGCAAATATATATATATATATATATATATATATATATATATAGGCACTGCGATGAAATTACCCGCAGTAATTTCTGCGCAACGGACATCCCTTTTATGCATGGCACGAAGGGAGAAAAAAAAGGGAAAATTCACATTTCTTTTCACTATTCCATTTTCATCCATAAAGATGTTTCCATCATTAAATGGTTAAACGCACGTACAGACTGTATGTGTGTGTGTGTGTATTTATAGAGAGAGAGAGAGAGAGACCGAATTATTAATTTGAGAAACAACCACAAAAAGAAACAGTTATGAAGGAAAATAGTAAGTAGAAGCATCATATGATAATCTAGAAAACTAGTGGAAGCATGTCGGTGACCAGGTCGCAAACATTGTGACGAAAAATTCGACACTAAATACTATAAATATAAAGTGAAGTCACAGTTTGTGTGTGTGTTCAATGATTAAAATGACTCTTCCACGATGTAATTGCTTTAATTTCAACAAACGGTCTTCCAGACTTGTACAACTATGAAATATTAAAATGTTAGTGCTGTTTTAGTAAAGAACTGAGAATATCATGAACATGCTGTTGATCGATGATAAATACTAATAAAACCAGAGGAAGTACCACGCCTTTAAATAGTTGTTATTTCGATTAATTTTCGGTTAGCTTCAGTGAGAAAACGTGATTATATGACATTCATGCATTTCTCAAAAGGAACAAAAAAACAATAATTTCGGCTATCATTAACAATAGAACTCAGATAAGAAAATGAAAATACCTCTTCGCATTCACCAGATTCATTTCGTACTCTGATTACTCGTGTATATATATGTGTGTAAGTGTGTATGTATATGTGTGTATATATATATATAAACACAAAGATACACACACACACGTGTATATAATAAACAGAGACACAAATGAACCTACGAGGGAACCTGACATGAACGTAATGAAACCGGTGACTATGATGAGATAGTTTCGTTTTCTTATTTCCAGCAAAGATTCCCATAATTTTTCTTACCTTGAAACCCACAAACAAGTAGTTTACATACCTCCAGAGAAATAAATGGTTAAGTGTCAATATAAACGGTATATAAACCAAAATTAAGAATGTGGACAGATGAAACACAATACTGAGGTATTTGGTTTCTAATTTCGGTTAAAGAGACCCTCAGTACTTGACTGGTACTTTATTTTATCGACCGAGATAGATTAATTCATTATTAGGTGTAGGGCCATTTTTGTATAAAACACAAAGTCGTAATTACTGGTACTTACTTGTTTTATAGCTGGATGAATATGAAACAAACTGTACAAGAGTTGAGAGTATTAAAAGACAAAGACAGGTGTTTGAAGAGGTGGAAGCATACCTAACTATGAAGGCCCATACAGTGCAAATAATTACGCATGATAGATATAGGGGGGAAAGTGAGAAAAGTCAAAAGAATGAAGTATATGGATATTTTTATAAACGTTGTTTGATAAATGAATGTCCATCTATCATAATACAAAACATGTTTCTACACATACACTATATATATGTGTGTGTGTGTGTGTGTGTGTAGTTAACGGTCGAGAGAAAAGAGTACGCAACACTGAAGTAGAGTTTAAATATTCATTTTCTTAAAGCTAACTAGTGAGTCTTGTTACTCTGGAGTTTTGATAAACAAGACTCACTATTTAGCCTTAATAAAATGAATATATATATATATATATTATATACGAGAGAGAGAAACATAAATATACATGTAGACACAATACGTACGTAGATCGACAATGGGATTGTTATTGGGGTGTGTTATTAAAACAGCGATGGTATGTAGATCATTATTATTTCAGTATCGATCCATCAGTAATTTCTTTCATTCTCACTCTCTTTCTCTCTCCCTAATTTTCTACAAGGTCCGTAAGTAAGGATTATATAAATAAATATTTCAACACTTGCCTCCATCGCTACGGTAAATCACTCAACTCCAGCAGCATCAATGGACCTACATCAAGTACTTATCACGTGGTATGCCGCTTCCGGCTATCCAAACCGATAACTTCCTTTATACGAAAGTGATTCAGTGGTTAATAGTAAAAATAAAAATAAGAAATTAGTTGTATCTGTAATTCGAATAGTCAGCTTTGTCACACACTGTATCTCCCCGAGAACTACTTTAAGAGTACATGCGTCTACAGAATACTCAGCTATTTCCACTATAATACATGATGTACCGTACCTGTAATTCAAAGGGTTAGCCTTGTCAGTGTCACGCTGAATCTCCCTGAGAGCTACTTTAAAAGATTACATGTATGTGGATTACTCGTGATGTACTGTGTCTGTAATTCAAAAGACCAGTCCTGCCACACAACGTATTGTATTGAATCTCCCCGAGAACTACTCTCGGTTCCCAAATAGTACCGGGGGGGGGGGTTCTAGGGTGATTCCGTTGATTTTTTTAAAACCAGAATTAATCGTTTAGTTTACATATTGAGACCCCCCAACCCATCCTATTTATTTTATAACGTATGGGATCTCTTATAACGTTCTTTTTTGTTGTTGTTTTTTTGTCATGTATAATGTGTTTTTTTTTTAATATATAAAGAAAATTAATTGTCGCAGGAATACTACCACTTTAAATAAAATTTCGCCGGAGATGGGTTAGTAAAATTTAATAAGCGGAGGAAGGAGGTCTGAAAAATGAATAAGCAGGAGGAGGGGCGATTATTTGAGACCCAGAGGTATGTTAAGAGTAGACATGTATGTGGAATACTCAGCCAGTTATAAGGTGTACTTATTGAACACAAGTTATTCAATGATGAAAATATTAAAAAAAGGATAACAAAATTAAGTAATGAAAAAAGGGGGAAGGGGTTAAGAAGGGTATATCTGACTGTATAGGAATGTAAAGGAAACGACTATAAATTGAGGGGGAAAGAGCATGGAATATTAGGCAGTGAAAGAAAGAAAGGGGTAAGTGGAGAGGGTGACGGATTCTACACGTAGATCAGAGCGGAGTTTCGGCTGCGCCCCGCGGACAAAATTACAAAGACATTTCCGCGGACAATGGCCAGCGACACCCGCTGCAACAGCCACCCCATCTCGCGGACTCCTTCCTCAGACGGGCTGCTGTCGTTCCAATTTTACGGAGGAACTCGGCTATATGGAGTTCGAGGACGCTTGTCTCGACGGCGTCCAGTGTAATGAGGAAGCGATCGGACAAGCTCCGGTATCTGCTTCAGCCTTCTCACACACTGTGTCGTACAGAATCTCCCTAAGAACTACATTAAGAGTAGACATGTATGTGAAATACTCAGCCACTTGCACTATAAGATAAATACTGTATCTGTAATTCAAAGGAGCAGCCCTGTCTCACAGTGTATCGTACAGGCCGAGGTTAGCTTTGCCTTTCATCCTTACGGGGGTCGATAAAATAAAGCATCAGTATTGCACTGCGATAATTGCGGGCCTTATCGTATGCTGCTTTCGCCAAGGTAAGCAAAGTGAGATGGACGTGTTCGCGGCGGAAATCCGGAGGTTGGCTAAACTTGCCTAATTCACAAGAGAAAACCTGGAGAGGGCCGTTCATGAATGGTTTCCCCGGCGAAATTTCGGTGAGGTTCCAACAGCTGCTGCCGAGAAACAACAAAATGTCCATGAGTGAACTGGCCCACATGGCGACACAAGGCGTTGAGCGGAATGTTGTGATGTTAGCAGCGCTGGAAGCCTATAGCAGTCGACAACGAACGACGAAGGGAGAAGAGCCCTCGTGAACGCTCGGCTGCGGGCATCCCATGCCATGTGTCAGGGTCTGCACATTGCATGGGATTGCAAGTAGCCGAAGCTTGAAAGAAGTTGCTACTGATTTAAGCGGGTAGACCATATCGCCAACAATTGCAGCCAGGGAAACGGTAAAAGGCGAGTTACTGCGCAGGTAGCTACTGGAAGAGAGTAGAGGCGCTCTTGTCGTTGCTGCCCGTAGTGGACGTTCTGGTTGGAGGAAGCTGTCAAGGGCCATTGTGAACATGGGTTGCACAACAACCTTAGTGACCTCGGAGGTGGTTAAAAAGTGGAGCGAGATGAGTAGTGTAAGGACAGTCGACGGCGGAGAGATTAGAGGCAGAGGTAGCAGCGAGGTGGAGATGGCGGTACGAGTAATAAAAATAAGACTACAATCGATTGTGATCGACCATGTGGTGGATGGAATTAATGTGGTAATGGGCATGGATACGATTGGCCGATTGGAGGCGTTACAGTGAGTGAGGACGTGGTAACGTTTGGTAGCACGGGAACACCATGCGCCGTGAGTATACAACAAGGGAACAGAGAGAGCCATGAAGAAAAATCTGCTGCTCATACCATTCAAGATAAAGATTTCCGGGCTGTGTTTGATGGTCAGCGGTGAATAGTTGAGTGGTACTAGAAAGGAGAGCCCCCGACGTTGAAGAACAGTATGAGCTGCTATCAGCATACCCTGAAAGAGGATGCTAGGAGCGAGTTTGAAGGATAGGTGCAAAGATGGATCGAGGAGGGCATATTAAGCCTTTGAAAGAAGGAGATAAAGAGCGGAGTGTTGCCGTTAATGGCAGTAGTACAGCCAACAAAGAACAAGGTCAGGCCGGTGCTGGACTTTTGTGAACTGAATGAACACGTGTCGTGCCACACAGGCGTCGAGGTTAAAGTTGTCTGCAGGGAAACATTGCGAGAGTGGAGAAAAATGAAGGGGGACTCCACGATTGTTGACTTAAAGTCGGTATATCTGCAGCTACATGTAGCTGAAAAAACTGTGGCAGTATTAGTTAGTACGGTACCAAAGGCTGGACATACTGCTTGACCAGGCTGGGATTCGGGTTGAATTCGGCACCAATGATCATGGCGACGGTCATTCTGGAAAAGGTGGACAAGGTGAAGAGAGCCACCAATTCTTACATTGACGATATCTTGGTAGACGAGACCGTGATGTCTGCAACAAGGTCTCTAGTAACCTAGAAAGGTTCGGGTTAACTGCGAAACCGACAGAGGCAATGGAA
The DNA here is from genome assembly GCA_964016885.1 of Eledone cirrhosa. NCBI lineage: Eukaryota > Metazoa > Mollusca > Cephalopoda > Octopoda > Eledonidae > Eledone > Eledone cirrhosa. The sequence goes on along the minus strand of OZ024743.1, from coordinate 317,581,349 downwards.
GGAAGAGCTGCACTGAGACTCAGGCTGCGAAGAGACAGGGTGAGTACATTGGCATTTCGAAGGGGAAATGAAGTTCCAGAACTGGGCACTGTCATGAACAGACGAGAACTTTTCTCGGTGTGTGGGAAATTGCTGAACCATCATCCAACCACGGGGTGACTCCAAACAGGCATACAGTTATATCAAGAGACTCGCGGACGGGGTGAACTGGGGCGACAGAGTGGGAAAGAGGACTGTGGTCATGATGCGGACGTTCGTGGAGAGGGTAAAGGTGGAGGAGTCAGTAAGAGGAAACTGGTATGTACCCAAATTGGAGAACGAGACCGTATGGTGTGATGCTAGCAGCATGAGTCTTGGGGTCGTTCTGAAAATAGGGGGTATCAAGGTCGAGGACGCAGCCTGGTACAGGAAGTAGGACGACTGTAGCCACACCAACGTGGCCGAATTGCACGCCGTGCTGAAGAGAGTGAGTCTCTCCATGAGATGTGGGCTGTGCCCTTTAGAAATACGTACTGTACACTATAGAGATTCGGCCACTGTACTCGGATGGGTGAGATCAGTGCTTACCAGCGAGAAGAGGGTGCAAACAAATGGGGCTGCAGAGATGCTAATAAAGCACCACCTGGGCAACTCTAGAACTAGCTGCTGAGTTCGGCCTGAAGTTGAATGTAGTCTTTGAGTCCTCGGAGAAAAATAAGGCGGACATCCTAACTAGCGCGAAGAAAGCCTGACTGAAAGTGGCCGGGGGTGCGGAAAACGGGATAGCTGAGTGACTCAGAATTGAGGAGGTTGCATATCATGCATCATATAGGAATGGATGGGACCCTGTTCCGAGCTAGGAAAGTCGACTCCGACATTATCAGACAGTGTCCAGAAAGTGGCCGGGATATGCGACAAATGTCAGCCTATCGACCCCGATGGGCGTGCACAAGATGGGTAACATCCCAGTGGAGGATAACTGGAAGCGATTGACAGTAGGTGTGACACACTACAGAAAGGGGACGTATCTCTCGGTGGTCGATTGCAGACTGGTGCGGATGGCAATATGGACGAGATGAATAAATGGGGACTGCGGAGGAAATTGCATAGACACTGAAAGGGATATTCTTGGAGCGGATTCCTGTGAATGGACTATTGATCGATAACAGCACGGCATTTTGCTCGGAAGTGCTGAAGGAGATGCTCGATGGGTGAAATGTGAGCTTCAGAGCGACGTACAAGCCAAATGGAAATGGGATCGTGAAGAAACACCATCGCACAATCAAAGCCATTATGGAGAGGGGACACATTTCACCAATGGAGGCGGTGTTCTGGTACAGTATATCGCCTAAGAGTTGATGCCACACAGGGCGATATATACATATAAATGACGACATCCATATACGTCATTACAACGGCTTGTTGGAGAGAGAGAAGGGGGGAGGGCATTCGCTCGAGCATGTGGGCGAGGAAGTCTGGGTGGAGCCCCCAAATGCGCGTTGCACATCACCATCGGGAAAGGGAACAGTAACGGCTGAAAATTCCCGAAACAACGTGTCTATGGATGGAATGCAGCATCACGTCTTGGATGTCCGCAGAATCGTTGATTTGGCTGACTTCGGAGAAGAGAAGAATGAAAGCGCCGCCCCGACTTTGCGGAGTTCCCAACGGGAACGCCGCTCACCCAAGTGGACAACGGTTTTTCTCCTGCAGTGAGATGATGGGGTGATTGATCCTTGAGATCAGAGGGGCGTGTGGGACCAGGGAGCCGGAAGTGCATAGGAGGTCTTTCCGGAAGTGAGGGACCAGTAACATCATATCGGTAGTGCGGGCCAGGTCTCTCTCTTGGTCCATGTACCGCGGCAGTGTATGGACGTTCTGTGATGACTGGTGCGAATCCGTGTGTGAGTTTTGCTATGTTCTCTAGCCAGACGCGAAACAGGCGAACACCACGCAAGGAGATTTAGTCCGGACACGAGTGGGGGCGCAAAGATATGTCCCTTGGCTTCTTACGATATATATATATATATATATATATATATATATATATATATATATGTAGGAGGTGAGTTTTATTGTAGTACAATAAAGCAATGCAGATATCGGATAAGAAGCACTCTACAGTTTGTAGGACTGGAGGAGTATACATAATATATACATTATCTTCCAACGGTTTTCAACCTCTCTATGTAAAACAATATATTTCTCTCAGTTATAAAAGCTATCTCTCTCTCTCTATCACCCATCTCTCCTCCTATCTCATTATACTCCTCCCTCTCCACTTTTTACTCTCATCTCCTCCTCTTTTTCATCCTTTCCAACACCCCCAACCCCCTCAAAATAATTTTTTTTTTTTTTTTTTTCCCCAATATCAAAACTACTTTTTATATGTTGATTTAAAACTGCACTATCCACAAGTGTTTTTTAACCTTCATATCATGTCTTCCTGTTTTATCTGATGAAAACACAAATATTATTGCATGATGATATTTGTTTTTGAAATGCGCATAATAAAATACATGGAACTCTTTTAACCATCTTTTGTTCTTATATATTATATATATATATGCACACACACACACACGCGCGTGTGTGTGCATACACACATACACACATTCATTCATTTATTTACTACAATCGTTTAATCAAAAGATGCGGTACATCAGACTGTTACTTTCACTTCTATATAGAAGGCTTATAGGAATTTTCCTATTTCGTTACCGGCTCCACTATGGTGGGGAAAAAAAGTTGTCTTGGTCGGTATCTCAACTCAGAACCTAACTAGATATATCTGTCCCTCTCTTTCATACACATATGCCCTTCTTTGGTATAGTAATGTGTTGACTTAAGGGTAGAGTGTAACTAGGGTATGACAAGGATGGCACGTGCCATCGGCGTCACTTGAACTAGGAATACTTTCTATTAAAGTCAAATAAACTATTGTCGGAGAGTGAAAAAAAAAGAAACTTCTTCAGATGTAATATCTGTCTTTGATTATCATGGGTGAGAAGCACTATAGTGGTTGGATCACTAAACCATTTCTATAAATTATTAGACCTATAGGTAAGAATACAGTACTGGGACCACGTCATAGATAAATTTGCATCAGTAAAAGCAAGGAAAATGAAGATGTAATTTTTTTGTATTATTTTCAATTAAAAATTAACGAACGCGATTGGTTTTTTTTTTGGCTGATTTTATGGTTATCTGAAAGATGGGAGTTAGATGTTTGGGTAGGGATGCAATTTCACTGCTCGCCGTAGGAAGCTATTTTCTCTAGTTACGCCTCTGCTTAAAAGTTAGTGTTTGACATTTTCGTGGTATATTACAAATGTTATAGCAGCCCGCAAAATATTCCATAACCTAATAGTGAAATAATACCTAGACGTATAAGCATAAATATAGTTTATACTGCACATGTGTATGTGTGTGTGTGTGAGAGAGAGAGAGAGAGAGAGAGGGAGAGAGAGAGTGAGAGAGAGAGAGTGTGTGTGTGTGTGTGTGTGTGCAGTGCCGGATTTAATATTATGCTTTGGTGTGTTTAAGAACAGGGCTGTTTAAGAAGTTGGCCGCGTCTTTCTGCCAAAAAAATTTTTACGATGAATTTTTCAAATGTTTTTCAAATGTCAAATGTTCAAAGGGGCCTCATAACTTAACTAGCAGAGGACCTCATTTGTTCTAAATCCGGCACTGTGTTTGTGTGTGTGTGTGTGTGTGTGTCCAGGTATGTTCGAGTGGTTAGAAAGTTCGCAACACAACCATGATGTTCTGAGTAGGAACCTGCTGAGTGGCATCTTCGGCAAGTGTTGACCCAAGATTCCCCAGGTTAGACCAGGGGTAGACCCCCAGCAAAATGGTTGGATAACATCCATGAGGCCAGCTGGTCTCGCTTGGGATCCAGCCGGACCAATTTGTCACGGTTGCTTCTGTAGCAAGCAATGGCACTACTTTGTCGCGGCGGAGTAATTGGGTCGTGCTTGGTCAGTCGCCAGTCCTTTAGGTTGGCGGCGTAGGAATACTAAGAACGACTTCCACTCAACAGGCGATTTCGCGCCGAAGTATCAATTCTCCACCAGTTATGTTCCAGCTTTATCCTGAGAGATACTATGTAACTCATTCCTGATTTTTATCCAGTCTACTTCACGATAAAACTATGTGCTACTAAAGCAGTTTCGTTCTGGATTTCCTTAGGAGAATTATTTTTATTGTTCAATTTAACAATTCCTTAATTTGCACCTCTTCACTCTCCCACAACTAGTTTTAATCATGTCTGGAAGAAAATAAACCTTTATTATGGGTTAACAGCCTTCTGATCCTTTCCTCAACTATGGAATCTATTACCGGAACATTTTCACGCCGCCTACCAATTTATATTTTCTTTTCGGATCCTTTCTACCACCAATATTAAATACAGTGAACAACCAATTATCTAATTGCTAAAGTGGTGACTCAGACGTGATTAAAGGTTTATTAATAACTGCATTGTTTCTTTTCAGGAACTATGTTGAAAAATAAACTTCATTTGGTAGGTCCATGAGAGTATCTTGATCAGCCTTTGAACTTTTCAGCCGATCCTCGTACACACAGATGCACACATACACATACCCCCCCCCCCCCCCCCCCCACACACACATTCACATACACACATTTTAATTACAAGTATTTATATAGGACTGTTGTGTGTGTGTGTATATATATATACGAAGATATGTCAGGTTAGAAATTGTTTGTGTGAATCAATGTGCAAACAAAGTATATATGTAGCGAAATCTGTCCCCACCTTGACCCCTGGGTGACATTTAACGGTCATTTTTCTGGGTTATCTTCTTTTGGGTGTAAACAGGTCTGAGAGTGGACGACATCTAAAGGTCAGCCCTGGCTTTGGGACAGAGGAAGCGACAAAGATAAATAGCCTATCTTGCAGTTCGAAGCGGCTCTTGATAGAGTAAACATGTAAACTTTTGTTTCCTACAGACCCTTTTGGGGTCTTACAGACTCTCTCTCTCTCTCTTTCACGTAATCCCTCTCTCTTGGTCTCTCTCTTAACCAAGCTAGTGAAGTTGGTAAATACAATTTAATTCTACTTTTACAAACAAACAAATAACATCCATAATCCTTGCGTATTTTTCGTATAACTTCAGCGTGAGCTATTTTCAATAAATCAATAATATAGCGGTTATGTGTCATTGTGGTTCATTTATATATATTCATTTTCTGCGTGATCAAGGAACTATCACATCATCATCATCTTATTGAACACTTACTTGCACACATGCAACCTTTGGTCACACTGTATCACACAACAGTGACCACACGACACAGCAATTTACAAGTGAGTACACACGCAACAAACGAATCAACATCACAACACAATCAACTAAGCAACACGACCAACAAACCATCGCTATATATATATATATATATGGAAGATTGCTTACCATAGTATTTTTCTCGAAATGGTCATTGCAGGAGGTACGGTAGACTGATATTGCTGATATTGTATTGAAACATATGTTAAAGAACGAACTCTAAATATATCTTTCTCCTCTAACCTTTACTTCTTGCCTAGTCGTGTGTTTTTCCTAGTACTATGCCTTTAAAAATATATATGTATATATATACAATATTAAATAAATGGAAACTATATTTATAAAACCATATTTATTTCATTATATATATTTCAGGGATATCATATTAACAATATGCTATGCCTTCCTCAGACAAAATACAATATAAACAGTTTTATAGATAAATAGATTCGACATACCGTAACAACATCGACTTGTTTTTGAAAAGGTTGATTTTGTCGAGTGCTTTTATATCAGTTATAAATATTTACTAGTTGTAACCCAACAATTTAAATATAACTTTCCATGTATGTATATATATATATATATATTAAAGTGTAAATACCAAATACGTTTTTACATTAAATGTTGATATACGAAAGTTTCGTCCCCTTCTTGTCAAAATCAGTTACTTAAGATTAAATACCTCATTATAAAACTCACCAAAGCACTCAACAGTCAGCAGCCAGAGAAATGGTTTACATTTAAAACGACGCCATGAATGTATAGCGGAATACTAGCGTGTATGAATGTAACAAGGAGACATGGTTTGTGTGCATAATATTTAATTAACAATCATGGATATATATAGAATAGTATAGTTGACATGTCAAAGAAATAGATGAAAGAATGAAGCAAAGTTATTAGTTACCGTTTGATTGCCAGACGAACGTGGCTGGCAGAAGACGCCTGGCGAAGCCAGGCGCCGGAAGGGCAAATGAGAGGGTGAGAACTTAAAGTTGTTACTTTTATAGGGTTCTGACCGGAAGTTACAGAAAGGGTTCTACTTCCTGTCTAGATGGTGTTAATCTATTGGCGTTGTGAGTGTCACAACAAGGGAGGCAACTCCTGCTACATAACCTCCCGCCAGAATTTTAGAATATAAAAATCGAATGAAATATGTATGCAGCAGGTTGGCGAGAATGTTGTAACAGGCATGAAAATTACGACAAAAAAAATAATGTTTGCAAAAATCAATGATAGATATCAAGGTAGCCAACCGCTCTTGGCCAGAGAACGACTGGACATCTATCTATCCATCACCCAAAGATACAATGTAACAAAGTAAGAGAAGAGCTCAAAGTTCAAATGTACAAAATATAGTTCACAGGTGTGCAATCACATGACAGCAGGAAAGAAAGTGTGTTCCAGAGAATGAATGCAGGTGGTTTCTGTTCTGTGGTATATCGTGAAATTTCCAACCTCCGAATGGATTTTCTCACAGGAAGAGTGCTGCAAAAATAAATTCTCTGGCTTGTTCTGCTGGTTTTGGTTGTTGGTGAAGCTGTGTTGCTGTTGATGTTGTTGTCTCGCGGAGTGAGCGTATTCGGTGTTTAAATTCACAGTAAAAAAAAAAAATTTTTCAGAAAAAATGAGTTGCGCAAAGTGCTAGAAATAACAGCCGAAGTTGATGGTCGATGTTGAGAATGCGTTGACCTGGAAGGGTCAAGAGGCCAGCGACCAAAGAAATAAGCATTCTGAATAAATGCGCAGTTTTCAACGGCAAATTTACGTGGTAAATTTTTAAACCGGCAAATAGGAGAATATAGCTTAAGGCTGAAGAATCCTTGGCGAGAAACGTTATCTCTGGCGTGCGGCTATCTCTTTACTTTTATAGGGTTCTGACCGGAAGTTACAGAAAGGGTTCTACTTCCTGTCTAGATGGTGTTAATCTATTGGCGTGGTGAGTGTCACAACAAGGGAGGCAACTCCTGCTACAAATGTAAACAATTTCTCTGGCTGCTGGCTGTTGAGTGGTTTGGTGAGGTTTTTAATCTTAAATAACTGATTTTGACAAGTCCCAAGAAGGAACGAAACGTTCGTAAATCAACATTTAATGTAAAAATGTATTTGATATTTACTTTAATGAATAATTTGCCTTATGTGTAATTATTGTTTTTAGCACAATAGGATTTTGTATACATGCTTGTTTGGAAAATTCTTTCAAAGAAGTATGAAACATAGCTTTTGTATTGCTTATTATGATAAATTAGTCTATTCTGAGCTGTTTTTAACTTCTCCACCTATCTTTCTAATTGTTTATATTGTTTTTGTATAAATGATATCTTTTTCATATATATATATATATATATATATATATATATATATATACAGTATATATATATATATATATATATATATATATATATATATATATATATATATATATATATATATATATATATACAGTATATATATATATATATATATATATATATATAGATGAGATTCTACAGGACTAGAACTGTTTCATTTTTTAGAAATCATCGATGATTTCTAAAGAATTAAACAGTTCTAGTCCTGTAGAATCTCATCTATATTAAAACTTTTATACTCTGCTATGTATTGAGTACCTTACTTACCGTGGTTACCTCCGATTCAACCCGGAATAACGTATATATACATATACGGTTAGCTATACTCTGTGTTGTTCTCCTGTCTCACTCGCTTTACGCGTTTCAATTGTCCTAATAACTTATTTTGGTTATTATTGCACCGACGTGAAGTATATGATTTTTAATGCAATGAAATATCGATGATCGTCGGCAAATCACTGATGAGGGACTCATTTTATTACATGTTATCCATGTGCTACCTGCAGTATTTTTCTCTATATTTTATTACATATATATATATATATATATATATATATATATATATATATATATATATATATATATATATATATATATATATATATAACGAAGGAAATGTGGTAAGGAACCAGGTGAACCATTACGCACCAAAGTACTCAATACTTAGGGTAGTAGAGTGGGTAATAGGAACCAGTAAGACCCCGACGGCTGAGCTCAAGCCGTTTCGACGGCTAATTCTGGACTAAATGAAAATTTATCCTGGTATTTAAATAGCCGAGCTTCTCAAGGGGTAATTCCATATATGGTCAAAGTGATTGTCAAAAGTCAGTAGTAATTCTGTGATTGCAAATTAGTAGGGGAGATGGTGGCTAAACCTGCCAGTAGGAGAAAAGGGGGGGGGGGGTGGAGTAGACCCAATCATGCGTTGGTAGTGCCATCTACAGCTGGGCATGAGGTCAAAGAAGATACTGGGGAGGGGGAGGGGGAGGAAGTCGAAACGGTAGATAGAACAATGAGGGATAAAAAAATATATATGAAAGAAAAAATACTGAGAGTGATGAAAAGCGAATAAGTGTAAAGAAAAAAGAGTATAAAAGCAAGTTCTACGACCTAAGTCTCTAGCTATTGTTAGGCTAGATAAATAAATAAAGAAAGAAATAAAGAAATAAAGAAATAACGAAATAAGTAAATAAACTAGGTGGGACGGAATAGGCAAGGACCCTTTTAAGAGGTATAAGTACGTAAATCATACGGTGACGGGTCAACAAATGGGGCCAAAATACTAAAGAAACTACCACGAAATAAATAATAAAGGTTTCTATCCCGGGCACAAGGCCAGCAACCACCCAGTGCAGCAAAGTAAACTAGTACGAGATAATAATTCTGAGTCCCGAAAAAAAAAATACTAATGCTAACTCTAAAGGTACCGCCGCGCTACAAAAGATCTTATACAAGCTACATGAAAGTTCGTACGAAGTAAAGGTAGAAAACGGAAAAATAAATTCAGAATCCACCCCGCCCAAAAGAAAAGAGAAGAAAGAAATACTGAAACGAGAAAATAAGGCATAAGTGCCACTAAGAAATATAGAAGGCACGGAAAATAGTGGGAGCGGTCGGAAAAGGGGGCAAGTATCCGAGGTCTAACACAACTGCTAAAAAAGCGGAGTCCGCCAAATCTATCATAGACTAGGGGAGGGGTGGGGGTACTGAGGCTACAAGGGGCCAAAGGGCAGCCTCGGGTGGGCGAGAAAAGACGCCGACAAAGAAGAAGAACTGGGGTAGAAGGACTAAGGAGGGAAGGGGGAAGAAGGAAATAAAGGAAGCGATAAAAGAATAAAGAACTTTTTATTGGAAGATGGACGTTAAACGATGATGATGATAAATATATATATATATATATAAACGGAAAAAAATGAAACGAAGTTTCATTTCCCACACTTAGTACGACTTAAATATAAGTATGTACACGTACATACATATATGTATACAGACGTACAGTAGTATGTATATATATATACATACATGCACACATATATATATATGTACGTATGGATTCACCGAACATTTATTATAATGCTCGGTGTGTTTGTAAACAAACATCCTGTATTAAGCCGTAGTGTCTAGCAACCATCGTTGCTCGTTTGTTCAACACTGACAAAGGAACGCTGTACTAGTTTCAAGCTTATTAGCTATCGTCAGCAACGTATGCCTTCCTGCCAGATTGTTGAACGTATATACTTACCTTATGCATATTAACGGCTGAGTAGCTCAATTTGCATATCGGGTGGGTTAATCGGCCGGGTGCACCAAAAACGATATATGTATGTACGTGTACATACTTATATATATATATATATATATATATATATATATATATATATAAGTGAAATAATTCCGTCGGAAAAGTCCAGGAAAAAAGAGTGCTCTATGTAGGTAACAG
>OZ024743.1:317548767-317561267 GCA_964016885.1 Eledone cirrhosa | reverse complement strand
TGTATATATATATATGTAGGAGGTGAGTTTTATTGTAGCACAATAAAGCAATGCAAATGTCGGGTAAGAAGCACTCAACAGTTTATAGGACTGGAGTATAAATAATATAAAATCAAAAGATGGTTAAAAGAGCTCCATGTATTTTATTATGCGCATTTCAAAAACAGATATCATTATGGGATGATATTTGCGTTCTCATCAGGTAAAATAGGGTGACATGATATGAAGTCTAAAAAAACACTTGCGAGTAGTGAAATGTTAAATCAACATATGAAAAATAAAATAAGAGGGATATATGAGATTGGAAAAAAGGAAAGGAAGGGGGGAAAGAAAAGGTAAGGAAGAGGAAGGAAAAATATGGATAGAAGAAAAAAATATAATAATAAGGAAAGGATGACAGAGGAGGAGTATAAGAAGGAAGGATGAGAGAGGAGGAGAAAATGAGTGAGAGAGAGAGAGGGATAACCTTTAATACTGAGAAACACTGTCTCACAGAGAAAAAAAAAAACCGTTGTAAGATAATACATTTAAAAAAATTAAGAAATTAAAAGTTAATGAGGTTTATGAATGGTGATGCTTATGATTAAAGAAAAAGGAATTAAGAATACTATTTATTTAAGGTTTATATATTGAGGGGTTTAATAAGATGTGCGAAAAGGAATTTATTAAAATGTATTATTAAAATAAAATATATTAAGAAGATAAGGTGAATGAAGATTAGGTTAAATGAATTATGAACTTAGAGGAATTAATTAAGGTCCAAGTTTGTTTCTATATATTGTAATAGGAAAAAGTAGATTTAATACGAGCATGGAAGGAGAGAAGAAAGAAAAAAATCAAGGAAGAAAAATATATAACGTCAACACTGAGCGTCATAATGATAACAATAGTAGGCCCGACGTCAATGTTAACTCTAGGCTAGATTCCGTAAATTTAAATACGACGTCAAACGTAACTTTGTCGAATGTTCATAATACCAATCTAAATCAGGAAATTTTAGCACCTATCGTAAGTAACTTCTCCAATCAATTCCTTCTATAAATAATACTGGGTCACTTTCTAATAACTCTGGCAATTTCTCTAATTGTAATTGCAATTGCCCTGTTAGAACTAAATCTCCTCTTAGTAACCAATGTCTTGATAAAAATTTAGTGTATGAATGTAAGGTTATTACTGGTACTAATTCTTTTACTTATTTTGGTTCCACTTCCACTTCCTTTAAGGCAAGATTTTATAATCACATATCTTCTTTTAAATACCAACTTAAAAGAACTAACACAGCACTCTCAGAACTCATATGGTCCTTAAAGGACAAAAATATTAACTACATTTCTTGAAGAAAGGTTTGCAACGCCTCTCCTTACCTTAATTCTTTCCTATCCAGAACATGTAATCTCTGCCTAGCGGAGAAATTTACCATTATCTCTAATTTTAATTCTATAATAAATAGACGTACGGATTTATTTTCGCTCTGCTTGCATAAATCCCATAGAACTTTCCATAAAGTATATAGCTAATATCTTACTACCTAATTAGTTTAAAATCTTTTTTTCTCAAACACTTTTATAATTTTTACAAATATACCCATCTTTCTACCTTATTTCAGTAAGAAACAATTATACAATATTATTCATATAAAGTACCAGTAATGCACTGGATAATTGCTGGCCTTGTACCTAAAGTAGAAACAATTATTCATACTATGTCGTTAGCGGTCCCCTAATTTTCTTCTTTTTTAATTTCTAATCTTTAATCTGCAACTTTTATTCTTAATTCATCTTATAACTCACTATAGCATTTTCCTTATATTCTCAGCCATACACAGTTTTATATTTAACTAGCAGAATGGCCCGGCGTTGCTCGGGATTTGCTATAGGGTTCTTATATATTTGATATATATTTATCCTTATCGAACCTCGTGAAATAAATACGTTTGTTTATATTTTGTTATTGTGTATGCAAAAATATCTGTCCATAAATATATAATTATATATATATATTAAAATAACAGACTAAAGTTTAACCAAAGAATCACTGCTTTCACCCTTAACGGGATATTCTACCTAAAAGCAGTATGAAGTACATACACTAAGACTAATTGATGTAATCTTTGGCTTTGTTTGTTTATATTTTGTTTTTGTGTATGCAAAAATATCTGTACACGAATATCTATATTAAAATAACATATTAATGTTTAAGCAAAGAATCGCTGCTTTCAACCTTAACGGGATCTTCTTAAACTAAAAAAATCAATCTGGAAAACAGGAAGACGATACTTTGGTTCGTGAAGACGTTCCCTGGCATAAGAATATATATACACACACACACTGATCGCGTCATAATGACGTAATGCAGACAGTCAGGCATACAGACAGATATTATGAAGGCGCGACGTCATATCTATGTATCTATCTAAAAAGAGAAAGTCTAAGAGAAAGAGAAAGAGATCGTTAACTCATAAGGGAAGCAGACGACATATACACATGTATATAAATATATATAATAATAATAATCATAATAATATATATATATATATATATATATATATATATATATATATATATATATATATATATACACGCGTTTATACAGACACATATACATATGGCAAAGTCACACACGCATATGTGCACATACACACACTCACATGTTAATAGATTTTACTCTTATTGGAACGCTCACACACACACACGCACACATGTTAATAGTTATACGTCATGTATCTTTGACAATATCAAAAGACAGCGTCTTTCACTCTCTCTCTCCCTCCCGCTATCCCCCTCTTGTAGTCTGTCTCTTTCTTTCACTCTCACTCTCTCTCTCTCTTTGTAACTTACATTCTATCGAAAAACGCTGTGACGAATGGGAGAAGGAGGAAGAGGAGAAAAAAGCCACTTCGTCACTTCGCCTCACCGTTTCTTTCTCTCCCCTCTCACTCCCTCATTATGTAGAGACATTGGTCACTTCACTAATTCGATCCCTAGGACAGAATAATTTGAATTTTTTTTTGCTCAAAACACTTCCAGGGTCATATTTATTACACGTGTAAAGTTTGAAAAACAACCGTTGGGTACTTTTCGAGTTTTAGGGAAACAGACACACAGACATCCTCTGTTTTATATATATAGATATATACTAATATTACCATTAGAGACATTTTGTAAATATATTTTTTGACGTTATATATTTTTTCTTCCTTGAATTTCTTCTTTCTTCTCTCCTTCCATGCTCGTATTAAATCTATTATTTACTTTTTCCTAATATAATATATAGAAACAAACTTGGACCTTAATTAATTCCTCTAAGTTCATAATTCATTTAACCTTATCTTCATTCTCCTTATCTTCTTAATATATTTTATTTTAATAATACATTTTAATAAATTCCTTTTCGCACATCTTATTAAACCCTTCAATATATAAACCTTAAATAAATAGTATCCTTAATTCCTTTTTCTTTAATCATAAGCATCACCATTCATAAACCTCATTAACTTTTAATTTCTTAAATATTTTAAATTATGTATTATCTTAAAACGGTTTTTTTTAAATTTTTCTCTGTGAGACAGTGTTTTTCAATATTAAAGGTTATCCCTCTCTCTCTCTCTCTCTCTCACTCATTTTTTCCTCCTCTCTCGCCCTTCCTTCTTATACTCCTCCTCCGTCATCCTTTCCTTATTATTATATTTTTTTCTTCTATCTATATTTTTCCTTCCTCTTCCTTACCTTTTCTTTCCTCCTTCCTTTCCTTTTTTCCAATCTCATATATCCCTCTTATTTTATTTTTCCTATGTTGATTTAACACTTCACTGCTCGCAAGTGTTTTTTTAGGCTTCATATCATGTCTCCCTATTTTACCTGATGAGAACGCAAATATTATCCCATGATCATATTTGTTTTTGAAATGCGCATAATAAAATACATGGAGCTCTTTTAACCATCTTTTGATTTTATATTATGTATATATATATATATATATATATATATATATATATATTTATATATATGTATATATATATATGTATATAAATATATGTATATATATATATATGTATATAAATATATATATATACATATATATATAAAAATATATATATATAAATATATATATATACATATATATATATATATATATATATATATATATATATATATATATATATATATATATACATACATATATATATATATCTAAGGCGGGTAAAATTCCCGAGATCCATGGACGAGTTCTCTCCAGCGGTCTCTGTCCCTCATTATCGCTGCCATGTCCTGCGTCTCCAACTGACCAGTGTCTGTCCTTAGGGCATCAACATACGTTAACCTTGGTCTTCCCCTTCTAGTGTGTCCATGTAGGGGCTCCCAGAGGAGCACTGAGTGCAATGTCAACTCTGGATGTCGGTGAGCATGTCCAGCTAACCTCAGTCTCCTCTGTGTTACTTTTGAGCTGACTTTTGGGATGCTCCCATACAGCTCTGAGTTTTTCAACCTCTGTGTATACTGATTAATGTTCAGAGCCATCCTCAGCATTCTCGTGTAGCACCCATCCACCATCTGAGTGACAAATACAGTGAAGGAGGCAGAGGATTTGATGCGGGAGGTTGAGACTGTGTCGATGAGTGTGGGGCTGAGAATGAATGAGACTAAAACAAAATATCTGGTAGAGAATGTTGAGAAGCCAGAGGGGATCACTAATGTAGGCGGGAAGCCGCTAGAATTGGTCGAGGGCTTCCTGTATTTGGGAGCAAAGATTGGGAATACGGAAGATGATGTGGTTGAGAGAAAGAGCAAGGCCTGGGCGCCGTGCCACAGCTTGAGATCGGTGTGGAAGTCGGACCTTCGTAGAGACCTGAAAATCCGCCTCTTCATTGCTGTAGTGGAGTCTGTGCTGCTGTATGGGTCTGAGACTTGGACACTGACCAAGAAACATATATATATACATATATATATATATATACATATATATAAATATATATATATACATACATATATATATATATATACATATATATAAATATATATATATACATATATATATATATATGTATATATATATATGTATATATATATATTTATATATATATGTATATATATATATGTGTATATATATATATATATGTATATATATATATTTATATATATGTATGTATATATATATTTATATATATGTATATATATATATATATATATATATATATATATATATATATATATATATATATATATATATATATATATATATATATATATATATATATATATATATATATATTTATTAATATAACAGATTAAAGTTTAAGCAAAGAATCGCTGCTTTCACCCTTTACGGGATCTTCTGAAACTAACAAAGTCAATCTGTAAACGCAGAAGTGGATATTTCAAAAAACGTTGTAACCGGAGGAAGACAGGAAGACGATACTTTGGTACGTGGACACGTTCGCTGGCAAAGAACGGGAAAAAACGAATAAGGTACGTCATTAATAGGAGCGGTGAAAAACAATTACGCGCAAAGACAGAACCACGTTTATGGTATAAAAGAGGTCGTAGACTGATATTCTATTAGGTGGTTCATAGAGACGTTCTCTGGCAATGAACGAAAAAAACGAAGATAATACGTCATATGTGGACCATAGAGAACAATAGCACGCAAAGACAAAACCACGTAAATGGTATAGCAGAAGTCGTAGACTAAAATTCTAACTAGGACACCGAATGAATCTCCGCTACAGAGTTAAGAACAAAGTAAATAAATACAATACAGAAGTAATAGAAATAAATAAATACATACACGCAAACAAATACGTACATACACAAGCATACGCAAAAACACTTACCATAGGTATACAAAACCACGCACATATAAATATGTGTGTGTGTGTGTGTATGCGTGTATACAAATAAATAAATAAATAATTATATAAACGTATATAAATAAATAAATACGTAAATAACAAGCGCACACACATACCTACATGTAAATACACGAATGTTCGGAGACGTAAGTCAACCAAAACATGAAGTACACATATACACACACCCTACATACGTACGAACCTGCATACTCACACAGACACAAAACTCCCGTATACACATAGCCAAACCATATGTACCAGAATAAAAAAAATAAAAAAAGTTTATACGCCATAACATAAACAATCAAATATACGTACGAGAAGGTATACGTACCTTCACGAAACATACGGGTAATATATACTTACCTATGCAAATAAGTAATGGTATAAACAAAACATATACTTAGCTCCCACATCAAGACGTAACATATCCACGTATAGATCGTACTATCCATTAGGGTATAACGTGGGGCTGTAATACAGGAAAGTTTTGTGCAATTTATGTTTACAAGCCGAAATTGCCTCAGATTTTTTGTTTAAGATGTGGTCTGTGGCGTATAGTATTTCCAGGGCCTCAGCGGCGCAGAGGTCACAAGGTCTTTTATTTCCGTTATACGATCTAGCCCTAGCTAGGATCTCCCAGTGTAACTTATATTGGGTGTGGTTGTCTTTTAGATTCCAGATATAAGCTGAAAGTGACGTCATATTCCTTCTTAGAGGGTAACGAAAAGAATGGGTATGCGTGTAAAGACGCTGCTTGAATCTATTGGCGGTTAACCCTATGTAGGCCCTACGGGACGTGGGTGTTACAACCTTACATTTGTAGACAATGTTACTAGAGAGGCAATTCCCGGATAGAGGGCAATCAACCCGATTCCTACAATTACAGTTAGTACTAACTACAGGGTTGCACGTGTTCCTACGGTTAGGTAATTTAGCTAAATTTGAAGCTGTGATGTTATGTGCAAGGTTAGGAGTCGTAGAGTAAGAAATTTTAATAGTATTTCAATTAAAAATTTTACTATATTTATGTGTAAGGGGAAAATGCTTCGTAATAAGGGAAAGAAAGATCTTAGCTAATGGTGTGGCCACCTCCATATTATATGGTGGGTTATACCAACAAATGCGACGGGATCTATTTCTTCTAGGTCTATTTTCGTACTCTGTATATGCTACCTTATCGACAAATCCACTTCGAGCAAGAGCTTCATTGTAATAAGTGGAATGGTCGTTGAAAATACGCTCGTTGGTGGAAAGAGGGGAAAGCCCCAACGAAACATTTCTTACCAGGTTCTTGGTTATGCTGGCAGGATGGTTGGAATGCTTACTTATGTAATTAAGCGTATCATTCGGCTTTCTATACGGGTAATACAACCCATTCAATAAATTGAGGGTAACGTCAAGGTAATTAACGACCGAGAGATTGGCCTCAACCTGTATAGAGAGGTTGAAGCCTTTAAAGAAGGCTGTGAGTTCTTTTCTGAACCTGTCGCAAGCACGAGGTCCGCACTTAGTCATGGTCAAAAGACCATCGTCACGGTACAAACCACCGCCCGCGTTGGGGAATTCGTCCTTGATAGAGAAAAGAAGGAAAAGGCCGATAAGATTAGTAACCTCCGCAGAATCACTAGCGCCCATGCTCACGTCGAATGGGGTGCTATGGGATTTTTTAATCCAAATAGAGTCGTCGAAATTAATCACCGACTTTCGGGCATTGAGGATGACATCAACTTCAAAATCCTTAACCACTGTGAGTGTTTTAGCGAAATTGATAGCTCTAAGGAGAATTGGTAAAGTGATGGAGGAGTAGTAATTGTTGATGTCGAATTGGATAAAACGGCAATGTTCCTTGTTACATATGCCGTTGAACCAATCAATCACCGCGAAAGAATTGTTCCACAGTGCAAGAGGGGCCAAACTTCTAATTTCAGGTATAATTCTATCAAGAATCGTTTTACTAAGTCTACCTAAATCGGACTTCGTAGGGTTAATAAGCCGAATAGGGGGGTTGTTCGGAAAATTGGATTTGTGATCCTTCAGGGTAAAGTGGGGAGAAATAGGGTCCAGAGGTTCGGTCCGGTCCAGGATGTTGAGATCAGATGTGATTTTAAACCCAGCATCGTTGATTTCATTGATGACGCACCGATTAGTTTTACGGTAATCCTTAGTTACAGCATTATGTAGTAGTTGATGGTAAGTACTGCGTTCCACTTGATATAGGTTGCCAGTTTTGTCGGAATGGACGTGCACGGCATTAGAATCCTTAATAGAACGAATTCTATTCTTCAGGTCTTGCTGGAAGGAATTGCTCCTATTCAGAAATTTGATACTCCGACTGAGTTCCAAGACATCATTTTCGAAGGGTAGCAATGCTGGGTTACACGGGGGGTTATTATAGGTTTTAAATCCACATTTATCCTGTTTGTTGTCTGCTTTTTGCGGGTTATCGAAATAAAAGGCACGCCAACGCAACCTTTTAATGAACGCGTCTGTTTTCTGTATCAGGAGTTTTAGGTATGATTTCCTGCTTGGTACGGGTATGTTCTTTGTAGAAATATTCAGATGTTGTTTCTGCATGATGAATATAAGTCAGTAGAGTGCTCAACCGAGGGAGCTAAATATTAATAATAATAAATTTCAAGACTAAAATCCAAAGAGGGCTCGATAAGGATAAATATATATCAAATATATAAGAACCGTAGAGCAAATATTTATTAAAATAACAGATTAAAGTTTAAGCAAAGAATCGCTCCAATTTTCCGAACAACCCCTCTATTCGGCTTATTAACCTTACGAAGTCCGATTTAGGTAGACTTAGTAAAACGATTCTTGATAGAATTATACCTGAAATCAGAAGATTGGCCCCTCTTGCACTGTGGAACAATTCTTTCGCGGTGATTGATTGGTTCAACGGCATATGTAACAAGGAACATTGCCGTTTTATCCAATTCGACATCAACAATTACTACTCCTCCATCACTTTACCAATTCTCCTTAGAGCTATCAATTTCGCTAAAACACTCACAGTGGTTAAGGATTTCGAAGTTGATGTCATCCTCAATGCCCGAAAGTCGGTGATTAATTTCGACGACTCTATTTGGATTAAAAAATCTCATAGCACCCCATTCGACGTGAGCATGGGCGCTAGTGATTCTGCGGAGGTTACTAATCTTATCGACCTTTTCCTTCTTTTCTCTATCAAGAACGAATTCCCCAACGCGGGCGGTGGTTTGTACCGTGACGATGGTCTTTTGACCATGACTAAGTGCGGACCTCGTGCTTTCGACAGGTTCAGAAAAGAACTCACAGCCTTCTTTAAAGGCTTCAACCTCTCTATACAGGTTGAGGCCAATCTCTCGGTCGTTAATTACCTTGACGTTACCCTCAATTTATTGAATGGGTTGTATTACTCGTATAGAAAGCCGAATGATACGCTTAATTACATAAGTAAGCATTCCAACCATCCTGCCAGCATAACCAAGAACCTGGTAAGAAACGTTTCGTTGAGGCTTTCCCCTCTTTCCACCAACGAGCGTATTTTCAACGACCACTCCACTTATTACAATGAAGCTCTTGCTCGAAGTGGATTTGTCGATAAGGTAGCATATACAGAGTACGAAAATAGACCTAGAAGAAATAGATCCCGTCGCATTTGTTGGTATAACCCACCATATAATATGGAGGTGGCCACACCATTAGCTAAGATCTTTCTTTCCCTTATTACGAAGCATTTTCCCCCTACACATAAATATAGTAAAATTTTTAATTGAAATACTATTAAAATTTCTTACTCTACGACTCCTAACCTTGCACATAACATCACAGCTTCAAATTTAGCTAAACTACCTAGCCGTAGGAACACGTGCAACCCTGTAGTTAGTACTAACTGTAATTGTAGGAATCGGGCTGAATGCCCCTATCCGGGAATTGCCTCTCTAGTAACATTGTCTACAAATGTAAGGTTGTAACACCCACGTCCCGTAGGGCCTACATAGGGTTAACCGCCAATAGATTCAAGCAGCGTCTTTACACGCATACCCATTCTTTTCGTTACCCTCTAAGAAGGAATATGACGTTACTTTCAGCTTATATATGGAGTCTAAAAGACAACCACACCCAATATAAGTTACACTGGGAGATCCTAGCTAGGGCTAGATCGTATAACGGAAATAAAAGACCTTGTGACCTCTGCGCCGCTGAGGCCCTGGAAATACTATACGCCACAGACCACATCTTAAACAAAAAATCTGAGGCAATTTCGGCTTGTAAACATAAATTGCACAAAACTTTCCTGTATTACAGCCCCACGTTATACCCTAATGGATAGTACGATCTATACGTGGATATGTTACGTCTTGATGTGGGAGCTAAGTATATGTTTTGTTTATACCATTACTTATTTGCATAGGTAAGTATATATTACCCGTATGTTTCGTGAAGGTACGTATACCTTCTCGTACGTATATTTGATTGTTTATGTTATGGCGTATAAACTTTTTTTATTTTTTTTATTCTGGTACATATGGTTTGGCTATGTGTATACGGGAGTTTTGTGTCTGTGTGAGTATGCAGGTTCGTACGTATGTAGGGTGTGTGTATATGTGTACTTCATGTTTTGGTTGACTTACGTCTCCGAACATTCGTGTATTTACATGTAGGTATGTGTGTGCGCTTGTTATTTACGTATTTATTTATTTATATACGTTTATATAATTATTTATTTATTTATTTGTATACACGCATACACACACACACACACATATTTATATGTGCGTGGTTTTGTATACCTATGGTAAGTGTTTTTGCGTATGCTTGTGTATGTACGTATTTGTTTGCGTGTATGTATTTATTTATTTCTATTACTTCTGTATTGTATTTATTTACTTTGTTCTTAACTCTGTAGCGGAGATTCATTCGGTGTCCTAGTTAGAATTTTAGTCTACGACTTCTGCTATACCATTTACGTGGTTTTGTCTTTGCGTGCTATTGTTCTCTATGGTCCACATATGACGTATTATCTTCGTTTTTTTCGTTCATTGCCAGAGAACGTCTCTATGAACCACCTAAGAGAACTTTAGTCTACGACCTCTTTTATACCATAAACGTGGTTCTGTCTTTGCGCGTAATTGTTTTTCACCGCTCCTATTAATGACGTATCTTATTCGTTTTTTCCCGTTCTTTGCCAGCGAACGTGTCCACGAACCAAAGTATCGTCTTCCTGTCTTCCTCCGGCTGCAACGTTTTTTGAAATATCCACTTCTGCGTTTACAGATTGACTTTGTTAGTTTCAGAAGATCCCGTTAAGGGTGAAAGCAGCGATTCTTTGCTTAAACCTTAATATGTTATTTTAATAAATATTTGCTCTACGGTTCTTATATATTTGATATATATTTATCCTTATCGAGCCCTCTTTGGATTATATATATATATATATATATATATATATATATATATATATATATATATATATATATATATATATATATATATATATGTATATATATATGTATATATATACATATATATATAATGGAAAATTTGAACAGG
Source organism: Eledone cirrhosa (assembly GCA_964016885.1). NCBI lineage: Eukaryota > Metazoa > Mollusca > Cephalopoda > Octopoda > Eledonidae > Eledone > Eledone cirrhosa. The sequence continues at coordinate 317,549,872 of OZ024743.1, read as the reverse complement.
AACAAAACAGAGAGGCAGTACAACGAATGTTTATTAATTTCACGCTCTTGAGAGTGGGGTGGTGGTGGGGAACGACGTTTCGGGCATAAGCCCTTCTTCAGGTGAAAAATGTGTGGGAAGAGAGTTCAAAGGGTGTGTAGGGGTGTGGTGGAGAGACATATAGCAAAAAGGGCGTGGAGGAAACGGTGCTAATGAAAATAAAAATAAAAACATGATCAAAATAAAATTAAAATGGTGTAAAACAGGTGATGGAAGGATGTGGGACGTGTAGGGGTGGTGGCGGGTGGAGTGGGGAGAGGGAGACGGGGTGTCCGAGCGCGGAGGGCTGAAGGTGGTGTGTGTGTGTAGGTGTACGTGTGTGTGTGTGTGTGTCTGTGTATGTGAAAGCTAGGGTTGGGGGAAGAACGGGGTTGCATGTTCAGGAAGAGGTGTGTGTGGGGTGGGGTGTAGGTCGGAGTATGTGTGCGTGTGTGGATAGAGGGGTGGGGGGAGAGGAATCCGGAGGCTGAATGTGTAAATATGTGGCGGAACGCAAGTGTGTGTGGTGTTTAAGCGTGTTGTGTGTGTAGGTGGCGTGTGGGAAAAAAATTGTTTGGGGTGTGTGTGTGGGTGAGTCATGAAGGTGATTCCGTAAGAAGATGTGGTGGAAAGGTTGGTAAAATCCTAGGATGGTAGTTGATTCCGCGGTCAAGGTCCACATACGAGGAATCCGTGAATAGATGGTCGGAAGAGAGGAGATGTGGGGTGCGCGCGCAACAGGAAGTGGTCAAGGCAGTAGGAGTGCTGTGTGTCTGTGTGTGCTGGGAGGTGGTCAGAGGGCATAGCAGCAGTAGGGTGGAATGGTAAAGGGGCGAGGATGGGTAGGTGTGAAAGTAGTGAGTGAGGTGGGGGGTGTATATTAGTAGAGGTGTTAGTGGGATGAGTGAGTGTTGGAGAAAGGGTGTGGGGGTCAATGGAGGGAGTGCGGTGTACTGGTGTGTGTGTAGTTTGATGAAGGGGGTGTTAGTATACAGGAGGTGGAGAAAGGGTTGAATGCGGGTGTGAGTGGGGGTCATTGGTGGTAGGGTGCGTAGAGTTGGTGGTGTAAGAGGGTGTGTGTGTACGT
>OZ024743.1:317533767-317543767 GCA_964016885.1 Eledone cirrhosa | reverse complement strand
CTCCACCACCCTCACCCCACGCCCCTGCACACCCACCCACCCTATCCCCTTCCCCATCACCTACCACCCCACCATCCTACCCCACCACCGCACCATCCTCCGCCTTTTCCGACGCCTCCAGTCCGACTCCTCCACGTCCCCCATCTTACCTCCCCCTCTTTCAAACGCGCGCGTAATCTCCACTCCATCCTCGTCCGCAGCTCCCTACCCTCCAACCCAGCTCTTCTCCCCCCCCCGGTTCCCTTCCTTGCTCCCACATCACCAACACACCACCTTCCAAGGTCCCAATGGCCACTCTCTCTCTGTCAGGGACGCCTTCCGCTGCACCTCCTCCAAACTCGTCTACGGACAGACTGGACGTCGCCTGGCGGATAGGAGCACGGAGCATTTCCGCGATATTCGTCTCGACGGGAGTTCCCCATCGCCCGCCACTTTGGCTCCCCTGGACATTCCGCCCACCACCTCACAGTCGGTAGCCTGACCCAATGCCATGGGACACCCGCCACCCGCCTCAAGGTCGAACATCACACCATCTTCACCCTACAGACCCACACATACCCCGGCCTGAACTCCCCACCCCTATTCCTTTAGCCTTCGACCGACCGACCCCCCCCCCCCACACACATTCCCCACTAACACACTCCTCAGTTTCACCGCCCCCACCTGGATGACCCACCCTACAAGTAATAATACTAACATCCCCACCCCTACCCCTAGCACCCGCGGACCCACACTCCCCACACCCACCTGTACATATATACATGCACTCACACTATCCACACACCCTATAACTACCATTAACCCCAACCCACACATCCACATCTGACCACCCCCACAACTAATATTGCTAACATCCCCCAACCTACCTTCCCCCTCACCTACATACACGAACACACACCATCACATACACCCACCCACACCTACGTACACACCGATACACTACCCACTCCACACACCGAACCACCACTAACCCCCACTTACACACCCGCATTCAACCCCCTCCCCACCATCATTAATACTAACACCCTCTCTACCACACACACACACTCATATCCAAACACGCACACTACACTCCCTCCGCCGTCCCCAACACGCTTTCTCTCCCTCTCTCTCTCCCCGCTCCACCTACACCCCCTCACACACACATCCCACTAACACCTCCACTAATATACACACCATCTCCCCACACCACCACCTTCTCCCTCCACCTTTCACACCTACCCATCCTCTCCCCTTTCCACCACACCTCCGCACACACAGACACACTGGTATCTCTGGTTGTCGTACCATGAGGTGGCTTTCCCTATCTTATGTTTAGTCCTATCTAAGCTATTCCATGATTTGCTCCTGTATAATGGGCAAATTCCTTTCATGTCCAGTTCTATGAGGGTCTTATACTTCTCCGTGGCTCCTTTGTATACTCTGATTCTGTCTCTTTGGTTGTAGCCAGAGAACTGCATGCGGTTGATGAAGTGTCGGATGTGTCTTTCCATTTCTGTTGGGTCGCACATGTGGGACACGTTCTTCATCACTCGTACTAAGTCTGCGATCAGAATATTAAACTTAGCACTACTGGACATTGCTGAGTTTTTGAGTATCAGGTATTTGGAGGACATGGGTTTAGCGTAGTGTGAGTGGAGAATTTGGGCCCTCTCGTCTATAATGTTAATCCAGAGTTCCATGTCTAATACAGGTAGTCTACTGTTAGGATGTTTGGAAGGGTAGTCGATACTTACAGTTATACTCTGGTGTATGGAGTTAGCTATCTGCTGGATGCTTTCCATTGTGCTACATTCTAAATCATATTTGTTACTACTCTCTTGTTGGGGTGTCCTTATTACTATATTAATATCATCTACCTAACGAGAGTACATGATGAGGTCTATGGAGCTCCCATCAAGGAGATCTTTGAGTCTCCTTTCCCACCATACCATAGAAAGGTTGGCAACGTCACCAGCTATGCTGACACCAATGGCTGCTCCCTCATTTTGGGTGTAGATCATTTCGTTGAATTTGAATATGTGGCCCTTTAGGGTAGTTTTAATACTAATCACTATTGCATGCACGACCTATTTTTATAGTGGCATGAAATATCAACGAGTCTATAATCCCGCTTTTTCTAACGGCCTATTTATGTGTGGGTCACTTTAACAGCCTGTCTTCATGCATCGGGCAGAAAGCGACATATTTGCAAAAATACAAGGCTTTGTGCCTTGTGGTATGGAAATAGCTGTCTGAAGAGCTGATTCTTTCCATTGGAAATTCTCTGAATTTCCAATCTTTTGATAAGCGAAACCGCCGGTCACAGCACTAGAACGGGTGAATATTTAAATCGTATTTTAATTTATTTAAAAGTTTGTTTAATATTTACTTGCTCCGCTCATATATATATATATATATATATATATATATATATATATATATATATATATATATATATATATATATATATATATAAGTATGCATGTATACGTACATACATATATGTATACAGACGTACAGTAGCATGCACATATATATATATATATATATATATATATATATATATATATATATATATACATATATATATACATATGCATACAGGTACACATACATATATGCACGTATCAGTTTAGCGGCGCTTATTATAACGTCGCTTTGTTCGTTTGTAAACAAACTGAACAGCCTGAATTTATGCCATACGGTGTTAAGGCAACCACGTCACCTTTTTGTTCAACACTGACACAGGAACGATGTACTAGTTTCAAGCTTGTTAGCTATCATCAGCACCGTTTACCCATCTGCCAGATAGTTGAACGTTCGAAAGTATATACTTTCCTTATGAAAATTAACGGCTGAGCAGCCTAATTTGCATATTGAGTGAGTTAAATCGGTCAGGCATACCGAAAACGATAAATTGAAACAAAATGAAAACGAAATTTCATTTCTCACTCTTAGTATGGCACTTACTTAAATGTAAGTATGCATGTATACGTACATATATGTATACGTATACAGACGTACAGTAGCATGCACATATATATATATACATATATATATACATATGCATACAGGTACACATACATATATGCTGATGATAGCTAACAAGCTTGAAACTAGTACATCGTTCCTGTGTCAGTGTTGAACAAAAAGGTAACGTGGTTGCCTTAACACCGTATGGCATAAATTCAGGCTGTTCAGTTTGTTTACAAACGAACAAAGCGACGTTATAATAAGCGCCGCTAAACTGATACGTGCATATATGTATGTGTACCTGTATGCATATGTATATATATATGTATATATATATATATATGTGCATGCTACTGTACGTCTGTATACATATATGTATGTACGTATACATGCATACTTACATTTAAGTAAGTGCCATACTAAGAGTGAGAAATGAAATTTCGTTTTCATTTTGTTTCAATTTATCGTTTTCGGTATGCCTGACCGATTTAACTCACTCAATATGCAAATTAGGCTGCTCAGCCGTTAATTTTCATAAGGAAAGTATATACTTTCGAACGTTCAACTATCTGGCAGATGGGTAAACGGTGCTGATGATAGCTAACAAGCTTGAAACTAGTACATCGTTCCTGTGTCAGTGTTGAACAAAAAGGTGACGTGGTTGCCTTAACACCGTATGGCATAAATTCAGGCTGTTCAGTTTGTTTACAAACGAACAAAGCGACGTTATAATAAGCGCCGCTAAACTGATACGTGCATATATGTATGTGTACCTGTATGCATATGTATATATATATGTATATATATATATATATATATGTGCATGCTACTGTACGTCTGTATACATATATGTATGTACGTATACATGCATACTTACATTTAAGTAAGTGCCATACTAAGAGTGAGAAATGAAATTTCGTTTTCATTTTGTTTCAATTTATCGTTTTCGGTATGCCTGACCGATTTAACTCACTCAATATGCAAATTAGGCTGCTCAGCCGTTAATTTTCATAAGGAAAGTATATACTTTCGAACGTTCAACTATCTGGCAGATGGGTAAACGGTGCTGATGATAGCTAACAAGCTTGAAACTAGTACATCGTTCCTGTGTCAGTGTTGAACAAAAAGGTGACGTGGTTGCCTTAACACCGTATGGCATAAATTCAGGCTGTTCAGTTTGTTTACAAACGAACAAAGCGACGTTATAATAAGCGCCGCTAAACTGATACGTGCATATATGTATGTGTACCTGTATGCATATGTATATATATATATATATATATATATATATATGTGCATGCTACTGTACGTTAGTATACATATATGTATGTACGTATACATGCATACTTACATTTAAGTAAGTGCCATACTAAGAGTGAGAAATGAAATTTCGTTTTCATTTTGTTTCAATTTATATATATATATATATATATATATATATATAAAGAATTAATATATCTACCGACATATGTATACAGATGCATACCTACGCTAGCAGATATATATGTTTCGTCTTAGTAACTTTGTAGTTCTATGCAGGGGGATGCAGAACAATTATATGAAAGACATAACTAAGAAAGTTATGAAAATTGACTTACTTACTAAAATTTCACTCCAACGAATTAGTTTCTGTAAGGGGATAAATACAGTTACGTAATACCTGTAGAGAAGCCTTACGTCATCAGGGAGTCTATTCTCAGCTAAGCCACCAGGCAATGCGGGGACACTGGAAGCTTATATGACAATAATTCAGTGGATGGAAAAAAGCGAAAAAATCGAGCGGGGCTGGATTCTAAGCACTGAAAAATTCGCTGCCTCCTTGGTCAAGTGGCAAATTCAAAAGAATTAATCACGTGACACTGAGGTTAACCAGCTTGGAGTGGGGGTGCTATCAAGACAGAGCCTAGCTACTACTATCAGTCACAGTAGTAATTTGGCAAATTTTGCTCAACAAATAATTTGGAGAAGGATATAAAGAATTAATATATCTACCGACATATGTATACAGATGCATACCTACGCTAGCAGATATATATGTTTTGTCTTAGTAACTTTGTAGTTCTATGCAGGGGGATGCAGAACAATTATATGAAAGACGTAAATAAGAAAGTTATGAAAATTGACTTACTTACTAAAATTTCACTCCAACTAATTAGTTTCTGTAAGGGGATAAATACAGTTACGTAATACCTGTAGAGAAGCCTTACGTCATCAGGTAGTCTATTCTCAGCTAAGCCACCAGGCAATGCGGGGACACTGGAAGCTTATATAACAAATAATTCAGTGGATGGAAAAAAGCGAAAAAATCGAGCGGGGCTGGATTCTAAGCTCTGAAAAATTCGCTGCCTCCTTGGTCAAGTGGGAAATTCAAAACTTGACCAAGGAGGCAGCGAATTTTTCAGTGCTTAGAATCCATCCTCGCTCGATTTTTTCGCTTTTTACCATCCACTGAATTATTGTTATATAAGCTTCCAGTGTCCCCGCATTGCCTGGTGGCTTAGCTGAGAATAGACTCCCTGATGACGTAAGGCTTCTCTACAGGTATTACGTAACTGTATTTATCCCCTTACAGAAACTAATTAGTTGGAGTGAAATTTTAGTAAGTCAATTTTCATAACTTTCTTATTTACGTCTTTCATATATATATATATATATATATATATATATATATATATATATATATATATATATATATATATATTGGAATAAATGCTCTGAAATAGCGATATATATGTGAATATAGACATAGAATATTCGAAAATATTCTGTATGTTTATAATAAACATTTTGAAGACCTAATCGCTATAGAATAGAATACGTCACGTATTACAATTAGATTCTCGATAAAAGCAAGGGAAGTAATCTACGCGTTTCATTCTTGTTAGAAATCATCAGGACTACATATCCAGTGCTTTTATCGAGAATGACACAGCTAGAGACTTATAGAATACTTAGCTGTGTACAGGAACTGGTTTGAAAGAGCGGTTGCCGGTCCGGCAGAAATTAGAAATTGGAATAAATGCTCTGAAATAGCGATATATATGTGAATATAGACATAGAATATTCGAAAATATTCTGTATGTTTATAATAAACATTTTGAAGACCTAATCGCTATAGAATAGAATACGTCACGTATTACAATTAGATTCTCGATAAAAGCAAGGGAAGTAATCTACGCGTTTCATTCTTGTTAGAAATCATCAGGACTACATATCCAGTGCTTTTATCGAGAATGACACAGCTAGAGACTTATAGAATACTTAGCTGTGTACAGGAACTGGTTTGAAAGAGCGGTTGCCGGTCCGGCAGAAATTAGAAATTGGAATAAATGCTCTGAAATAGCGATATATATGTGAATATAGACATAGAATATTCGAAAATATTCTGTATGTTTATAATAAACATTTTGAAGACCTAATCGCTATAGAATAGAATACGTCACGTATTACAATTAGATTCTCGATAAAAGCAAGGGAAGTAATCTACGCGTTTCATTCTTGTTAGAAATCATCAGGACTACATATCCAGTGCTTTTATCGAGAATGACACAGCTAGAGACTTATAGAATACTTAGCTGTGTACAGGAACTGGTTTGAAAGAGCGGTTGCCGGTCCGGCAGAAATTAGAAATTGGAATAAATGCTCTGAAATAGCGATATATATGTGAATATAGACATAGAATATTCGAAAATATTCTGTATGTTTATAATAAACATTTTGAAGACCTAATCGCTATAGAATAGAATACGTCACGTATTACAATTAGATTCTCGATAAAAGCAAGGGAAGTAATCTACGCGTTTCATTCTTGTTAGAAATCATCAGGACTACATATCCAGTGCTTTTATCGAGAATGACACAGCTAGAGACTTATAGAATACTTAGCTGTGTACAGGAACTGGTTTGAAAGAGCGGTTGCCGGTCCGGCAGAAATTAGAAATTGGAATAAATGCTCTGAAATAGCGATATATATGTGAATATAGACATAGAATATTCGAAAATATTCTGTATGTTTATAATAAACATTTTGAAGACCTAATCGCTATAGAATAGAATACGTCACGTATTACAATTAGATTCTCGATAAAAGCAAGGGAAGTAATCTACGCGTTTCATTCTTGTTAGAAATCATCAGGACTACATATCCAGTGCTTTTATCGAGAATGACACAGCTAGAGACTTATAGAATACTTAGCTGTGTACAGGAACTGGTTTGAAAGAGCGGTTGCCGGTCCGGCAGAAATTAGAAATTGGAATAAATGCTCTGAAATAGCGATATATATGTGAATATAGACATAGAATATTCGAAAATATTCTGTATGTTTATAATAAACATTTTGAAGACCTAATCGCTATAGAATAGAATACGTCACGTATTACAATTAGATTCTCGATAAAAGCAAGGGAAGTAATCTACGCGTTTCATTCTTGTTAGAAATCATCAGGACTACATATCCAGTGCTTTTATCGAGAATGACACAGCTAGAGACTTATAGAATACTTAGCTGTGTACAGGAACTGGTTTGAAAGAGCGGTTTGAAAGAGCGATTAGGTCTTCAAAATGTTTATTATAAACATACAGAATATTTTCGAATATTCTATGTCTATATTCACATATATATCGCTATTTCAGAGCATTTATTCCAATTTCTAATTTCTGCCGGACCGGCAACCGCTCTTTCAAACCAGCTCCTGTACACAGCTAAGTATTCTATAAGTCTCTAGCTGTGTCATTCTCGATAAAAGCACTGGATATGTAGTCCTGATGATTTCTAACAAGAATGAAACGCGTAGATTACTTCCCTTGCTTTTATCGAGAATCTAATTGTAATACGTGACGTATTCTATTCTATAGCGATTAGGTCTTCAAAATGTTTATTATAAACATACAGAATATTTTCGAATATTCTATGTCTATATTCACATATATATCGCTATTTCAGAGCATTTATTCCAATTTCTAATTTCTGCCGGACCGGCAACCGCTCTTTCAAACCAGTTCCTGTACACAGCTAAGTATTCTATAAGTCTCTAGCTGTGTCATTCTCGATAAAAGCACTGGATATGTAGTCCTGATGATTTCTAACAAGAATGAAACGCGTAGATTACTTCCCTTGCTTTTATCGAGAATCTAATTGTAATACGTGACGTATTCTATTCTATAGCGATTAGGTCTTCAAAATGTTTATTATAAACATACAGAATATTTTCGAATATTCTATGTCTATATTCACATATATATCGCTATTTCAGAGCATTTATTCCAATTTCTAATTTCTGCCGGACCGGCAACCGCTCTTTCAAACCAGTTCCTGTACACAGCTAAGTATTCTATAAGTCTCTAGCTGTGTCATTCTCGATAAAAGCACTGGATATGTAGTCCTGATGATTTCTAACAAGAATGAAACGCGTAGATTACTTCCCTTGCTTTTATCGAGAATCTAATTGTAATACGTGACGTATTCTATTCTATAGCGATTAGGTCTTCAAAATGTTTATTATAAACATACAGAATATTTTCGAATATTCTATGTCTATATTCACATATATATCGCTATTTCAGAGCATTTATTCCAATTTCTAATTTCTGCCGGACCGGCAACCGCTCTTTCAAACCAGTTCCTGTACACAGCTAAGTATTCTATAAGTCTCTAGCTGTGTCATTCTCGATAAAAGCACTGGATATGTAGTCCTGATGATTTCTAACAAGAATGAAACGCGTAGATTACTTCCCTTGCTTTTATCGAGAATCTAATTGTAATACGTGACGTATTCTATTCTATAGCGATTAGGTCTTCAAAATGTTTATTATAAACATACAGAATATTTTCGAATATTCTATGTCTATATTCATATATATATATATATATATATATATATGTATATATATATATATATATATATATATATATATATATATGAGCGGAGCAAGTAAACATTAAACAAACTTTTAAATAAATTAAAATACGATTTAAATATTGCCCCGTTCTAGTGCTGTGACCGATATATATATATATATATATATATATATATATATATATATATATATATATATATATATATATATATATATATATATACAAATATGAAAAAGTTCTATTTAAAATTGTCGGGATACAACAAGTAAATATTTTATAACTGATATAAAGCACTCGACAAGTTTTTTGAGTAGATATACGATATTAAATAAATGGAAACTATATTTATAAAACCATATTTATTTAATTATACATATTTCAGGGATACCAAATTAAAATATGGTATGCTTTCATCAGACAAAATACAATATATAACCAGTTTTATAAATAATTTAGACGTACCCTATTACATGCAACCATTATTATTGGACAGCTTCCAATAATAATGGTTGCATCTAATAGGGTACGTCAAAATTATTTATAAAACTGGTTATATATTGTATGTTGTCTGATGAAGGCATACCATATTTTAATTTGGTATCCCTGAAATATGTATAATGAAATAAATGTGGTTTTATAAATATAGTTTCCATTTATTTAATATCGTATATACATATATATATATATATATATATATATATATATATATATATATATATATATATATATATATATATATATACATATATATATATATATATATATACATATATATATATATATATATATATATATATATATATATATATATATATATATATATATATATATATATATATATATATATATATATATATATGTATATATATATATATATATATTAGAAAGTGAGGTTTTTTTTTACAAAATAAAAATAACCGAGGTGTCCTACACGAGTGAAAGTATAAAGAAAAAGAGATGAAATCGAAAATGCAACTGTAGTCTTATTTTTTTTTTAAATATATATATTTATTTGGTTCCTTTACCTTTTTGTGAGAAAAACCACAGACCCTCCATCTCAACTCACCTTTTGGAAAGCAGAAGAACTGTGAAACCAGTAAAGGAACCAAATAAATATATATATATTTTTTTTAAATAAGACTCTAGTTGCATTTTCGATTTCATCTCTTTTTCTTTATATATATATA
>OZ024743.1:317526267-317528767 GCA_964016885.1 Eledone cirrhosa | reverse complement strand
CGTACTGCAAGGGGAATTCATTAGGCTTTGCCGTATTGGGATACCTGTGCACAAAAATGTATGTGCCCATCAGTGTGCAATGCATGTGTGCGTTTATGTATGTGTGTGTGTCGGCACGTTTATATCTATAGACATCAAAAGGTATGCAAATTTGTGTATATTTGTGTTGCACCATAGAACATGTGTGTTTACGTATGTCATTGTGTTTATATGTGGGTAGAGATGTGTGCTGATGTAGGTATGTATGTTGACGTGTGTATGTTGTGGGTTCGTCTTAGGGAGAAGTGTTTAGACGGGGTCCGTATTTGTTAATAAAATAAGATTCCTTGCTGATGCGCTGGGTGTGGGTGGCATTATCTTTAAATTTGTAGAGGGGAAAGATTCTGAAGTTGGGATGATTTTGGGCGGCACAGGTATCAATGTGTTCACTCAGTGGTATTTTCCTGTATTCCCGTATTTTAATTTGGGATCTATGGACAGTCATGCGTTGGCGGAGGCTGTTTTTGTTCTGGCCTATGTATTGTTCTCGACAACCTGAGCAAGTTAATACATATATTAGATTTTCCGATGCACATGTGAAATTGTGTTTTACTATAAAACGTTGTCCTTCTTTGAAATAGAATTCCGAACCCTCTATTAGGTTGATGCAAATGCCACAGTTGGGTCTATCGCATTTTTTTACTGTGGGTTTCGTTGTTGTGGTTGGCAGTACTTTGGCATGTGTTAGGATGTTTTTCATTGACTTAGATTGTCTTTTGCTCTTTATGATATCGTGTGTTCGTAGGATTTGGTTCATTCTATGGTCCTTTTTCAACACAGGGATGTTCTGGAGGATGGTGTCAAAGGCTTCATTGTTGAGGGGTTCTGTGTGGAGATGTATGGAAGAGCTTTTAGTTTCGGTTGATTTACTTTAGGGTGTCTTAGGTCCTGGGTACTGAGTTTTAGGGCACGTTGGATTCCATTGTCAATTAGTGATGCAGGGTAGTCCCTGCCTATGAGTGTGTCCTTTAGTTCTTGTAGCCGTAAGTAGCAGGTGTTTTTATTGGAGACTATAGTACAGATTCTCTTGGCTAAGTTGTAAGGAATATTAATTTTAACGTGTCTAGGGTGGCAAGAGTTGAAAGGAAGATATTGCTTGGAGCCTGTGGGCTTCTAGTATATGTCTGTTTCTATTTTTTGTTATGGATCTTAATGAGGATGTCGAGGAAGGGGAGTTGTTGATGGCTGTATTCCATCGTGAAGTTAATATTCGTGTTGAGCCTATTTATAAGGGTGTGAAATTCTTTAAGTTTCTCGATGTTTTCGTGCCAAAGGATGAAGCAGTCATCTAGATATCGCTTCCAGTTCCTTTCTATGTGTAAGTGGAGAGTGTTTTCAAATTTGTTTAGGACTTTAGTGTAGAGGGTGATTTCCAGGTATCCCATGACTAGGTTGGCATAAGTGGGGGCTGCTTTCGTTCCCATAGCGGTCCCAGATTTCTGCCTGTAGGGTTTGTTATTGAAAACGAAGTAATTGTTCTCCAAGATAAATTTGAGTCCCTCTATCACGAATTCTTTTTTGATGCGTTGTGGGAGTTCATTGTGGTAATTATCCAGCCAGAATTGGATAGCTTCTATTCCTAGGTTGTGGGGGATGTTGGAGTATAGGTTGACTACATCGAACGTCACTAGTAGGGTTTGTTCAGAAAGTGGCATATTAGGGAGGTGATTGAGCATATCTAGGTCGTCCCTTATATAGCTTTTGATGTGTTTGAGAAAAGGCTTGAGAAGGGTATCAATGAAGTTGCTAAGGCGGTGGGTTTCGCAAGCGGGGCCTGCTATTATAGGTCTTAATTTGAGATCATTGGGTGAGGGGACATTGATGACTATGTCTGTGGCTTCTTTGCATGCCTTACTTATTAATTCGCTTTTATGTACTTCAGGGATACCGTAGAAAAGGCTGGATTTACTTGTGAAGTCTGTGATGAAGCTGAATTCCTTGTTAGTGAGTCCTTCTTTGTATTGGTTGATCAGAGTTTTTAGGTTTCTCATAATTTTCTTTTGATTGTAGTGTTCAGCCTTTTCGTAGTATGTTTCGTTTTCCAAAGTGGAGAGCGCTAAGTTGATATAGAATTCTGTCTCCATTAGGACTACTGTACTCCCTTTATCAGCCTCTTTAATTGTAATGGTTCTGTCGGTTTTTAATCTATTTAATTCTTCCCATTCTTTCTTGTTGAGGTTTGGCTTGTGTTTTTGTCTGTGCAAGTGTTGGTAAGGGAAGTTTGTGATGTGTTCACAGAATTCGTCCAGGATTTTATTTCTACCTTTTGATGGGGTGTAATTGCTTCTATTTCTGGCTAATGATTCATCCTCATTGTACTGGTCGAATAGTTCTTCACTGAGTCGTAACTTTCTACAGAAGTCTGTGATGTCTTCCTTCATTTCATAGTAGTTAGGACGTAGTGGAGTCGGTGTGAATTTAAGACCTTTGGAGAGTAAGTTGATAAGGTTGTGTTGGTTCT
>OZ024743.1:317461267-317521267 GCA_964016885.1 Eledone cirrhosa | reverse complement strand
CATATATATATATATATATACATATCTATATATATAAATACATATATATATATATATACATATATATATATATATATATATATATATATATATATATATATATATATATATATATATATTACTGTGGTGGTTCGTGCAGTATGGTGGGTATCCTCAGTTGAAAGCTAGGTTACGTCGGTTCGATTCACGGAGGCTTAAATCTTGTGAATTTAGTGACGATCCTGTGTCTGCAGAAGATTGATCTTTCTAACTTGTTGTTGAGTAGCCTTTTTACATTTCTAAGGATATATAGTAATTCTAGATCACAGAGCCTACAGTGGGACATACCGGTACTGTAGGTCTTTGCGGCCGACAACCTCGACCAGTTGATACTGTAGTTGGTGTTATTCGAGCCGACAACCTCGACCAGCTGATACTGTAGTTGGTGCCTTCGAGCTGGACCTTATGAATATGATAAGTGGAACTAAATTTTAAAAAAACACATCATAACAAATTACAAAATAACATCAGTACACTACTAAAAAAAACTAAAAGACACTAACGGTATCATTGTAAAAGCAGACAAAACATCAAACGTATACTCTATGGACCTTAACACATACAATAATTTTATTCAGCGTGAACTACATAAAAAATACAAAAAAACAAATGAATCCACACTCACCAGCATTAACGTGGAGGGCCTTAGGATAGTAAATAAACTCGGAATTCCTGATAGGACCGAGCCTCTAACCCCATGCAACCCCACATTTAACATGAAGGATCACAAAAATAATTTTGAAACAAACCCTAATATTAATTAATATGCCCATCTAAGTCAGATATAGGTAAAATTAGCAAGAACATTCTAGATAGGTTAATCGCACAAATAAAGGGTAAACTAGAAATCAATTTATGGGGTAACACTAACGAGGCGATTGAATGGTTCAATAAAATACGAAATAGGGAGACATGTAACTTCATAAAATTTGATATAAACGACTACTATGCATCCATATCCCCAGCCACCCTATATAAGGCGCTTATATTTGCCCAAAATAACTCCGATCTTACCCCTGCGGAAATTGAAATAATAATAGCGGCTAGAAGGACTATCATAAAATTTGAAAATAGCTACTGGGTAAGAAGAGATAGGATAAACAGCTTCGATATCACAATGGGATCAAATGACTCTGCGCAAATCACTGATGTCGTGGGGCTATTTATAGCACACACCCTACATAAGGAATTCAGTAACCTCCAAGGAGGGATTTATAGAGACACAACGCTCCTTATAGCTAGGAACTTAAACAACCAGAGCATGGAAAGATTAAGAAAAAACATTAGAACATTCTTTAAAAAACTAGGCCTAAGTATTACCTACGAACTGAACCATAAGAAGGTAAACTTTCTAGATGTGACTCTAAATCTAAATACGGGATTAATAGAACCCTTCCACAAAAATAATGAAAATCTGGCCTACATTAGTTATAACTCAAACCACCCCAAATCCATAATCAGATCCATAGAACGTAGTATATCCCTTAGAATATCCCGCTTATCCTCAAACCTAGAAATGTTTAATGAATATGCTAACTATTATAACGCAGCATTACATAGGGCCGGACATAAATATAAACTGCAGTATATAGCGAATAAAGACAACTTAAACAAACCTAATAGCAATTACACCAACCGCTCACGCAAAGATAGAGGTAACAGGACTAGACATAGAGTTAGGTACGTAGCACCTAGAGTAAGCGGTCCAAACACCAATAATGTAAACCCTAGAAGCAATAGAAGAATCAGAGAAAGAAAATACTTATGGTTCAATCCAATCTTCAACTACTCTGTAAAAACCATGCTGCCTTCTACATTCTTTAAACTAATAGATAAACACTTCCCTATTTCACAGATATCATAAAATACTCAATAGAAAAACTATAAAACTCTCATACTCTACGGCAGCAAATATAGAATCGCACATACGCAAGATCAACCATAGAAATACCTCTAGGGAATCCGCCCCACCTATGCGCAACATAGCACCAAATTATAAACATAAACACATCACAGTATCACAACCGCAAGCGCATACAAGCACTCAGCAGCAAAACCCCAACGGGCATGAATCACACCCACTTATAGCAGTGTACAAAATAACACCTCAAACTGTAATTGTCACCTACCGGATAGGTGCCCATTGGCGAACAGATGCCTCGATTCGAGCCTAGTGTACATGCGTACGGTCAACTCAGACAACTCCACTTGGCATTACATTGGATCCACCGCGGGTACTTTTAAAAAAAGATGGTATGTGCACAGACACTCGATGAAAAATCGCGCACTTATGGGTTCTACAACCCTCGCCAAAAAAACCTGGGAACTTAAGGATAATAACACCAACTACAGTATCAAATGGTCGAGGTTGTCGGCCGCAAAGACCTACAGTACCGGTATGTCCCACTGTAGGCTCTGTGATCTAGAATTACTATATATCCTTAGAAATGTAAAAAGGCTTCTCAACAACAAGTTAGAAAGATCAATCTTCTGCAGACACAGGATCGCCACTAAATTCACAAGATTTAAGCCTCCGTGAATCGAACCGACGTAACCTAGCTTTCAACTTAGGATACCCACTATACTGCACGAACCACCACAGAAATATAATCATTAAGTACATTCTAGCCTTCTTAGTTCTATACCACACTAATGTCTGTAAGTACCTTATCAACCCATAAATATATCTCTTCTCAGCTGCTGTCAACACAGCTTACTCACCCTTGACTCTCAACAAATGAACCTGAATCCAAGAACATTTCAAAATACTACTACAACAGAACTTTACCTTCCTCCTGTTATTATTATAGTCAGCATGTGTTCTCTTTATATGTATGTATATATGTGTATGTATATATATATATATATATGTTTGTGTGCATGTATGTGTATATATATATATTGCCTCCTTAACCTCTGTATTAACTTGCCCATTATATTGCTACTCTGTTAATGTTGTCTTATACATGTATGTTATTGATGATGAGAAAGCTAGACAATTCTTTCATCTATTATAGACCACACAAATCTCACTACAGTGATAAATTCTTCATCTGTCAGATAATAAACGATTCTTACGGCCGCCAAACCTATATTGTTTAAAGACACCGGCTTATCTTTACACTAGATATAACACACCCCATGACAGCTTTTACATGTCAATTTTATACATCTGCCTCATGTCAGCTAGTTTTACACGCTAAAATCGTAGATATACTATACTTCCCACCTAGATTGATGTTGTAATTATTTCAAATAATTTATTGCTAGCATTGTTAGTATTGTTGTTATTGTTCTGATTGAATGCCATTACTACTATATATAGTAGCCATGCCTGTATATTCTTTTCATTCTCACAAGCTCCGATGAATTGACTGGTTATAACTTTGTATTGGTGATCGAAGAACGTGAAAATAAGCGGGTAGCGATCTCTAGACCTACCAGTTCAGAGAAACAATTGTCAGCAATGAGATTAAAACCCTTTTTTGTATAGCAAACCGTGTCACTCTTCTTTCCTGATTTATATATATATATATATATTTATTGTTATACTTTGGGAGGGTCATGTTGCCAATAAGAAACACACGCACCAGTTGCTTTCACTTCAATTTATTATATATTTATAAATTTATAAATTTCTGGTTGGTTGGTTGGTTCCACAACCAGATAATTGTTTATATATATATATATATATATATATATATATATATATATATATATATATATATATATATATATATATATATATATATATATATAAACAACTATCTGCTTGTGGAACCAACCAACCAACCAACCAGAAATTTATAAATTTATAAATTTATAAATATATAATAAATTGAAGTGAAAGCAACTGGTGCGTGTGTTTCTTATTGGCAACATGACCCTCCCAAAGTATAACAATATCGGTTTCAACACACGATTTCAGATAAAGAATCTTGCTAAACAAATTCAGAAACGAAATATATATATTTATATGTATGTATATGTATATATATATATGTATATGTATATATATATATATATATATATATATTTATATGTATGTATATGTATATATCTATATATGTATATATATATATATATATATATATATATATATATATATATATATATGTATATGTATATATTTATATGTATATATATATATATATATATGTATATATATATATATATATATATATGTATATGTATATATTTATATGTATATATATATATATATATGTATATATATATATATATGTATATATATGTATATGTATATATATATATATATGTATATGTATATATATATATATATATATATATGTATATATATATATGTATATATATATATATATATATATATGTATATTTATATATATATGTATATTTATATATATATATATGTATATATATATGTATATATATATATATGTGTATATGTATATATATATATATATATGTATATATATATATGTATATTTATATATATATATATGTATATATATATGTATATATGTATATGTATATATATATGTATATATGTATATGTCTATATATATATGTATATGTATATATATGTCTATATATATATATATTTATTTGTATAAATATATATATATATATGTATATATATATATATATATATATATATATATATATATATATATATATATATATATGTATATATATATATATATATATATATATATATATATATATATATGTATATGTATATAACCTTGTCTTTATTGACTTGTATCGAGACAGACAAATTGTATTCACTTTTATTAGTTTATTTCATTAATGGTTAACTTTGTCTGTTGCAATGTAAACACATTTCGTGTTTATCGTACACTATTGACTGCTCGGAAGAGCCCCTTCCTCGAGCTTAATTATTGTAAACGACTGAGAGTTTATTCTCAAAATATAATATAATGTATTGCTCCTTTATTGTATGAGCTGATCCTTAATCCTGCATAAGCGGCTGTTATTTCTAGCACCGTGAATGTGGGATAGCTAGTTTTGGCCTGCCTACCCACGTGTAGTCAGTCCTGCAAAATTTTTGATGTGATATAGACTAATCTTACTGGATTCCTGTTGATAAGCACAGAAGATTTGGGTATCTCACTCTTTTATTTCTATTCCATTTCGATTCTCTTTATTTTTCAATTCACATTCCACCGTTGCGAAACTTATTTGGGTTTCGAGGTTCAAATTCGTCTACAGAACAGGTTTGAATTTTGAAATTTAAATATGTCCAGGAATCATGGCAGTTGCCAATATAATATTGTCTTTATTGACTTATATCGAGACAGACAAATTGTATTCACTTTTATTAGTTTATTTCATTAATAGCTAACTTTGTCTGTTGCAATGTAAACACATTTCGTGTTTATCGTACACTATATATATGTATATATATATGTATATGTATAGATATATATATATATATATACATATCTATACATATATATATATATATATATGGAAAGTTATATTTAAAATTGTTGGGTTACAACTAGTAAATATTTATAACTGATATAAAAGCACTCGACAAATATTTGGAGTATATTTACAATATTAAATAAATGGAAAACTATATTTATAAAACCATATTTATTTCATTATATATATTTCGGGGATATCATATTAACAATATGCTATGCCTTCATCAGACAAAATACAATATAAACAGTTTTATAGATAAATAGATTCGACATACCGTTATAACACCGACTTCATTTGAAGAGGTTTAAGCTGGCAGTGAAAAAATTTTACACAGAGAGAAAGAAAGAGAGAAAAAAGAAAAAAGAAAGAAAGACAGAAAACGAAGAAAAGGAAGAAAAAGAAGAGAAAGAGGAAATGCATGGAACAAAATAGAGAGATGGAAAGATAGATAAAGCGAAGAACTTCATGTAAAGAAACAGAAAGAGATATATATATATAGAGAGAGAGGAAATAGAGATAGATACATATATATATATAGAAAATTAGGTAGTGGGAGGTCATTTTGAATAAATGTATCAATGATACATTTATTTATTTATTTATTTATTTAGCTCAAGTATTAATGTAAGGGAGATATATAGAGAGAGAAAAAATATAGAGAGAGGAAAAAAAAAAAAAAATAGCGAGAGAAACAAATTTAAAAATAGCCAGATATATTCGAGGCGTAAAAACCCAGCAATTATAATATGTAATTTAACATTATTTAAACATTTTTCTTTTCGTTAATTTTCAAATTCTTTTAATTTATATATTATCTTCCAACGGTTTTTCAACCTCTCTATGTAAAACAATATATTTTTCTCAGTTATAAAAGCTATCTCTCTCTCTCTATCAGCCATTTCTCCTCCTATCTCATCCTTCCTCATTATACTCCTCCCCCTCCACTTTTTACTCTCATCTCCTCCTCTTTTTCATCCTTTCCACCCACCCACCCCTCAATTTTTCCCCCAATATCACACATCAATCTAAAACTACTTTTCATATGTTGATTTAAAACTGCACTATTCACAAGTGTGTTTTAACCTTCATATCATGTCTCCCTGCAAATGTTATTGCATGATGATATTTGTTTTTGAAATGCGCATAATAAAATACATGGAACTCTTTTAACCATCTTTTGATCTTATATATTATTATATATATGTGTATATATATATATATATATATATATATATATATATATATATATATATATATATATATATATATATATATATATAACGAAGGAAGTGTGGTAAGGAACCAGGACTACTTGATACTTTGGATAGTAGAGTGGGTAATAGGAAAAGGTTCAGGGCCCCGACGGCAGAGCTCAACCGTTTTGACGGGTATTTCTGAGAAATAGCTGTCGAAACGGCTTGAACTCTATATACGTATATGTAGGACCTTTATAAAAATAATCTTCTCGTTAACTTCCGCCCCCACACGTAACCATTACTATTTGGTCCAATCATAATTCAGTGGCTTATAATGTTTCCCTTACCAATCTCTTTCACAAAAACCACCGCCTCGGCTATCACTCCTTAAGTTTAAACCTGGTTGCTTTTTGATATGCTAGATGGACTATAGAATTCTGGAGAGTCTGAAGAATCTGGACACTCAATGACAATGTCAAAGATAAAGATAAATTCACCTCATGTTGCCAGACGAGAATGCAAGGACTCCTCTTTATTTCAGACACGGATGGCTAACATAACCCCATCTCCCTCACCCCTCCCTGCGCCTCCAACCCATCCCTTCCACCCACCAAACGAAATCCAAAACTTCAGGGTTGGTACCATGAATGTACGCACTTTAAAAGGTCGCTCTAACGAGGTTGTAGAGATGCTTGAACGTAAGGAAGTTGATGTTTGTTGTGTTCAAGAGACTAGGTGGTGGAGTGGGTCTGCTAGATTCATTGTGGGTAAAAAACAATGCTATAAACTTTTCTGGGTGGGAAATGAAAATGGGCTGGGTAGAGTAGGAATTATGTTAGCAGAAAAATGGGTAGATAAGGTAATTGACGTAAATAGAGTGAACGACAGAATAATTAAAATAAGACTAGTCCTAAATAGAACTACTGTGACAATAATATCTGCTTATGCACCCCAATCTGGACTACCTGGCGTTACAAAAGACAGATTCTATGAGTCGCTAATGCTCAGTACCTCCCAAATAACCGACAGTGACTACATAATTATTGCTGGTGACCTAAATGGTCATGTTGGACAACATTGTGATGGCTATGATGGCTACATCTGATTCCTCGTATACCCAGTTTTTCTCTCAGTTCATCCAAGCTCTACCTTTCTCTAACATTTACATTGCACATCTCAGGAAGCATGGTTGCTTCATTTCTCTCGAGTGTTAAAATATTTAAGAATAAGATAGAAAAAAAAAGTTTGCAAAAACAATTCAAATAACTGAAATATCATCTAAAGCAGTGGTTCTCAAACATTTTAAAACTTATGAAGCATTTTTGGAAAAGCAAATATATGCTGGCACACTTTGTACCATAAATTATAAAATTAATTCAAAAGAGTTTTTCATACATATTAGCATAACTTAGCGTTTGTGTTATTTTTCACAAATCTTGTTTCTGAATTTTTCTTTTTAGCCACTTTGCCAGTTATATAGGAACTTTCATACAAATTTCAGTTTGTATTTTTCACATCTTAAAACTTAATCTTAGTCTTTTGTAGCACATCTAGTTACATCTTGCGGCGCACTGATGTTCTGCGACACACGGTTTGAGAACCACTGATCTAAAGTATCAGATGATGTTTATTAGGATGCTTCACTAATCCAACTTCTTACTCTTCCTATCATCTTTGTCAGCGGTCGCCAACCAGTGGTCTGAGAGAAATCTTTGGTGGTCCGCAGAAAAAATTGGGCATTATTTGCAATTTTTATGTTTAATTAATAAAACAAAAATAATATTCAGTTAAAATATATATTATAACACCCCTAAAGAATGTTTCTCCTCAGTAAAGAACTAACATCCATGAAAATCTTTTACAATTATGTATCATCTATCAACAATATGACACACGTATGTTTCAGTATTATTTAATAAAATGGAAGTTCTCTGATCATTATTTTACAAATGTAAGGGCAGTGGATTGGCAGTATCAGTGGAGGGCTGGACGCCATGCTTTGCAGCATGGAGCTACGGCCCTTTACGGTCTGAGTTCAAATCCCTCCGAGGTAAACTTTGCCATTCATCCTTACGGGATCGATAAAATAAAGTACCAGTAATACACTGGGATAATTGCTGGCCTTGTGCCAAAAGTAGAAACTATTATTTTACAAATGTATTTATCTTTATTTAAAAATTCATATTAGTGATCCACGTGATTTAAAATTATGAATTTAGTGGTCCGTGGGGTCTGAAAGGTTGGTGACTGCTGATCTATGGCAATGTCGTGTTTCTTGGCTTGCCACAATGTTGAAAGGATAACACCAACACTCCGTCATATGTATATCTTTTTGCATTTTTTCCTTTCTTTTTCTCTCTGATTAATCTCAACTGATTTGTTTCTGATGTAAATATTATTCATGAAATAAATTGTTTTTATATGTAAATAAGATTACTCTTTAGACATCTCTGCAGATCCAAAAGGTCATGTTTATTTATTTGTGAGGATTTCAATACAGACTTGGCAATTAGTATGATTTCAAAATAAACAGATCAACCTCGTTTGTATTAGATGAATCAATTAAAAGAATTGCTAATTGTTTAGACATAAATAAAAGGAATGCAGTGGGAGTATTTATCGATTGAAATAAAAGCTTTTGTTACCATTCATCACGATATATTACTTGATAAATTGAACAGAGGGGCTGGTTTGCTTGGTTGAGTAGCTAGTTAAGAAACAAGTAGCAATTTGTTTTTAGGCGGAAACACCGACATTCCATGTTGTAGTGTATAATTCAATAAGTATGTCTTCTCTAATTTAAAAAAAAAAAAAAAATTTCTTTGATTAATTTCTATAGATTTGTTTCTTTTGTAAATCATATTCATTATATAAATTGTTTTCAAAATAATGGTTTTTGATTTAGGCTAACAATATAGTGGGGAGGAGGGAAAAAGTTGATTAGATCAACGCAGTGCTTTACTGGTACTTTATTTTATCGACCCTGTAAGGATGAAAGACAAAGCTAACCTCGGTGGAATTTGAACTCAGAATGTAAAGGGACGTAATTATGCGCTCTAAAGCATGTTGTCCGACACTCTACCGATACTGCCAATCCACTGCCCTAACTGGGTTTATAGTAATAAATTGCACATATTCCCGTTTAAAAAAAAAAACAAATAACAATTTATGAAAGATATTATGTGAATACGGATAAGTCAACATGCATCGATGTTGTAAGTGGAAGTTTTCATTGTGTTTAGCAGAAGATACAACTAGAGTTTTTGTGTTTATTTGTGGAGAATTTACTGCAAACTTTAGAGGTGATCACAACAGAAATAAAAAAAATGCTGCCTGCCAGGTGAAGAGAGCAAACTGTCAAAATATTGGCTGCTCTCTGATAGATTTGTAGCTGAGCCTGTGACAGTGGAGACTTCCGGTATTCTGGGCACTAAGGCCACATCCATGCTCACTGCTATCGGAGTGGAGTGGCTGTTCCGGTGTGTCTCCATTACCATCCTCCTGGGCAATGTCTTCTCCATCCTGTTGGCTGAGACCATGAAGTGACTGACCCTTTTGAGCAAAAACAAAAATGTTATATGGAAATATACATTCAAGTATAAGTGATAAGATAACAGGTGTATTTATGTGTTCATGTTTGTGTTTACGTTTGTGTCTGTGTTTATGTCCTGTAACTTAGCAGTTCAACAAAAAGAGATCAAGGAGATAAGTACCAGACTTGAAAAATATATATCAAGGTTGACATGATCGACTAATTAAAGCATAGCCACAGTCTAATGCTCGAAACTAATAAAAGAATTAAAAGATACTCTTTCACATAAGCAATAAAAAAAGAAATACCCCAAACAACATAGTGTTGTCGATTTTGTATCTTAACTCTTTAGCATTTACATTACTCTATATATACTATTATATTTTCATAGTAAAGGCTTTACCTCACATAATATAGAATCTATGAGATTTTGATATTATTTATTTTGAGAACAATACCTTAACATCAGTATGATTGGACAGTTACAGCTGGTTTGACCAGAAGGGGTGAGAGAATTCTGGCCGGATACAGCCGGTCTAAATGCTAAAGGGTTAACCTACTTGTGCTCTAACACATTAACACTTTACTTTAACAGTTATTCGCTGAATATATTTATATGTATGGCTAAAATTTTAGTTAAGCCGTTAACATTTACATTACTCTATATTTACTATTGTATTTTCACAGTAAAGGCTTTATCTCACATAATATCGAATCTATGAGATTTTTATATTATTTATTTTGAGAACAATACCTTAACATCAGTTTGAGTGGCCAGTTATGGCTAGTTTGAACTGAAAGAGGTGAGAGAATTCTGTCCGGATATGGCCGATTTTAATGCTAAAGAGTTACACCAAAGAAATGTATTAAATTCCTTTCCTATACAAATACAACAGACTTAAAACATTAGATTGGACAACAAACTTGACAGTGTTGTATTTAACCAAGCAGAAATAAACAAAGGTTGTATTCTAATTACACACCCTAACATGATATTTTGTTTTTAAGTTGCTTTTGTCAAGTTTATTTTCAATTTTGACCTGATCAACTCAACTCACTATTTTATCTGATTGTCGACCTGAGCCAGACAATTGACTATTTTATCTTTTTGTTGATCTCCTTGAAGACTTTTATCTCAAGTTTTTCTTTGATCTTAGATATCATCATCATCATCACTGTCATTGTTGTTTAACATCTGCTTCCCCTGCTATATATCCAATATATTGTATAATTTGATCCGTAATACTTGAAACATTTTAATCTCTAACTAGCAGTAAAGCCCTGCATTGCTCGGTGGTTGTGTTAAAGTTACAATGTTAAGTTCCTTTCTTGGCTTAAAAACTGTAGAGTCTACAGTGTAGACTTTCATGTGGTACTTTTGATTAATATTCCCTCAACCAAGAGTATGCCTTATGAAGTTAAGAAAACATAACCATAACTCGAATGTTAAAACAAAAGAGGATGCTGGGGATAAAAACTGCACTGGTAATCTATTAACAAAAATCGAAAATGTAAACACTGCAACACTTGTCTCGGAGAAAAACATCAGCGTAACCAAACTATCAGTTATTTGGAAACAAAGAAATTGAATGGACATGAAAAACAAAACAAAAATGCGTTATCTGTCTCGTTTAAAATCATTGCTTCTAAATGAAAATCTCATAAGGCTTTATTCGAGTTCAATGCTTTTTTTTACAAAATATTTGCTTGTTTTACGGTGTATTCAAATAGGCTTGTTTTCAAGTAAAAATATTGTTTTAAAAGACTTTTTAATGGAAATGAAGCAAAATGGAAGCTTAATGCTGAAATTTCGAACTCATGAATTTTGCAGGTTAAAATTTTGCTGGCCCGAAAGTTGTTCGTGTACTTTTGCACGCGTCGTTTATTCGTAACGTAAATAGATAAGCAGAATGACGTCATAAAAGGGAAATAACTCGTCTCTCGTCTCTATTTATACATTTGAACTGAAAAATCAATACATTACTAATTCGATTTTTGCACTTGGCGTGGGTCGATTTGAAAATGTTTTGGCCGATGTCTCCGCCGGACCTTCATCTATAAGTGTAGCAATTTCACCGAAATTTGAACGTACGGTTTAGGAGGAGATGTGTGCCGACCGTTTAAGTTAATTAATTACTATAATTTTCTTATTTTACGTCTTTTATATAATTGTTCTACATCTCTTTGTATTGAACCACAAAGTTACTAAGACAAAACCTATATCTTTGCTAGCGTAAGTATACATCTGTATAAATATGTTGGTAGATATACTAATTCTTTATAATTATCTCCAAATTATTTTGTTGAGCAAAAATTTGCCTAAATTACTACTATGGTTCATAGTATTAGTTAGCTACTGTCTTTTTAACACCCCAGTCCTCACTGATTAACCTCGATGTCACGTGATTGATTCTTTTGAATTTGCCACTGACCAGGAAGGCAGGAAAATTTTCAGTGTCTTGGAATTTAGTCCGCGCTTGCTTTTTTCCATCCATTGAATTATTTTTGTATAAGTTCCCTGTGTCCGCGTATTGCAAGGAATCTTAACCGAGAATGACTCCCTGAGGAAGAAAGGATTCTCCATGGTCTCCATTTGAAGACTATGTATAACCCCTTTCAGAAACTAATTAGTTGGAGTGAAATTTAAGTAAGTAAGTTAATTTTCTTATTTTACGTCTTTTATATAATTGTTCTACATCTCTTTGTATTGAACCACAAAGTTACTAGGACAAAACATATATCTTTGCTAGCGTAAGTATACATCTGTATAAATATGTTGGTAGATATACTAATTCTTTATATATATATATATATATATATATATATATATATATATACGGGGTAACAAATTATTGTTATAGGTAGTCCACTTAAGTGTAGTACAGTTATGGTACTCAGGGTAGTGGATGATACCAACGCATGGCTAAGTTTGACTCAACAAGGCGTTTCCATAGTGATGCTGCGAGTACGCTGTAATTCCTATGTTGCAAACACTTGCAGTAATGATATATCAAGAAAGAAGAGTGACACGGTTTGCTATACAAAAAAGGTTTTTAATCTCATTACTGACAATTGTTTCTCTGAACTGGTAAGTCTAGAGATCGCTACCCGCTTATTTTCACGTTATTCGATCCCCAATACAAAGTTATAACCAGTCAATTCATCGGAGCTTGTGAGAATGAAAAGAATATACAGGCATGGCTACTATATATAGTAGTAATGGCATTCAATCAGAACAATAACAACAATACTAACAATGCTAGCAATAAATTATTTGAAATAATCACAACATCAATCTAGGTGGGAAGTATAGTATATCTACGATTTTAGCTTGTAAAACTAGCTGACATGAGGCAGATGTATAAAATTGACATGTAAAAGCTGTCATGGGGTGTGTTATATCTAGTGTAAAGATAAGCCGGTGTCTTTAAACAATATAGGTTTGGCGGCCGTAAGAATCGTTTATTATCTGACAGATGAAGAATTTATCACTGTAGTGAGATTTGTGTGGTCTATAATAGATGAAAGAATTGTCTAGCTTTCTCATCATCAATAACATACATGTATAAGACAACATTAACAGAGTAGCAATATAATGGGCAAGTTAATACAGAGGTTAAGGAGGCAATATATATATATACACATACATGCACACAAACATATATATATATATACATACACATATATACATACATATAAAGAGAAAACATGCTGACTATAATAATAACAGGAGGAATGTAAAGTTCTGTTGTAGTAGTATTTTGAAATGTTCTTGGATTTAGGTTCAATTGCTGACAGCAGCTGAGAAGAGATATGCTTATGGGTTGATGAGGTACTTACAGACATTAGTGTGGTATAGAACTAAGAAGGCTAGAATGTACTTAATGATTATATTTCTGTGGTGGTTCGTGCAGTGTAGTGGGTATCCTAAGTTGAAAGCTAGGTTACGTCGGTTCGATTCACGGAGGCTTAAATCTTGTGAATTTAGTGGCGATCCTGTGTCTGCAGAAGATAGATCTTTCTAACTTGTTGTTAAGTAGCCTTTTTACATTTCTAAGGATATACAGTAATTATAGATCACATAGCCTACAGTGGGACATACTGGTACTGTAGGTCTTTGCGGCCGACAACCTCGACTAGTTGATACTGTAGTTGATGTTGTTGTCCTTAAGTTACCTAATTTTTTTGGCGAGGGTTGTAGAACCCATAAGTGCACAATTTTTCATCGAGTGTCTGTGCATATACCATCTTTTTTTAAAAGTACCCACGGTGGTTCCAATGTAATGCCAAGTGGAGTTGTCTGAGTTGACCGTACACATGTACACTAGGCTCGATGTTGCGCATAGGTGGGGCAGATTCCCTAGAGATATTTTTGTGGTTGATCTTGCGTATGTGCGATTCTATATTTGCTGCCGTAGAGTATGAGAGTTTTATAGTGTTTCTATTGAGTATTTTATGATATCTGTGTGAAATAGGGAAGTGTTTATCTATTAGTTTAAAGAATGTAGAAGGCAGCATGGTTTTTACAGAGGAGTTGAAGATTGGGTTGAACCATAGGTATTTTCTTTCTCTGATTCTTCTATTGTTTCTAGGGTTTACATTATTAGTGTTTGGACCGATTACACTAGGTGCTACGTGCCTAACCCTATGTCTAGTCCTGTTACCTCTATTTTTGTGTGAGCGGTTGGTGTAATTGCTATTAGGTTTGTTTAAGTTGTCTTTGTTCGCTATTTACTGCAGTTTATCTTTATGTCCAGAAAAAACATTAGAACATTCTTAAAAAAACTAGGCCTAAGTATTACCTACGAACTGAACCATAAGAAGGTAAACTTTCTAGATGTGACTCTAAAGCTAAATACGGGATTAATAGAACCTTTCCACAAAAATAATGAAAATCTGGCCTACATTAGTTATAACTCAAACCACCCCAAATCCATAATCAGATCCATAGAACGTAGTATATCCCTTAGAAATTTTTAATGAACATGCTAACTATTATAACGCAGCATTACATAGGGCTGGACATAAAGATAAACTGCAGTATATAGCGAATAAAGACAACTTAAACAACCTAATAGCAATTACACCCACCGCTCACACGAAAATAGAGGTAACATAGGGTTAGGTACGTAGCACCTAGAGTAAGCGGGCCAAACGCTAATAATGTAAACCCTAGAAGCAATAGAAGAATCAGAGAAAGAAAATATCTATGGTTCAACCCAATCTTCAACTCCTCTGTAAAAACCAGGTTGCCTTCTACATTCTAGATAAACACTTCAATAGATAAACACTTCCCTATTTCACACAGATATCATAAAATACTCAATAGAAACACTATAAAACTCTCATACTCTACGTCAGCAAATATAGAATCGCACATACGCAAGATCAACCACAGAAATATCTCTAGGGAATCCGCCCCACCTATGCGCAACATAGCACCAAATTATAAGCATAAACACATCACAGTATCACAACCGCAAGCGCATACAAGCACGCAGCAGCAAAACCCGAACGGGCATGAATCACAACCCACTTATAGCAGTGTACAAAACAGCAGTGTAGAAGCTACACGAAATAACACCTCAAACTGTAACTGTCACCTACCGGATAGGTGCCCATTGGCGAACAGATGCCTCGATTCGAGCCTAGTGTACATGTGTACGGTCAACTCAGACAACTCCACTTGGCATTACATTGGATCCACCGCGGGTACTTTTAAAAAAAGATGGTATGTGCACAGACACTCGATGAAAAATTGCGCACTTATGGGTTCTACAACACTCGCCAAAAAAATCTGGGAACTTAAGGACAACAACACCAACTACAGTATCAACTGGTCGAGGTTGTCGGCCGCAAAGACCTACAGTACCGGTATGTCCCACTGTAAGCTATGTGATCTATAATTACTGTATATCCTTAGAAATGTTAAAAAAACTACTTAACAACAAGTTAGAAAGATCTATCTTCTGCAGATACAGGATCGGCACTAAATTCACAAGATTTAAACCTCCATGAATCGAACCGACATAACCTAGCTTTCAACTTAGGATACCCACTACACTGCACGAACCACCACAGAAATATAATCATTAAGTACATTCTAGCCTTCTTAGTTCTATACCACACTAATGTCTGTAAGTACCTCATCAACCCATAAGCATATCTCTTCTCAGCTGCTGTCAGCACTTGAACCTAAATCTGAGAACATTTCAAAATACTACTACAACAGAACTTTACATTCCTCTTGTTATAATTATAGTCAGCATGTTTTCTCTTTATATGTATGTATATATGTGTATGTATATATATATATATATATATATATGTTTGTGTGCATGTATGTGTATATATATATATTGCCTCCTTAACCTCTGTATTAACTTGCCCATTATATTGCTACTCTGTTAATGTTGTCTTATACATGTATGTTATTGATGATGAGAAAGCTAGACAATTCTTTCATCTATTATAGACCACACAAATCTCACTACAGTGATAAATTCTTCATCTGTCAGATAATAAACGATTCTTACGGCCGCCAAACCTATATTGTTTAAAGACACCGGCTTATCTTTACACTAGATATAACACACCCCATGACAGCTTTTACATGTCAATTTTATACATCTGCCTCATGTCAGCTAGTTTTACACGCTAAAATCGTAGATATACTATACTTCCCACCTAGATTGATGTTGTGATTATTTCAAATAATTTATTGCTAGCATTGTTAGTATTGTTCTGATTGAATGCCATTACTACTATATATAGTAGCCATGCCTGTATATTCTTTTCATTCTCACAAGCTCCGATGAATTGACTGGTTATAACTTTGTATTGGTGATCGAATAACGTGAAAATAAGCGGGTAGCGATCTCTAGACTTACCAGTTCAGAGAAACAATTGTCAGTAATGAGATTAAAAACCTTTTTTGTATAGCAAACCGTGTCACTCTTCTTTCCTGATTTATATATATATATATATATAGGAAAAAGTATGACCCCGACGGCAGAGCTCAAGCCGTTTCGACGGGTATTTCTAGACCAGAAATAGCCGTCGAAATGGCTTGAGCTCTGCCGTCAGGGTCATACTTTTTCGTATTTCCCACTCTACTACCCTAAGTATTAAGAACTCTGGTGCGTTATGGTCCATCTGGTTCCTTACTACAATTCCTTTGTTATATATATTCTTATTACTATATATATATATATAGTAACAAGAATATTTATATTTATATATGTTTGATATAGCTATAAATATGTTGGGTAGTACTAAGTACTAGCCGGTTACCGGCATGACAAAAGGCTGAATGCGAATTTTCAAGTGTTTTACAGAGCCGAGATACCTCTGGAGAAACACTAGTGAAATAATCGAATGGTTTAATGGTATTAATGAAAATAATAATAATAAATTCATCCAATTTGATATAAACTCCTACTACACCTCTATTTCACCTATCCTCCTAAATAAAGCATTAATAATGGCCATGAACAATAGTGAACTAACTAGATTTCAGGTGGATATAATCCTTGCGGCCAGGAAAACAATAATTAAATTTGAAGACCAGCTATGGACCTGCAAGAATACACCCAACAACTTCGATATCACTATGGGATCTAGTGACTCGGCACAAGAAATCGACTTACTCGGTCTATTTCTCTTAAACGAAATACACAAGAACCTACCTTACCTCAACAGTGGCCTCTACCGAGACGACGCACTTTTCCTCTTAGACTATAAAAAGTTCAATATAAACTAGAAAACAATTACATAAAATATTTAAAAATTATAACTTGAGTATCACTTTAGATTAAAACACCAAAAATGTTAACTTCCTGGACGTCACTCTCTACTTAGACTCTAAAATACACACACCTTATCATAAACCTAATGAAAATACCAACTCTAACCACCCTAAATCTGTACTGACCTCAATCATTAAAGGGGTATCTAATAGAATCTCTAGCCTTTCTTACAACGAGAATACATTTAATCATAACTCCCAATACTATAATGAAGCCTTAGCCCGTTCCGGCCATAGAGATAAAATTAAATTTAAACCTAAATCGTCAACTACCCATAGACAATCTAATATAATTTCACACAACATGGTCATGAATAAAAGTAAATATGATCATAGTATTGAAAATCCTAACTCCTATACAAAGGGCACCATAAAAAAAGCTAAATCACACCACAGCAATAATCCTAAGAAACACCTCAGAAAGAAAAATATAGATAAAAAAGAACCTAACACCACACTAAACAGTAGTATGAATAACAACCATAAGAAGAATAGAAGAAGTAACACTTTTTAACCCTCCGTTCAACTTAAATGTATCAACAAACATACCTAAAGCTTTCTTCTCTACTCTAGACAAAAACTTCCCAACTAACCATAAATACCACAACCTATTTAACAAAAACACAATTAAAATATCCTACTCCACCACACCTAACATAGCAGACCATATAGCCAGCACCTACAAGAGAAAGATTAAAAAGTACTTCAAATTACACCAAAGTAATAATGTCCAGCATAGAGATAACCTGAACAATAAGACAGTACAAGACCATACAGCAAATCACACTAATAATACCAATAATAATAATACTCACCATAATCATAATACTAGAAGTAGAAACAGAAACAACCACTCAAATGCATACCCCTTAACCAGTATTAGTTACCAAAACATTTGTAATTGTAGGCCTAACAAGACATGCCTATTAAATAATAACTGCCTAATTAAATACATTGTCTACTCCGGTACTGTAACCGCTAATCACATCTCGAAAGTATATATAGGCTCAACATCGAATAGCTTTAAGACCAGATATAATTCACACCTTCATTCGTTCAGAAATCCTAAACTTAGCAACGTAACCTCACTATCCACATACATACACTCATTAAAATCAAGTAACATACCATACACCTTAAAATGGGAAGTGATAGCTAAGGCCCCTTCATATAGACCACCTAACAAATTTTGTAACCTTTGCATCCTCGAGTCTAAAAATATTATTCACTCTAACCTTAGCCTACTAAATAGGAAATCAGAGATCTTCTACACGTGTCCACATTACCATAGATTCTCGTTCCGCTACTTCAAACCTGGTAACTAATAATAATAATAATAAAGACCAATGTCGGAGATAACACTAGACCACCACCTTTTAATTTTAATTTATCCAACTAGACCTTCATGAATATAGGACTACACCTTAATTAAAAGAACACACTGACCTACATACAGTCAATAAACCCCTGTTTGATCTTTTGCCTTATACAATTAAAAGATTTAAATAATATAGATACTCTAATAAACTCTCAATATACAACACCAACGAAATAGCAGACAACTGTGTATATAACTCCAATTACTCCAGTATATATTATGCAACTCACTATCCTGTCATAAAAAACTTCAACTATCTCTACACAATCTGTATGTATGTATCATCATCATCATCATCATCATTTTACGTCCGCTTTTCCCTGCTTGCAAGGGTGGGACGGGTCTTATTCAGCACAGCATCTCTCCACTCGTCACGGTCCTTCGTCATCTCCACCGTGAGCTTCAATGATCTGAGGTCTGTTCTCACCACCTCCGCCCATGTTTTTCGTGGTCTACCTCTACCACGTCTTCCTTCAACTGGCAATTCCTGGCACTTCTTCACCCATCGGTCATCCTCCATGCGCATCACATGTCCATACCACCTCAGTCTCCTCTCCCGTACACTACATTCTATCCCTCTCAGACACAGTTTCTCTCTCAACACATTTATACTGGGTCGTTCACGCACATTTACACTGCACATCCAACGGAGCATGCTTGCCTCATTTCTCTCCAGCCGTCGCATATCCTCTGCAGTTGCTGCCCATGTCTCACTACCATACAGCATCGCGCTCCTCACACAGGCATCATACAACCGGCCTTTCGTACGCAGGGAGAAACCCTTCTTCGTCAACAGAGGAAGCAGCTCCCTAAACTTCTTCCAACCCGTCCTTATTCTAGATACTATGGCCTCGGAACACCCTCCTCCCATGCTAATCTGATCACCTAGGTACCGGAAGCTATCCACCACTTCTATAGCGCCCTCTTGCATTTGAAAAATGTGTCTATCAATGCGACTTCTACTGTCTAATTTCCCTGTACATCTACTGCATACATATTTCTCCCTACCTGTTAGTTTGCCTGCTATCCCGCTACATCTCTTGTGTACCCAGGATCTGCATTGTGTGCATTTTATAGAATTTATGCCAGTTCCTTTTTATGTATATGTATATATATATATATATATATATATATATATACACATACAGATTGTGTAGACACATATGTGAGAATGCATATATATATACATATATACACACACACACACATATGTATATAGACATGTGTATATACATATGTGTGTGTATATATGTATATAGATATGCATTCTCACATATGTGTTGAGTTCAAATCCCGCCGAGGTTAACTTTGCCTTTCATCCTTACAGGGTTGATAAAATAAAGTACCAGTAATGCACTGGATAATTACTGGCCTTGTGCCAAAAGTAGAAACAATTATATATAATATACTAAGTTATAGCTCTGATTTATCTGAATTATTGAGCCCTCTGCCGCTCATTTCGAATTTTGTTTATCGTGAACTCGTGCGCCGATTTTTCGATACTCGATTATTCTACTATATTTAGCTCTAGACCTAGCTATTGACCAGTTAATTTTATTGTTCATTTTTTGTCGATTCTATTAAATGATGAATAGCTCCTGTTTATTTTAACATGTCTATTGAGCACTCTTATTCGGTATGTGTATTTCCACATTTTCCCGAATATTTTTTGCGGATGTAGAGGTTATCTCCCTTGCTGAATTACATGTGCGTTTCTTCAGCCTGGGTTATGCCTTTTCATTCGTTCGGACAAAGGCTCGTTGAGGAAGTAAATTTCCCGTCCGCTGGCTTCGAGAAGTCTCATATATTTTTATGTGAGCTGATAGAGGGCAGTTTAAGGATTTACAGAAACCCAAGAAGCTAGATTTACCATCTTTCTAGCGGGTCCGGGTATGCTTTTTACATTCATTTGATTTATTGATTTATTGATATTTTTTCTGAATGTCCCGAATCTTCCAGATCGCAATTTTTCGGTCGTACGGTTGATTATAGACTTGTTCTATGTGTGACGGTATTTTAACGATAGTTATAGCTCTGATTTATCTGAATTATTGAGCCCTCTGTCGCTCATTTCGAATTTTGTTTATCGTGAACTCGTGCGCCGATTTTTCGATACTCGATTATTCTACTATAATATACTAACTATGTAAAAACTATCTAGTTATAATAAACTAAATAAAAAAAAATGTTTTTAACCCCCTCCACACAAGTTTAAAAGATAACAATTATATAACCAATAATATTTTATATTTTATATACTCTATAAAGATTAATTTATAACACTACCACAATATTAAAACCCTTAATTTATCAACAACCTTAATTACCTCCCTTTGTTATTAACCCCTTTTACGACTTCCTGTGTAAACTTATAAAACTGAGCAACATAACGGTTCACCACCAGCTTAATAACGGTTAATACAAACCCTAGAAAAGATAATTTGTTGATAAAAAATGCATAAAATAATATACCTAAAATAACAACATGGCCAATAATTCAGCGGTATTTACATTTAACAAACAAACACCTATTGACTATAAATGACTCAAAATAATCCCATGGTTAATAGCTGCGAGTAACAAACAACATATACACATACATACGAACTACAATACAAAAACACTTAAATGAAAATCACATACCCAACTCTATCATATGCTTTGCATTACACCTTACATAACAAATACCTACATCATCACCACATGCCTCTCTAACAAATTGCACACTATCTTAAACATTTATAACAATTATAACATGCTTTAACACCCCACACAAAATATGTTTATTTCAACTGCATTATAACTCTTTCCTCATACATGCCTTATTAACTGTATTGACTCCTGCATTGTACACCCATTTTCCTTGCTTATAACTTTTTTGCCTGTGTTTTTTTCTGCTTGTGCTTTTTACTTATACCTATTACACTTCCAACCAGTGCTGCCTGTAATTGTGTTCTTTCAAGCAGAACATCTTTTTAACTCCTGACTCTCCACATGATGCCTTTGACACTAATAACAATTATGTACCCTAAATGTTCTAAATGACTAGGATTTTAGTTACATGTTTCGACATTCCTTATGCTCCGATGGATCGAGACTTCCCTCTGAAAGAAACAATTGTCAGCTAATAAATGTTCTAAACTAAAATTTGATCGTTTTAACACTTTGTGTGTGTGTGTATATATATATATAGAGAGAGAGAGGCACATGGCTTAGTGGTTAGAGCATTGGCTTTGCAATCGAAAGGTTGTGAGTTCAATTCTCAGACCGAGTGATGTGTTGTTTCCTTGAGCAAGACACTTTATTTCACATTGCTCCAGTTTACTCACCTGTAGAAATGAGATGATAGGGACTAGGTTCCCTATCATCTCATTTCTACTGCAAAGTGGTCGTGGAGGTGCCACGGCAAAAAAGCACCCAGCACTCACTGTGAATGAGGTTGGTGTTAGGAAAGGCATCCAGCTGTAGAAATCAAGCCAGAATCAGTTCCCGTCCCACCCTTGCAAGCAGGGAAAAGCGGACGTAAAATGATGATGATGATGATGTTGTGTAAAAATAAATATATTATATATAGATGACTTTTACCAAGCCCTCATTCGATTCTGGTCTTTGCATTTATTTCAAACCAATTCAATCCAGGGCCTCCTCACTCCTGTCTGAGGAACCCTTCTCTTGTTGATCCCCACTGCTTTCTGTTTGGTCTTGGTCATGTCTTCAGGGGTGTAGCCGCACTCACTATGCTTGGCCAATTACAGGTTGGTGAGGTTAGTTAACTCAGTTGGGGTGAGTGGTTGTTGACTTTGAGGAATTCATCTGCCCTTTTTACAGCTCTTGTTTTTGTGTATGTGCATGCATGTGAGATACAAAAAAAAAAAATAACCTTCATAATGTGTCTTCTTTCCTTTCCTTTTTTGTTGTTGTTTCATTTGAATATTATATTCTTAATTTAAGAGTAAATATAATGTATTATTTAATTATGTATTTTCCAATGAAGTCTAAGGAATTTTAGTGAAAGGTTACAGGGACTATCAGGTATTCTAGACGGAGAAGTGAGAAGAGATAAAGAGAAGGAATCAATCACAGTAATACCAAAAATGACAAGAAAAGGCAACACCAACATTACTGTTGTCATATGCAATAATTGAGTGTGTATGGTTTCAAATTGTTTGCCTTGTTGAGTTTTTTAAACCCATTTGTTCCTTTTGTAAACAATAATAAACATTATATAATTTGATAACTACTATTTAAATAAAATCATATTCATCGTTACATAAATGAAAAATGTAGACCTACATAAACCAAGAAAAATAGCATTACTGCACATTTATTACTGTGAAGATATATACACACATATACATATACATATATACACAGACATGCACATACACACACACACACACACACATATATACACACATACATGCACACACGTACACATACATAAAATAGCATTAACTAACTAACCATTGCACATCTATTACTGTGAAAATATATTCACACATATACATATTCATATATACACAGACATACACACAAACACATACAGGCACATACATATATATTTATATATACACATGTGCACACATACATACATACACACACATACACAGGCAAACCTCAGCATTTCTTGTACACAAGGCATACAGCTGTATTTGGTTGCACACTGAAAGCATGTAATAGACATAAGACTACTGAAATAATAATGTTGTTGTTGTTGAGGGGTGGTGGTGATGATGATATTGTTTTTGTTGTTGTTGTTGGTGGTGGTGGTGGTGGTGGTGGTGGTGCTGCTGGTGCTGGAGGTGTTGGATGTGATGGTGTTAATAGTGATGTTGTTGTTGTTGGTGATAATGGAAGTGATGTTGGTGGTTGTGGTGTTGGATGTGATGGTGTTAATAGTGATGTTGTTGTTGTTGGTGAGAATGGAAGTGATGTTGGTGGTTGGGGTGTTGGATGTGATGGTGTTAATAGTGATGTTGTTGTTGTTGGTGAGAATGGAAGTGATGTTGGTGGTTGGGGTGTTGGATGTGATGGTGTTAATAGTGATGTTGTTGTTGTTGGTGAGAATGGAAATGATGTTGGTGGTTGGGGTGTTGGATGTGATGGTGTTAATAGTGATGTTGTTGTTGTTGGTGATGGAAGTGATGGTGTTAATAGTGATGTTGTTGTTGTTGGTGATGGAAGTGATGGTGTTAATAGTGATGTTGTTGTTGTTGGTGATAATGGAAGTGATGTTGGTGGTTGTGGTGTTGGATGTGATGGTGTTAATAGTGATGTTGTTGTTGTTGGTGAGAATGGAAGTGATGTTGGTGGTTGTGGTGTTGGATGTGATGGTGTTAATAGTGATGTTGTTGTTGTTGGTGAGAATGGAAGTGATGTTGGTGGTTGTGGTGTTGGATGT
This sequence comes from Eledone cirrhosa, assembly GCA_964016885.1. Classification (NCBI taxonomy): domain Eukaryota; kingdom Metazoa; phylum Mollusca; class Cephalopoda; order Octopoda; family Eledonidae; genus Eledone; species Eledone cirrhosa. The sequence goes on along the minus strand of OZ024743.1, from coordinate 317,496,481 downwards.
GATGGTGATAATAGTGATGTTGTTGTTGTTGGTGATAATGGAAGTGATGTTGGTGGTTGTGGTGTTGGATGTGATGGTGTTAATAGTGATGTTGTTGTTGTTGGTGATAATGGAAGTGATGTTGGTGGTTGTGGTGTTGGATGTGATGGTGATAATAGTGATGTTGTTGTTGTTGGTGATAATGGAAGTGATGTTGGTGGTAGTGGTGTTGGATGTGATGGTGATAATAGTGATGTTGTTGTTGTTGGTGATAATGGAAGTGATGTTGGTGGTAGTGGTGTTGGATGTGATGGTGTTAATAGTGATGTTGTTGTTGTTGGTGAGAATGGAAGTGATGTTGGTGGTTGTGGTGTTGGATGTGATGGTGTTAATAGTGATGTTGTTGTTGTTGGTGAGAATGGAAGTGATGTTGGTGGTTGTGGTGTTGGATGTGATGGTGATAATAGTGATGTTGTTGTTGTTGGTGATAATGGAAGTGATGTTGGTGGTTGTGGTGTTGGATGTGATGGTGTTAATAGTGATGTTGTTGTTGTTGGTGATAATGGAAGTGATGTTGGTGGTTGTGGTGTTGGATGTGATGGTGATAATAGTGATGTTGTTGTTGTTGGTGATAATGGAAGTGATGTTGGTGGTAGTGGTGTTGGATGTGATGGTGATAATAGTGATGTTGTTGTTGTTGGTGATAATGGAAGTGATGTTGGTGGTAGTGGTGTTGGATGTGATGGTGTTAATAGTGATGTTGTTGTTGTTGGTGAGAATGGAAGTGATGTTGGTGGTTGTGGTGTTGGATGTGATGGTGATAATAGTGATGTTGTTGTTGTTGGTGATAATGGAAGTGATGTTGGTGGTAGTGGTGTTGGATGTGATGGTGTTAATAGTGATGTTGTTGTTGTTGGTGATAATGGAAGTGATGTTGGTGGTAGTGGTGTTGGATGTGATGGTGATAATAGTGATGTTGTTGTTGTTGGTGATGGAAGTGATGTTGGTGGTTGTGGTGTTGGATGTGATGGTGATAATAGTGATGTTGTTGGTGGTGATAATGGAAGTGATGTTGGTGGTTGTGGTGTTGGATGTGATGGTGATAATAGTGATGTTGTTGTTGTTGGTGATGGAAGTGATGTTGGTGGTTGTGGTGTTGGATGTGATGGTGATAATAGTGATGTTGTTGGTGGTGATAATGGAAGTGATGTTGGTGGTTGTGGTGTTGGATGTGATGGTGATAATAGTGATGTTGTTGTTGGTGATAATGGAAGTGATGTTGGTGGTTGTGGTGTTGGATGTGATGGTGATAATAGTGATGTTGTTGTTGGTGATGGAAGTGATGGTGTTAATAGTGATGTTGTTGTTGTTGGTGATAATGGAAGTGATGTTGGTGGTTGTGGTGTTGGATGTGATGGTGATAATAGTGATGTTGTTGTTGTTGGTGATGGAAGTGATGTTGGTGGTTGTGGTGTTGGATGTGATGGTGATAATAGTGATGTTGTTGTTGTTGTTGGAAGTGATGGTGTTAATAGTGATGTTGTTGTTGTTGGTGATGATAGAAGTGATGTTGGTGGTTGTGGTGTTGGATGTGATGGTGATAATAGTGATGTTGTTGTTGTTGTTGTTGGTGATAATGGAAGTGATGTTGGTGGTAGTGGTGTTGGATGTGATGGTGATAATAGTGATGTTGTTGTTGTTGATGATAGAAGTGATGTTGGTGGTTGTGGTGTTGGATGTGATGGTGATAATAGTGATGTTGTTGTTGTTGGTGATAATGGAAGTGATGTTGGTGGTTGTGGTGTTGGATGTGATGGTGATAATAGTGATGTTGTTGTTGTTGGTGAGAATGGAAGTGATGTTGGTGGTAGTGGTGTTGGATGTGATGGTGATAATAGTGATGTTGTTGTTGTTGGTGAGAATGGAAGTGATGTTGGTGGTTGTGGTGTTGGATGTGATGGTGATAATAGTGATGTTGTTGTTGTTGTTGGTGATGGAAGTGATGTTGGTGGTTGTGGTGTTGGATGTGATGGTGATAATAGTGATGTTGTTGTTGTTGGTGATAATGGAAGTGATGTTGGTGGTTGGGGTGTTGGATGTGATGGTGTTAATAGTGATGTTGTTGTTGTTGGTGAGAATGGAAGTGATGTTGGTGGTTGTGGTGTTGGATGTGATGGTGATAATAGTGATGTTGTTGTTGTTGGTGATAATGGAAGTGATGTTGGTGGTTGTGGTGTTGGATGTGATGGTGATAATAGTGATGTTGTTGTTGTTGGTGATAATGGAAGTGATGTTGGTGGTAGTGGTGTTGGATGTGATGGTGTTAATAGTGATGTTGTTGTTGTTGTTGGTGATGGAAGTGATGTTGGTGGTTGTGGTGTTGGATGTGATGGTGATAATAGTGATGTTGTTGTTGTTGGTGATGGTGGTGGTGGTGGTAGTTATGATGATGATGATGAAGTTGATTTCTAAAGAAAGTCAACAACACCAGCATCATCACCATGCGAATTATTTCAGTAGTGTTAATTGATTTGGGTGATGATGATGATGATGGTGGTGGTAATGATGACGGTGGTGGTGGTGGTGGTGACAATGATGACGGTGGTGGTGATAATGATGACGGTGGTGGTGGTGGTGACAATGATCACGGTGGTGGTGATAATGATGACGGTGGTGGTGGTGGTGGTGGTGGTGATAATGACGACGGTGCTGGTGGTGGTGGTGATAATGATGGTGGTGGTGGTGGTGATAATGATGGTGGTGGTGGTGGTGGTGATAATGATGACGGTGCTGGTGGTGCTGGTGATAATGATGGTGGTCGTGGTGGTGGTGGTGGTGGTGATAATGATGGTGGTGGTGGTGGTGCTGGTGATAATGATGACGGTGGTGGTGGTGGTGATAATGACAACGGTGCTGGTGGTGGTGGTGATAATGATGATGGTGCTGGTGGTGCTGGTGATAATGATGACGGTGGTGGTGGTGGTGGTGATAATGATGGTGGTGGTGGTGGTGGTGGTGGTGGTGATAATGATGGTGGTGGTGGTGGTGATGATAATGATGACGGTGCTGGTGGTGGTGGTGATAATGATGACGGTGCTGGTGGTGGTGGTGATAATGATGGTGGTGGTGGTGGTGGTGGTGGTGGTGATAATGATGGTGGTGGTGGTGGTGATGATAATGATGACGGTGCTGGTGGTGGTGGTAATAATGATGATGGTGCTGGTGGTGCTGGTGATAATGATGACGGTGGTGGTGGTGGTGATAATGATGGTGGTCGTGGTGGTGCTGATAATGATGGTGGTGGTGGTGGTGGTGGTGGTGATAATGATGGTGGTCGTGGTGGTGCTGATAATGATGACGGTGCTGGTGGTGGTGGTGATAATGACGACGGTGCTGGTGGTGGTGGTGATAATGATGGTGGTGGTGGTGGTGGTGGTGATAATGCTGGTGGTGGTGGTGGTGGTGGTGATAATGATGACGGTGCTGGCGGTGGTGATAATGAGGATGGTGGTGGTGGTGGTAGTAGTGGTGATAATGATGGTGGTGGTGGTGGTGGTGGTGATAATGATGACAGTGGTGGTGGTAGTGATAATGATGGTGGTGGTGGTGATAATGATGGCGGTTGCGTGGTTTTGATGATGATGGCAACAACAATGATGACAACGATATATGATGTTTTTAAAGAAAAGTTAAAGAGGATCTAAAAAAAGTCGATAACAATATCGTCATCAACCAGTGAGGGTGGGCCGCGTACCAATACATTAGTTAAATACCTTTCATCTGATATATCAACTCCTTCCTTGTTTATTTATCTCGGATGAAAAAAAAAACGTCATTTACAAATAAGATCTACACTTACATCTTCACATCTACGCTTTTCTTTCTTTCATTCTTTCTTTCTTTCTTTCACTCTTTCTTTCTTTCCCTTCTTTTTTCTTTACACGCTTGACTGATTTTTCGATTGTTGCTTTCGTTTTCATTCACCTTTCAGTTTAATTTTGATCTGAAAAAAATAAATTGGTTTTCATTTTTACTTTATTTCTTTCTTGTTTTTTTCTTTTCCATTTTATTTTCATTATAGTGAAGACGTGTAGCTTAGTGGTTAGGATGCTGATCCATTGATTATAGTAAGATCGTAACTTTAATTCTCAGACCGGGTGGAACGTTGTATCCTTGAAGAAAACACTTTATTTCATTCATGCTGTTTTAGACCACTGGTGCCAGTGCTGGACTTACCTTGGAGAGGCAACCCCATGGTCAGTCAATCGTGGGTACATAATCTATAACCAGCCATAACCAAAGACCTTCCTTTCGTTTCATTTTCGTTATATTGAGGTTAGGAGTTGAAATCCTAAGATAACTGTTACGTTTTTTTTTAAGGGAGCAAAAAAAGAATAAAAGTGGGGTCAAGCAATGAAAGAAAAGGAGAGAGGGGGGGCGACAGACACTACACTTAAGTTTGAGCGGTGCCTCATCCGCGCCCCTGCGGACAAAATGGCAAAGTCACAACTGCGGAGAATGGTCGGAGACACCCGTTGCAACAGAGTTGGTTTTCTTTAGGAGTTTTACTCCAACTAGTGTTACCCATGATGCAACGGGTAACAATAGATAAATAAGTAGAAATGTATGAATAAATAAATAAATGAATTTTACCACGTCTGTATTTTGTTATACAGGCTGGTGACATGATAAAAAGCATCTAGTCGACTCTGTCAGGTGGTAGTAGTGGTGGTGCCACAAGAAAATAGACAAGTAGATGCTGTGAAGTGGTTGGTGTTAGGAAGGGCATCCAACCATTGCCTACGTTCAAACACAACAAATATAGTGTAAAATAAACCAGTGATTTGAGGAAAAAGGTGGGGAGGGCGGAGAAAGAAGGAAATCGAAAAAAGAAATATATATATATATGTATATATTACTCTTTTACCTGTTCCAGCCATCCGGATGAGGCCATGCTGGGGCACCAATATATATTTATATTTATTACATCCATGAAGAATAACGAAGAAAGGGTGAAAAGAAAATGTAACTTCGTACAAACGTTATAAGCATTCGAGTGTGCGTGTGTGTTCGTTCTTTGCCTCTCTGTCTCTCTCTGCTCAGTATGAATACTCCTCCTTCAACACTTATGTTAATTCTCTTTATTTCTCTCTCTCTCTCTACATATATATATATATATATATAATAAGAAACGGAGAATCAGTGGTGTGACGAATAAGATTTATTAGACATATTACAATCGTTTCTCTGGCGACCAGCTCGAGGCACGATCGATGCAATGATCAAACCTGACTCTGAAATCGCAAGATCCTCGGATATGTCTCGATTCTACGAACCAGAGTTTCCACCACTGATTCTCCGTTTCTTATGTGATATTATACTGTGCTCTGTAAGAGCATCGAGTGCTCAAACGGCCTACCGCTTACGGACGCTTTAAGCATCCCACACCAATTATATATATATATATAACGAAGGGTATGAAATAGTTAATTTATATTGAATGGTTATGTGAAATCATTATATGTGGTTATTAATCGGTGGATTGGCAGTATCGGTAGAGGGTCGGACACCATGCTTTGACGCATAGAGTTACGGTCCTTATCATTCTGAGTTCAAATCCCGCCGAAGTTAACTTTGCCTTTCATCCTTACGGGGTCGATAAAATAAAGTACCAGTAATGTACTGGGTAATTGCTGGCCTTGTGCCAAAATTAGAAACAATTATATGTGGTTATTAGTTGATAGAGGAAATAACATGAATAATAGTTAAAATAACAAGTATAATAAGTATAGGTGTAATAACGAGAATATAAAGAATAAATGATTTGGTTTATATATGGTTTACTTCACGTGAATCAATTAAAAAGTACATATAAAACAGTTACCAAGAGTTGTTAAGTTGACAATGTTTTTGACGTGAAAACAGCGAGCAAACAGATAATGTTGTTGTTGTTGTTGGAGTCCGTGGTAATAGTTGAGACCATAGTGAGTGAGAGAGAGAGTAATGGTTTGTATACCTCTGAATGGTCTGTAATTGGTTGTAGACCACTGTGGCTTGTACATGGTCTGTAGTAGTAGGGCTCCAATCTCTCTGTGTGTATCTGTAGACCTCATGGGGTCTGTTGATAGTGGTGAATCTTTCACATAGCTTGTTCTGTAGTGGGATGTTCCGATGTCTCTATTTCTGTAGACCACTGGGGTCTGTTGATAGCAGTGAATCCTTACATAGTTAGTTGCTAGCGTAATGCTCTGGCTAAAGTAGGATAGTACAGGCTGTATATATAGCTGTCACTTCCTGTATCCCACCTTGAGGGGATAGTCAACACATCAAACTGTCTACACCAAAAGGGTGTTGACCTAGAATTTGACCTTTAGGTGTCACCCAAGGTTCAAGGCGCGGACAGATTTCGCCTACATCTATATATATATGATATATATATATATATATATATAGAAGTGGCACCTTATTGACTTTATTTTAACGAGGAAACGTGATATCAGGGATATCACATTGGTTCGTGTATTGCGAGGCACGGAATGTTGGACTGACCATCGTCTGGTGCGCGCCATATTTATTGTGAAGCCAAAAGTAAGGGGGAAGAAGGCTGTACTCCCAAAACAACTAAACGTGGCTCGTCTGAAAACAGAGAAAGTCAGAGCTGGGCTGTCGAAGTCCCTTGAGTCCATGGAATGTGAAAATACGTGGGAATCATTGAAGAAAACTGTCTATGATGTTAGTGCTGGAGTTTTAGGTCATACCAATAGAAAGCATAAAGACTGGTTCGATGAAAATGATGCAGTGATCCAGAAACAAAAGAGAAACAAAAAGTGCTGACATCATTGTTGTGTGAGACACGTTCTGACAGGAGTGACCGGACCTTCAGGCAGGTCAAGGTACGTGTGCAACATCGGTTGAGAGCCATGCAGAATACCTGGTGGATCCAAAAGGCTGATGAAATCCAGAAGGCCTCAGATAGACATGATACAAAGCTCTTATACAGTCTGCTCAGGAAGGTGTATGGTCCGACTGGTCCACAAATATCATCACTTCGCTCCAGGGACGGCAAGGAATTGCTCAGAGATCCGAAGGAAATCCTTATCAGGTGGTATGACCTCTTTGATAGCTTCTCAACAGACCATCAGAAATTGATGATGAGTTCATCCGGTCGATTCCAACCAGACCTACAAAGCTGGCAATGGCTGATCCTCCTTCATTTGTTGAGGTGGCGAAGGCTATAGTCAAATTAAACAGCGGCAAGTCATCTGGAATGGATGGACTGAATGCCGAGATTTTTAAATGTGCTCGTGATAACTTCTTAAACCGCCTCACTGATCTCTTTGTGAATGTTTGGAATGAAGATGTACCACAGGACTGGAAAGATGCATTGATGATGGTACTTTGCAAAGGAAAGGGAGCCAAGGATGACTGTGGCAACTACAGAGGTATCTCACTGCTATGTGGCTGGGAAGATCTTGTGCAGGATTTTGTTGGACAGATTAATACAGCACATTGCTGTTGGGGTACTTCCTGAGTCCCAATGTGGCTTTAGGAATGGCAGAGGCACTATTGACATGATCTTCTCGGCCAAACAACTTCAAGAGAAATGCATAGAGCAGCGCATGGACTTATACCAAGCTTTTGTCGATCTGACCAAGGCATTTGACACCGTTAATCGGAAGGCTTTGTGGGTTACTTTGGAGAGATTGGGCTGTCCTGAAAAGTTTGTGAACATTCTGAAACTCTTCCACGATGACATGCAGGCATGGTTGAAAATGGTGTCAAGCAGGGTGATACACCTGCACCGACTTTGTTTGCCTTGTATTTCGAAATGGTGTTCTTCATGGCCTTCAAGGATTGTCAACACGGTATCTATCTCAGATATCGCATTTCCGGCAAGCTGTTTAACCTCAGGCGTCTCACTGCCAACACTAAGGTACTGAGTACCTTGATCAGAGAAGTTTTATATGCAGATGATTGTGATCTCTTTGCACACTCCCAGAGTGACATGAATTCTTATGAATTCTTTTTCCAATGCGTGCAGTGCTTTGGGACTGACAATCAGTTTAAAGAAGACTGTCGTCATGTACCAACATGCTCCGGATAAAGTTTTCAATGAACCCTCCATATACGTATATGGTCAAAAGCTGAAGGCTGCTGACACATTTGTGTATTTGGGGAGTACTCTGAGTGTGGCCTGCTCTCTGGATGCAGAAGTTGGTCTACGTGTTAGTAAGGCAAGTGAGTCGTTTGGAAGGCTCAACGACCGTCTTTGGTGCAGGCGAGGAATTACAATGAGGACCAAGGTGAGAGTGCATGCTGCATGTGTACTGTCAGCTTTGCTGTATGCATGTGAGACATGGGTTGCCTACAAACGGCATATCTACAGACTGGAACGGTTTCACCAGCAGTGTCTCAGAAAGATGCTCGGTATCAAGTGGCAGATACATGTGAGTGATGTTGAGGTCCTTGAGAGAAGTGAGTGTCGGAGCATTGAGAGTATCATCCACCAACAGCATTTGAGATGGACCGGACGCCTCTGCAGAATGGAGGATGGTCGAATCCCAAAACAACTCTTGTATGGCAAGCTTTGTGAGGGTAAGAGACCACCTCACAAGCCAAGGCGCCGATTCAAGGATTGTGTAAAGGACTCATTGAAAAAAACTGGTTTGATGATGGCTGACTGGGAGATAGAAGCTCTTGAAAGAGAAACTTGGCGTGGGATGGTAAATCATGGGGTCCATAATTTTGAGGACAGACGCATAGAGCACGAGAAGATCAAACAGGATGTGCATAAGCAATGCCCTGGTGTATCTCTTGAAACGATCGGTGTCTCCATTGAATTGAAGTGCCCTGAATGTGGAAAGATTTGCTTGAGCAAATCTGGTCTCAGGAGCCACAGACGCAGCCATGTTCAAAGAGAACCAGTGAACTATGATTTCCACAATGTTGTGAGGGTTCGCAGGCAACCTGATGCAGGACCTCAAGCCAGGAAGATCCATAGTTGTCGTCAGTGTGTGAAGGAGTGCAAGTCTCTAGCAGGCTTGAAAAGCCATATCCGAGCATCACACATCTGAATCTGACAAGCGATTGCAATACTCTTGGCAGAGTTTGCAGCCATCATATATATATATATATAAATATAATGCAAAATCCTACTTCAGTGCCTCAAAAGTGGCGCAGCGGTGACCCTGGCTGTCTGATAGCTATGGTAGCGGGACTCAATGTCCTGGCAGGTTTTACCATGCTACACAGGTATCAGACTATTGGTCCTAGAGATGATTCATCATCTTCTAGAGTTCAAAAGCTAGCTAAACTGAAGAGGTACCGGCCTCTCCGCCCAGTCAGTGGTATGGCGTCATCTTATGGTTAAAACAGTACGAAGAAAAAGGCCTCAGTACCCTGCGCGTCAATCGGGCCACTCCACGACGGCAGAGTGCAACCCGAGCAACAAGAGGCTGCTAAGAATCACAGGTTCCCGAAGGCTGCTATGGAACAGGACTAACATTGCCATATGCACCTACAACTACAGGTCTTTGGCAGGGGGCAAGGACTGAACCACCTACTGGAAGAGAAGAAGATCAGGTGTGACGTGTTAGGGCTGTGCGAGACCCGCCAGAAGAAGGAGGGGAGTTCGCGATGGCAAGATGTATGCGCCTTGAGACTCGGGAAAGCAGAGGGTGCCAGATCGATCGGAGGTATAGGGTTCATCGTAAGCAAGGAATGTGCTTCGAAGGTCACTTCTTGCCAGTTCATATCGTCACAGATTGGTGTACTGAATGTGAACCTCTCAGGGAAGGCCACCCTCAAGATCGTCCAGACCTACGCTCCCACAAGTGCCAGCGACGATGATGAGGTGGAAGAATTCTATCGCCAGCTAGACAAAGTGCTAGCTGTGGAGTCCACTTACACCATCGTGATGGGAGACTTCAACGCAAAGGTCAGACAGGGACGGCAAGGGGAAGAGTATGTCGGAAGATTTGGCCTAGGAGAGCGAAATGAGAGAGGAGAGCGTCTTGTCACCATGGCAGAGGCGAGATGGCTCTCCATCGGAAACAGCCTATTCAGGAAGAAGAAGGAGAAGAGATGGACCTGGGTATCGCCAAATTTTGAGCGCTGAAATGAGATTGATTACATCTTGGTCGACAAGCGACGCATACTACAAGGCGTCTCCGTCATAACGCAATTCAACACTGGCAGTGATCATCGTCTGGTGAGGGCGAGGGTCGTCATCGACCGGACAAGGGAGAAGAAGGCGCTGCATATGGCGTCGAAGTGAGAACGCGTCCGGGTCTTCAATGAGGCGCAACTGCAGGAAGCCATTATGCAGGAAAAGTGGCGTCAAGGAGACGGCATAGACACTGACTACGATTCACTGATAAGGAAACTGAAGGAGTGCTTGAGGAAGGCTAAGGTTGTGTTACAGGTGGTTATGTACCTTGATGCCCTTAGTCAGTAACGCATGAATCTATGGAAGCTAAAAAATTAAAAGGTTAAAAAATAAAAAAATAAACAGGAAGGCGTATACTTAGGGGAAGGGGATACTAACAAATGGTACGTCACATAGAACTATAGTGAGTTGCTATTTAGAATGTTTAATTAGGCTTATAGTATTTAAATGTTTTTCGTATACGGTGATTACAAGCTATAATCAGTTCCTGTCTTTTATTCAATAAATCGTCCTTAGATTTAGTAAATTCCAAGATCTCCCCGGAACATAATCTGCATTCTCTCCTGTTCCCAAGATATGGAGTTCTTTGCAGAATGGTATTCCACGATAGCTTGAAATCTATTTTTTTCTTTTTATAGTTATTTACTGCTTCAGCTAAAGATGTGGTGTTAGCTAGTTTAGTATTGTTAAAGCTACTGGAGTGTGCGTAATATCTTTTCTTAAATGTGTTCGATGTAGATCCTATATATGATTTGTTGGAGTCAGTAGTAGACACTGCATTTATATATTACATTATTAATCAAACAGTTGCCATTTAAGGGGAAAACGCTTCTATTTCTGCAATTACAACCATACGTAAGATGGTTGTTGGGGGTACCTACATAATTCTCATTAATTCTTGAGCTATTCTTATTGTAATTAAGGTTAGAGAGAGAATGAGTGCTGCTTTGTGGGTGGTTTAGTGCTGGGGTTGTATTGTGATTTTGTGTCATGTTGTTTTTGTGTTGGTGATTTGGGTGGTTGTGTTTTCCAGGTTGAAGGATTGTATTATTTGTCCTTTTAAAAGGTACAGTCCTATTTAAATTATGTTGTGGTGGTGTGGTCATATTATTTTTAAATTTATAAATGTTCTAGTTGCATATTTTTTGCTGGAGATTGTTTGATGTAGAGTATGAGAATTTAACAGTATACCTGTTAAATATTTGGTGGTATCTGTGGTTTGATGGAAAATGTTTATGTAGAATTTCGAAGAATATTTTTTGGATTTGTCCAATAGTTTGCAGGTTGAAGGGTGCGTTGTACCATGTTATGTTTCTTTTGCGGTTTTTAGTTAAGTTCTTATTTCTATATATATATATATATATATATATAAAGATGTAATATGCTCAGACGCAGAAAATAACTGTAAGTACAGTCAGTTGTTATAGAATAACTTACAAAATAGAGTAAAGTTATTTTCTGTATCTGAGCATACTAAATTTATTCTCTCAGCGTTTCGTAAGTTCGGACTTTTAACTACCACCCCCACCCGTACCCCGGAGATTTTTCTAGAAAAGGAATGGGAAAGAGGTAAAGACCTTCGGAGTTTCGCAGATCTACACCCCTCACGCATTTGATGGGAAATTTTTTTTCATAGGTATAACCACTAACACTAAACCCTAACCCTAAGTAAAAAAGAATAATTTTAAGTCACAAAAAAAAAAACAAATGGTAAAGACAATTCCGGGGTGAGGGTGAAAAGTCCGAGGGTTCTCCCCCTCGCCCCCTCCGGTTTCATGGGAGGGGGGGGGTCTTCTATATTTTGTATCATATTTGGAGGTAAGTTTAATTAATAGCAAAAAAAAAAAGGTAAAAATAACAGGAAAAATAATTATTCCCCCCTGAAATCAACAAGGGTGATTTTTATATAACATTATCCTGAAATAACCGCAATGCATTACTGGTATTTAATCTACCAAACTTAGAAGAACGTAAAGTACAGTCTAAAGATGTTTACAAGACAGGCTAAACTATACTTTAACGGCGTAAAATCTTTAGGGTCATTTTCCAATTTTTTTTTGCCGCGGCCAAAACTTGACCATGTTTTTGTATATGAAAAAAAACAACAACTGTATATTGAGATGCAATGATTCTTTGTGTTAATACTTTTAGCCTGTTTTAAGCAAATTATTTCAATCGTAAAAAAAAAAAGAAAAAAAAATCGCAGTCATTGCATCCCTTTTAATAAATACCTATTTCCAAACATAAAAACAAAACATGTTGATATTCTGACTACAACAAAAGAAAAAAAAAGAGGAATAAAAGTTGAAAAGTGGTATTGAAGATTTAACGTCGCTAATTTTTTTTTTATCGAAGAAAGATTGCCACTAAACTATTGATTTCATTCTGTGGTGATTAGTGCCAGATTTAGGACAAATGAGGCCCTTTGCTAGTTGAGTTATGAGGCCCCTTATTCGTAAAAAAGTGTTTTGGCAAGATGCCCCCCACCATAGCCGACGGGGCCCTGTGTTTAAACACACCTAAGCACAATGGTAGTGATTGACTATTCCAGCAGCTTAGCCTCACCATCACCCATAGTAATATCGTGTCTTGGCTTGTCTGAGAAAACTTTTAGAGGGAACACCAACATTCCCTGTTGTAGTGTCTAATTCAGTGTGCATGCCTTTGTTCTGTTTTTTTTTTATTTCCATATTAATTTATTTTGTAAATCCTATTCAAACGGGTCTTATTCCCTTAATCTATATTTAGCTCAAACAGGTTGTATAGAATCATCTCCATGTTCTTGTAGAAACTATCCAGAAACTCTATGGAATCATTTGTTCCAATGTAGAAATTACCAGTCTAAGAGAAACGTAAACGTTTTAAAACTGATCTTTAAAAAGTCTACCAATGTTGGAGGTGCAATTTATTTTCAAAGATCCACTCAACCATAAGATCTTCCAATGTATGGTAGATAGAGAAAAGATTTAACTACAAAAATATTTATCTGTTCTATATAAGCCCGTCCCACCTTCTTTCTCTCTTGTTTTCATTTCTTACATTCGTGGGTCGGCTGAAAACTTTATAGGCTGACCAAATGAGGTTTATTTTTGAACATGGAAAAAAACAATGCAGTAATTAATAAGAGTTGAAATTAATGCATACAAGATTTCACAGCTCTAGCATCACTCTTTCATAGTCAACCTATGAACTTTTCAGCCCACCTTCGTATGTAAGGATTATTAGCTACCTTTCTGTAGTGTCTCTCATGAGTTACTAGCGTTACACGGACAATTAGATTGATTAAATAATGTTTATATGTGGAAGAAAGAAATAGAAATGCAGTGATTAGAATGAGGGGTCGGGGTTTATTTTGGAGAGGAAGTGACGTCGACGGAAATGAAGAAACGAATGTTGATGTTATGAGAACATCTTTCACTACTCTTTTCCTTCCATTCGCTCGTCACCGAGATCTCTAAACAGTAAAATATCGAGTTACTTACTTACTACAGCCTCTCGGAAGTTGCTGATGTGGCACACCAGACTCAACTCAGCTTCTTTTTCTCCTCTTTCTACTTCCAATCATTTTTCATAGTTCCACGTTTACCATTTTCATTCGCACACTTTCTTGTGTGGCATCTAAGTTGCCGTAGCTTATATCTCCCTCTTCGGTTATCTTCTATACATAACAAATAGTCGTCTTTACTGATGTATCTTCTTTAATCGTTAATCATGAAGAAATTCTTATTAATTGCTTTTGCACTTTTGGATCTTTATCTGGTAACCTGTGAAGGTAAGTGGTATTTTTATTTGGTAAAACTATTGTTGAAACTTATAATTACCGGAAAAACGAGTTAAGTTCTGCTGCTGTATTAATTTCTTTAAACTTTGTCCGAACACACATCCGTAACGCTATAAAGTTATTTTTATTTTGTTTATATATTTCCATACAGTAAACAGTAAAATCATCGGTTTAGGTATTTAGATAGATAGATATGTTTAGATAGATAGATAGACAGGTAGATAGATGGCATATTGGAGAATGTCAACATGTGACAACATTTCCTTCTTCGGTACACTATATAATACATTAAATTACTGTGAATCAAAATTGAGCAATAAAATATTAATTTGTTTGGGCTATGAACAAAACCAGGTTTTATCAAGAAGGTAGCCCGGTGTATCACCACCACCTGGCCCCTAAATTACTTTTAGTAATCTTTCTTCCTCTTTTCATTCTCAGAGGTCTTAAAAAGAAACCTGAGCACTTCCCTCTATGAATTGACAGTAAAAAAAAATATATATATAAAAAGTGTATTGACCTAGCCTCAGTATATAACTAATATTTGTTTTTAAGCAATAGCTAAAACAACATAAAGTAATATATACGATAACAGAGGAATCACTATTATAAATTAATACATATAGAGCATAGCAATATAAATAGTAATTTATCAAAGTACTTATTTTATGGAAAACAGAAAAGCAAAATTAACTCCGAAGAAGTTTCATCGCAGAGCAGTAAAATGCCAAAGATAGAATTAATTGTCCTTAAATTGTCAAGGTTGTCAAAAATGAAACGTGTGTGTGCACGCTCACACCCAGATATGTTTTTGTTTTATAAAAAGTTCTTACTAACAGCATCAACTTCATACGATTTTATTTTCTCTTCTATAAATCAGAGACACTACGCATTCAAATCATTTCTTTCTCTCTCTTACCACACACACACACACATATATATATGTATAGTAAGGGGTTAACCGAACAAAGATGTACGGACCACTTAATGGTCCGTCGGTTGTGAAGTAGATAAAAGAAAGCACTATATATATATATATATATATATAATATAATTATATATATATATATATATAATATAATTATATATATTATATTATGCATACTCCAGTCCCACAAACTGTAGAGTGCTTCTTATCCGATATCTGCATTGCTTATTGTACTACAATAAAACTCACCTCCTACATTATATATATATATATATATATTAGAATGGTGTTCCATTGTACTCAATACATCGGGTTGAGAGGGTACTTGATTTTATTTCAATAAAACAGAACTAGACCTGTAAATCACAACATATTAAATATATTTTTCTATCGAATTGTAATATTTGAAAGAAGCTTGCCAGAATATTCTACACGAGAACAGACTCTGTTTCCTTTTCTTCTTTTTATTTTCTTGAGTCGGCTGAGGTTATTTTTTCATACCTTGAATGTTTTGTAAACACTGTGGATTGTGTTTAGCAATTAAATGGGTTAATTATATATACACAGGTACAGATGTTTTAATCTCGCATTCACATATATAGAATATTGTCCTCATTCGTATCAAAACTAGAATAATATTTATGGGACACTTACGAAAGAAAAATATCTTTAAAACATTTAATAAACAAATAAATGAAAATTTGTTTTAAAATGTTTTTACTTAAGTTTTTAAAAAATAACAAAATAATTGTTTCTACTTTTGGCACAAGGCCAGCAATTAACCAGTGCATTACTGGTACTTTATTTTATCGACCCCAATGATTCGCAATTTCTTTGCTTGTCTATATAATGTCAGTTTTAATTATCATTAAATCCTGTATGTAAATAAATATACAAACTTTTAAAGTTTACTTTTTATTAGTTATTTGTATCTTTTTTGTTACCTTTAAAGCAGTTGCTGGGTACACTTGCGGAAAATAACCTCAATTCATCATAAGGACCTAATGTACACTTGGGGGAAAACACCCTATAAGGACGCCTAGTACACTTGGTCGGAAAAATCACTCTCAATTCGACATAAGGATCCCGAGTACATTGGGGGGGGGGGGGGACACCCTCAATTCATCATAATGGATACCGAGTACATTTGGTGAGGGGGACACCCTCAATTCATCATAAGGATCCCAGGTACACTTGGGTGGGGAAAAACACACATCCTCAATTCATCATAAGGACCCCGAGTACACTTGGGTGAAAAGAATACCCTCAATTCATCACAAGGACTCCACGTAAATGGCTGTAACATTAAAAAAAAATTTATTCTGTTTTCAACAGGGAGATTGGCGAGTCTGTGTTAAAAAAGAAAAACAAAAAAAAAAGGAAAATTGTTGATACTACAAACCAATAAGGCTGCTTCTATGACATAGAAATAGCACCTCATATATCACATCCTCACGCTTAAACAAGGAAGGATATTGGGTATTGACAGTGTTGGACTTACCCATAAGCTATAACTAAAGGCCACGCACCCTCGTGGGCCTTATTCTTTAAGACTAAAGCATAAAAAATTCTATATATTATTTATTCTTGATCATTAACATTAATATAAAAAATAATTTTTTTACCCGAATTTTTTAGAGAAGGGCCTCATATAGCTTAGGGCCTCAGTAGATGAAAGCCCGGCTCTGGACATTGATAATAATATCGACTCCGGTTGAGGCAAGCTCCTTTTGAAATTACTTGGCTGTTGTTTAGCCCCAGTTCAGTCCTGATTGAGAATACATATGACGAAATGCATAATAAGCCTGTCTTTATAACCCCGTGTTTTGGAGGTGGACTGGACGTAGTTTATTTACGACTACATTAGTCGCTTTTAAGACGTAATTTGAGAGATTTGGCTACTATTTCTAGCACGTGGAACAATCACAAGCTTTTTCACAGAATTCTTTCATCACCTGGCTGAGAAAGGTATAGAGACGTTTAGTACCACATCCCGCCCACCCATACCACGGTCGGCCTTTATCCAGTAGACCTGTCATCAGAGGTTTCCTAGCAATTGCCATTTCTTTTTCAGATTTTCTTGGATTAAATAACTTGATGTGTCTTTTTTATTTTTGTCAAAACTAAGAACTTATTGAATTTGAGTTATTGTATTTGATCAATAAGGCTGCAAATTGGCAGGGTTAGAACGTCCGATAGGAAGCTTTGCGCTAATCGTTCCGGCTCTCAGCGCTTCGACTTCAAATCCCGCCGTGATTAACTTTGGCTTTCATCCTCCCTCTCTAGATATCTCTTTCTTACTTTATCTCTCTTTCTCTTTCTTTGGAGGAAAATTAGACCTGTAGAGGTATGAGCTTGCCCCCAAATAACTACGGTAACTTTACGACATCATCATGAGTTAATGGTGTATGGCATGGTATTTGATCAATAACCATGATGAAAAATTCCGGTAAATTTATAGAAAAGCACCCGCTGGGACTCATTAAGAATTTTATTATTATTTTTTAAAATGTTTTCAACTAATATGACCTCTGACATGTTCGCAATCGACTTTATTTCAAACGGAATTGGGATGTGGAGGGTGGGGCGAAAAGAAAATATCCCCACCGAAGAAAACACGAGCCCCAACCCTACCCTAAAAAAATCTGTTTTCGGAAAAAAGAAAGTCGAATACGAGCATGTCGGAAGTCATATTAGTTGAAAACACACGAAAAAAACTTTTAAAATAAATTTCCTAGCGAACTCCAGCGGGTGCTTTTCTATAAATTTATCTATTCCTTATTTATGAAAAGAAAGCAGTAGTAATATAACAGTAATAAAATACTTCGTTTTTGTATGTTTTGCAAGATCGTGATGTGATATCGTGTGTTGAAACAAATAAGGTTGTACATTGGTAGGGTCATGCTACCAATAAAAAAACACAAGCACCAATGGATGTTTTATTATTACTCACGTAACTAATCCATTCATCAGTTAGTTTATTAACCTAGTGTATCTTTTGACCTTCTCAATAGCTATTTTGGGCCTGTCTTCTTTTTGTTTTGAATTTAATTGTTTCTCGGCCAGAAAGGTAAGATGGAGTAATTAGAACAAAATCAAAACGAAGAGGAAGGAGACACAGAAGGCCAAAAATAGTAACTGAGGAGGTCACGAATAAGCGTTGACAATTAAATGACTATTTGGTTACCAAACCAACTGATGGATTGGTAATTATCGGACTAATAATGGTTTCTGACTCAAGCACAAGCCCAACAATTTTGGGGGAGGAGTAATTCGATTAAATTGACCCCAGTGCGTCTCTGGTACTTTGTTATTGGGCTAATAATAAAACCAAAGTGAAACTCAACTGGTGCGTATTTTTATTGGCAGCATTACTGCCTAAGTATCCTTTTTACTCCTGTTGGAGGTACCCCTCCCTGGTTGACTTCGCCCGCTTCCTATTTCTGCCCATATAGAGCCGAGGTATCGGGTTAGATCGTTGTGCCATCTTGCTTTTGCCCGCTCTCTAGTTCTTCTCCACTGCCTTGGTGTTCACTCTGACGCTCTAATAATCCACCTGTTGTGTCTGAGATGAGAGACGTGGCTAGATCATCTATGTTTGCCCTTCTTGATGATCTCGATACCTTAGTATAGTGATAAAATAATAATCTAGTAAGTATTAAATAACTAATAAGTAAACATTTACGGCAAGCTTATAATTGTTTCTAATTTAGACACAATATCGGCAATTTCGGTGTAAGGGAAGTCGACTGCATTGATCTCAGTACTTGGTACTTTTTCATCGACGCGAAACACATACCGCAAAACTCTACCGATTCTACTGTAACAATAATTCTCTCTAACATAAGCACAAGCCAGCAATTTGGGGGAATGGGGAACAGCCGATTATATCATCTTCAGTACATAACTTACATAACTTACATATTTTATCGACCCCGGTAGTGCCGGATTTAGGACAAATGAGGCCCCGTGCTAGTTAAGTTATTAGGCCCCAAACATTTAAGAAACTCATCGTAAAAAGTTTTTTTTGGCAGGAAGATGGCCAGCGGTGCCCTCTGCTTAAGCACAATGGTAAATCCGGCACAGGACCCCCGGCGATATTTGAAAATCAGTACGTAATGGGTCGTAACGAAATGCTGCCACAGAGTGTTAATACTATTCTCTACCGATTTTCGTTGCTACTTCTTGCAAGTTAAACGACCATGTAATAGCTTCCCCGTTGGCTTTTTCCATAAGTGAAAAGTGAAAGGAGTTTTGTTTCTGTTGAGACTGTGACAGTGGAAACTTCTAGCTTCTTGGCTTTCTCGGATCACACTCCTGTTCACTGCTATCGGAGCGGAGTTGGCTACTAGCAAGTGCGAGCCCCGTGAGGTGGGGTGGTTGTTCTAGCGCGTCTCCCTTGCCGTTCTCCAAAGCAAAATGTTCTCCATTTTGTCGGCCGAGACTGTCCCTGTCTCTGTATTATACATAGAGCACTCTTTTTTCCTTTGCTTTTTCTTCGGAAATACTTAACACACACACACACACACACACACACACACAGACACAGACACAGACACAGACACAGACACAGACACAGACACACACACACACAGACAGACACACACACACACACACACACACAGACAGACAGACAGACAGACACAGACACACACACAGACACACACACAGACACACACACAGACACACACACAGACACACACACACACACACACACACACACACACACACACACTTCAGTGAACGAATGAACAGGTAATAAATAAATAAAAACGAAAAAGTAAAGATGTCCTGAATGGTTTGTTTTGATCTATTTAGAGTATGAATAAATGTAAACACAATTTATATAATTGTTTCTACTTTAGGCACAAGGCCAGCAATTACCCAGTGCATTACTGGTACTTTATTTTATCGACCCCGTAAGGATGAAAGGTAAAGTCAACCTCGGCGGGATTTGAACTCAGATCGTAAAGGGACGTAACTATGATGGAAAGCATGCTGTCCGACCCTCTACCGATACTACCAATCCACCGCCCTTAACACAATTTATATAATGAATATGATTTACAATCAATAGCAATTAATCAAAGAAAAGGAATGACATATACACACGCTATAACAAGGAATGTTGGTGTGTGTGTCCCCCCCCCCAAAAAAAAATAATGAAAAAATGAAGCGAACTAGTGTGTCATCTCAACCCACATATTGTTAAAAGAATTAGCAAGAAAGAAACAAGTAGCTAAAAGTGTTGACTAAGCATATATGCCATACATCACGTAGGCCAGCATCTCTTCAATGTAACGTCACACATTGTATGTAGATGTACTTAAATCATTTCACACTCTCATCTCCACTACTCAGTTTATTATATTAATAATGAAAAAGGGATTTTATTGGTTTAAGGAGGTATATATATATACACACACGATGATTTCATACGAATGAAACAATTCTAGTCCTGTAGAAGACATTTACATATATATATATATATATATATATAATCATTTTAGTATGTGTGTTCGAAGTTGTGAGCTTCAGTGTTGCACCTGTGTAGCGGAAATTTTGCTGAGAGCTATATTTTAAAGGATGTCATAGGCTACGTGACTATTAAGAATCCTATATGTATTTGCGGAGGCAGGGGGTATCGTTTCCTGGTGCCCTAATAAAATGAAAAGAAATCAGGAAATGCTATCAAAGAAATGTACCTTTTGATTTATTTATTATTCAAACTAAGTTTAGAGTTATACATACATGCATCAGTAAAACATCTTCTTCGCCTTCGTCTCTCAATTATTCCTGGGAGGGTCGTGGTGGCAGTCCTCAAACACACTTTCCAGCAGGTTCCGTCAGAAGCAACTGTCTCCAATTGATCCAGCTGGATCCCCGAACGTGACAACTCTGATACTACGGACATTTTGTTAGAATGTCTCAGAAAAGAATCGCTGGACGGTTTTTTACGTGCAAAACCAGCCGGCAGGAGACTCGGGGGTCAAAATATTTTCTTATTCAGCTTTATATCTTTCCCAGACAAGCTGTCCTACATTTTAAGAGACCTACTTACACACAGAGAACGGTAAATTCCTAAAAGCCTTCTATATTAAAGGGAAAATGAAAAAAAAAATTAGTGCAAAGTAAACCTACAAAATTGATAGCCTAGTCCCTTTTTTTAACTGGTAATCATCCTCCCCGGGCGTGTTTATTGCACGGATCACCATACTCGTTCTATCCTGTCTGTTCGTTCTGCCGTTGCTCGTGATAAGTCTTCTCGAGTGCACTCAGAATTCTTGCTCAGTTGCTTTATGTAGGTTCAATGTGGTCTGCCAACATTTGCGTACCAATGCTTTGGTTCCCAAAGAAAAACATCACTGATAATCTAATCCTTAGCTCCCCAACAATGTCCAGTGAATTTTATTTTTCTTTCTCTGATGACGTGTGTGATATCGGCGGTAAATCACCACGGAGACGTTCTTTCGTAGGGTGTTGTCTCCACATGTCCAGAGAAGCTCAAAGCAGTTGGCCTTAAACGTTTGTTGTTTTCTCTTCTACTCTTCAAACATCTCCAACTACCGACAACACTTTGACCATATCTCTTTCTACATTAGGAACATCTATTATACTTCACCCCTCTCCAAAGTCATCGTCCATGGTTACTACGTTGCTATCATGCTTATAACTCTTTTTGGTTCTCACACGTATTCTCCATACTGATACCATCGTTGCAGAAACCGAATCTTTTTTTTTCCTCAACTCTCTACATCAATTAGTTTCATTCTGTACATGCTTCTCTGACCAGTACTGGACTTACCTACAAGCTAAATAAGCTATAACCTAGGGCCACACACCCTCGAGGACACTTTAAACAAATATATATTTTCATCTTATCATTAATTTTTTATTCTTTAATCATAATCATAAAAAATTATATATATATATTATTTAATTTTGTAATCATTAATAAATAATAACCATGTATAATTATTAATTTTTGTTTACCCGAATGTTTTTAGAGAAGGGCATCAGATTTCATAAAGCTTAGAGCCTGAGTAGGTGAAAGTCTGGCCCTGTCTCTGACCAACACATAGGTATTCTAAATATGATTGATTTCTTTCTCACCTTCAAAACCAACCTTTACCAAACCATCTCTGTATCTTTTGAGTTGTTTAACTATTTTATTGTCACTACCTATCTACCATCAGAGGCTTAACTAAGGTACGCAAGTATGGCACGTGTCATCGGCATCACATGAACGGGGTGGGGGGCACTTGACAACATCATAGACAAATTTGCCTCAGTAAAACCAAGGAAAATACAGATGTAATTTTTATGCATTGTTTTCAATAAAAAAAAATTAACGAACGTGATCAATATTTTTGAGCTGATTTTATGGTTATTTGAAAGATAGGAGTTAAATGTTTGGGCAGGGATGCAAATCCACTGCTTGCCATAGGTGCTATTTTCCCTAGTTACGCCTCTACCTACCATTCATTCACATTCAATGCAATGCCCTCTCTCACCTTCTGGTATTTCAAGTCAGCACACTGATTAAAATTCTGCCAGTTCTATGCTATCTTTGTCAGATATGTGATTCACCCTTGATTTTTTGTGAAGGTGTGCAACATAGGGGTTACAATATATATATGTATAATCAGTTCCTGATTATTACAAGAATTCTATAAGAATCAAACATTCATGATTTTCAGCAAACAGGTGGTGTACTTAGCTTTGATAAGTACCAAATAGTACGAAACAGAGCTCTGTCAGCTTTATCTCCCCCTGTTTGCTGAAAATTTAAAGTAAGTGAGACTGTCACTACTCTAAAACAATAGCGTAAGGTCTTCAAAATGCTTTTAATTAAGCATACAGTGTATTGAAAAATACACTATATATACATTCATATATATATATATATTACTCAGCCCAAGTAAAGCTATAAATCCACTAAAATGCAAGAGGTTACTAATAAGGAAGGACAAGACAGAGAGAACATAATTCAAGGGGAGAGATGACAAGTGATGTTGCTTTTGATTTTTTTTCAAATTGTAAGTGGTCAGGAAAGCAAGAAGCCGGAAGAGAATTCCATAGGCGAGATGTGCAAAGGAAGAAACTTTCAGAATAGAATTTGCGATGATTTAAGAATTTCAAATATAAATGAATGAGACCTAGCTGCCAATCTGATGTTCCATTTAAACTCATGAAGACAAGGCAACAAAGTAGAAAGCTCATCAGAACAATTTCCATGAATATATTTATAAAAAAGGCAAAGACGGGCAACATTTTGATAGTGTGACAGTGATTGAAGCTGACATAAGTCAGGACCAATAGTATTGTTGTTTCTTTGGATCTTATCTAAACTCGCACCAATAGATGTCAAGCTTAACATGAGGAATGCCTTTAACTGCATATGCCAGGACCATCTGCTCGATGCCTGCCTCAGCCGAGCTCTCTCTGCCTACCCGCTGGCCTACCTGTCGTATGGAGCCCTGAACATGCTCCTTGCTGCTGATACGGCCATACCTTCGGCCACTTGGATCCAACAGGGCGACCCTTTGACTCTCCCCTCCTGTTCCCCCTTGGTATAGACCACATTGCCCGGAATATCACGGCCCCTCTCAACGTTTGGTATCTGGATGATGCTACGTTGGGCAGGCCCATAGAGACTGTCTGCCATGACCTACAATCGGTGGTTCCTGCTCTGGCGGGAATCGGCCTCCAGGTCAACTCGTCCAAGTCGGAGGTGGTGAATGTGAGCCACGATACCGAGAGCTTTGCAGCCTCCATCTCGGATGTATGGTCCATTCTCCACCAGGTGCAGGTGACCCCCAAAGAGGATGTCCTCATCCTCGAGTCACCGATCCACCCACCGGCCATCCACTCCACCATCAGGTTCAGGCTCCAATAACTCTAGACCCTCACAAGCCAACTGGGCTTGATTGACGGCCACCCAGCTCTCTTTCTGTTGAGGAACTGCTTCGCCCTGCCGAAGCTCCTCTATACCCTTTGCAGCGCTCCGTGCTACACCCAAGCATCTCTCCTCGCTGACCTCGATACTTGTATCCGAGTGCCAGCCAGGGAGATATGCAACGGCAAGTTTGACGATATTGGGTGGCAACAGGCCACTTTACCTGTCAGATATGGCGGCCTTGGCCTCTGGTCCCCGATGTCCCTGGCCTTGCCGGCGTTTCTTTCGTCGGTAACCTCAGCAGAGTTCTCCAAAACACAGTGGAACCCTCTGTGATCAGGGAATGTGAGGCCTCCTGTGAAACGTGGGACCGGCTGGGACTTAGCCCAGTAGATGTCCCTCCTCCTTCTCCCCCTGCTGACATCAAGTCCCTCCAAAGAATTTGGGATGCCATCCAGTGCAGCCTGGCTCACGTGCCAGCTTGATCAGCACCGCCTTGCCTGTTTTCATGCGACCTCGAAACTCCACAGTGGTGCCTGGCTCCATGCTTTGCCCTCCTTCTCCACTGGTATGCAGCTGGATAATGATAGCCTGCGCATCAGCGTTTCCTTGAGGCTTGGCCTCTGGATCTGCGAGCCACACCAGTTTCGCTGTGGATCCACCGTGGACTCTTTCGGCCTCCACCCGCTTTCCTGTCACCGCAGTGCCGGCCGCCTTCCATGCCATGCTGCCCTCAACAAGATCATAAAGCATGGCTTGGATGCTGCAGGCTTCCCTTCCCAGCTCAAGCCGGTGGGGCTGGACCGAGGGGACGGCAAAAGGTCAGACGGCATGACCATCTTCTCGTTCCGCGGTGGAAAACCCCTCGTCTGGGATGCCACTTGCAGTGACACTTTCTCTAGCCGCAACCTGGTGCAGTCTGTGACTAACCCAGGTTCTGCTGCACGTCTGGCTGAGGAGACCAAACTCTCCAAATACTGGTCGCTCTCCGACAGGTTTGCGGTCATACCCTTGGCAGTGGAGACTTCTAGTGTCCTCAGCCCTAGGGCTACCTCCCTACTCACCACCACATGCGCTGAGCTGGCCAGCCACAGGTGTGAGCCTCGCGAGTTGGAATGGCTCTTCCAGCACATCTCCCTTACTGTCCGCCAGGAAACAGCTTCTCCATTCTGTTCGCCGGGGCTGTGGGGAAGCCATCAATATGAATACTTAACCATTTCATTACCATATTTACCAATAAATTAGAGTAGTGTGAAGCCCATAAACTGGGGTACATTGTTTGAGGATAATAGGAAGTATATTGTTAGGACCAGTGCATTTTTTTGGTGTTGGTGTAGTCACACTTAGCATGTATGTATGTAGGGCTGGCAGTACCAGTAAGGCCAACTAGGTAGCCACCTAGGGTGTGGGTCTCAGTGCTGGTGTTACCATTAAGGCCTACTAGGCAACCACCCAGGTGGCAGACCCAGTCCTCCCTGTAGAGTGTTTATGTTGGTGACAGACAAAAAGAACCCAGTCCACCCTGTCAGGTGGTCGTGATGGTGACAATCAAAAAGTACCTTGTCCAGCCTGTCAATTGGTCGTTTTGGTGCCACTATAAAAAGCTCCCATGTCACACTGTAAATGTGGTTTGTGTTAGGAATGGCATCTAGCCATAGAAATCTACCCAGAAACAGTTCTGCATGAGCAAGACATAGTCACCTGATCTGATTTGTCTCACAATAGGACAACTCATCTAACACATGTTAGCATGGAAAATAGATGCTAAAATGGTGATGATGTATTCACAGGTGGTTCATTTTGATTAGACATTCCAACCCACCTACCCTAAATCAGTTTTGCAATCCCCGTTATATGCTTATGTATTCCTATTGTATCAATCTACTTCATTCTGGTTGTTATCGCATATGAAATGACACTGCATAATAAACACCATTGTCAATTGTTTTTAATACATGCTTATGTGACTAGAATATGTGTATATATTTGAGACTGGGTGTGTATACATTTTAACTGACTTTTAATGTTATATGTACCAAGGTCTTTTTTAACTGTTTATCTGCTTCTGTCTGACTAAGCAAACAAGATAATAGTTTAGTGACGAAGGAAGAAGTTGCTGAACCTTTACTGACTTAACCTTTTAGCATTTACATTACTCTATATTTACTATTATATTTTTACAGTAAAAGCTTTACTTCACATAATTATCACACATAACACTGAATCTATGAAACTTTGATGTTATTTATTTTGAGAGAAATACCTTAACATCACTATGAGTGGCCGGTTACGGCCAGTTTGAACAGAAAGAGGTGAGAGAATTCTGGCCAGATATGGCTAGTTTAAATGCTAAAGTGTTATCTCAGTCTACCTAGTTGTACAGCAATTAACCTTTTTGTGATTGTATTTCTAATAAAATACGTTTTATTTCATTTCATTAATGAAGGATTTTTAGGGGTTTATTAAAAGTATTAATTATTTAATTACTGTATATACTCAAATATATGTGACAAAAAAATCAATGGTAAAATGAGGGGATTGACTTATATATGCCATCTAAACAATGTGTTGATTAGGTGCCCTGGGTTATAAATGGAGTTTGGATTTTTGTCCATTTCTCAGACATAAAGTAGGTGGTTGGGGGTATGTGCTTATATTCAATACTAAGATAGTAACTTAATGTATGGTTCTTAATATAAAATCATGTTGGAAGATTTTGATTTAAATAGGAACCTTTTAAAATGAGTGGTTTTGTTTCCTAGAACCAGAGCCAGTTTTGGCCAGGTTGGTATCAAAAGGGATGAAAATTATTTGTTGTGGAATAAAACTAGCTGATATTTGATATAAAAGTGAAAGCAGACATGAGACAAACTTAAAAAAATGAAAAATATTTGATATAATGTTGATATGAGTTTTTATATAAAGGCATGTGACTTAGTGGTAAGTGTGTTGGATTTACAATCATAATGTGGTGGGTTTGATTCCTCAACTGGGTTGTGTGTTGTGTTCTTGAGCAACTTGAGCAAAACAGTTCATTTCATGTTGTTCCAATATACTCAGGTGAGAACTAGTACCAGCAGTAACTGGGGGTTTAATCCTGTGATG
This sequence comes from Eledone cirrhosa, assembly GCA_964016885.1. Lineage (NCBI taxonomy): Eukaryota > Metazoa > Mollusca > Cephalopoda > Octopoda > Eledonidae > Eledone > Eledone cirrhosa. The sequence goes on along the minus strand of OZ024743.1, from coordinate 317,469,621 downwards.
GACTGGCTTCTTGTCTAAGGAGGGAGTCTTGTACTCTATTGGTTCATACCACGGAAACTGTGATAAGCACTGGTCTAATGAGCCTCCAAGTTCAAGGCTTTAAAACGTTGAAAGAGCAAACAGATTAGGAGTTGATGAAATTTTTCATAAATACTCCTTATTGTAATGTTAAAATGATTATATTTTTGTACAATTGACCTACTGAAAACTGGGTCTTTGGATTTCGATATGAATTTAAAAAAGTAGATCTGAATGGAAATGTTCAGACCATGAAAACTTTCCATTGCTGTTACTATCTGCTGATTGTAACAACTGGCAGAAGGAAGCAGTATTTGATCAGATACCACAAAGAATCCTGTTAGACTCTGTAACAATTCCCCCAATCCACTACGTAGCTTAGTGAGTTTGTAAGTTTGACTCACGAACTGGGCAATGTGTTATATCCTTGAGCAAGAGACTTTATTTCAGGTTGTTTTTTCTGCCAGGATTTGTGAATGGTAGATAATATTATAAGCTGAGGCAGGTAATCAACGCATTGTTTAAATAGTACAGTTAGGGTTAGACTATTTTGGAGACATATCAAAAACATTAGGAAATACAAATTTCATTTCCAAAGCAAAACTATTTTAGCATCTCATTTACATAGAATTTTGAAGTTGGTGAAAATCAAAAAAATATTGTCCTCAAATATAAACCAGCCCTCTCTAGAAATGACTCCCTCAGGAGTTACAGGACCTCTCTCTGATGGAAGGGTTAATATGGTGGAGTGAGATTTGAGAGAGATTTGGCTGTCATTTCTAGCAGGTTGGGTGAGTATGTAGAATCTGTCTCATAGTAACTTCTGTGGTGACAGTGGAGGTAGACAAGGTAGACTCAGAGCACAGTAACTGGCTGGTTGGTTGCTCTTTTGTATTTAATTATTTGTGGTGTGTAACACAGCAGAGTGTTTGGGATGTGGTGGTGGTGATGATGTGTATCATAGCAGAAAGTTTGGGATGTGGTGTGTATCACAGCAGAGTGTTTGGGATGTGGTGGTGGTGGCATGTATCATAGCAGCAAAGAGTTTAGGATGTGGTGGTGGTGGTGTATGTGTGTATCATAGCAACAAAGTGTTTGAGATGTGGTGGTGGTGTGTATCATAGCAGCAAAGTGTTTGGGATGTGGTGGTGGTGTGTATCATAGCAACAAAGTGTTTGGGATGTGGTGGTGGTGTGTATCATAGCAACAAAGTGTTTGGGATGTGGTGGTGGTGTGTATCATAGCAGCAAAGTGTTTGGGATGTGGTGGTCGTAGTGTGTATCATAGCAGCAAAGTGTTTGGGATGTGGTGGTGGTATGTGGTGGTGCGGGGAGACAGCTAATAAAGTTATTGATTCTTCTAATATATTTCTGTGTCTTTTATTGTTTGTCAAGACTGACTAGAAGATATAGTGTTGTAAATTGATTGGAAAATACAGAGTTGTTATTGTGTTGTATGTAGATAGATGTGTTTAGATTGAGTGGGAGATAGTGTTGTTGTATGTAGATAGATGTGTTTAGATTGAGTGGGAGATAGTGTTGTTGTATGTAGATAGATGTGTTTAGATTGAGTGGGGGATAGTATTGTTGTATGTAGATAGATGTTTAGATTGAGTGGGGGATAGTGTTGTATGTAGATAGATGTGTTTAGATTGAGTGGGAGATAGTGTTGTATGTAGATATGTGTTTAGATTGAGAGGGAGATAGTGTTGTATGTAGATAGATGTGTTTAGATTGAGTGGGAGATAGTGTTGTATGTAGATATGTGTTTAGATTGAGTGGGAGATAGTGTTGTATGTAGATAGATGTGTTTATATTGAGTGGGGGATAGTGTTGTTGTATGTAGATAGATGTGTTTAGATTGAGTGGGGGATAGTGTTGTATGTAGATAGATGTGTTTAGATTGAGTGGGAGATAGTGTTGTATGTAGATATGTGTTTCGATTGAGTGGGAGATAGTGTTGTTGTATGTAGATAGATGTGTTTAGATTGAGTGGGGGATAGTGTTGTTGTATGTAGATAGATGTGTTTAGATTGAGTGGGGGATAGTGTTGTTGTATGTAGATAGATGTGTTTAGATTGAGTGGGAGATAGTGTTGTATGTAGATATGTGTTTAGATTGAGTGGGAGATAGTGTTGTTGTATGTAGATAGATGTGTTTAGATTGAGTGGGGGATAGTGTTGTTGTATGTAGATAGATGTGTTTAGATTGAGTGGGGGATAGTGTTGTTGTATGTAGATAGATGTGTTTATTTTGAGTGGGAGATAGTGTTGTATGTAGATAGATGTGTTTAGATTGAGTGGGGGATTGTATTGTATGTAGATAGATGTGTTTAGATTGAGTGGGGGATAGTGTTGTTGTATGTAGATAGATGTGTTTAGATTGAGTGGGGTATAGTGTTGTTGTATGTAGATAGATGTGTTTACATTGAGTGGGAGATAGTGTTGTTGTATGTAGATAGATAGGTTTAGATTGAGTGGGAGATAGTGTTGTATGTAGATATGTTTAGATTGAGTGGGAGATAGTGTTGTTGTATGTAGATAGATGTGTTTAGATTGAGTGGGGGATAGTGTTGTTGTATGTAGATCGATGTGTTTAGATTGAGTGGGAGATAGTGTTGTTGTATGTAGATAGATGTGTTTAGATTGAGTGGGGGATAGTGTTGTTGTATGTAGATAGATGTGTTTAGATTGAGTGGGAGATAGTGTTGTTGTATGTAGATAGATGTATTTAGATTGAGTGGGAGATAGTGTTGTATGTAGATAGATGTGTTTATATTGAGTGGGGGATAGTATTCTTGTATGTAGATAGATGTTTAGATTGAGTGGGAGATAGTGTTGTATGTAGATAGATGTGTTTAGATTGAGTGGGGGATAGTGTTGTTGTATGTAGATAGATGTGTTTAGATTGAGTGGGGGATAGTGTTGTTGTATGTAGATAGATGTGTTTAGATTGAGTGGGAGATAGTGTTGTTGTATGTAGATAGATGTATTTAGATTGAGTGGGAGATAGTGTTGTATGTAGATAGATGTGTTTAGATTGAGTGGGGGATAGTATTCTTGTATGTAGATAGATGTGTTTAGATTGAGTGGGAGATAGTGTTTATGTAGATAGATGTGTTTAGATTGAGTGGGAGATAGTGGTGTTGTATGTAAATAGATGTTTAGATTGAGTGGGGGATAGTGTTGTTGTATGTAGATAGATGTGTTTATATTGAGTGGGGGATAGTGTTGTTGTATGTAGATAGATGTGTTTAGATTGAGTGGGGGATAGTGTTGTATGTAGATAGATCTGTTTAGATTGAGTGGGGTATAGTGTTGTTGTATGTAGATAGATGTGTTTACATTGAGTGGGAGATAGTGTTGTTGTATGTAGATAGATGTGTTTAGATTGAGTGGGGGATGGTTTTGTATGTAGATAGATGTGTTTAGATTGAGTGGGGGATAGTGTTGTTGTATGTAGATCGATGTGTTTAGATTGAGTGGGAGATAGTGTTGTTGTATGTAGATAGATGTGTTTAGATTGAGTGGGGGATAGTGTTGTTGTATGTAGATAGATGTTTAGATTGAGTGGGGGATAGTGTTGTTGTATGTAGATAGATGTGTTTATATTGAGTGGGGGATAGTGTTGTATGTAGATAGATGTGTTTAGATTGAGTGGTAGATAGTGTTGTTGTATATAGATAGATGTGTTTAGATTGAGTGGGAGGTAGTGTTGTATGTAGATAGATGTGTTTAGATTGAGTGGGAGATAGTGTTGTTGTATATAGATAGATGTATTTAGATTGAGTGGGGGATAGTGTTGTTGTATGTAGATAGATGTGTTTAGATTGAGTGGGAGGTAGTGTTGTATGTAGATAGATGTGTTTAGATTGAGTGGGGGATAGTGTTGTATGTAGATAGATGTGTTTAGATTGAGTGGTAGATAGTGCCGTATGTAGATAGATGTTTAGATTGAGTGGGGGATAGTGTTGTATGTAGATAGATGTGTTTAGATTGAGTGGTAGATAGTGTTGTTGTATGTAGATAGATGTTTAGATTGAGTGGGAGATAGTGTTGTATGCAGATAGATGTGTTTAGATTGAGTGGGGGATAGTGTTGTTGTATGTAGATAGATGTGTTTAGATTGAGTGGGGGATAGTGTTGTTGTATGTAGATAGAAGTGTTTAGATTGAGTGGGAGGTAGTGTTGTATATAGATAGATGTGTTTAGATTGAGTGGGAGGTAGTGTTGTATGTAGATAGATGTTTAGATTGAGTGGGAGATAGTGTTGTTGTATGTAGTTAGATGTCTTTAGATTGCATGGGGATAGTGTTGTTGTATGTAGATAGATGTGTTTAGATTGAGTGGGAGATAGTGTTGTTGTATGTAGATAAATGTGTTTAGATTGAGTGGGAGATAGTATTGTTGTATGTAGATAGATGTGTTTAGATTGAGTGGGGGATAGTGTTGTATGTAGATATGTGTTTAGATTGAGTGGGGGATAGTGTTGTATGTAGATATGTGTTTAGATTGACTGGGAGATAGTGTTGTATGTAGATGTGTTTAGACTGAGTGCGAGATAGTGTTGTTGTATGTAGATAGATGTGTTTAGATTGAGTGGGGGATAGTGTTGTATGTAGATAGATGTGTTTAGATTGAGTGGGGGATAGTGTTGTTGTATGTAGATAGATGTGTTTAGATTGAGTGGGGGATAGTGTTGTATGTAGATAGATGTGTTTATATTGAGTTGGGGATAGTGTTGTATGTAGATAGATGTTTAGATTGAGTGGGAGATATGTTGTTGTATGTAAATAGATGTTTAGATTGAGTGGGAGATAGTGTTGTATGTAGATAGATGTGTTTAGATTGAGTGGGGGATAGTGTTGTTGTATGTAGATAGATGTGTTTAGATTGAGTGGGGGATAGTGTTGTTGTATGTAGATAGATGTGTTTAGATTGAGTGGGAGATAGTGTTGTTGTATGTAGATAGATGTGTTTAGATTGAGTGGGGGATAGTGTTGTTGTATGTAGATAGAAGTGTTTAGATTTAGTGGGGGATAGTGTTGTTGTATGTAGATAGATGTGTTTAGATTGAGTGGGGGATAGTGGTGTTGTATTAGATAGATGTGTTTAGATTGAGTGGGAGATAGTGTTGTATGAAGATAAATGTGTTTAGATTGAGTGGGAGATAGTGTTGTATGAAGATAAATGTGTTTATATTGAGTGGGAGATAGTGTTGTATGAAGATAAATGTGTTTAGATTGAGTGGGAGATAGTGTTGTATGAAGATAAATGTGTTTCTATTGAGTGGGAGATAGTGTTGTATGAAGATAAAGGTGTTTATATTGAGTGGGAGATAGTGTTGTATGAAGATAAATGTGTTTAGATTGTGTGGGAGATATTGTTGTCTGTAAATAGAAGTGTTTAGAATGAGTGGGGGATTATGTTGTGTGTATATCGTTTTTATGTTGACCTTTCCTTACTGGCATCAGGTGGACAGGACTTTTTGAGGCAATGTTTTATGGTTGGATGCCCACTCTGATACTAACCCTTTTTAGTCATTTTTTGCATGAGGCCTAGTGGTTAGAGTGTTAGAGTGTTAGAATCATATTGTTGTGGGTTCTATTCCTGGACTGGGTTGTGTGTTATGTTCTAGAGCAAAACATTCCATTTCATGTTGCTGGCACTCAGCTGAAAATGAGTATCAGCAATAGCTGGTATCCTGTCCAGGGGAAGTCTTATACTCTCAGCCACTTCATGCCATGGAAACTAGGATAAGCACTGGCCTGATGAGCCTCCAGTCTTGAGACAGACTTTAGACTTTTTTATGACATTCAGGAATATGGTGTACCTATTTAAACCAAATATGTATGTTAGTAATGTAGACCACAAACTTGTACTAACTAAGAATGTATGTTTAGAAAATAGCGAGCTAAGTTTGAAAATTGAATTAGAAGACTTCACTGTAACTTTGACTAAATAATATATATTATTTAGTCTATTTAGACTATATAGTCTAATGATAACGGGATATATAAACCCACTGAACGGAAAGAGATGGGAACAAACCCGCTTTATAAACATATGTTCTTTGTTTACCTATCACTATTAAGTTATAGCTCCTAATAATTACGGAAGGAGATGGGTGGGTTCTTTGGCATAATGGTAGCATACTTGTACAACCAACAAGAGGTGTGGGTTCGACTCTCATGTGTGCTGATGCCCATCTTTCAAAGTAATAATTAGTACAAAATTGAATTAGAATATTTCACCCCATTATTATAAGACTGAGTGTCAGACAACATGCTTTGTGGCATATAGTTACGGTGCTTTATGTTCTGAGTTCAAATTCCACCAAGGTTAGCTTTGCCTTTCATACTTACGAAGTCAATAAAATAAAGTACCAGTAACGCACTGGAGTTGATTTAATTGACTTTCCCCTCCTCTAAATTATTGGCCTTGTGCCTAAATCAGAAACCATTGTTAGACTGTTTTATTTAGTCAAAGTTATGGCAAAATCTTCTAATTCAATTTTGTACTAACTAATTATTACTTTGTTCTCTCTTGAAATAGAACATAAAAAAATTACCAATGTTTTATTTGGAAGTAAGAGAAATCTGAGCCAATAGTAATTCTGTTGGGCCATTTGTTGATGCTTAACTGATTTGGCAAATATTTTCTTAGCTTCCTGAAATGTCTTTCCAATGTTTACTATCTAGATCTTATTCCAAACCAATTGTCTTATTCTTATGAATTTGAAGGTGGTGTCACAGCATGGCCACAGTTTCATGACTGAAACCAGCGAAAGAATAAAAGAATGTGATTTTTAGCTGCTGATTCATTTATTAATTCTTTAATCATGCTCCACCCACCTCTTTCTCTGTGAGAAAGTCTGTTTAAAGAAGCAATCATTGGCTGAAGTCACCAAGCCATTCTGTGTTTGGCACCATTTCAAAGAATCAAAGAAAGTCTATTGCTCTTACAAACCAGAAACATAATTCCCCACCCACTACCACTATTAATACCACAATACACTCTATAGTGAAACTTTCAAATCCAGAAACATAAATGTTTAACCCCCCCCCCTCCCACTATTCTTTCTTTTTTCTTGATTCATCCTCTATCGAAGATGAAGCATTGCTTTTTCTAATGACTAGAATGTATGTGGTTTGCCACTCCTGCATACTCATAGATTTCTCTGTTAACTGGAGTAGTTGTGCCGACCCATTGTTGAATTAATAGTTGATCATCTGTGAAGCTGCTGGTGTTCATGACGCCGAGCTCATCTAATTAACCTTTTAGAATTTACATTATTCTATATTTACTATTGTATTTTCATGGTAAACACTTTATCTCACATAATTATCTCATAATATTGAATCTATGAGATTTTGATATTATTCTTTTACCTGTTCCAGCCATCCGGCTGAGGCACCACCCTTTTTATATATATTATTATATATTATATATTTTGAGAACAATACCTTAACATAAGTATGAGCAGCTTCTTACGGCCAGTTTGAACAGAAAGAGGTGAGAGAATTCTGGCTGGATATGGCCGGTTTAAATGCTAAAGGGTTAAACTGATGGTTGCTGCATGAACTACTACTTATTATCGAGGCTTACTCCTCTAGATCTGACCTGTTCTGCTAGATTATCCGGTGATTATTCATGACTATATCAACAACAATCAACACAATACATTCTAGCCTGAAACTTTCAAATTCAGAAACATAACTGTTTAGTTCAACTGCCCCTCTACACCACCACCATTATTAACAACACGATACACACTAGAGTGAAACTTTGAAATCCTACTTATATAAAGAGTAATTAATTCATATGTCCTTGAAATGTAAATAAACACCACCAAGTGAAAACTTTCTTTTGACACCAAAATATATGTTAGTAATTTTAAAGGCATGAATTTAAAATGTTTAGAATGGGCAGAATATTTAGTGCTCAGAACGTACGTAAGCATGATGAAATGACCCCCTAGCCTGTCTGTGAGGTCAGTAGCTTAACTTCAGTACTGGCTTGGTCTATGTAGACCTGTCCAACCCTTGCTAGCAGCGAAAGCAGCCATTAAAACGAAAATGATAATGATATTGAAGTGGTTTATCATTTATATTAGTTCAAATTCTGTACATATATAAAAGATAGGCATCTTTCTCTCATACACATAATCATATACTTCTTCAGATGTCTCTCAAATCAATAATGACATTCCTCTGATGACTTTTCTAGGCACATGTTCTCATGTGTGGGCTCAGGTTTCTCCAGGATCTGCACTCATAGCCACAAATGTCAGTTGAGGTTGAAGTGTCATCGAGATTGGTGTTGATAAACCTTTTCT
>OZ024743.1:317318767-317453767 GCA_964016885.1 Eledone cirrhosa | reverse complement strand
ATATTGACCTGCAAAATTCATCAGTTCGAACACTAAGCTTCCGTTTTGCTTCATTTCCATTTAAAAGCATTTTAAAACAATATTTTTACTTGAAAACAAGTCTATTTAAAGACTACGTAAAACAAGCAAATATTTCGTCGTTAGGCGTGCAGACAGACAGTCGTGCAGACAGACAGTCGTGCAGAGAGGTGATATACGCGTGCAGACAGACAGTCGTGCAGAGAGGTGATATACGCGTGCAGACAGACAGTCGTGCAGAGAGGTGATATAGGCGTGCAGAGAGGTGATATAGGCGTGCAGACAGACAGTCGTGCAGAGAGGTGATATAGGCGTGCAGACAGATAGTCGTGCAGAGAGGTGATATAGGTGTGCAGACAGACATAACTGATAATTTGGTTACGCTAATGTTTTTCTCTGCGTTGCAGTGTTTACATTTTCGATCTTTGTTAATAAATAACCAGTGCAGTTTCTATCCCCAGCATCCTCTTTTGTTATAACATTCGGGTTATCGTTATGTTTTCTTAACTTCATAAGGCATATTGTTGGTTGAGGGAATATTAATCAAAAACACCACATGCAAGTCTGCACAGTAGACACTACAGTTTTTAAGCTAAGAAAGAAACTTAACATTGTAACTTTAACACAGCTACTGAGCGACCCCGAGCAACGCCGGGCTTTACTGCTAGTCATACTATATTTTTATATATATATATATATATCATACTATATTTATATATATATATATATATAAAAATGAGGTAAATATCTCATTGAGCACTATTTAAATTATTTTTTAATTTATTTAAAGGATTGTTTAATGTTTGTTTGTTCTGCTCATCAATTTTTATAGTTCTGGTATCTCGAATTAGTACCATAGAACAACAATTATATTGTAGACACCCTATATATCTCAGTGTGTACTTAGTGCTCAATGAGATATTTACCTCATTTTTATATATTCTCCAATCTATGTAGAGAAAAAATTTGTTGTTGCTTACTGCTATTTTTTTAGCAGCCAAGCCATCAACAAGTCTATAATATTCCCGCTTGCTCTAGTGGCCAGGTCATGTACGGGTCACTTTAACGGCTATAGCCCATACGTGCTGGTAGTTAGCATTATATTTGCTGACCGTGGGACAAATGTCCTATAGAATGGAAATAGCTATCTGAAGAAATCTACTTTCCGTTGGAAATTCTCCGAATTTCCAATCTTTTGTGGATGGGAACCGCCGGTAATAGCATTATGAACAGGTAGATATTTAAATTATTTTTTAATTTATTTAAAGGATTGTTTAATGTTTGTTTGTTCTGCTCATCAATTTTTATATATATATATATATAGAGAGAGAGAGGGAGAAATATACACGGGTGTGTATAATTGTGTATAGAAGATTATATTAATAAAAGGAATTCCAACTTCGTCTGATTTACTCGTTTTATTTACAATCCTTTAAAATTTATAATGGTATTAGAATGAAATAGTATGGTAGAATATTAAATGTTAATTGAACAAGTACTTTCATGCTTTTGCAATCTTCAGGTTCATAATGTGTGGTGACAGTCAAGTTTGCAATTTTCAACTGTTGAAAATTGCAAATTTGACTGTCACCACACATTATGAACCTGAAGATTGCAAAAGCATGAAAGTACTTTTCAACTGTTGAAAATTGCAAATTTGACTGTCACCACACATTATGAACCTGAAGATTGCAAAAGCATGAAAGTACTTGTTCAATTAACATTTAATATTCTACCATACTATTTCATTCTAATACCATTATAAATTTTAAAGGATTGTAAATAAAACGAGTAAATCAGACGAAGTTGGAATTCCTTTTAATATATATATATATCATACTATACTATATTTATATATATTTATATCATTTTTCATTATCATTTCATTTTACGTCCGCTTTTCCCTGCTTGCAAGGGTGGGACGGGAACTGATTCTGGCTTGATTTCTACAGCTGGATGCCCTTCCTAACACCAACCTCATTTACAGTGAGTGCTGGGTGCTTTTTTGCCGTGGCACCTCCACGACCGCTTTACAGTGGAATGATATGGACCCCAGTCCCTATCATCTCATTTCTACAGCTGAGTAAACTGGAGCAATGTGAAATAAAGTCTCTTGCTCAAGGAAACAACACATCACCCGGTCCGATATTGTTATACTTTGGGAGGGTCATGTTGCCAATAAGAAACACACGCACCAGTTGCTTTCACTTCAATTTATTATATATTTATAAATTTACAAATCTACAAACTTATAAATTTCTGGTTGGTTGGTTGGTTCCACAACCAGATAGTTGTTTATATATATAGTCATAGTCCTTTCGTCACACACTCTGTGACCTCTTCAGTGACTGGGGATTCCTTTCTTCGTTTCTGTGCCTTTTCTTTCTTCTATCCTACGCCATTTTGTTTCTGTGTGTGTGTTGTGTGCTCAGTTTGCGTATGCGCCACATCCGGGTGTCAGTGTGGGTCTGGGAGGTTTTTACCGTGTTGCCTACACGGCCACATTACAGCGTGGACTGTGTGTTTTTTTGTCGTGACACCTACACGATCTCATTTGTTTCGGCCTGGATGAAATACTAGCTCTTTCAATTGCGCAGAGGGTTCTATAGAAATAGTGGACAGCTTCCGTTACCTGGGCGATAAAATCAGCAGTGGGGGAGGGTGCTCTGAAAGTACTGTAGCTAGAGTCAGAACTGGTTGGAAAAAGTTCAGAGAGCTTATACCACTATTAGCTGCTAAAGGGTTCTCCCTAAAAATGAAAGGCAGGTTGTACGATGCCTGCATACGAACAGCAATGCTGCATGGCAGTGAGACCTGGGCATTGTGTGCAGAGGATATACGCAGACTAGAGAGGAACGAAGCTTGCATGCTCCGCTGGATGTGTAACAGTAATATACGTGAACGGCAAAGCATAAACGAACTAAGGAAAAAATTAGAGATAAGAGGGATCAGATGTTGTTTACTCGAGAGAAGGCTACGTTGGTATGGACACGTGATGCGCATGAAAGTCGATAGCTGTATAACAAAGTGCAGGGCAATAAAGATAGACGGTAGTCACGGAATAGGCAGACCTAGAAAAACCTGGGACGAGCTGATAAACTCCGACATCACACACTTACACCTCTCCAAGACAATGTCACTGGACCGAGACCTTTGGCGGTACTCAGTAACAGAGAAGACCCGCCTTACCTAAATATATAGTAAAACCTACTCCAGCCAGTAGGCATCTCTAACAAAATATACCCCGTCCCACCACCCCCACCCCCACCCCATCCACACCACCCCGTTCTATGTAAAGTTATGTTGGTGCCGCGCCATCCAGGCCGAAACAAATGAGATCGTGTAGGTGTCACGACAAAAAAACACACAGTCCACGCTGTAATGTGGCCGTGTAGGCAACACGGTAAAAACCTCCCAGACCCACACTGTAAATGTGGTTGGTGTTAGGAAGGGCATCCAACTGTAGAAAACCTGCCAGACAGTCCTATGCGAGCAAGACAATCACTCTTGCCTCAAGTGGGACTACCCCCGTCCAAACCCATGCAAGCGTGGAACACGGACGTTAAACGTTGATGATGATATATATATCATACTATATATATATATCATACTATATATATATATATATATCATACTATATATATATATATATATATATATCATACTATATATATATATATATATCATACTATATATATATATATATATATCATACTATATATATATATATATATATATATCATACTATATATATATATATATATCATACTATATATATATATATAGATATATATATATATATCATACTATATATATATATATATATATCATACTATATATATATATATATATATCATACTATATATATATATATATATATCATACTATATATATATATATATATCATACTATATATATATATATATATATCATACTATATATATATATATATATCATACTATATATATATATATCATACTATATATATATATATATATCATACTATATATATATATATATATCTCATACTATATATATATATATATATATATATATATATATATATATCATACTATATATATATATATATATCATACTATATATATATATATATATCATACTATATATATATATATATATCATACTATATATATATATATATATATATATATATATATATATCATACTATATATATATATATCATACTATATATATATATATATATCATACTATATATATATATATATATCATACTATATATATATATATATATCATACTATATATATATATATATATCATACTATATATATATATATATATCATACTATATATATATATATATATATCATACTATATATATATATATATATATCATACTATATATATATATATATATATATCATACTATATATATATATATATATATCATACTATATATATATATATATATATATATATATATCATACTATATATATATATATATATATATATATATCATACTATATATTTATATATATATATATATATATCATACTATATATTTATATATATATATATCATGTCACTGGACCGAGACCTTTGGCGGTACTCAGTAATAGAGAAGACCCGCCTTACCTAAATACAAAGTAAAAACCTACTACAGTCAGTAGGCATCTCTATCAAAACACCCCCCCCCCCCCCCCCCGTCCCACCACCTCCACCCCATCCACACCGCCCCTTTCAATGTAAAGTTATGTTGGTCCCACAACATCCAGGCCGAAACAAATGAGATCGTGTAGGTGTCACGACAAAAAAACACACATTCACGCTGTAATGTGGCCGTGTAGGCAACACGGTAAAAACCTCCCAGCCCCACACTGTAAATGTGGTTGGTGTTAGGAAGGGCATCCAGCTGTAGAAAACCCGCCAGACAGTCCACGCTGTAATGTGGCCGTGTAGGCAACACGGTAAAAACCTCCCAGCCCCACACTGTAAATGTGGTTGGTGTTAGGAAGGGCATCCAACTGTAGAAAACCCGCCAGACAGTCCTATGCGAGCAAGACAACCACTCTTGCCTCAAGTGGGAAAACCCCCGTCCAAACCCATGCAAGCGTGGAACACGGACGTTAAACGATGATGATGATGATGATATCATACTATATATTTATATATATATATCATACTATATATTTATATATATATATATATCATACTATATATTTATATATATATATCATACTATATATTTATATATATATATATATCATACTATATATTTATATATATATATATCATACTATATATTTATATATATATATATCATACTATATATTTATATATATATATATATCATACTATATATTTATATATATATATATATCATACTATATATTTATATATATATATATCATACTATATATTTATATATATATATATCATACTATATATTTATATATATATATATATCATACTATATATTTATATATATATATATCATACTATATTTATATATATATCATACTATATTTATATATATATATATATATATATAGCATTCTGTCTATAACACATAATACTGTGTCTATATACATGCCATTCTGTTTATATGCATACCATTGTCTACATACATTATATGTGGAGGCACGTGGCCTAGTGGTAAGGTGTTGGACTCATGATCATAATATCATGGGTTCAATTCCTGGACTGGGTTGCGTGTTCTGTTCTTGAGCAAAACACTTCAGCTGAAAATGAGTCAGACTTTAGACATAGACTTAGATATACATTATACTGTGTCTATATACATACCATTCTGTCTATATACATTGTACTGTGTCTATATGCACTGTACTGTAGCTATAGATATTATACTGTCTATATACACACCATCTATATACATCATACTGTATCTATATACAGTATACTGTGTTTATATATACTGTACTGTGTCTATATACAGTATACTGTGTCTATATATACTGTACTGTATCTAGTATACTGTGTCTATATATACTGTACTGTATCTATATACAGTATACTGTGTCTATATATACACTGTACCGTATCTATATACTGTATATATACACTGTCAATATACATTGTACTGTATCTATATACATTATATTGTCTATACACATTCTATGTCTATATACGTACTATTCTGTCTATATACGTACTATTATACTGTGTCTATATACAAACCATTGTGTCTATACACATTATACTGCCTATATACATTGTACTATTCTGTCTATACACATTTTACTGTGTCTATATATATTATACTGCATCTATATACATTATACTGCATCTATATACATTATACTGCATCTATATACATACTATACACATAACATTGTAATTATACACATTGTATTGTTTCTATATGCATTGTACTGTGTCTATATTGTATGACAGTTGCATATATATGTAAATGGTCTATATATAGTGGTTGTGTATATATGATATAAACATTCTGTACAAGGAACAGCTTTATAGTGTTAACAGTGAATGTCAGAAGTGTGTGTGGGGTATCAGATTCTGTTTGAAGGGTTATATATTTCCTCTACTTATAAACATACTAACATACCTCACTACTTCACTTCCACTAAATATATTCACTCTTTCCTGTACAAACAAAATATTAACTATTTAAATAAATAACGAATATCTAAAACACAGCATAGATTTGAAGATTAAAGTAAACTGAAGTTAGATACAACTGCCATTTTTGAATTAGAAGCCTTAGCTGTAACAAGAATGAACTGCAAAATGTAAACACATTTAACTATTCCTCCATACACAGAAAAAAATATTCTATCTACTGTGGAATATTTAAAATTGTTTACACTTCAAAATTCATTCACACTTTTCACAGCTAAAGCTTCTATATAATTCTTCTTCGTCCACTTATTCCTGGGCTGGGAGGATTGGGGGCGGCAGACTCCTCAAATACACCTTCCAGCAAGTTCTGTCAGAAATAACTGTCTCCAAATGATCCAGCTGCATCCTTGAGCAGGACCAGTTGAGCTCATAGATATTATCCAACTATTTTTCTCAGGATCTATTCCTGAGTTTCCTGCTGGTTGGTTTTGCCTGTAAAATCTATACAGCAATTTCTTTTTTTTTTTACATCTGTAATATTGGAGCTGTGATCTCTCAATTAGGAAAAGCAGTGGATTTACATGGAATGACTCTCTGATCTCTGAGCTACATACTCTATCAAGTAACATTACTTCAAAGACTCTTCAGAGGAACCCCCATTTCGACCACTTGTATTCACAATCAATTAAAAAATGCTAGATGTTTATCATAACTAATTATTACTCCTCAAATTTTAGTGAATATATTTGATTATTTTGTAAAAGCAAATATTATCCCCCCCCCCCCACCCACCCCCACACACACACACACACGCGCACACATACCTAACCCTTTTGATACCAATCTGGCCATGAAAGAAAACCACCCATTTTAAAGATTTTAAATTCAAAATTTTCAACTTAATTTGATATAACTCATTGTTATCTTAGAAACATCATTTTAAGAACAAAATAATAATTTTGATAAATCCCTCCAAATTGTTCATTAATCAATTGAAATACAGTGCATGGATGATGTTCGCTGGGTGAAGAAATGCCAGGAAAGTCACAGTAGAGGTAGATCAAGTAAGACCAGGGTAGAGGTGATTAGAGCTGAGTTCAAATCCTGCTGAGCTCAGTGTTGTCTTTCATCCATTTTAGGTTGATAAAGTACCAGTCCAGGATAAAGGATTGGTGGAATTGTTAAAAAAGTCAGATGTGATGCTTTGTGGTGTTCAAATGCTGCTGAGCTAAATGTCATCCATTTTAGGTCAATAAAGTACCAGTCTGAGAATGGTAGATTAGTGGAATTGTGGTATCTAATCCAGCTCTGTGAGTTCTGAGCTGAAATCTTGCTTCATTCTTCCTTCTACCAAGAGTTGCAAACCAGCAATGAAAAGACAAATGAAAACATCACTTTCTTGGTTTCATCTCACAATCTCTACTCCTTTTTTGTAGCTGATGGCAGGGTCAAGGTTTCCATAAAGGTGTCAGTGGTTTAAACTGATTGGGGATCATTGTGTTAAAGTATCAAAGGGCTATTGAGAAATAGATATGTCCAGTATATATTATTCACTACCAAAGTCTCTGGTATTGAACGTGTTTAATGTAGAAATCTTTCTGAATAAAATAAATGTTACAGAGTTGCTATATGTATATATTCTTCTCTATTGTAGAACTCTTGATAGTAACAGTTGCTACCAAGGAGACAGATGGCTTCCGAAGATTTGTTAGGTCATGTGACAAGTACAACTTGAAACTAACGGTAAGTAAGACTACTAATATAACACATTCAGAAATATACACAACAACAAGAGGCCTTTTAAAGCTATTTTACCTGCTAAAGCAGGGGTTAACATTGAGGGCTTTTTTGGGGGCAATGTTTTTTGACAGCCAAGTGCCCTTTTTAAAACCAACTTTGTTACTGCATGCAGGGATATGGTGTGTATATTCTAAACAGATACACACATTCATAAATATACAAATATAACGCTGTATGTATGCAGTTTACATGTCCTATATATTCGTTTTACAGGTCCGGTCAGGCTTCTGCCTGCCACTGGTACCATGTAAACTAGTACAACCTGCTTCATGGTCGAGTGGTCAGTGACTAAACTGGCTCCTCCACCAGACTCTGGTCCTTTGAGGAAGGTAAGTGGAACCCTAGCAGCACAAAAAAACGAGCTGCAAAAGAGAAGAGGAGCTCCTCAGAGTCAACCATGGGTTAAATAGACCCACCAACCCTTAATTTACCAAGCGTGTTGAGTACAACTACACTCCTGACATGACCAAAACCAAACAGAAAGTTGTTGAGATCAGTGAACCAGGAAGGGGTTCCTCCAACAGGATTAAGAAGGCATTAGATTAGATTAGTTTTATAATAAGTACACTGTATCCCTACATGTTTTAAGGATCAACTAAAAGGGTTGGCACTTGGAAGGCATCAATCCATAAAACATTGCTTCAAAAAGAACCCCATAATGAGTATGAAGCCTTTTATGAGGCCTACTTTGCTAACTACTGCTTTAGTAGAGAAAAAATGGCCTTAAAATGTTTGCTGCTCATAAATTTACACATACTACATATATATTATTATCATCATTTTTACGTCCATTTTTCCATGCTAGCAGAACACCATCTCTTCATTTGTTGTGTTCCTTCATCATCTCCTCTGTAAGTCTCAGCAATATGTGGAAAATTGATAGCCATTAGGGCTTGGGGTATTTGTTTTATCATTCAAGTTCTGGGTTGAAATCCTGTTTGATTAGAATGATTAGCGCATTGGTATCTGTTGTGGCATGGTAGCTTGTCATGTTAGAAATATGAGCCAAATGACCTTTTTTGGAGAAGTGTGGTAGCCAATTACTATCTGGAAAATAGGTGTGGGCTTGATTCCCATGTATGCTGATGTCCATTTTTTTTCCTTTCTAGGGCCATATGTGCCTAGTTATTAGACTATCTTCTGTACTTAAAAATACAGTGAAAGCTCTTCTACTTCTTCGCGCACTTATTCCTGGGAGGGCCATGGGAGCAGAGTCCTCAAACACTCCTTCCAGCGGGTCCTGTTAGAAACAACCATCTCCAACTGATCTTGCTGGATCCCCAAGCGAGCCCAGCTAAGCTCATGGATGTTATCCAACCATCTTGCTCAGAGTATACCCCTGACTCTCCTGACGGTTGGTTTTGCTCATAAAATCTGTCCAGTGATTCTTTCCTGAGATATTCTAACCACATGCCCATAGTATCGGAGCTGTGATCTCTCAACTCGGAGAAGTAGCAGCCCTACCTGGAGTGACTCTCTAATCTCCGAGCTACCAACTCTATCAAGTAATGTTACCCCAAAGACCCTTTGGAGGAACACCATTTCAGTGAAAGCTACTAATTTAATTTTCAAATGGGAAAAAAAATGTTTCCATCTCTGAAGAGGAGGAGGATAATTTTTAAAAAGCATCTTATATACAAAAGGTTCTGAGGACCCTTTAGCTGTGTCAAAGACAGTAGAATGTGAGAATGTGCTTAAGCGAGATGCAAATCCCTGGCCTGTCTGGGAGGTCTGTAACCCCACTTCAACACTGACTTGGTAGCCGGGAAAGCAAGTATTTAAGATAATGAGGGTGATGATGGTGATGATGATGAAAAATGTGTTTAACCCTTTTGATATCAGCTTATCTGAAACCATCCATGTTTTTATGATAAAACTGCTCATTTTCAAATGTTCATATGTATATTAAAAACTTTTATTATAATTTTAAGTTAATGTTTTTATTCAGTAATGTTCCAAATACCAGCTTACAAAAAAAAAGTTACTAAATATACTCGTATATAAGCTGAGAAATATGTGGGGGAAAAAACCAATGGTAAAATGGGAGTCCGCTTTTATTTGAGGTCAATATTTTGCTGATTTTCACCAACTTCAAAATTCAACATAAATGAGGTGTTAAAATATTTTCGTTTTGGAGGTAAATATTACTGGTTTCACTTTGGAGGTGAATGTTACATCAGTTTCACTTAGGAGGTGAATATTACACCGGTTTCACTTTGGAGGTGAATATTACACCCATTTCACTTTCATCGTGAAATTCGTATTTCTTATTGTTTTTTATGTTTCGAATGAATATAGCATTCAAAACGGTCTGAAATTGGTAAAAAATCATTACATCATGGAGTTCTGAAACAGATTATACTCTGAACGACACTGAAAACATTTTATGTATCACAATATTAAAACTTCATAAATATATTCTTCACTCATGAAAATTTCAAAACTGCATCATCTAAACATAAAGTGTTGATTACCTGCTTATAAACAGGGTTTGGATTTTTTGCTTATTTCTCAGACATAAAATGGGGGGGGGGGGGGGATTATATTCGGATGGGTTTATATTTCAGTATATATGGTTGTTACTTCATTAAATAATTCCTCCATTTAAAAAAAAATATTTTCAAAATTAGTTGAAAAACTTAGGAAGTATATTTCATGAGAAATATACTTCCTAGCAAAATGGTTAAACATGAACAGTGTATATTGTTTATGTATGTGTGTGTATTCTTTTACATAAACATGCCCCCACAAAAATGTATACATTTGTAAGTGTGTGTTTTACTTAGAACACAGACATATAAAGATGTATTTGAATATGAATTTTATTTATTGGCAGAGTCGTTAGAACGTCAGATAGAATGCCTTGCGGTATTCATTCCAACTCTCTGCCCTCTGAGTTCAAATCCCGCTGTGGTTAACTTTGGCTTTAATCCTTTCAAGCTCAATAAAAAAAAAGTACCAGTCTAGTACTGTGGTCGATTCTTCCTCTATATCTCTTTCTCATTTCCTTTCTCTCTCTCTCTATCTCTCTTTGGAAGAAATTGGCTGTATTCAGACATGGAGAGGGATTAGGTTCTATCAGGTTACAAAAAATGCCCAAGAAACACTGTCACTATGGTGTCCCTACAACTCCATCGGGAGTTACAGGTCCATACATACATTATTTATTATAAGTATTTTTATTTTTGTTTACTTGAAGGTTGCTGGTATGGGAAAGAAATGGGAAGGAGGTGACATGGAGATGGGCCAGGGTGGAGGACACAAGATAAATCTCCTCAAGGAGGAATTGGAACAATATTCTGATAGAGAAGACTTAATTGTCATATTCACAGACAGGTAATTAATTACTTTTATCTTTTAATTAACAACCCACTCCTCTCTCTTTCTCTCTCTTTTATTATATCGCCCCTGAGTCATAACTAGGGAAAATAGAGTCTGTGGCAAGCAATGAAATTGTGTCCCTGCTCAAACATAATTTATATATATGGTTTAATGATCCAGCCACCATAGTACTTCTCACCTATGATAATCAAAGACAGATCATACATCTGAAGAAGTTTATTTTATTTTCATTCTTTGATGATAGCTTATCTTACTTTAATAGAAAGTACTCCTAGTCTAAGTGGAGCCTCCCCTCTCTCAAGTGACACCCATGGCACATGCCACGCCTGCCATACTCTAGTTATGCCTCTTATCATATCTCTCTCTTATCTTTTCTTTCTCTCTTTACACATTCTTAGGTGTATGGTGTGTGGTTTTTTGTATGTATTCTGTCCTCATCATCATCATCAGACAATAAAATGCACCCAGTACACTCTGCAAAGTGGTGCTGGTGCAGGAGCTGTGATAGAATGCACCCAGTACACTCTGCAAAGTGGTGGTGGTGCTGGATCTGTGATAGAATGCACCCAGTACACTCTGCAAAGTGGTGGTGGTGGTGCTGGAGCTGCGATAGAATGCACCCAGTGCACTCTGCAAAGTGGCAGTGTTGGTGCCGTGATAAAATGCACCCACTACACTGTGCAAAGTGGCAGTGTTGGTGCCGTGATAATAAACACCCACTACACTCTGCAAAGTGGCAGTGTTGGTGCCATGATAGAATGCACTCAGTACATTCTACAAAGTGGCAGTTTTTGTGCCATGATAAAATGCACCCACTACACTGTGCAAAGTGGTAATACTGGGAATGCAATAAAATGCACCCAATACACTCTGTAAAGTGGTTGACATTATGAAAGACAACCAGCTATAGAAACCCTTCTCAAATATGGAATGAATGGACAACATTTGGTTCTCCAATTTGCCAAATCTCCAACTGTGATGACCCATCCAACCCATGTGGGTTGGTGTGGCTATTTAACTCATAGTTGGGGAGGATGACCATTGACACTGAGGAATCCATCCACCTTTTTAATAACTCCTGTTTTTTCTGCTGCTGGGGTTCCATTTAGTCCCTCACCAGACTATGGTCTTGTTGAGAAGCTGGTTTAGTCACCAACCATTTGACCACGAAGCACATTGTACTGGGTTACATGGTACCAGTAGCAAGCAGGAGCCTAACCTGACCAGACCAGGATCTGGTGTGGGAGCAAGTTTAGTTGCTGACCACAGTCATGAAACATGTTGTACTGGGTTACATGGTATCAGTAGCATGGAAAAACAGACGTAAAAGTGATGATGGTGGTGATAATGATGATAATATAGTATATCAAAAAGTAAGATTCAGATTTGAGTCAGTTAGTGGAGGATCCTTCAATTATGTCAAAGACATGACAAACCTCTTCTGTGCACTTGATAGAACATAAGACCATACGTAAGAAAGCTGCAGACCCCTCCCCACCCCTCCAGGTAGACTCGTTCAACCTTTGCTAGCAGGGAAAGCGGACATTAAATGATGATGATGATACTTCATCATCACGATCCCTACATAAAATTATTTTAGGTTTTAATTTAAATAGGGACTTTTTAACCCTTTTGATATCAATCCAGCCAAAACTGGCTCTGGTTTTATGAAATAAAACCATTAATTTTAAAGGGCTTCTATTTAAATTAATATCTTCCAACATAATTTTATATAAGAACCAGTTGTTCTCTTTGTAATGAAGTAAATAATAATTTTAGTAAATCCTTCAAAATTCTTCATTAACCCTTTTGATACCAACCTGATCAAAACCAGCTCTGGTTCTAAGAAACAATACCACCCAGTTTAAAGGGTTCCTATTTAAATTTTCCAACATAATTTGGTATAAGAACCATATGTTTAGTCTATCTTCATAATGAAATAATTAATAATTTTAGTTCTTCTTTCAAGATTCCTCATTAATGAATTAATCATCATATAGAAGGTATTTAATTAGAAATACTTTAACGAAAGGGTTAACGTAGATATCTAGTTTCATAGAACCAGAGGCGGTTTGGGGAGGATTAGTATCAAATGGGTTAGAAATATGAGTGAAATAAAGAAAATTATTTGCAAATAATTTAATAGTATTTTGTTTTGTGTTGTAGCTATGATGTTGTCTTCGCAAATGGTTCAAATGATATTCTTAGTAAATATAAGAAAATTGGAGCTCGTGTTGTATTCTCTGCTGAAGGTTACTGTTGGCCCGACCACACCCTAGCAGTAAGTACCATGAGTTGGAATTTTTTTATTATTATTTTTGTTCTCATTAAATGTCTCAATATTTGTTCTGAGTTCAAACCCCACCGAGGTCAACTTTGCCTTTAGCTTTTTTGATAAATAAAGTACAAATCCAAGGTGTGAATTTGTGGAATTATTATGCTTTGTGGTATCTATGAGAGCTCTGCATTCTGAGGTCAAATTCCACCTCCTGTCATTGGAAAAAAAGGTGCTGTTTCTATCATGAGTTGTAATTGGATGATACAGTTAGCAATAGAAAGACTAATGAAAACATAATTTCCTTGGTCGTATCTGATGCTACAACAAAAAGCACAGAGGACACCTTGCAAGGTGGTAGTTCTGATGTCACAACAAAAAGCACCCTGTAAGCTAGTAGTGCTGGTACCATGAAAAATGCTCCCAGTCTCACTGTAAAGTGGTTGGCATTAAGAAAGACATCCAGCCATAGTAATGAAGCCAAAAACAACCTCGGAACTGTGTTGACCATACTACAGCCTTGTTGACAATACTACTGTCATATTGACCACACTATAGCCATGTTGGCCATACCATGGCATTGTTGACCCTACTACGGCCTTGTTGACCCTACTACAGCCTTGTTGGCCATACTACAGCCATGTTGACCATACCACTGCTATCTTGACCATACCATTGCCTTTCTATATGAAATCTTATTTCTCTTACAGAAACAATACCCTGTTGTCACTGGAGTTGAGAAACGCTTCTTAAATTCTGGAGGTATGTTAACCCTTTCATTACCATATTTCTAATGAAAGACACTGCCTATGTCATGAACCCTTTCATTACCATATTTCTAATGAAAGACACTGCCTATGTCATGAACCCTTTCATTACCATATTTCTAATGAAAGACACTGCCTATATCATTAACCCTTTCATTACCATATTTCTAATGAAAGACACTGTCTATGTCATTAACCCTTTCATCATCATCATCATCATCATCATCATCAACGTTTAACGTCCGTGTTCCACGCTTGCATGGGTTTGGACGGGGGTAGTCCCACTTGAGGCAAGAGTGATTGTCTTGCTCGCATAGGACTGTCTGGCAGGTTTTCTACAGTTGGATGCCCTTCCTAACACCAACCACATTTACAGTGTGGCTCTGGGAGGTTTTTACCGTGTTGCCTACACGGCCACATTACAGCGTGGACTGTGTGTTTTTTTGTCGTGACACCTACACGATCTCATTTGTTTCGGCCTCGATGGCGCGGCACCAACATAACTTTACATAGAACGGGGTGGTGTGGATGGGGTGGGGGTGGGGGTGGTGGGACGGGGTGTATTTTGTTAGAGATGCCTACTGGCTGGAGTAGGTTTTACTATATATTTAGGTAAGGCGGGTCTTCTCTATTACTGAGTACCGCCAAAGGTCTCGGTCCAGTGACATTGTCTTGGAGAGGTGTAAGTGTGTGAGGTCGGAGTTTATCAGCTCGTCTCAGGTTTTTCTAGGTCTGCCTATTCCGTGGCTACCGTCTATCTTTATTGCCCTGCACTTTGTTATACAGCTATTGACTTTCATGCGCATCACGTGTCCATACCAACGTAGCCTTCTCTCGAGTAAACAACATCTGATCCCTCTTATCTCTAATTTTTTCCTTAGTTCGTTTATGCTTTGCCGTTCACGTATATTACTGTTACACATCCAGCGGAGCATGCAAGCTTCGTTCCTCTCTAGTCTGCGTATATCCTCTGCACACAATGCCCAGGTCTCACTGCCATGCAACATTGCTGTTCGTATGCAGGCATCGTACAACCTGCCTTTCATTTTTAGGGAGAACCCTTTAGCAGCTAATAGTGGTATAAGCTCTCTGAACTTTTTCCAACCAGTTCTGACTCTAGCTACAGTACTTTCAGAGCACCCTCCCCCACTGCTGATTTTATCGCCCAGGTAACGGAAGCTGTCCACTATTTCTATAGAACCCTCTGCGCAATTGAAAGAGCTAGTATTTTGTGGGCACTTGCTGCTACTTATTGCACCAGAACACCGGCCACATGTAAAATCTATGTTCTTAGTTAGCTTACCTGTGATCCCACTACATTTTTTATGCACCCATACTTTGCATTTAGGACATAAAATGGAGTTTCTACCTACGCCTTTCCTACACACCGAGCACGACCATTTCCCAGAAGGGACCGCCGCCTTGTTTTCTTTCCTACAAACTAGAACTTTGGTCTTAGCCAGGTTAATTTTAAGTCCTTTTGACTCTAGGCTGTGCTTCCATGTTTGGAATTTCTTCTCTAGCTCGGCCATTGATTCCGCTGAGTGTCAGGTCGTCTGCGTATAGGAGTTCCCACGGGCAGCCTGTCTTGAACTCCTCTGTTATAGCCTGAAGGGCAATAATAAATAGTAGGGGGCTGAGAACAGAGCCCTGATGGACGCCAACTTTTACGCTAAACTCTTCACTATATTCGTTGTTAATTCTAACCTTGCTGACTGTTTCTTTATACATGGCTTGTAAAGCCCTCACAAGCCATTCGTCAACGCCTAGTTTTCTAAGAGCCCACCAGATAATGGAGCGGGGGACTCTGTCGAAGGCTTTCTCCAGGTCGACAAAAGCTAAGTAGAGGGGTTTACCTTTAGCTAGGTACTTCTCCTGTAGTTGTCGTACTATGAAAAGAGCGTCTGTGGTGCTTTTGCCTGACACAAACCCGAACTGCATTTCATCTAGGTCAATTCTCTCTCTGATTAGTTGCGCTATTACTTTTTCCGTGACCTTCATGACCTGGTCGATTAATTTAATGCCTCTATAGTTACTCCTATCTAGGGCGTCTCCTTTACCCTTATAACAGTTAACGATGATGCTGCTATGCCAGTCCTTCGGAACAACCCCATTCTGTACGACTTGGTTAACTATCCGGGTGACCATGGTGTGTCCCACCGTGCCAGATGCCTTCAGCATCTCAGCAACTATTTCCGAAGGCCCAGCCGCCTTACCCGTCTTCATATCCTTGATTGCCTTACTTATTATACTCCCCTCGACTAACACTGCTGGTCCCTCTATTGGGTCGATATGGGGGAGACTGTCTTTCTCCCATTTATTCTCCTCATTTAGTAGCCTTTCATAGTGACACTTCCAAGCTACTTTCTTATCAGTGTCGGTGATGGCAAGTATGCCATCATCGTTATAATAAAACACACTGCCTATGTCATTAACCCTTTCATTATCATATTTCTAACAAAACACACTTAACTTTGATAACTTTCGGCCAGTATTGGCCCAGGTCATGTCTAACTTAATAGCACCACCTGGCTATGATTTTCAATTTATTTTGAAAATAATCAAGAATATGGAGATATTTAGTAATTTGACTAACTTTTCCACTGTTAAGTTTTGTTGTTGTTTTTTTTTGGTAGTGGTGGACAAAACTTTGCAAAGATTTTTACACAAAATTATAATTGATGGTTTTTAGATAAATATAAACATTTAAAAATAAACCGCTTAGTATCATAAACCATGGGTGGTTCAGATGGTTAGGTATCATAGAACCATGTGTGGTTCAGATGGCTTTGTATCATAAACTATGTGTGATTCAGATGGTTTAGTATCGTAGAACCATGGGAGGTTAGATGGTTTAATATCATAGAACTATGGCAGTGAGGTGATTTAGTTTCATAGAACCATGGATGGTTCAGAGGTTTGTTATCATAAAACCATGTATGGTTCAAGTAGTTTGGGATCCTAGAACCATGTATGGTTCAGGTGGTTTGGTATCATAGAACCATAGGTTATTCAGGTGGTTTAGTATCATAGAACCTTGGGTTATTCAGGTGGTTTGGTATTATAGAACCATGGCTGTAGAGTGGTGGTTTAGTTTTATAGAACCATAGGTTGTTCAGGTGGTTTGATATCATAGAACCATGGGTGGCTCAGTTGGTTTGGTATCATTGAACCATGGCAGTGGGGTGGTGGTGTTACTACAGATCAATGGAATGAGTGGGTGTTCAGTTATTGTTAGTGCATCAATTAGCTATATCATATCTTTCAACTTTATTGAACTACAACTAGACTTTTGTGGGATAGAAATAAGGTTTATTTATCTTATTTTTTATTTTTTTAGTTTAATTTTATTGATACCAAAGTATGAATAACTGATTGAAAATGAGAAGTAAAAATTGTCTGTCAATTACTGAAACTGTTGCAAAATTAACTTTATTCTTTGTGTCTATTGAAGGTTTCATTGGTGTTGCCAAGGATATCTATGAAATTCTCTCCTACAAACCTGTTGGAAATAAAGATGATGACCAACTTTACTATACTAAAATTTTCCTTAATAAGGAATTGCGTGTAAGTATATATATATAGCAGTAAATTGACAGAGTCGTTAGAATGTAGGATAGAATGCTTTATTACACTAAAATATTCCTCAATTAAGAATTATGTGTAAATATATATGTATATATCTATCTATATTTATGGCAGCAAATTGGCTGAGTCTTTAGAGTGTCGGATAGAATACTTTATGGTATTTGTTCCAGCTCTCTGAATTCAAATGCCACTAAGGCCAACTTTGCCTTTCATCCTTTTGAGGTCAATAAAAAAAATTCTAGGACCTTACCTTTGTTCTACAGTATCAAAACTGGCTACAGTTT
Source organism: Eledone cirrhosa (assembly GCA_964016885.1). NCBI lineage: Eukaryota > Metazoa > Mollusca > Cephalopoda > Octopoda > Eledonidae > Eledone > Eledone cirrhosa. The sequence goes on along the minus strand of OZ024743.1, from coordinate 317,435,111 downwards.
CAACTTTCTAGGAGCTTACCTTTGTTATACAGTACTTACTCATCAAATATTTATTGCTACTAAGATTTTGATAGTTTATCCATACTCAGAAACACAAAATATCATCTCTATGCCAGTGAATACATATAAACCAGCAAGCCTACAGTTACTCGTTCAATACCTTTGATCAATAAGTTCCCAGATCTTATTCGCTTACCGAGTGAGGTGGAACTCTTCAAATTGAACCATATAAATTGGTGATACTATCTACCAGTTGCAACTTCTGGCAGAAAGAGCAACGTGAAATAAAGTGTCTTACTCAAGGACATAATGCATCATTTGGGCCAGGAATCGAACTCGCAACCTCATGATTGTGAAACCACTAGACCATGCACCATCAACCCAATATCTTATCAATACTAATACAACAAAAAGAAAATTTCTTTTATTTAACTCTGTACCACATGAAACCACATTACCAAGACATTTTTGAAAAGTAAAAATCTGTGCAATGACTGCATTTAATCATTTATTTTATTTTATAAAAAAGGACATTGTATAATTATATTGGTTTTAATGAAATCATTGTTCTGTACATATATTGTAATTGTTTCTACTTTTGACATAAGAGCAGCAATTATCCCAGTGCATTACTGATGCTTTATTTGTACATATATTATAATTGTTTCTATTTTTGGCACAAGGCCAGCAATTAACCCAATACATTACTGGTACTTTATTTTATCGACCTCGTAAAGATGAAAGGCAAAGTTAATCTTGGCGGGATTTGAACTCAGACCATAAAGAGCCGTAACTCCTTGCTGCAAAGCATGGCTTCCGACCCTCTATCGATACTGCCAATCCACATATATTATAATATTTACATGTTATACAGGATCTCCCTAAAGTCTGGACTCGGACAAAATGCATATTTTCAATTAAAAAAATTCACCATTTTATTTAATTAAAATATTAATAACATTTTCATTTGTGATGCAAAGTTTGATGTGCTTTCCAAGATTCACCCAATGCATTAAGTCCACATTTACATCCAGACTTTAGGGACACCCTGTATTTACTATGGTCTCTGATAATACAGTTGATCTTTTTTATTCTTTATCACAGAAAAGGTGGGACGTTAAATTGGACACAAAATCAACAATATTCCAAAACTTACATGGAGCCCTTGGTAAATATATTTACTATTCTGTATTTCAGTTATTGATTCTTTCACTTGTTTCAGTCATATGACTGGTCATGCTGGGGTTTACCTAGTGCTCAGTCATAAGACTGTGGCCATGCTGGGGCATCACCTTGATGAGGGTTTAGTTGATCATATCCAGCCTAGTAATCAATCATATGACTGAGGCCATGCTAGAACACCAGCTTGATAAGAGTTTAGTTGATCAGATCCAGCTGAGTACTCAGTCACATGACTGTGGCTATGCTAGGGTTTAGTTGATCATATCTATCCTAGTACTTATTTATTTTCAAGCCTAAACTGACAATAATATTTGAAATTAAATAGTAGTAAATAATTCTATAGTCATTTTGTGTTGGTGAAAATCTTGGTCCAATGACATCAATGACTGTACTGGTCTCAAATTACAACTCTTTTTGCAGTTGTAAATGTTGACTGCCAGAACGTATATAATGGCACCCTAATGACTACCTGCACCAGTTACAGGAGAATGATGAGGATAAACATATATTGTCTTACTATAAAGATTGGTTTAACCCCTTCATTATCATATTTCAAATAAAAGAGACTGCCTATGATTTTCAAGAATTTTGAGGAATTTAGTAAAATAACTTTTTCCTTTTCGTTTGTGAAACAATTCTTAAAATCATAATGGAAGTGTTTAACACTTTGAAACAAACAGGGGGGGGGGGGGGGGTTATATGAGGGGGCCCACCAAACTTGAACTGCCCAGGCCCCACCAAGGTCTAAATCTGGTCCTGGCTGCATCCCTGAATAAATCATAGAAGTTCTGAAATAACATATTTTTCTTTTTATTGTTGCAGGTGAGATAATGTTGAAATTTAAAGGATCTCGTAGTTTTCTGTATAATGTAAAAACTAGACAAACACCATCTATTATTCATGGCAATGGACCTATCAAGGTAATGTGAAGAATAAGAATCTTATTTGTTTGTCCTTGTTTTTGGTGGGGGGTGATTGGTTGGCTGGTTGGTTGGTTGGTTATCTGGTTGGAGGTAGTGGCTGGCTGGTTGGTTGTGTGGTGTATGTGTGGTATGTTTGTAGTGATGTCTATAATGTGACAATGGTACTTAAGGTACATGGTGATGGTGATGAGGATGTGGTGTAGGTATGATGATGGGATTGTCTTTGTATTGCATGTTGATATGTTCAGGTTTTTTTCCCTATTGCCAAATATCATCACAAATTGCCATATATACTGGAATATAAATTGATTCAAATATAACCTCCCCGCCTTCATTTTATATCTGAGAAATAAAATCCCAACTCTGTTTATAAGCTGAGGCAGCTAATCAACACATTATGGTGCAGTTTTGAAATTCTCATGAGTGGAGAATATATTGATGAACTTTTAATATTTTAATATTTAAAATGTTTTAAGCATCATTTAGAGTATAGTTTGTTTCACAACTCCATTACATAATGATTTTTTACCAATTTGCAACCATTTTAAAGGCCATATTCATTCGAAATACATAAAATACAATAGGAAATATGAATTTCACATCAAAAGTGAAACCAGTGTAATCTTCACCTCCAAAGTGAAAATATGATAGCACCTCATATACACAGAATATTGAAGTTGGTAAAAATCAGCAAAATATTGACCATAAATATATGCCCCTCCCCCCCTTTACCATTGAATTTTTTTTTTTTTTACTCATATTTAATAATAATAATAATAATAATGAAATTATTGTGTAAAGTGCTCAGGTGCACTACAACTCGTCAATATAGTACATAGAATAATACACAAATGCCAGGGAAGTACATGTTTGTATGTGTTAGCTGTAGTGTTGGCGGATCTCGGGAAGCATGGAGGCCTTAAAGGATGCAGCGTCTCGACAGCTAACAACTGATGCAGGTAGTTTGTTCCATGCTTCAGCAACTCTGAGCGTGAAAAAATGTTTCCGAAAGTCATGGGAACTGTGCTGTTTTCTTACTTTGTGGGCATGTCCACGTGTGTTAGACACATGGAAATCGAAAAGGCACTCAGGGTTGTTGTTGGCAACATGGTTAACAATTTTGTGGGTGTTTACCAAGTCAGTTGCCAGGCGTCGGAGCTTCAATGAATCCATGCCCCAGAGTATGGTAGATGCCTGATGGAGGGTATTCGCTTGGTTGCACGTCTCTGAACAGTTTCCAGGCGGTCAATGTCCTGAGCAAGATAGGGGTTCCAGACTGGTGATGCAAATTCTAAGTGTGGTCGCACCATAGCTGTATACAGCCTTAAATAGATATCTGGAGAGCGGCTGACAAAGGTCTTGCTGAGTGATGCTAAGACACCCTCGGCCCTCTTGACAATTTTAGAGACGTGCCTCGTCCAACGCAAATCGCTGCTGACCGTAATGCCCAGGTCACGTTCACAGGAAGACTTCTTGATATTAGTGCTGTGGAGGGAATATGTGGACGCTGGGTTTTTACTCCCAAAATGCATGGTGGTGCACTTGTCCACAGCTAGCTTGAGTTGCCAGTCTGAGATCCACTGTTGCATTGTGTCCAGGTCAGACTGCAAGCAAGATCTATAGTGTTCAGGATCTGTCCTTTTTATCTCAAGGTACAGCTTGATGTCGTCTGCGTACTTTAGTACTGTGGCATTCCTTAAGTTGGCATCTATGTCATTAATATATGCCACAAACAAAAGGGGGCCAAGAACAGATCCCTGAGGTACACCAGATGACATCTCATATGGTGAGGAATGCTGTCCCAGAACCGTGACTACCTCTCTTCGACTGAGAGCTTATATACTATATATATATATATATATAATGGAGGTACATCGCTTAGTGGTTAGAGCATTGGCCTTGCAATCGAAAGGTTGTGAGTTCAATTCTCATACTGGGTGATGTGTTGTTTCCTTGAGCAAGACACTTTATTTCACATTGCTCCAGTTTACTCAGCTATAGAATTGAGATGATAGGGACTGAGGTCCCTATCATTCCACTGTAAAGTGGACGTGTAGGCGCCACGGCAAAAAAGCACCCAGCACTCACTGTAAATGAGGTTGGTGTTAGGAAGGGCATCCAGCTGTAGAAATCAAGCCAGAATCAGTTCCCGTCCCACCCTTGCAAGCAGGGAAAAGCGGACGTAAAATGATGATGATATATCATCATCATCATCGTTTAACGTCCATGTTCCACGCTTACATGGGTTTGGACGGGAGTTTTCCCACTTGAGGCAAGAGTGGTTGTCTTGCTCGCATAGGACTGTCTGGTGGGTTTTCTACGGCTGGATGCCCTTCCTAACACCAACCACATTTACAGTGTGGGACTGGGAGGTTTTTACCGTGTTGCCTACACGGCCACATTACAGCGTGGACTGTGTGTGTTTTTGTCGTGACACTTACACGATCTCATTTGTTTCGGCCTGGATGTTGTGGCACCAACGTAACTTTACATTGAAAGGGGCGGTGTGGATGGGGTGGGGGTGGTGTGACGGGGGCGTATTTTGTTAGAGATGCCTACTGACTGTAGTAGGTTTACTTTGTATTTAGGCAAGGCGGGTCTTCTCTATTACTGAGTACATATATATATATATATATCAAATTTAATATGGAAATTGTATATATATATATACACACACACAAATGTATATGGTGTATTATATTTTATTATTCTGCCAATATTTAGGAGGAATTCAATCGTATTGCTAATTATCTTGGAGATGGATGGACGAAATCCAATGGCTGTGTTTCTTGCAAGGAAAATGTACTCAGCCTGTCTTCTTTAAAGGTAACTACTGACAATAATTCTTTCTAGCATTGGTTTGTTGATTAACTTGACCCCCATTACTTGACTTGTACTTTATTCTTATCAACCCCAGAAGAATGAAAGGCAACGATAACCTCAGTGGTATTTGAACTCAGAATTTAAAGATCCATAACTAAATGCCATTAAGCATTTTGTCCAATGCTCTACCAATTTTGCTAATCCACTGCCTTATAATTACTGCTGATAATGCTATTAACAATTCTGTATTGTGTATCTGTATCTTGAGAGAGTTTTTTTACAAGGTCCAGTCCTGGGTAAGTTTTATTTATTTATTTTTTTGTTTGGAAAGACCAATAATGTTGCCCATGTCTGCCAAGCTGTATTGGACGCAGGGTAGATTTTTCTATTTTTTTTTTCTTTTTTAAAGTGTGTCCGATAGGCTGACAAATACAGTATATTGGCCCCAGTACTTTACTGGTACTTCATTTTGTTGACACCATAAAGATGAAAGGTAAAGCTAACCTTGGTGGGATTTGAACTCAGATGTAAAGGGCTGTAACTAAATGCCTCAAAGCATTTTGTCCAAAGCTCTACCAATTCTGCCAATCTGCTATGATGGAAGGTTTTAAGATAAATATAAACTCTTTAAATTACGATGAAAAGTTTTAAGATAAATATAAACACTTTGAAACAAATAGCTTAGTATCACAGAGCCCAAGGTGGTTTGGTATCAAAAGGGTTGAAGAAAATAAAATTTATCAAAGAAATTCTGTGGAGTGAATATTATTATTATACAATTTGCCCAAATTTTTTTCTTTTTCTTTTTCTTTTTTTTCTTCAGATCTCTGATTATCCAAAAGTAATGATTGCAATTTTCATATATAGCAATGTTCCATTTTTGAAAGAATTCTTTGATAAAATCTACAATTTGGATTATCCATCAAAACACATTGATATATACATCCATAACAATGTGAGTCTCTCTCTCTCTATATATACTTGTTCTCATTATTTTCTTTCCTTTCTTTTGTTATTTACAATGTCTAACATATTAAGTTTTTATCTTCAGCTTTGTGTTAAAAAGTAGATTTTTGCAAAGACCTGTTCTCTTTTGAGCTCCAGCCTATTCCTTTTCTACATATTGAAACAGCCATTTTCTTAATGTTATCAACACCTTCTCTTTCCTACTTATTAAAACTTGAAAATTACATATATATATATCTAAACCCATGCTAGCGTGGAAGATAGACGTTAAACGATGATGTTGATGATATATAATTAATATTGGTGCTCCAACATAGCGTTATACATATATATATATATATATATATATATATATATATATATATATATATGTTGTATACAGGATGTTTATGAAAAACATTTGAGAGCCTTCTGCTATGAATTTTTTAAGGTTGTGATCACCGTCCCACATCCTTAGTCTCAGCAAAAATCAGGGGAAGCAACCAACAACGTTGTGTCTCACTTGTTACTGGTTGTCAAGGCTGTTTCTGCTGAGACAAAAATAAGTGAGGATCTTATAGATTTCTCGCTGATGAAGCTCATTTGCACACTGAGCGGAAGCCAGCAGGCTTAAATTTAAAAGATTAGTATTGGTTCTCCAACACATACATGTTGTAACACCAATACTAATTGTTTTAATTTAAGCCTGGTTGGCTACCATTCCGTATGTTAATGAGCTTCATCTGCTCATATGCATACTGTCTAGAGGGGAAGTCTTGAACTCTCAGTCACTTCACGCCATGGAAACCAGGATAAGCACCGGCCTGATGAGCCTCTGGGCTTGAGACAGACTTTAGACTTTTAGAATATCTACCATGTAATATCCAGCATGCAATATCTCCTATGTAATATCTCCATTGATTGTATGTGTTGTTTATCTTGAACTTATTGATGTTTCCAGATGGAATATCACAATGAACATGTGAAGTCTTTTGTTAAAGATGCAGAAGGAAGTTATAATTCTTTACATTATGTACCACCAGACAACAATGTGGATCAATCTACAGGCAGGAATTGGGCAATGTAAGTCATTGTCCTCTTGTTTCGTAGCAGTAGAACCCAGCAGTGTAGTGTGTGTATGAGAGAGAGAGAGGGGGATGGATTGGGAAAGAGAGAGAGAAAGCCTCTGTGTTTGTGTGTTTGAGATGAGAGAGGGACAGATGACTGAGAGAGAGTATAACTGTTTTAAACCTGGAACAGGGTGTGGTAAAAATTTGCAGTTCACTGGATCATGTTATTTGTGAGTTAAATACTGAGACCACAGTTTCAATATAGTACCTACTAGTGGACTATAACATTTGTTAGTTAATACTGAGACCACAGTCTCAATATAGTACCTACTAGTGGACTATAACATTTGTTAGTTAATACTGAGACCACAGTCTCAATATAGTACCTACTAGTGGACTATAACATTTGTTAGTTAATACTGAGACCACAGACTCGATATTGTACCTACTAGTGGACTATAACATTTGTGAGTTAATACTGAGACCACAGTCTCAATATAGTACCTACTAGTGGACTATAACATTTGTGAGTTAATACTGAGACCACAGTTTCAATATAGTACCTACTAGTGGACTATAACATTTGTGAGTTAATACTGAGACCACAGTTTCAATGTTGTACCTACTAGTGGACTATAACATTCATTAGTTAATACTGAGACCACAGTCTCAATATAGTACCAACTAGTGGACTATAACATTTGTGAGTTAATACTGAGACCACAGTTTCAATGTTGTACCTACTAGTGGACTATAACATTCGTTAGTTAATACTGAGACCACAGTCTCAATATAGTACCAACTAGTGGACTATAACATTTGTTAGTTAATATTGAGACCACAGTCTCAATATAGTACCTACTAGTGGACTATAACATTTGTTAGTTAATACTGAGACCACAGTCTCAATATAGTACCAACTAGTGGACTATAACATTTGTGAGTTAATACTGAGACCACAGTCTCAATATAGTACCAACTAGTGGACTATAACATTTGTTAGTTAATACTGAGACCACAGTCTCAATATAGTACCTACTAGTGGACTATAACATTTGTTAGTTAATACTGAGACCACAGACTCAATATTGTATCAACTAGTGTTCTATAACATTTGTTAGTTAATATTGAGACCACAGTCTCAATATAGTACCTACTAGTGAACTATAACATTTGTTAGTTAATACTGAGACCACAGACTCGATATTGTATCAACTAGTAGACTATAACATTCGTTAGTTAATACTGAGACCACAGTCTCAATATAACACCAAGAACAGAATATAAACTACCGTGATATTGGCTAGTGGTCAACTTCTTTCTACATTCAGTCATCTCTGCTATTGGAGGTTGTGGGGGTAGAAATATAAAAGAATGCTGTAAGTGGATTGTCTTTCTAAATTACTCTAAATATTTTGACCACAGACCCAGCCACCACTGCCTATAATACAAAAAAATAACTAAATACCAAAAGTTGACTGACCACTTCTTTTTTGTGTCAGTTGCCATTGAGATTTCCAGTGTCCTTCGTCCCTGGACTGATGTGTTACTCTGCAAAATCAGGAGGAGTACATTGCACCTGAGGAAGTATCCACATGAGGTAGAATGGCTGATGCAGTGGGTGTTGCTGGCTATTCTTTGTGGCAATGCTTTCATCATCTTCTTTGTGGGATGCAGCTTAGATATACTGTCCAGTCTTGGGAGTAGAGTTTGCAAACTCCCTTTCCCTTTTTACCTTAATTAACCCTCCACGCACCATTTTTTTTCTTTCTTTCTTCTTGTTTATCGCTTTAATCTTTTGTAATTTTAATATTTTCATTATTGTATTTTTCTGTTTGTTAATAAATATCTTTTAATCGCCACCTAAATTTTTTTTTTCAGTGATTCCTGTATACAGAAATCTTGTCGTTATCTTTTTGCAGTGGATGCTACAGCTCATCTTGATAATTCCAAAACATTACGTTTATTGATAGAACAGAACAGGTATATTTAACCCTTTCATCACCATATTTCTTATAAAAGACATTGCTTGGGATTTCCATATAATTTTGAAAATAATCAATAATTTTTGGGGTGTGGTGTGGGGATTTAGTAATATAACTTTCTCATTACTAGACTGGTGTTTGAAATATAACTTAACCAATCATTATCATCATCATCGTTTAACGTCCATCTTCCATGCTTGCATGGGTTTGGACGGGAATTTTCCCACTTGAGGCAAGATTGGTTGTCTTGCTCGTATAGGACTGTCTGGCGGGTTTTCTACGGCTGGATGCTCTTCCTAACACCAACCACGTTTACAGTGTGGACTGGGAGGTTTTTACCGTGTTACCTACACGGCCACATTACAGCATGGGCTGTGTGTTTTTTTCGTAACACCTACACGACCTCATTTATTTCGGACTGGTTGTTGTGGTACCAACATAACTTTACATCGAAAGGGGTTGTGTGGATGGGGTGGGGTGGTGGGACGGAGGTGTATTTTTGTTAGAGGTGCCTACTGACTAGGTTTCGCTTTGTACTTAGGCAAGGCGGGTCTTCTGTATGATGTTTTTACATAAATTTATGCTGGAAGGTTTTTAGATAAATATGAACAATTTAACATATACAAGGTGGTGACTTGACAGTTGTTCGAATGTTGGATAGAATGTTTTGTGGTATTCATTCTGGCTTTCTGCTCTCTGAGTTCAAATCCTGCTAAAGTCAACTTTTCCTTTAATCCTTTCGAGATTGATAAAAAAAAAAATACCAGTTTAGTACCAGAGTCAATTCTTCCTCTTATTATCTCTTTCTCACCTCCTCTCTCTCACATTCTCTATCTTTCTCTGGAAGAAATCTGCTGTATTCAGACCTGGAGAGGATATGGGCTCTGCTTGGCTTAAAAGGCTCAAGAAATCCCATATGCCACTATGGTACCTCTACAACTCAATCAGGTGTTACAGGACCATACCATAACATAAACAGTTTTATATCATAGAACACCAAGGACAGTTTAGGGTGGGTTGGTATCAAAAGAGTTAAAGTATTAGCTGGATCATTTTTTTTCTAAATTCACATAAAACATGTATGCATGGAAAATAGATGTAAAACGTTGGTGATGATGAACCTATCACCTTGTGGGGTCATGGGTTTGCAGCAGAGTGGAGTTGTGTACTTCCATCTCTGTCATGAAGTCTTTACTCATCCATTCCCTAATGCTATCTACCCCATTTTTTCTTTTGACATCTTTGCCTTCTTTTCCCCAGAACTATTTCTTAGAATGTGGCCTTGATCACTCCAACAGATCGTATCATGTGACCATAGCATCTCATTTCTCATTCATTTAAAATAATTTAATTAAAGTAAATTCATATTTATAAAGATTATTATTTTTTTCCTTTTGTTTTACTTTACTATGTACTCGAATATAACCCGATTCAAATATAAACTGACCCCCTATTTTATGTCTAAGAAATAGACAGAAATCCAAACCCCGTTTATAAACCGAGGCTGCTAATCAACACATGTTTAGATCACAAATATAAGCCAACCTCCCATTTTACCATCGATTTTTTTTGGTAAAATATTTCTCAGGTTATATTTGAGTATAATATACAGTAACCTTTTGATCCTTTAATTCTGTTTTAATGTGCCAAATATTTTTTTTATTGCAGAAGTGTTTTAGCCCCTTTATTATCTCGCACCGGTAAGTTCTGGAGCAACTTCTGGGGAGCTATTAGTAATGATGGCTTTTATGCTCGTTCTGAAGATTATCTGGATATTGTGGATAACACCAAACGGTGAGTCTTCAACCAAGCCTACTAAATGTTTTGTTTCTTTCATTTAAATTTATCCTTGATACATATATAGATGTAAACATGGCTGGCTGTGTGGTTAAGAAGTTTGTTTCACACACACACATGGTTTTGTGTTCAGTCTCACAGTGGCAAGTGTCTCCTTGGGCAAGTGTCTCCTACAGCCTCAGATTAACTAATTCCTTGTTAGTGAAATTTGATAGATAGAAACTGCAGAAGTTATGTATGTATGTATGTATGTATGTATGTATTCAGAAAATAGTAATTCCGATTAACTTGGTTCATGATGACCAGTCAAACCTATGCCCGCATGGAAAAATGAATGTTAAATGATGATATATATACATATATATGTGTGCACACGTGCATTTAAATGTGTGAGTGTGTGTGTCCGCGCCCCATAACTTAGTATTTTGGTAGAAAGGGATTGATAAAATAATTATTGAGGTTGACATGATCGACTAAATCAAGGTGGTGCCCCAGCATGGCAACAGTCTAATGACTGAAACTAGTAAAGGAATAAAAGAATTTTTGTTTGGTATCTTCCTGATGATTATGGAATCTTTTGATATTTTTTCTTCCAGTGGTCTTTGGGTTGTTCCCTACATATCAGAAGCTTATTTGATCCAACATCATGTGCTGCATGAGTTGAAGAATGCTTATGTCAACTCTAAATTGGATCCAGATATGGCATTTTCTAAAACTCTCCGAGATCAAGTAAGGATGACGTATTTATTGAATTCTACCTAATTTATTGAATTCTACCCTTTGGCATTTAAAATGGCCATATCTGGCCAGAATTCTCTCATCTCTTTCTGTTCAAAGCAGCCATAACTGGGCGCTCATATCGGCATTAAGGGATTGTTCTCAAAATAAATAATATCAAAATCTCATAGATTCTATATTATGTGAGGTAAAGTGTTTACTGCAAAAATACAATAGTATATAGAGAGTAATGTAAATGCTAACGGGTTAATAGAAGGTGGGAATTTGCAGTCATTAAGATCATGATAATAATATCTTTGTGTAAACATGCCAGAAAATAGGAATTTCTGATGAGGGTCGAATTAGATCTGAAAATTGATTAAAGATATTTTTCAATTTACAGGAATATTCATATTTTCTGGCATGTTTACATGCCTACATATTAGATCTGTATATATTTATCCACATTGGTGCAGTCTCGGTTATACACTCTGTATTTATACAGAAATAACTTTATATATATATACACACACACATATGTATGAGCAAGACATGGTCACCTGACGTAGTATTGCCCACAAGACAGCTCGTCTAACCCACGCTTGTGTGGAGAAATGGATGTAAAACAGGGATGATGATATTACTAACAAGAATAAAGATGTCGTGTCTGAAAATCAGACAAGCACCATATGTATGAGAGTGTAAATAATTATTGAATGTCAGGTATTTATATTTTTGTTAAATTTAAATATGTCGCCTTTTGTAATTATATGTTCTTACATCCTTTGCAAATTAATCTCCTGTTAATATTTGATATATTTATGTATATGCCAATCGTTTTTTTTCATTTCACACACACACACACACACACACACACACACACACACACACACACACACACACACACACACACACGTACGTGTGTGAAAGAAAGAGAGAGAGAAAAGTTTCCAGATAAAACAAGTTGGATATATTCTCATATTAATTTTTCCTCAATACTTTAATAATCAAATTTCTGATAAACTATTAAATTATGCGAAACCATTTTGCTGGTTTGAGAGCTGATGAGGGGGAAGATGTGTGTAAACTTGTGTGTGTACATTGCCTTTATTTGTGTTCTTCATACAGTCACTTCTATGTGCCAACACACTTCTCTTTGTACTCCTTCTCTTTCAATCTTTTCTTTATTTCATCTGCCTGTCACCCACTTTGTGGATTATCTCTCTATTGACCACTGGTCTCTGTCCTCAGGTATTTTTGCCTATTGCTGTGATGAGTTTTCTCATTTTTATTTGTATTATTTTGGGGGGTTTTATTTTATTTTATATTTTTAAATTAGTTATTTTTCCTTTATCCTTTCTTTTTTTTTTTATTTTCTGCAGTTCTATATTATCTTTCTTTATATTTCAGGGCCGGCTGATATATGTGACAAATACAAAATATTTTGGTCATTTAATTAATGCTGATAATTTCCAAACCAGAGTACACAGTGAAATTTGGCAGATCTTTGATAATCCAGTTGTTAGTTGAATTTTATCATTTAGTTTTTTCCATTGTTTTATATTTTTAAATGTTCACAACCAAATAACACTCATTTACTGAACAAAATTACAACATAACAAAATTACAACTTCACCTATCTTCCCCTGGTTTAATGATGAAGAGCCATATGTTTTGAAGTTTTGATATTCATAGTTAAACAAACATCAACTTAAAAATGAGAAAGTTATTTTACTAAATCTCCCCAAATTCTTGATTATTTTCAAAATTATTTCCAAATATTTACTTATTTATTTAAAGTAATTTTTAAATAATTTATTTTAATCTAAAGTAATCTAAACTATAATAAAGGAAGGTGTGCTGGATTGTGTACGGTTTATTTTTTTTATCCCGTTTGTAAAATAAGTTGGATTACTTTGAATAAATAATGAATGAATATTACATAATTTATCTACTCAATTTTGTAAACAAAAATAATTTCGTAAAAATAAATAATTTAAAATTGACTTCTTTTCAAAGTTTCACTTCCGGTATATCGTTGCCACCACCACCACCACTTCAACTACCATATATATAGAAAGAGAGAGTGTGTGATGTCAACACTTCCGGTGGCGATCGCTTAAATAAACATACTAATTTTCTGTCACTAATTTTATCCTAATGCAGTTTATATATATCGTCTTTTTTAATGTATCATGGATTATGTTACTGATTACATAAGACAGTGTAATGCAGTCTTCATTCAATTTCTGTGTATATTGTCAATTACAATTTTATTTGATGTATCATATCTACATGTATATATACCTGCGTATAATATCAATATACACACTACACATGCTAGCAGAAAACCACCCGAAGGGTCGTTTTTCTGCTAGTTTTTAGATAATGTTTTATTATTTTAAAATTATTGTTTCTACTTTTGCTACAAGGTCAGCAATTACCCCAGTGCATTACTGGTGCTTTATTTTATTGACCCTGTAATGATGAAAGGCAAACTTAACCTCGGTGGGATTTGAACTCGGAACGTAAAGGGTCATAACTCTGTGCTGCAAAGCATGGTGTCTGACGTTCTACCGATACTGCCAATCCATCATTAAAATAATCTAAACTATAATAAAGTAAGCAGTGCAGGACTGTCCAGAATATATTTTTTTATCCCGTTTGTAAAATAAGTTGGATTACTTTGAATAAATAATGAATGAATATTACATAATTTATCTACTAAATTTCGTTATTCTTGATTAAATATAAATAATTTTGTTGTTTATTTTAAGATTCACTTCTTTAAAATGTTCGAATGTCAACACTTCCGGTTAGCGATCGCTTAAATAAACATTCATATATTTCCGTCGCTAATTTTCTCCTAATGCAGTTTATATATAATATCGTGTTTTTTTAATGTATCATGGATTAAGTTACTGATTACATAAGACAGTGTATCATATCTACATGCATATATACTTGCATATAATATCAATATGCACACAACACATGTTAGTAGAAAACCACACGAAGGATGGTTTTTCTGCTAGTAATAAATAATAAAGAAAGAAATAGTTTAACATAGTTACGTCCCTTTACATTCTGAGTTCAAATCCCACCAAAGTTAGTTTTGCTACCTTTCATCCTTATGGGAGTCGATAAAATAAATCACCAGTAATGCACTGGGTTGATTTAGTCAACTTTCTTCTCCCCCAAATTGTTGACCTTGTGCCTAAATCACATTTTAACACAAATATTTTAGTCTGAATTAAACACTATTTTTTTCTGTCTTTGTTTTAGGATTGGGAAGACAGATATATCCATGACAATTACTCTGAAGTATTTCAGGAAAATGCAGTAACCAAACAGGTATTGTATGAATTCTTTAATTCATCGTTTAACATCTGCTTTCCTGATATCAATTGTTGGATGAGTTATCAGCTGATCAGGTTGGCACTCAAAGTGGAAGTCCTCACCCATGGTGGGCTGAGAGCCCAGTAGTGGTTAGGGCGTTGTGATCACAGTAGTGGTTAGGGTGTTGTGATCACAGTAGAGGTTAGGGTGTTGGGATCACAGTAAGGGTTAGGGTGTTGGGATCACAGTAAGGGTTAGGGTGTTAGGATCACAACCGTAAAGTTATGAATTTGGTTCCTAGACTAGGTAACAGGTTACGTATCAGCAAAACGTTTTATTTCCCATTGCCCCAGTTCAATCAGTTGGTGAAAATATGTTGTAATGGTATTAGTGCCAAGCTGTATTGGCCTTTGTCTTTCTCTTGGACAACATTGATGGCATGAAGAGAAAAGGTTTGCATGAATGGACAATTGCTGGTCTTCTACTAAACATGCTGCTTGGGTTTGTACCTCAAAAAAGCAAACCCATGGCCAGTCATGGCTGAAAGTGACCCTTTCTATTTTTCTCTGTGTTGTGAGGTCATAGGAGGCCAACTAAGATACATAACCTCATAGGAGGCCAGTTAAGATATATAGCTTCATAGGAGGCCAACTAAGATACATAACCTCATAGGAGGCCAACTAAGATACATAATCTCATAGGAGGCCAGTTAAGATACATAATCTCATAGGAGGCCAGTTAAGATACATAACCTCATAGGAGGCCAGTTAAGATACATAACCTCATAGGAGGCCAGTTAAGATACATAACCTCATAGGAGGCCAGTTAAGATATGCAACTTCATAGGAGGCCAGTTAAGATATGCAACTTCATAGGAGGCCAGTTAAGATATGCAACTTCATAGGAGGCCAGTTAAGATACATAACCTCATAGGAGGCCAGTTAAGATATGCAACTTCATAAGAGGCCAGTTAAGATATGCAACTTCATAGGAGGCCAGTTAAGATATGCAACTTCATAGGAGGCCAGTTAAGATATGCAACTTCATAGGAGGCCAGTTAAGATACATAACCTCATAGGAGGCCAGTTAAGATATGCAACTTCATAGGAGGCCAGTTAAGATATGCAACTTCATAGGAGGCCAGTTAAGATATGCAACTTCATAGGAGGCCAGTTAAGATACATAACCTCATAGGAGGCCAGTTAAGATATGCAACTTCATAGGAGGCCAGTTAAGATACATAACCTCATAGGAGGCCAGTTAAGATACATAACCTCTCATAGGAGGCCAGTTAAGATATGCAACTTCATAAGAGGCCAGTTAAGATACATAACCTCATAGGAGGCCAGTTAAGATACATAACTTCATAGGAGGCCAGTTAAGATACATAACCTCATAGGAGGCCAGTTAAGATACATAACCTCTCATAGGAGGCCAGTTAAGATACATAACCTCATAGGAGGCCAGTTAAGATATGCAACTTCATAAGAGGCCAGTTAAGATACATAACTTAATAGGAGGCTAGTTAAGATATGCAACTTCATAAGAGGCCAGTTAAGATACATAACCTCATAGGAGGCCAGTTAAGATATGCAACTTCATAAGAGGCCAGTTAAGATACATAACCTCATAGGAGGCCAGTTAAGATATGCAACTTCATAAGAGGCCAGTTAAGATATGCAACTTCATAAGAGGCCAGTTAAGATACATAACCTCATAAGATGCCAGTTAAGATATGCAACCTCATAGGAGGCCAGTTAAGATACATAGCTTCATAGGAGGCTAGTTAAGATACATAGCTTCATAGGAGGCCATCACTTCATAAGTGATTCCCAAACTTTTTTTATTCATTGCACACTTTAGAACAATTAGAAATATTTTAGTGCATGTTGTAATTAAATTCGAAAAATTATTTAAGTGTTATTTATACATATTATCATAACATAAAGTAGAAATATAAACAATTAAAAATACAGTAAATATATTTATACTTCCGTCTTTAGTCAATAAATGTAGCAAAATTACCAATAAGAAATATACAGTTGGTGTGATTTTGGCAATGTTTTCATTCTTAGTTTAGCTGTTTCTCACTTGGACAATATATGAACTTTATTATGAATTCCAATTTATATTTTTTATATTGTGAAATAGAATATTGCTCTTTTGCACCACTCCTAATCACATTTTATGGCACACCAATCTACTGAAGTGAACAGTTTGGGAACCACTGTTCTATATCTACCATATATCATCCCATCAACTACGTTCTAACTCACAAACAATTCTATATCCTCTCGCTATCCTACCAACTACTCTATATCCACTTTATATCCTACCAACCACTCTATATCTACTTTATATCCTACCAACCACTCTATATCCACTTTATATCCTACCAACCACTCTATATCCACTTTATATCCTACCAACCACTCTATATCCACTTTATATCCTACCAACCACTCTATATCCACTTTATATCCTACCAACCACTCTATATCCACTTTATATCCTACCAACCATTCTAAATCCTTTCTATATCCCACCAACCACTCTATATCCTCTGTATATCCCACCAACTTAATTTCCTTTCTCTGTGTCTATTCCAGCCTTGTCCTGATGTGTTTTGGTTCCCCCTTTTTTCAGAAGAATTTTGTGACCATTTTATTGCAGTGATGGAGGACTATGGAAAATGGTCCAATGGTAAAAACAGTGTAAGACAAAAATTCCATTTATATATCTTGCTAGTTTATTTTCTGTCCAAATTTTACTTTATTTCAGAAGTGATGTTTCTAGAATCATGAAAATTGTTCAGTTGATCCAATTCATCTCAACTTAGTTGTTGGTCTTGTTGTTTAGTCTTAGATTCTCCCAGAACCATTAATCCATCCATCCATAGATCTTGAACCCCTAATGAAGTTATAAGGGCGCTGTAATGATGTATGGCATGTCTAGGGCATTTAAACCAGGTTGAAACACAACTGTTTCTTCCAGAGAAATATAAAGAGAGGGAGAGAAATATGTATATATATATATTTCTCTCCCATTTTAAAGACCATTCACTATGAATTTTAAAGTAGTGACTAACCTCACATACTTAGTCTCGGCAAAAGCAAAGGGGAGCGATCAACGGTCACCGTTTCTCATTTGTAAGAGGTTGTAAAGACTGCTACATACCTCTTCGCTTTTGCCGAGAGTTATAGAAGCTGGATTCTTATAGCATTCCAGTTATGTTTTTATATATATATATATATATATAATATATATATATATATATATATATATATGAGAGAGAGAGAGAGAGAAATGACGAATCAACCCAGTATTGAGCTGGTACATTATCGACCTTGAAAGAATGAAAGTCAAAGTTGATATAGAGAATTTGAACTCAGGGCACAGATAGTCTGAACAAATACTGCAAAACATTTTATTTGATGTTTTAACAACTTTGTTACTTTACTGATTTGTTTGAAGACGTCCCAGACATGACCATCCAGGTTTGTTTTTATATATTGTAACTTTATATATTACCATTCATATAATAATGGGAAGGCATGTGGTTTAGTGGTTAGAGAATTGGATTTGCAATTGTGAGGTTGTGAGTTCAATTCCTGCTCATTCTATCAGGAGTTGTGACTGGTAGATAGTATCAGCAATGGAAAGACCAATGGAAACAATTTGATGAGTTCCACCCCACTCAGAAAGAGAATGAGGTCTGAAATCTTGTCAATGTTATTTCCTTCCTATATGGTTGTTGACAATGTTAATTTAAATTTCAACACTTTAATATTGGCAGTTTTAAGTGACCTAGTGTTGAAGGTGTTAATAGTACAGTAGTCAGAGATAATAACTGATTATTGGGGTAACGGGATTGGACTTACGATCATAATGCTGTGGGTTTGATTCCTGGACTGGGTTTTGTGTTGTGTTCTTGAGCAAAACACTTCATTTCACATTGCTTCAGTATACTCAGTTGAAAATGAGTACCAGGTATAGCTGGGGAATTTAACCCTGTGATGGACTGGTGTCCTGTCCAGGGGTAGTCTTGTACTTTAAGTCACTTAATGCCATGAAAACCAGGATAAGCACCAGCCTGATGAGCCTTCAGGCTCAAGACAGGCTTTAGACTTTTAAATTGTGGATCTGTATGATTTGGAAATGGGTTAGCTTTGTGTTACATGTTTTATTGGTTGTGTTGCAGGACCCACGTTTGAATGGGGGATACGAAAATGTTCCAACTATTGACATTCATATGAACCAAGTGGAATATGAAAAAGAATGGCTTCATTTGTTACACAAGTATGTTACACCTCTTCAGAAGAAGGTCTACCAAGGTTATAACAATGAGGTATGTTTTCTCTTGTACAGTTATTATTATCTTATCGAGTCAATATTCCCAAGAAGGACCAGAGTTTTTTTATAACTGGTTTATCATAGTAAATGTACTATTATTAATAAAGACTTTCCTCTTTTTCTTTCCTGAAGTCCTATTATATTGCATTCAAAAATAGTGTGTTGATGCCGATGTTGTTATATTGGGTCATGTTGCCAGAATTGCCAAGAAAACAAAAGATACCAACCCACACACACACACACACACACACATAAAAAACATATAGATGTGATAAATACAAAGACATACACACACAGGAGAAGGCACAAACACAGACATGAATCATGAAAAATGTACCACAAAAAAAAGACAAGGTGGAGTAACAGATTAAGACCAAAAAGAAAATGAAGCATAAAAGAAAACATAGTCACTGAGGAGGTCACAGAATGTGTGATGAAAGAACGTTGACAAACTAACCAATAACTAGTAATAAAGATAAAGTGAAAATCATATGGGGCGTGTTTTTTTTTATTGGCAATATTGGCAACATGACCATCCCCAAATTTTACAATTATTTAATATCATTGTTATTGGCCTTATAATAAAAATATTATTTATTTCAGCCACCTAATGCTCTTATGAACTTCATTGTCCGATACAAACCTGATGAACAGCCATTGTTACGACCCCATCATGATTCATCAACATACACCATTAATGTGGCCCTCAATACAGCAAAGGTTGACTATGAGGTGAGAAAATTTGTTAAATCCACTGGCTACCATCACCATCATCACTACCACCACCACCCTCCTCACCAGCACCATTATCATCATCCCTACCACCACCATCATCACCACCACCACCACCATCATCACCACCATCATCACCACCACCATCACCACCACCATCACCACCACCATCACCACCATCATCACCACCACCATCACCACCATCATCATCACCATCATCATTTTCACTGCTGGCATGCATTGGACAGGTTGCTATGGTCTGAGAGATGGATCAATTTCAGGCCTGGTTTCTATAACTAGATACCATTCCTAACACCAACTGTTTTATGGAGTGTACTGGCTATATATAAAGTAATTATACAGTGTACTGGCTATATATAAACTGATTATACAGTGTACTGGCTATATATAAACTAATTAGCTAATTAACCATTTAATATATTATCTCTTGCTTCTATGAACTTTTCAGAACTGATACAAAGTAAAAATTAAAGTTCTACAAAAAAAAATGTCAAGCACCTTGCTTTGGTACTTAATTTGATAGTTTGATTGGCTGAGAGAGAGAAGAGGGCCTTGCTTAAGGACATTGTTCTGGCTGTGAGTGTGGCACCTGATCAGCAAGTTTATCACAAACCATTGAGGAAAGCCTCTATGTGGTCATTTGACCCGTTAGAAATAGCAGACAAATCTTCTTCAAGCCACACTCATCTAAAAAAAAAAAAACAATGAACACATTGCATAGTGTAGTTCTAGGTAAACTGTTTACATGTCTATGATCATTGGTTTGCTGATCAGGGCTGACTGTGGGCTAAACCTTAACAACTTTTACTGTCTTTTTGTGTGGATTGAAATAAGTTATTGTTCAATTAATTTTGTCTAGTCATAGATCTAAATTAATCAGAGCTGAGTACTGTAATTACTCAACTAATTATGTCTGATAATAGATCTAATTAACCAGAGCTAAGTACTATAATTGCTCAATTAATTATGCCTAATTAATCCATGCTGAGTACTGTAATTGTCAAACTGTTTTATTTACTTTCAGGGAGGCGGCGTCCATTTTATTCGTTACAAATGTAAAATACTGGACACAAAAAAAGGCTGGATATTAATGCATCCTGGACGTTTAACACATTTCCACGAAGGATTGAGAACGACAAATGGCACTCGTTATATCATGGTCTCTTTTATTGATCCTTAAATTGCAAAAGAAAAAAGTTTCAAGATATTTTTTTTTCCTCTGGACAGATAGAACTCTATTGTGATGTTATCACAGAGTTTGCCTGACTGCCTGTACATCCGTCCAAAATATTGCATTCAAAAAGACCCACCTCTATATTAACAATATTCTCTGGATATATTTTTAGTTACTTTCTAATTTCGTACCCATCTTTTTTTATTGGATTTTAACCTCAAATACAATCAAACCATTTTTAATATATAACACTTTAGAAATATTTTATTTTCTAACTTGCTCACAATAGATTTAAAAAAAAAAAACTATTAGCAGCAATCAAAAACACCCACCTGATATGCTCAACAAAGAAGACAATTTAGTCTGTTATAATCTGTATATTTACATTTAAACTGCTTCTTACAGTAAATGAGAGAGCTCTTTAAACCTGTAATCTTGTTTACTACAATATACACAGTTTCAACTTGTTTCAAATGTATAAACCCTTACAACTGTCTTTATTCAATTCAAACTTGTTATTTATCAGTAACTGTGAAACAACAAGAACAAGCTCCCTGTCTTTTACAAACATTCTGCTAAATTAAACTACCAAGCAAAAAAGTTAATATTTAATTTGTTAACTTGTTTTCTTTTAGGAAATTATATTTTTGAAGTTATGATTGTTTTGGGAAAGTCAGGACAGTGTAAGTTAGAAATACAAGAGTGAAAACTAGAATAAAGTAAGAAATACAAAACAAAACAAAACATTTATATTTATACTTTATATTTCTTGATGTTCAGAAGGTTAGTCATTGCCAACATCACACTCCATTTCCTTTCTTTTGACAAAGAGATCCTGCCCTCGAAATATCAACAAATAGAAGGTAAAAGGAAATATAATATAAAAAGATGTCTTGACTTTGAAATATCAAGAAAAATAAGGTAAAAGTGTAAACTGTTATTTTGTTTTTACTTCGACTTTATATTTAGAAGGTGAGGGTTATCATCAACATCACATTTCATTTCTTTTCTTTGGGGTCACGAGAAGAGCTGACATGCACAGACTGGTGCTGTGACACAATAGCCAATCACCTTCATACATTGCATTCTTTCTGTTTATGATTGGTCTTGTTTTAATGAAGGTTATTCTCATCAATAAAATTGTGACCAATCAGATACAGCAGGCATGAGTTGCAAGAAGCTGATTGGCTATTGTGTCACCACTCTTCCAACCCAATATCTATGCTGTGGAGTGCCACTCATCACAAATACCTCACTCCATTTCTCTTCTTTTGAAAAAGGAGTCCTAACTTTGAAGCATCAAGAAATACAAAGGTAAAAATATAAACTATTGTTTTGCTTTTGTTTTTCTTACTTTACTATAGTTTTTACTCTTGTATTTCTAACTTCCATTGTACTGGCTTTCCCACATCATAGCCACTTATAAACTATACTGCTTTGTATTTTTTTTTATATTTTATTTGAGAAAATGTTTTTCCTTTCTGCTGTATGTATATATTTTTGTTGTGAACTTTTTTTTATTTCATTACAAAAGTTAACTTTTATTTATGTATGTATTTATTTATTTTATTTAGAAGTGTTGGCTGTAATAATTTAGCTGATCATCTATAAACTTTGTAATTTTTGAGGCAATACTTTTGGAAGGCAAACTTTGTGTGTTGATTTTACAATCAGCAAATGTTCACAATATATACTCTGTATATTACAGTAAAAGTTATATTGCTATAAATATATATATATTTTTGGTTTACAACTACAACATGGCTATCCCCCTATCCCTACTATACAGTAGTATTTGTTTCTTTTTGATCATAAGTTTAATGTATTAGTGAGCAGACTACTGTAAAAATAACTATTTAGTTTTATCTAATAAAATAAAACAAAATCAAAAAGAAAGAACTAATCAACAAAAACTATAGGTATTTCACCCCCTTCAACCAACATACAATAATTAAAATACCTACCAGTCTGTGTGCCAAGTTAGTAATGAAGTTAAGCTATATTGATAATCATTGCTTACAATCAAATATATTTAACTCTTAACATCCTGTACTATATGAAACCACATTAGCAAGATATTCTTGAAAAGTACAAAACACCATTATGACTGCATCGCATCAAAGATAAAATCATCATCATCATCATCACTGTTTTACGTCCATTCTTCCATGCTAGCATGGGTTAGAAAAAGTCTCATGTAATTAAGATGTGAGCCCCCAGCTCATATGATGGGTCCGTACCCATGTTTAAGTACTGACTCAGCCTGTGAAAACTTGTTCAACCTTTGCTAGCAGAGAGAAGGAACATTAAATGACGATGATGATATATATATATATATATATATATATATATATATGCAAAAGTTCTATTTAAAATTGTTGGGATACAAGTAAATATTTTTATAACTGATATAAAGCACTCGACAAATTTTTGGAGTAGATATATGATATTAATAAATGGAAACTATATTTATAAAACCATATTTATTTCATTATAGATATTTCAGGGATACCACATTAAATTATGGTATGCCTTCATCAGACAAAATACAATATATAACAGACAGCCTCCAAAAGTAATGGTTGTATTTTAAAGGGTACGTCAAACCTATTTGTAAAATTGTTATATATTGTATTTTGTCTGATGAAGGCATACCATAATTTAATGTGGTATCCCTGA
Source organism: Eledone cirrhosa (assembly GCA_964016885.1). NCBI lineage: Eukaryota > Metazoa > Mollusca > Cephalopoda > Octopoda > Eledonidae > Eledone > Eledone cirrhosa. Next base: position 317,411,371 of record OZ024743.1, on the reverse strand, counting down.
AATATGTATAATGAAATAAATATGGTTTTATAAATATAGTTTCCATTTATTAATATCGTATATATATATATATATATATATATATATATATATAGTAAGAACCAGTAAGACCCCGACGGCTGAGCTCAAGCCGTTTCGACGGATTTTAGTCCAGAATTAGCCGTCGAAACGGCTTGAGCTCAGCCGTCGGGGTCTTACTGGTTCCTACTACCCACTCTACTACCCTAAGTATTGAGTACTTTGGTGCGTTATGGTCCACCTGGTTCCTTACCACATTTCCTTCGTTATATATATATATATATACATACACACACACACACACACACACACGCATATTATCATCATCATTTAAAGTCCATTTTCCGTGCTTGCATGAGTTAAATGGGCTGTCTAGCCTCATAATTTTCACAATGATCTGTCCACTAGTAAAGATACTATAAACATTTGCATTATCAAACTACATTAACAAGACATTATTGTAAAGTACAAAACAGCACTTTGACTGCATAACAGTAAAAATCAAAGTCTTAACTCTAAAACTGAAAAATTTTCATAATGATCTGTCCACTAGTAAAAATACTGTAAACATTTGATTTAATAAACCTGTTTTTAGATTTTTTTCCTTAAATCATTACAAGATGTTATGAGTTATAGAAACATTTTCTTACTTTCGGAAGGAGATTTTGTAAACCTATGTTGTCTGTCTGTCTCTTTATCTGTCAGTTGAAACAGGATTTTCTATAGAACATTAAAAATCAGAATGGCACGATATCTAACATTTGTGAATACATCTTTTCTACTGTCTTCCAACGAACAACCAGCGAATCAAAGAAATAAAATGAACATTTTTAAAAATCCCCACAAAACATTGCTATACATATAAAATATCAATTTCATAAATTAATTTTTTTTTTAAGAGTTACAAAAACATTATTTCTAAATCCCGCCGAGGTTAACTTTGCCTTTCATCCTTACGGGGTCGATAAAATAAAGTACCAGTAATGTACTGGGTAATTGCTGGCCTTGTGCCGAAAGTAGAAACAATTATTTCTAACATATTTTGTAATAGATATAAAAAAAGAAAAAAAGAAAAACAAAGCATTTATTTACTGAATAATGTCGAGAAACGTTAACATCAGACCAGCCATTTGTTGTTCTTGTCATTGCAATAAAATGATGTTTAATTCTTGGATTTGATGACATTTTCTTTTTTGTTTAACTCAGACTTTTTACATGATCAAGGGAGCTAACAAATTTCAAAGGGAAGTGTGGAGATAGTCCAAGGAAATGCATGATGCAGGTGTAAAATGGTCTTTTTTGTGTGTATATCATCTTCAATTAATGTCCATTTTTCCCTGCTAGCAAGAGTTAGATGGGTCATCATAGATGGAGTCAGTACCCAAACAGGGCCATTGACCTCCCAGACAGAAGACCAGGGCGCTTGCATCTTGCTTACATATGATCCTGTGCTCTACTGAGTAATTTTATTGTGACACCAGCACTAGGCAAACGGTCATATCTTTGACACAACTGAAGGGTCTTCTCTATCGTTGGAAAGCTTTCTATTGTTGGATACCTTTCCTATCACCAATCACTTTACAGTGTGTACTGGGTGTGTTTATCATGTAAACTATCAACACCAAGGAGTTTGTAGTCATTAGTCGGTGAAATCTGTATATGTCTTTGTTTCTAAGTCTAACTGGTCCTTTTGTCCTGTATTGTACAACTTAAAAGTTGTACAATGAATTCTATACATTTTGTTTTCATCTTAGTACTCCAAGGACAATGTTTGACTATTTTGTCAGATACTGTGACCCTGGATGGACCAGCAGTACTGTCAGTATGGCTCGAAACTCTGTTTATTTTGATGACCAGTGACCACAGAATTCACACTTGTTGCCAATATTAAAATATCACTTGTGATGTATACAGCTCCCCTCTTCTCTTAAGTTGCTTATATATATATATATTCTAGACCATTATACCATCTGGAAGTATGTATATTTACTTACATATTATTTGTTCTGTATATATATATATACAAAATAATAGCAGTTTCTCAATTGATACACCCTGTTATAAAGAGTGGTGTTTAAATTATATATATCAACTTTATCCCCTCAGAGCTTCATAAAAGCCCAAGAGATCGGTTACATATATGTTTATATATATGGACCTTGGCAGAGGTGGTGAAGCTGACCTCAAATCACTGAGACTCACAGAGGAGATGACAAAGTAGCACGATAAGCGTAGAAAAACACATAAAACGTTGATAATGAAGATATATAAATTTGAAAAAGTGTCCCGCATGGCTAAAATTATACAAAATGAATAAAAGGGTGAGCGAAAACAAGTCGACTGATGAGAAGGGACTTTCCTACATTTCAACTATTTTTCCGTCCACTTTTTTTATTCATTATATATATATATATAGGCAAACAAATAACAAAACAAAACATATTACAATGAAGAAATATATTACTAGTTTTACGCTTAACGTTTCGGATACTAGTCCTTCATCAGAAAATAGAATGAAAAATTAAAGAGGAAATAGAAAGATTGAGGAGACTGGACAGTGGCAGAAACAAAAAAAAATTCTTTGTGTAAAAATAGGTCTATTCACATCACCAACTCTTGGAATATATATAGATATATTCCACCAAGGGTGAACCTAATATAACTGTGTACAATTGCCTCTTGTGTTTTGTTTGTTCATTTTCAACTAAACACGCTCACTCACTCACTCACTCACTCACTCACACTCTCTCTCTCGTGCAAGCACACTATCTTGAAAATATTGATTGGCCATTGATATCTTTGTATTATATATCCCTATAGCATATATCATCATCATCATCATCATCATCAACGTTTAACGTCCGTGTTCCACGCTTGCATGGGTTTGGACGGGGGTAGTCCCACTTGAGGCAAGAGTGATTGTCTTGCTCGATTAAAAAAATAGGAATGAAAACTAGCAGGTTCTGATAATGTGGAGGTAAGTAAATGTGACAGTAATTGATGAAAGACGCACCATCTACTGCTGAGGTCCTCAAAGTGGATGCTACCACTTCCCAGGGGTGTTGAGGCAGTAGAAATGATAAATTAGTATATTAAATATCAAATGATACATAGTATATATTATATTATTTATTATATATTACTTACAATCTGCATGTAGGCAGGTATCTCTGGAAATAGGGTTGAGGCTATTACGTGGCTGTGAGGGGGCGGTGTCCCCAAAAGTTTGAGAACCTCTCATCTAATGTATGTCTATATGCACTTATATGTATACTCACCTAAATACATTGTATTATGATTGTCTTTAGAGCTCACTGCATCTGATGATGTGGAAAATAAAACTGAGCTATAAGTCTTAATATTAAATCCAAATTTTGACACCATTATCACTAGCTGAATTTTACAGTTGTTTAGGCCCAGGAGGTAACAATTTATCTCAATTTCATCTTCTTTAAAGTAGTCAATTGTCTGATCTTTCTAGTTTAGTATGTTTGAAGCCAATGTCTGATGTTTCTAGTTTAGTATGTTTGAAGCAATTGTCTGATGTTTCTACAATTATGTTTCTAGTTTAATATGTTGGAAGTAATTGTCTGATGTTTCTAGTTTAGTATGGTTGAAGCAATTGTCTGATGTTTCTAGTTTAGTATGTTTGAAGAAAATGTTGATCTTTGCTATGTTTTAGTGTTGTATCTTTATTTTAGTGTTTGTTTACAAAATATACCTTGTTCTTTCCACATTTTGTATTTATAGTTTTTGCTCAGTGGCAGAGATGTTATCATTTGTTGATACAATATATCTAGTCAGTATTTGATATATTTCCAAGATGTCATGTCCTTGGCATATCTGAAGGGTCCTCCCAACCCTTTGTTTGGCAAGCTTTCTATGGTTGGATGCCCTTCCTATCATCAACCACGTTACAGAAAGTACTGGGTGCATTTATTGTGTAAGTAATCCACAAACATTAGGGAGGTTGTCATGTCTATGACACAACTGAGGGGTCTTTCAACACTTTGTTTGGCAAGTTTTCTATGGCTGAATACTCTTCCTATCACCAACTACTTTACAGAGTGTACAGGGTGCGTTTATCATGTAAATCACCAGCACTAGAAAGGTTGTTGCATTCCTACCACAATTAGAGTCCTCTCAACCCTTTTTGGTATGGTTTCTAGAGCAGGATGCCCTTTTAATCACCAACCACAGAGGGTGTACTGGGTGTTGACGGATATGATGGGGTGGTAGATTGGAGGGGATATTTCTGGTACCTTGGTAATAACAGCTACTGGGGAGGAGGTTTGATTGATGTGCCAGGGTTTGGTGGTGGTGGAGTGATCTAGAGTAGAATGGAAGACTGGGTGGGGGGTACTGTGGATAGGATTGAGGGTGTGTGTGGAGGTGATCTTGGATAGAGTGGTGTTGAGAATAACTCTTACAGGGGCATAAAGTGTGAGTGGGGTGGAAATGAAGGGATGGGGTGCAGTGATAGTGTGGCTAACTTTTATGGATGAGTCGGGTCAGGTCAAGTTTAAGGCTAGTAGATAGGTCTTCATGGCACCAGCTCTCGAGATCCTTTGTCATCTCTGTTGTCATGTCTTCTTGGGTCTGCCTCTTCCACAAGTTCCATCAACTAAGATTTCACAGCACTTTATACAGCTGTCATCTTCCATATGCATCACGTGTCCATACCAATGCAGTCTTGTCTCTTGCACATTACATTCAATTCCTTTTGTGTAGAGTTTTTCTGCTGGTTCACTTATGCTGTCATTCATGCACACTAACATTACACATCCATCAGAGAATATTTGCTTTATTTCTTCCTAGCCTTCTCAGGTTTTCTATAGTTAAGAGCCATAGCTCACTGCATTCCAGTTTGCATGCAGGCATCATAGATTACCCTTCACTCTGAGAGAAAAGCCTTTTGTTGTCAGCAGAGGTACCAGCTCTCTAAACTTCTCCCAGCCTGTTCTTACCCCAGCTATCATTCTTCAGAGCATTCTCTCCTACTGTTAATTAGGTCTCCTAAGTAACAAAAGTTATCAACAATCTCTAGGGATCCTCTCTGGCAACTGAGAGAATGTATTTCATGTGTGCTCTTAGTCCTTACTGCTCCTGTGTACATACTTGTATGGTCCTCACAAGCCATTTGTCTACACTTGGCTTCCGAAGTGACCACTCCAGATCTACAAAAGCCAGATACTGTGGCTCACTCTTAGCTAAATACCTCTCCTATTGTTATCTCACCAGAAGGAAGGCATTGCTAGTACCCCTACCTGTCATAAATCTGAATTGCAGCTCATCTAACTTAACTCTGTCCCTAATTAGTTGCGCTATAATTTTTTTTTCCTAGCAGAAAGGTGCATGGCTTTGTGGTTAGAGAATTGGATTTGCAATTGTTATGTTGTGAGTTCAACTCCCGAACTGAGCAATGCATTAGATCCTTGAGTAAGACACTTTATTTCAAGTTGCCCTTCTGCCAGGAGTTGCAACTGGTAGATAGTATCAGCAATGGACAGACCAATGGAAACATTGTTTCATTTGTCTGATTTGACGAGTTTCACCCCAATCGGTAAGTGAATGAGGTCTGGAAAATTGTCGATTGTATTATATTATTTAATAACACTTTCAGTAACTTTTATGACCTGGTCCTTCAACTTGATATCTCTGTAGTTTGTCTCCTTTAATCTTATAGCAGTTCACAATGATACTGCTGCACCAGTCATTGGGTATGACATCATCCTGTACCACTTGATTGGTTATGCATCTAACTCGCTCCTAACCTGCCAGATTCAGTTAAACATTTTTTTTACTAGAAATTTATAACTAGTTTGTTTGCACAATAATTAAGACATTTAAAATGAAAGAACCAAATTTTAAACTAACAGAAAATGAAAAAAAAATATTTATCATTAATGTAAACAAAATACAGTGGGCTTGCTGATAGTATAGGACTAATGATGACATAGGACCCTTTGCCAGAAGGAGGGGAAAAAGTGACATTATGTAAGTGCAAGGACTAGTGGTGTGCGTCTCTTTCTCTTTTCACTGTCGTGGTGAGCAGACATATCTGTGGTTTCTTTCATTCTTTTAAGGTCAATAAAAAAAGAAGCAGCTTAGTAATATGGGCAATTCTTTTTCTTTCCCACTTTCTCTGGAAGAAAGTTGCTGTGTTCCAACTTGGAAAGAGATGGGCTCTGAAAGGCTTAAAATGATTCTCTCAATTAAATCGTGCGAAACCATTTTGCTGGTTTGAGAGCTGATGAGGGGGAAGATGTGTGTGTGTAAACTTGTTTTGTACATTGCCTTTCTTTATTTCCTTCTTACAGTCACTTCTATGCACCAATGCACTTCTACTTGTCCTCCTTCTCATCCACCTTGTGGATTGTCTCTCTGTTGACCACTGGCCACTGTCCTCTGAGGCATTTTTGCCTATCATTGTCTTTGACAGCTTATTCTATTGCTCTTTGAACCCCAGGCTATTGCAGTATGTGGTTCTTATTCTTGATACAACAGATGGGAACTTTGGTACTACACAGTGACATCTTGTTCGTGGGCTGGTTCTGCCTTCAATGCCAAAGTTTAGTGCTAACCCTTCCAGGATCTTCCATGCATATCTCTCCTCTCTTCACTCCAGGGAGTAAAGCTTTAATTTTTTCAGCCTCTCCCAGTAGTACATCTCTTTCATTGAGGCAACCTTCTTGGTGTAGTTTTGTTGAATTGCTTCAAGTTCTGCAGTTAGTTTGACACTGTCGGTCAACCACAGAAGAGAGCAATAGTCCTGTCGGCTGAAGAGGAAATACTCCAGAGGACCAACATGGTTTCCGGGTCTCTTGTTCTGAATGTCCTCAGAATTCAGCCTGCCAGTTGTCTGCTCATTCCGATCACTTTAGTGATGTGTGCATGAAACAATGCATCATTATTCATCTCAACACCCAGGTCCCATATTGATTTTAACTCAGGGATTTTGATTTCTTCTAGTCCAGAGTACCTTTGTTTTGGTGGTCCTATATTTGTGGGTTGATAGCGGAGGGCTTGAAACTTAACTGCATTAAATTGCATATTGTTGTCTTCAGCCCATTCATATAAGGCATCTAAATCATGATTGCATGTGCTACTTTTCTCTCATCAGCATAGCTTGTGAGGAAAGCTGTCTATATTACAGAGGGCATATCTGAGGGAGCCACAACAAACAGTAGTGGCCCCAAGATGGTTCACTGGGGCACACTGCTTGTTAGACGTTTCTGTTGAGAGGGCTCCGTTGGCACTAACAGTCTGGCTTCTGTCTTTTAAGAAGTCATGAAGCCATTCACCTCGTTTTCCAGCTATGCCAAAGTTACATAGTTTGTGACATAAATCACTAATCAACTTTGTTGAAGGCCTTCACAAAGTCGAGAAATATTACATCCATTGTTGAGTGGTCTAGAAGCTGTTTGAGTATCCAGTAACAATGCTGAAAGAGTTGCATAAAGCAACTGGGTGTCAGTTAGAAGACCATTTTATCTAGAAAAGAAGTAATCAGTTTCCTTTTGATGGTTTGTGCTATGACTTTGCTGATATGTGAGATGGGACTATCTGTCTTTCTGTTGTTTTTCTCATTGTCTTTTCCCTGTGCCCCCCCTATTTTGAATACATAATTACATATATACGTACATATGTAAGTTATATACATATATACACACATATATATGTGCATATATATATACACACACATGTAGGCTTTCTAAATCAGTAGGTGCTAGAGACAGGTTTATCTATCTACCTATTTTGTCACTCTTTTTCTTCACCCACTCTCTATCTATTTTTTATTTCTTCTGCTATCACCTCCCTTGTTGCCACTGCTGCTACTGATACTTTCGCTCTCTTGTTGCCTACTGCCGCTGCTGTCCTGTTCAGAATACTAGACAGCCTCTTTTCTTATTGAGAACGGCTTGGCATGGACATGCCCCACTGCTCATTCCCCTATTCCAGCATCAGAACAACAGAAATTTAAGTTCTGTTGCATGGGCAAGACTTCTTCTATACATAGTCCTTCTTCTCTTGCGAGAAACTGTTAGTCTTGATGGAAGCTAATGATTCACATGACGCTAAAGCTCTATTTCTTGTTAGTTTACTTTCTCTATCTTTTTATCTTTTTGTAATTCTCCATCAATCTCACTTCCGCTCTTCTCCTCACCCCTTCTCTATAACTCTATCATTTCTCATCTCATGTTTTAGACTCTCTTTCTTCTTTTCATTCCCCACTCACCGTTTGATATGAGGTTATATCTTACCCAACTTTTTACTATACATATAGTATCCAGCTACTTATGATTATCCTTCACGCTGAGATTACTACAATTTTATGAAAATTCATATATACTCATCGCTTCAAACCTTTTCAATTAATGTTTTTATATATATATATAGAGAGAGAGAGTGTACCCGCCCGGAATTCGCGGTCCCAGTTATTCAGATTTTTCCTTAGAACCTAACTAATAATTGTTTGTGGAAACCACCGCATATTCGCAGAATCATAAATATCTTCCATGGCAATATATATTTTTTTAACGCTAAATTGTTAATAACCATATACCATATTTGCCAGCCTATTGGACAACCTTTCACATAATATGCTCCCTCTTTTTTTATTTTTAAATTATATTTTACGTTATATTTTGACGTTTAAAAGCATTTTTATGGACCACGTCCAATATTTGCAGTTTCCCACTCTTTGCAGATGCTCTAGGAACATTACCCCGCAAACACCAGGGGACTACTGTGTATATATATATATATATATATACACACTATATATATATATATATATAGTTCTTGATGTTTTATTGTGGCGCCGACACTAGGGAGGTTGTCATGTCTTTGACACAATTGAAGAGTTCTCTCAACCTTGTGTATGTCCTGTAAATTAGTGGTATGTACCAGATATGAAAAGATAAAGTCAATAAGATCAACTAAATCCCTTTAAGGCAGTGCCCCAGTATGGCCACAGTTAAATGACTGAAATCAGTAAAAGAGAAAAAAGAATAGCTTGTAAGAAATGGTTATTTCAGTATAATGAAGAATATTGAAATAATGGTATATCCTTTATTAAATAAGAGTGGTTTGTGTTGACATGTGCTGCTGTTGATGCAAATGATGATGATGATGGTGTGGGGGAAACAAAAAAAAAATAAACAACCCAGAAAACATGTACATAACAAGGGCAGAAAAATATTTAAGTGGAATAAACCAATAACTGAAAATAAATGTTTAGTTTTTGTTTCGTTTTAAACATATTTGTTACATTAAAAAATATACTAGAAATAGATGTTGACTGTAATTATTATCATTATATCACATGGCACAAATTGAGTGACAATATTGAAAGAGGCAGGATTGGGCTATTTGGTACATTACTTTAAAGCCATGCAAAGCTGTGATAGCATGCATGCTTAACCCTTTGAATACCAAACTGCCAGAAGCCACCCCTGGTTTTATGGGTCAAAGCTGTTTATCATTATTATTATTGTTGGTATTATTATTATCATCATCATAATTCTATGTAAGAACCTTTGTTAAATTATGCTCCAAACAACAGTTTAATAATGAAAAAGTTAGTTGTGTTACTAAATCCCTCCAAATCCTTGATTATTTTCAAAATGACTTGAAAATCATAGGCAGTGTCTTTCATTAGAAATATGGTAACAAGAGGGTTAAATAACTGAAAATAGAAGCTGATAATTTCCTGCAAATATTTCTGAGAAAAAATATTTTCATATTTCTCTCCTTTTTTTTTTCCTCCTATTACTGAAGACAAGCATAATAAATAATTTTACATGAACTGACTTCAATATTGAAAGAATTAAGCATCAATAAAGGTGAGTAGCCTAGTAGTTATGGTGTTGAACTTACAATTATAAGGTTGTGGGTTTGAATCCTGGACGAGGTGGTGCATTGCATTCTTCAGCAGGACACTTCATTTCATGTTACTCCAGTTCACCCAATAGAAAAAGAAAATGAGTGCCAGTGGCGGCTGGGATTAACCCCTCCAATGGACAGGAGTCTGATCCAAGGCGTGGGGGTGGTTTCATGATAGGACTATGACGTTTATCATTAAAACATCCAAGAAACCTTGTTGGAGGCCAACTAAACTTACATAGGTGTGAGCTGTCTGAACTACACTAAGGGCTCCTATCATTAAAAGACCCTAAAAATATCCTACAAGATACAACCTTATAGAAGATCAGCTAATTCTACATACGTGTGAACTGTAATAACAACACTGAGGCCACATATCATTAAAAGACCCCAAAAATCTCCTATAAGATACAACCTTGTAGAAGATCAGCTAATCCTACATATGTATGAGCTGTAACAACAATGAAGCGTCTCTGGTTCAATTTATGTAGAATAGTTCTCTAAATACTTTTTGTGTTGTTTTTTCTTTACTAGTTAAGGGTTTTTAAAGAAATAATTGATTTATTTTATGCAGATAACTTAAATAGTAACATCTCTTTTGAAGGATTTACACAGTTAACAGTATTTAAGAGACCTCTCAGTAGAATCTATGCAGTTAACATATTTTAAGAGATACTCTTGGTGGAATATACATAGAAAATGTAATATTTAAAACATTTGTTGGTAGAAATAACATTACCGTTGTCAAGAAAACACAAACAAAACATCTCAATAATAAACTTCAACAGATAAAAATCATAGAGAGAACTTAACACCAAGGCCATGTTGATATGGAGGTCATATTATTGGGTATGTTGACATGGAAGTTACATTATTGGGTATGTTGACAATATTCTGACATAGTAGTGAATATACTGGGTATGTTGACAAAGGACAGAGTGACCTTACTGTAGATGTTACATTAGCTACATCAGTGCTTGTCATAATAGCTATGAACCTTTAACCTCTTAATAACAAACCACCTGAAACCATCCCTAGTTCATTTTAGGTGTTTATATTTATTTCAAAACCTTTCATCATAATTGTATGTAAGAACCTTTGTTAAGTTATGTTCCAGACACCAGATAAATGAAAGTTAGTTAGTTATATTACTAAATCCCTTCAAATGCTTTATTTTCAAAATGATTTGAAAATTATAGCCATTGTCTTTCATTAGAAATATTGCAACACGAGGGTTAAGTTTGTCAAAGAGAGTATGTTAGATTAATAGTCAGTATATCAGGTATACTGATATATTAACAGTGGTATAGTGTGTTAAGAGCTGGAAGTTAGAGGGAGATGTGATGTGAGGTTAAGGCTGAAAGAACAAGCTCAACTCTGTTTTCACGTGGATCTTTGCTGAAGTGGGTTCCATTCCTGGACTGGGTTGTGTGTTGTGTTCTTGAGCAAAACACTTCATTTCACGTTGCTCCAGTATACTCAGCTGAAAATGAGTACCACCAATATCTGGGGCTTTAACCATACAATGGACTGGCATCCTGTCCAAGGGGGAGTCTTGTACTCTCAGTCACTTAATACCACATAAACCAGGGATAAGCAGCAACCTGATGAGCTTCCAGGCTCAAAACAGACTTTAGACTTTGCTGAAGTAAGCAAGACTCCCCATTTCTGTTCTTGTCCACTTCTGAATTCTACCACAGAGAATGGACACCTTAGAAGAAAGAATACACAGCTGTACTCTAAAACAAGCAATTCACAGACAGAGCTGAATAAAACTGTCACTAAAAACACTCCAATATGCACAATCAATGGATCTGGCAGTCAGGATGGTAAAAACAAGCACATTCAAAGCTCCTTTTCATGCTTCATCTACTGTCATTCATTCAAGCAAGTACACTGATTTTTTTTTAGTTATTTAATTTAATTTCAAAATTCACATTAAATTTACAACCTCTATTTAAAACATTTGATGTAACTTTTCTTTAAAAAAAATATCACTTGTTTAAAAATTTAACTGTCCATAGGCATTTGAACAAAACAAAACAAAAAAAAAATCTTTTCACACAAATGTTGCTTTGATTGAATGTGTTTGGAAGTTGTACAGAGCAAATGTACACCCTTCCAATGGAATGATGAATTTATAAGGGTGGTGGAGGTTACTGAAAAGGGTTCAGTAGGACACTAAAATGAAAGGGCTAGAAAGGGCTTCATACATCAAAATGAAAGGGCTGGAAGGCTTCAGCTAAAAATTAATAAAAATAATCAATGATTATAAAATTCTATCTATCCATCCAAGCCATGGACCCTTAGCTCCTGATAGAGTCGTGGTGCGAGGGGGTGGGGGTATAGTGATATACTGTGTCTTGGGCATGTAAACCTGGCAGAACCCATTCCTCTCTAGTTTTGAACACAGCTGATTTGTGTGTGCATAAGAGAGAGAGAGAGAGAGAGAGAATGAATTAACCCCAATACCAGACAGGTACTTTATTTACCTCGAAAGGCTTGTAGGACTTGAACTCCGAGTACAGAGAGTCAGAAAGAATACCATGTAGCATTCTACCTGACATTATGACTCTGCCTTAATTATTAAAACTAAAAAAAAAAAATAAAAAAGATTCTATGTCAATATCTAAAAATATAAATTTAACAAAAATAAACAAAATTCATGTTTAAGTGAGATTGAAAAGTTGATTTTGGTAAGAGACAACATCAGCTGATCATTAGATCGGGTGAATTGCCCGGGCAGAACATCAGCTAATGTGACTCAACCTAGTTTATTTACTGTTGTTTTCCTAGAGAGAGTTCATCCACCATCATTAGCTGATGTAACTAAACGTACCACATACACTAGTGTGTTGCTAGAGATGATGTTACTCTACTTAGTATATTTACTGTTGTCTTCCTAGAGAGAGAGTTCAGTCACCAACATTAGCTGATGTGGCTCAACCTACCATATTTACTGTTGTCTTGATAGAGATGATCTAATTCAACCTACCATATTTACTGTTGTCTTGAAAGAGAGAGAGAGTTCAGCCAACAACATTAGCTGATGTAGCTTGTCCTACCATATTTACTGTTGTCTTACTAGAGAGAGAGTTCAGCCAACAACATTAGCTGATGTAGCTTGTCCTACTATATTTACTGTTGTCTTACTAGAGAGAGAGTTCAGCCAACAACATTAGCTGATGTAGCTTGTCCTACCATATTTACTGTTGTCTTACTAGAGAGAGAGTTCAGCCAACAACATTAGCTGATGTAGCTTGTCCTACCATATTTACTGTTGTCTTACTAGAGAGAGAGTTCAGCCAACAACATTAGCTGATGTAGCTTGTCCTACTATATTTACTGTTGTCTTACTAGAGAGAGAGTTCAGCCAACAACATTAGCTGATGTAGCTTGTCCTACCATATTTACTGTTGTCTTACTAGAGAGAGAGTTCAGCCAACAACATTAGCTGATGTAGCTTGTCCTACTATATTTACTGTTGTCTTACTAGAGAGAGAGTTCAGCCAACAACATTAGCTGATGTAGCTTGTCCTACTATATTTACTGTTGTCTTACTAGAGAGAGAGTTCAGCCAACAACATTAGCTGATGTAGCTTGTCCTACCATATTTACTGTTGTCTTACTAGAGAGAGAGTTCAGCCAACAACATTAGCTGATGTAGCTTGTCCTACTATATTTACTGTTGTCTTACTAGAGAGAGAGTTCAGCCAACAACATTAGCTGATGTAGCTTGTCCTACCATATTTACTGTTGTCTTACTAGAGAGAGAGTTCAGCCAACAACATTAGCTGATGTAGCTTGTCCTACCATATTTACTGTTGTCTTACTAGAGAGAGAGAGTTCAGCCAACAACATTAGCTGATGTAGCTTGTCCTACCATATTTACTGTTGTCTTACTAGAGAGAGAGTTCAGCCAACAACATTAGCTGATGTAGCTTGTCCTACCATATTTACTGTTGTCTTACTAGAGAGAGAGTTCAGCCAACAACATTAGCTGATGTAGCTTGTCCTACCATATTTACTGTTGTCTTACTAGAGAGAGAGAGTTCAGCCAACAACATTAGCTGATGTAGCTTGTCCTACCATATTTACTGTTGTCTTACTAGAGAGAGAGAGTTCAGCCAACAACATTAGCTGATGTAGCTTGTCCTACCATATTTACTGTTGTCTTACTAGAGAGAGAGAGTTCAGCCAACAACATTAGCTGATGTAGCTTGTCCTACCATATTTACTGTTGTCTTACTAGAGAGAGAGAGTTCAGCCAACAACATTAGCTGATGTAGCTTGTCCTACCATATTTACTGTTGTCTTACTAGAGAGAGAGAGTTCAGCCAACAACATTAGCTGATGTAGCTTGTCCTACCATATTTACTGTTGTCTTACTAGAGAGAGAGTTCAGCCAACAACATTAGCTGATGTAGCTTGTCCTACCATATTTACTGTTGTCTTACTAGAGAGAGAGTTCAGCCAACAACATTAGCTGATGTAGCTTGTCCTACCATATTTACTGTTGTCTTACTAGAGAGAGAGAGTTCAGCCAACAACATTAGCTGATGTAGCTTGTCCTACCATATTTACTGTTGTCTTACTAGAGAGAGAGTTCAGCCAACAACATTAGCTGATGTAGCTTGTCCTACCATATTTACTGTTGTCTTACTAGAGAGAGAGTTCAGCCAACAACATTAGCTGATGTAGCTTGTCCTACCATATTTACTGTTGTCTTACTAGAGAGAGAGAGTTCAGCCAACAACATTAGCTGATGTAGCTTGTCCTACCATATTTACTGTTGTCTTACTAGAGAGAGAGTTCAGTCAACAACATTAGCTGATGTAGCTTGTCCTACCATATTTACTGTTGTCTTACTAGAGAGAGAGTTCAGCCAACAACATTAGCTGATGTAGCTTGTCCTACCATATTTACTGTTGTCTTACTAGAGAGAGAGAGTTCAGCCAACAACATTAGCTGATGTAGCTTGTCCTACCATATTTACTGTTGTCTTACTAGAGAGAGAGTTCAGCCAACAACATTAGCTGATGTAGCTTGTCCTACCATATTTACTGTTGTCTTACTAGAGAGAGAGAGTTCAGCCAACAACATTAGCTGATGTAGCTTGTCCTACCATATTTACTGTTGTCTTACTAGAGAGAGAGAGTTCAGCCAACAACATTAGCTGATGTAGCTTGTCCTACCATATTTACTGTTGTCTTACTAGAGAGAGAGTTCAGCCAACAACATTAGCTGATGTAGCTTGTCCTACCATATTTACTGTTGTCTTACTAGAGAGAGAGTTCAGCCAACAACATTAGCTGATGTAGCTTGTCCTACCATATTTACTGTTGTCTTACTAGAGAGAGAGAGTTCAGCCAACAACATTAGCTGATGTAGCTTGTCCTACCATATTTACTGTTGTCTTACTAGAGAGAGAGAGTTCAGCCAACAACATTAGCTGATGTAGCTTGTCCTACCATATTTACTGTTGTCTTACTAGAGAGAGAGTTCAGCCAACAACATTAGCTGATGTAGCTTGTCCTACCATATTTACTGTTGTCTTACTAGAGAGAGAGTTCAGCCAACAACATTAGCTGATGTAGCTTGTCCTACCATATTTACTGTTGTCTTACTAGAGAGAGAGAGTTCAGCCAACAACATTAGCTGATGTAGCTTGTCCTACCATATTTACTGTTGTCTTACTAGAGAGAGAGTTCAGCCAACAACATTAGCTGATGTAGCTTGTCCTACCATATTTACTGTTGTCTTACTAGAGAGAGAGTTCAGCCAACAACATTAGCTGATGTAGCTTGTCCTACCATATTTACTGTTGTCTTACTAGAGAGAGAGAGTTCAGCCAACAACATTAGCTGATGTAGCTTGTCCTACCATATTTACTGTTGTCTTACTAGAGAGAGAGTTCAGCCAACAACATTAGCTGATGTAGCTTGTCCTACCATATTTACTGTTGTCTTACTAGAGAGAGAGAGTTCAGCCAACAACATTAGCTGATGTAGCTTGTCCTACCATATTTACTGTTGTCTTACTAGAGAGAGAGTTCAGCCAACAACATTAGCTGATGTAGCTTGTCCTACCATATTTACTGTTGTCTTACTAGAGAGAGAGAGTTCAGCCAACAACATTAGCTGATGTAGCTTGTCCTACCATATTTACTGTTGTCTTACTAGAGAGAGAGAGTTCAGCCAACAACATTAGCTGATGTAGCTTGTCCTACCATATTTACTGTTGTCTTACTAGAGAGAGAGAGTTCAGCCAACAACATTAGCTGATGTAGCTTGTCCTACCATATTTACTGTTGTCTTACTAGAGAGAGAGTTCAGCCAACAACATTAGCTGATGTAGCTTGTCCTACCATATTTACTGTTGTCTTACTAGAGAGAGAGTTCAGCCAACAACATTAACTGATGTAGCTTGTCCTACCATATTTACTGTTGTCTTACTAGAGAGAGAGTTCAGCCAACAACCATTTGGAATATGAGAGAATAAATTACAGGATAAATAATGGATCCTAATTTAACCACAAGGCTAGCAATTTGTGGAGACGGGGGATAGGGAGTGGAGTCAATTAAATTGACCCCAGTACTTGACTGGTACTTTATTTGATCGAACACCAAAAAGGATGAAAGTTGAACTCAGAACATAAAGAGCTGGAACAAATACCTTAACCCTTTTGATACCAACCTGCCTGAAACCACCCCTGGTTCTATGATACAAAACTATTTCAAAGTGTTTATATTTATTTAAAAACTTTGTATCATAGTTTTATGCAAGAAACTTCAAGTTGTGTTCTAAACATCAGCTTAATAATGAAAGTGTTAGTTATATTAATAAATCCCTCCAAATTCTTGAGTATTTTAAAAATTATTTGACAATCATTGGTGGTATCTTTCATCAGAAATATGGTAACAAAAGGGTTAAGGAATTTTATCCGATACTCTAAAGTTTCTGACAATCCACCACCCTTACAGGAAAATTATCTGGAGTTCAGACATAAGGTGTATGAATATTTCAATAATAACCTTGTCTTTTAATTTACGTAAAAAGTTAGGGTTAAATGTTTAGAAAAGATTACAGCAAGCACAGACAAATGCTCTTTAATAAATTAAAAATATCTCTTCAGACGAGGAGTAAAAGCAGACTTGTGGAAAAGTAGAAAAATGACAGTATGTGTGGGAGGAGAAATATATGTAACCAATTTTGCAGAAGTATGTATGTGCATGAGTACACAAATATACATATATATATATTATATATTTATATATTAAGCAACAAAACATTGAGAAAAGTAAATTGTAAGGCATGATCTCAAGTTTGAAGTTTGTGTTTGGGTTAGTGTGGATGTTTTCATAATTTGTATATATGGTTCTGTAGAAGTTTGAGAAGATAATCTGAAATTGAAACTGATCAACAGTTGACGTTGCTGTTGTTGGTGTTGTCCTTGGGTAGGTTTCGGTTCATGTACTCTGTTATATAATTGTTATTGAAATAAGTACATATGCTATGTGAGGAGTACATGTACTTTGTTATGCGAGGAGTACATGTACTTTGTTATGTGAGGTGTACATGTTCTAATCAACAGAACCATCAGGTTGGGGGGAGATGTTGTTTTGTTATTTTTTAAAGCACCTGGGGTGGTGGAAGATAAAATAAAAGAGGAGATCTAGTTTTCAACCTTGAATTAAAATGGCTGTTGTTTAAACAGATGACATCACAAGTTTGCATCTAGACACACACACTGACACAGGCAGGGTGGCTAGCTGTAGTTCAACAAACAAACAAACAAAACAAAACAATAATAATAAACAGTTCCAGCTCTAGACAGCATATTGTTCATGTAGAAGTTTGTATCCGAGTGGTTTTGAGAATGGTGAGAACCAATGCAGACCAAATGGATGACCAAAAACTGATTTGATGCTTAACCAACGAGATTTCCTCTCCCATGTAGCCTGTTCTTTTTTGAGCTGTTCTATACCCTGCAAAAAGAAATCACCATCATAAAAATGATATAAATTTACAATATATATAAATATATTCTACTCCTGAGCTGATCACCATCATCAGGGCTAGAGTTATAATGGAGCAGACAGGGCATTTGCCACAGCCCTGCCTCCACATCAGCAGGGATGGGGCCTAGTACGATAGATGTGCCTGATGAGCTTTTTGGTTTTATCTTTTAAGATACCAACTTTAAACAAAAAATATTTATGGCAATTCATCAAAATTTCTCTACTTTAGCAACACCAGATGGTTGTTTTATGCAAGAATATGCTGTATATGTGTATGAAGGCATGTATAAATGGGTGTATTCAAAAATGTATATTTGGGTATGTGAGTGTGCTTGTGTATGTTTTTAAGTACATTTAAGAGTGGTAAGTGCACTTAAAATGAAGGTGGCCAGAGTCTTTAATTTAATATCTGTTTTGGAGTTGTTGCTCCTTATCGAGACTGTGTATTCTCGTCGATGCTACCCGCTGGAACAAAAGGATGACATAGTCATCTAGAAAACACACATGGTGTTAATGAGGCTCTTTGCTTGCAAATAAACTGAATATTAATATCATAATTTCATTTTTATTGGAAAATTTGTTTTTGCTCTAACATGGTGGATACTTAAATGTATTTGTGAGTGAATGATAATAATAATATTACAATAGTAATATTATCATTATCATTCACTCACAAATACATTTAAGTATCCACCATGTTAGGGCAAAACAAATGTTTGGAAAACAAAAAGAAATTATGATATAAATGAAAGAACAAAAAATCCAAACTAGTCAGAACTTACTGTTTCATCCGTGCATATAGCAGAAAGCTGTGAACCAAACATTATGGCTGTGAAGATACCAAATAAAATTCCTTCAAAGATGAGAATTATTAAGAAGACAGTTGTTGCTGGTGGAGAGAAAGCTGGACAAACTGTAACGAGATGTTAATCAAACACATAAATACAACAGCAAAGAATTTGTTTTTGTTTTGTTTTTTCCAGTGGTAGGTTGAAGCAACTGGGCTTGGGATCAAAACACTGAAGATTATAGAATCCCTAACACTCATAAGACTGAATTTTAAAATACAACCTGCAAAAAAAAAAAAAAAAAAAAAAAAAAAAAAAAACACTAACAGCTTATAAAACCCCAAAATTCTAAAAACATTTTAAAAAGATATTTATTTATAATTTTAAATTGGGGATTTATTTGACAAACATAATGCTTACAAAAACAAATATGAATAAATGTTGAGAAAAATTATAAAAAATGGAACTCTTTTGTTATGATATTTCTAATGAAAAACATTGTCAATTTTAAAATCATTTTCAAAATAATCAAGAATTTGGAGGGATTTAGTCATATAACATAAATTATGATGGAAGGTTCTAAAATAAATATAAACACTTTAAATCAAATAACTTTGTATCATAGAACCAGGAGTTTTAAAGGGAGTATTTATTGGGCAAAGACTATTTGCATAAAAAAATAGATGTTGATTAAAACTACAAAGAAATGTCTTATAAGACATATTATATATATATATATAATATATTCCCACCCTTGCAAGCAGGGAAAAGCGGACGTAAAATGAAATGATGATGATATACGATATTAACAAATGGAAACTATATTTATAAAACCATATTTATTTCAAGGACACCAAGTTAAATTATGGTGTGCTTTCATCAGACAAAATATAATATAGATCAGTTTTATAAATAAATATTGACATACCCTTAAAAAATGCAACCATTACTGTTGGAAGCTCCCGGATAGGGTATGTCAATATTTAAGGGTATGTCAATATTTATTTATTTATTTATTTATAAAATTGATCTATATTATATTTTGTCTGATGAAAGCACACCATAATTTAACTTGGTGTCCTTGAAATATGTATAATGAAATAAATATGGTTTTATAAATAGTTTCCATTTGTTAATATTGTATGTTTACTCCAAATACTTGTTGAGTGCTTTATATCAGTTATAAAAATATTTGCTTGTTGTATCCCAACAATTTAAATAGAACTTTTGAATATATATATATATATTATATTATATATTCCTGAAGTATATATTTGGTCTCAAAGTTTTGGTATGTCAAGCTGTCAATGTCTTCATCTTTTAGATTTGTTTAAATTTCAGCCTTATGAGGAAACAAGAATTTCTCACTTGGTGTTATGATCAGTACCCACTCTCTTTCTTTATAAATAAATAAATAAATATATATATATATCATCATCACCATACACACACACACATTTGGTGTTATGATTGGTACCGGAAGCCAGCACCTATTTCGTCATACAATATTTAATAGGGACCAACATAGAATAAAAAATTCTCCACAACTTGGTTTTCATTCACAATTGTAGGCATTTATCTTAACAGCACCAATTAAAATTTTCCATTTTCTACTAAAGCCAATATTTCTGTGGTTATCCAGCCATAATTCTCTCCAAGTGCAGCTTTCAATCCTTTTGTGACCATATTTCTAATGAAATACATTCTGTTTCAATTAATTAATGAAGAACTTTGAGAGATAGTAAGTTAACATATAACTTATAGAAAATTTGTTGGATGATTTTAATTTAAATAGGAACATTATAAAACGTGTTTCATAGAACCAGAGCTGGTGTTGGCTGGGTTGAGGCATGCACAGATACACAATTGGTATCTGCATTCTATTTTCCTGACACATCTGGTCTGAGAATAAATTCAGTTTACAGTTATTGTCCTGTTTCACCATGAAGCAATTCCAAATGAATTAAAAGATTGTGCTTTAGAAAATGCTGACTTTTCATTGGGTCATCCCCCAAAAAACTTTTCACTCCTTCCTCTGTCTAATATATGTCTAACATCATGTGCAAGTGTTGATTTGGCTGGATGAAACACGTCACATGACTCCCAAGAGAGAGACATGCTAATCAGGTTCTGTATTGGTAGCCATGGAAAGAGGCGGAGTGGGCATCCCAAGATTTACTGACAGCAATCAACAGAGACCTGAAAACCGTCAACAAAAGTTGGAACAATGTATTGATAGATGCAACTGACCGTGGTCATTGGAACACTTTTGCTGTCTCATATGCCTCAAGACACGACAGCTTCTAAGTTTAAGTTAGTCTGAAATGTTTTTCTAGATCAATCAACCAAACATCAGCATTTTCCAATGCAAAGGCATTAATGTCACATAATTACACAACCTTATTTCAACTGTTTCTATATAACTCTGGTAATCTGCTTTTCTGAAATAAACCAATATTTGTTATGGAGATGAAAGTATGTTTATTTATTTTAAACATTAAAAGAGATAAATATATGGGACATATGAGCAAGACAGTTTATCCAACAATGTTTTGTCTAGAGCAATGATAACCCATTCAACTTAATCCAGCAAAGAAAGCATGTGTAAAATGATGATGGTGGTTATGATTATGACAATAATGATGCTATTTAGGTATATTGTCTAAGAGAAATCACATTAGTGGATATCTAATATCTTTTCCTCCTACAACATCATCATATTATGCTTTATTTCTTTGTTGGCATGGATTGGACAGATTTTCAATGCCAGCATGAGTCGGACAGATTTTCTATGCCAGCATGGGTCGGACTGATTTTCTATGTCAGCATGGGTCGGACAGATTTTCTATGTCAGCATGGGTCAGACAGATTTTCTATGTCAGCATGGGTCAGCCAGGTTTTCTATGTTGACATGGGTTGGACAAGTTTTCTATGATGGCATTGGTTGGACAGGTTTTCTATGCCAGCATTGGTTGGAGACAGCTTTTCTATGCCAGCATGGGCTAGACAGGTTTTCTTCAGTACAGTTTATCTCCACTTCTTGTCTTTCTTCAATATTTCCTTTGCGAGGTTCACCATTTTGAGATCAGCTCTCATCATCTCCGTCCAGGTTTTCCTTAGTTTTTCTCTACTGCTGCTCCATTCCACCAGGATTTCATGGCACTTTTTCACCCAATGGCCATCATCCATATTTATATACCTGTTCAATCATGTCTTCTGCATACAAGATCTCGTTCTTCTTATGCTTAGTTTTTCTTTCTGTTCATCCATACTTCGTTATTCATTACACATCCAACAAGACATGCAACTCCCTTCAATCCAGTTTTCACATGTTATCTATATTCACCAACCATGTCTCATTACCATACAACACCACACTTCACATGTAGGCCACATGTCATTTGTATTCACCAACCATGTCTCAATGCCATACAACACACTTCACATGTAGGACATGTCATCTATATTCACCAACCATGTCTCACTGCCATACATCACACTTCACATGTCATCTATTATACAACACCACACTTCACATGTAGGCCACATACAAACTATTTTTCGCTCAGAAAGAAGCATGTTTATTAATTCAAACATTAAAAGAAATAAATTCAGATATTCGGGTATATTGTACAAGAGAAATGATATTAGTAGATACCCAATATCTGTTTATCCTCATGACCACTACATGAAAAAACACAACATTAACAACTCTGAAGTACCCAAAGGATCTTTCATCTTCCTCTATAATCTTTCCTTTCTTGGTCAATAAATTTTTAACCATCAACTAACTTCTAGCCCCATCATTGTACAAATGTAGCAATCTTCTATTCTTCTACATCCTAGCCATACCTGGACATAGACATGGATGAGTGGTAAAGGGATCTGAGCAAGAACAGAGAATCACAATTAAATGAGACGGCAGATTTTTATAGAAATGATTTCTATGGGACTTGAACTGTTTAAATAAATGAAACAGTTCTAGTCCTACAGAGGTCATTTCTATATGAAAAAAAAAAATACATGTGTGTTTATATTTATGATTGTGTCTGTGTCCTGTAACTTAGTAGTTGGACAAAAAGGGATCAATAAAATGAGTACCAGACTTGAAAGAATATGTAATCAAACACACTCCTTTAATGAAGTACCCCAGCATGGCCAAAGTTGAACCCTTAATCCAACATGTTGATTACAGCTCCTCATTCAAGGTGGTGCCCCACCATGGCCACAATCCAACCTGTTGAACACAGATCCTCATTCAAGGTGGTAGTGCTGTGACATGATCAAATGCACCCTGTACACCCTGTAAAGTGATTGGCATTAGGAAGGGCACTCAGCCATAGAGACTAATGGAAAATAGGGAAAGTATGAGATATGGTTCTGCAGTCTGTTTTAACCTGTCCAAACCATGCCACAGCATATAAAATGAATGTAAAATGATAATGATGGTAATGATGATTCAAAAGAAACAGAAAGTGCAAACAAAATACATCCTTATTGTTGTTGTTACTGTTGTACTCTCAGTTGCTTCATGTCATGAAAAGCCGGGATAAGCACAGGCCTGATGAGCCTTCAGGCTCGAGACAGACATTAGACCATTTTTTTAAAAATTTCCTGCTTGGGAGAATTGGTAGAACATCAGACAAAATGCTTTACGGTATTTAGTTATGACTCTTTACATTCTGAGTTCAAATCCTGTCCATATCAACTTTGCCTTTCATGTTTCTGGTATCAAGATAATAAAGTATCAGTCGAATACTGGAGTCAATTTTATCGACTTTCCCTCGACCCTGCAAATTGGTGGCCTTGTGCCTAAGTAAGAAATTATTATTATTATTATTATTAGTAGTAGTAGTAGCAGCAGTGGTAGTAGTAATACTAGTAGTAGAAATAGTAGTAGAAATAGTAGTAGTAGTAGTAATAATGGTGGTGGCAGGGGTGGAGGTGGTAGTAGTGGAGGTGGTAGTAGTAGTTGTAGTAGTAGTAGTAAAAACAGCAAACCAGCCTAAATGCTTTACAGTAATATACTTATTTTGTGATCATCAGTGTTCACCAGTTGTTGGATTGGCAGTATTGGTAGAGCATCGGACACCCTGCTTCACTGCATAGTTATGGCCCTTTACGTTCTGGGTTCAAATCCCACCGAGGTTACCTATACGGGGTCGGTAAACGAAAGTACCAGTAATGCACTGGTGTCAATTTAATCAACTTTCCTCTCCCCCAAAATTGCTGGCCTTGTGCCTAAATCAGAAATCATCATTATGACTATTTTAGTTACTTACTAGTACTTATATTAGTATGCAGAAGAAGAAGTATCTTACTGAGCTCCAAACTATTTTTCATTGTAGTAAAAATGGAAGCCTGCTGGATTCAATTACAAAGAAATATGGTTAAAGTGTGTTGAAACAGAGTCAGCCACGATGAAGGAGAATACAATTTTGTATATACTAACATAGAAATACAAAATATTGTCAAGACTAACCCCTTTGTTAAGTTATGTTCAAAACACCAGCTTGATAATGAGACAGTTACTTATTTTATTAAACCTCTTCAACATAATGGATTAGTTTCAAAATATATTGAAACACATACACAATGTATAAATTAAAGCTAGTGATATTTCTAGAAATCTGGTCATAAATTGGTTAAAGCTAGTGATATTTCTAGAAATCTGGTCATGAAAGGGTTAAAGGTAGTGACATTTCTAGAAATCTGGTCATGTAATGGTTAAAGCTAGTGATATTTCTAGAAATCTGGTCATAAATTGGTTAAAGCTAGTGATATTTCTAGAAATCTGGTCAGGAAAGGGTTCAAGCTAGTGATATTTCTAGAAATCTGATCATGAAAGGGTTAAAGTTAGTGATATTTCTATAAAGGAAACATGACTTAGATTGATGCATGTTGATGTATATAGTAATTCATCTCTTTACCAGTGAATGGATAGACATGGATAACAGTAGTTAATGGATATGTCTTGGGACTACACCCTGATATTGAGTCCTACCTTTTAATGTCCTATATCACTCAGTTATTGAATCCTAATGGATGTGTCTGGACACCACACTCAGGTATTGAGTTCTACCTTTTAAAGTCCTGTATTGCAGTAGCTAATGGATGTCTGGACCACACACTAAGGTATTGAGTCCTCCCTTTTAATGTCCTATTTCACAATGATGTATTTGGGCACTACACTCGGGTATTAACTTCTACTTTTTGATGTTCTGTATCACATGAAACTTGAAACACTGAAGTCCATACTCTAATTTTTACACTAATTTCTCCACTAGTCAGGATACTATAAACCTTTGAATTAACTCATAACATCTTGTACCATATAAAATTTCATTAGCAAGATCTTGGAAAGTACAAAACAGCATTATGATTACATTACATAAAAATGAAAATCTTTATTCAAATGCCACCAATTTTCTTACAGGATATTAAGAGTTAAAAAATCTTCCCTCTGAATATTTTTCCAAAGTGAATTTTGACAAACTTATTTGGAGCAAAATAAAGCAGAATATTAGAAAAGAAAGAAAATTAAGAGAAAGAAAGTGAAAAGTGATCATGTCACACTATTCAAAGAAGACATGCAGTCAGTTGTAAAACCTAAAGAAAGGCAGTGGAATTTAGTGGCTTTACAAAATTGTTTACGATTGTTTTGTGAAAGCCAGTAATGTAAGTTAGAAATACAAGAGTAGAATAGAGTAAAGCAATAAAAACAAAACAACAGTTTATACTTTTATCTTATATTTCACAATATTTTGAGATTAATGCACCTTTTTTATGCTTTATTGCCTCAGAAATTCATGAAATATAAAACCAGGGGGGAGGGGGGGGGGACAGGGCAGTTCAGGTTTGGGGAACCCAGGTCAGTTCAGTCATTTTTTTTTATGACAGTTCCTAGAGGAGGCTTTGTTTGACAAGGAGTGCCCAGGGCATTCACTTGCACTGCCCCTGATAAATCAGGCTCTGAATACAAGGTAAAAATATAAACTAATGTTTTGTTTTTCTTTTTCTGACTTTACCCTACTCTAGTTTTTACTCTTGTATTTTTAACCTGTATTGTACTGGCTTTCCCATAACAATCATAACCACATATCTTACAATGCTTCATATAAGCTATACTGCTAAATGGTTTAATCTAGACCAGAACAGAAGAAAATGTTAAAAACAAAGCATGAAACTAAAACCAAATGAAACATGGCAGGCATCTCACCAAAATTGACTGAGGGCATACTAGTATCAAAATTCAGTACAATGTTTAGTAGCATCAGGTTGAGGTTGGGCACATCTGAAAAACATGGATATGTAGTTTACCTCAGTGTTGCAGGAGATAGGAGTGGAGGTCTGGACACTAACTACTCAGCCTGCCAGCTATACACACACACACAAATATATATATATAGACACACACACAGAGTCTGCCAATAAAGTATTTACACACTTCAGGAAAAGAAAAAAAATGTATAAATATTTTAATAGTAATTTACTACAGTACACAGTGTTATTGTAATTTGATCAAACTTTTAAAAGAGGTATTTATATTTATAGAGGTATTTAAACAAGTTAAATATTTATACAAGTTTTTCTTTTCCTGCCGAGTGTATACAGTTTTTTGGAAGACTGTGTGTGTGTGTGTGTGTGTGTGTACATATACGTATGTGTGAATGCGTGTATGTGTTTGTGTCTATATATATATATATATAAAACCACAGGCGTTTTCAGTCCATTTTTCCCTGTTAAAGCAGGAGTTAGTCTTGCATGCCCCAGACAACCTTTTCCTTTTCCCCCTATCGTCTACACCAGGGGTGTGCAACATATTCCATTGGTGCTCACTTTTGAACATTGGAACAACTATTAGAGCCAGTCACTATCAAAAATATGTAATCTAATGAAAACCAGTGAATTGAGTCATAAATACATTGTGAATACATTTTTAAACAATAAAGGCAAATAAAATATAATTTAGTTTTATTAATGTGAGACTTGGTATTTGGTATAGGTCAACTAACAGAAAATTGTATTATGGTTACGAAAAAAATTCTAAATAAGCCTACAAGGTAAAAATTGAAAACGGTCACTGCGGGCCACTCTGACTGGTCTGGATTGCACGCCCCTGGTCTACACCTATCATCTTTAGCCATTTATCTTTCAGTCTTCTCCTTTCTTCCACATTCCTTTCCATCACTCCTCTAAGTCCTCAGTCATTTTCATCCCTTTTCAACACATGACCCAACCACCTCATCCCATTGCTCTTCCCAACATTCATCACTGATTCTATTCCCACCATCCTCTGCAATTCATTGATTGTCTTTCACTTTCTCTCTCTGAGCAATACTCTCCCCATCAACCAGACCATTCCCATTTCTGTTCTTTTCAGCCTTCTCTGTTATTCCATGTTCATCACTCATGTCTCTTACACATGCAGTATACACATTTCCCTTCAGTTTCAGCAATACTCCCCTCCTCATTGATATTTCCTCTGCTAAGCTCTCCTCTTAGCTTTTATACCCAGATCACAGACAACTAGATGGTGCCGTGTAACTATCTCCTCCTCTGGGATTACCTTTATAACATGAAAGATCCTCCTATCTCACCCATATACCAATAGATAGTCAACAGTTGACAATGCCTCATCTGATGTGTATGTAACAAATTTGTTGCCCTCTTTCTAGAATTGAGTGATACAAATTGACATAGCTCTATCAGCAAACACCAAAAGTCCTTTCACCATCTTCATTCCTCACACCATACATGAAGCCCCCAAAGCCACCTTTACTCCTTACTACATGTCCATACAAATCCTTGCCTATCATGATAACTTCATCATCTTTCATGTTTTCATTTATCTTCTCTATAACACACCAAAACCTGTTTTTTTCTCAACACTCTGAACTACTTGTTGGGTGTATCCTGAGATGATGTTCACCAAGAATTTTCCAATCAACAGTTCCACCATCATCAACCATTCCCTCACCAGTCTCTACAAACTATCATCCCTCCACTCTAGTCACACTCAACAGTCTCTACAAACTAGCATCCTTCACTCTAGTCACACTCACCAGTCTCTACAAACTAGCAGTCCCTTCACTCTAGTCACACTCACCATAGTCTCTACACACTATCAGCCGTTCACTCTAGTCACACTCACCAGTCTCTACAAACTATCAGTCCTTCACTCTAGTCACACTCACCACAGTCTCTACAAACTATCAGTCCTTCACTCTAGTCACACTCACCAGTCTCTACAAACTAGCAGTCCTTCACTCTAGTCACACTCACCACAGTCTCTACAAACTATCAGCCTTTCACTCTAGTCACACTCACCAGTCTCTACAAACTAGCAGTCCTTCACTCTAGTCACACTCACCTCCCTGTCTCATTTTCAAAGGCTTGCTGAACACACAAGCCAAAACCGCTTGGCCCTACAGTCAGGATTTTATCTCTCCCTCATCATCATCACCGTTTTACGTCCGCTCTTCCACGCTAGCATGGGTTAGACGGGTTGTCCTGTTGTGGGCAGTGTCCGGTCAGCTGACCTTGTCTTGCTCATACGGGAACTGATTTTGGCTTGATTTCTACAGCTGGATGCCCTTCCTAACACCAACCTCATTTACAGTGAGTGCTGGGTGCTTTTTCCGTGGCGCCTACACGTCCACTTTACAGTGTGGGCTGGGTGCTTTTTTGCCGTGGCACCTCCACGACCACTTTGCAGTGGGAGGGAGTGGGGGCATATTGTCTATATGCTTCAGCTTGTACCCGTGGGGGGTTGGGTTTTCTGTATTACTGCGTGACGCCAGAGGTCACGGTCGTGTCATCGCCTTTGAGAGGTGTAATTGGGTAAGGTCGGCTTTTATCACCTCATCCCAGGTCTTCTTGGGTCTCCCCACGCCGTGGTTTCCATCGACTTCTAGTGCACTGCACCTTTTTATGCAGCTGTCATCCTTCATATGCATCACGTCCATACCAACGCAACCGCCTCTCCTGCACACAGCATTTGATTCCTCTTATGCCCAGTCTCTCTCTCAATTCATTTATGCTTTGCCGTTTGCATATATTACTATTACACATCCATCGGAGCATGCAGGCTTTGTTTCTTTCTAATCTACGCAAGTCTTCCACAGACAGCGCCCACATCTCACTACCATGTAACATTGCTGTTCGTATACACGCATCATACAGTCTGCCTTTCATTTTGAGGGAAAAGCCTTTTGCAGCTAGCAGTGGCTCCCTGAACTTCTTCCATCCCATTCTTACCCTAGTTATTGTACTTTCTGAACACCCACCTCCGCTACTAATTTGGTCACCTAGGTAGCAGAAGCTGTCTACTGTTTCTACAGAGCCCTCCCAGAGTTTGGTGGTACTTGTTTCCTGTGGCTTTTTGCTGCTTGCTGTCCCAGCACAGCTGCTACATGTGAAGCCTACATTTTTAGTTAAGCTTCCTGAGATCCATCTACATCTCTTGTGTACCCATTGTTTGCATTTGGAACAGAGAATGGAGTTCCTACCTACACTTTTCCTACATACTGAGCAAGGCCATTTCCCTGAGGGGATCTGGGTTCTGTTTTCTCGTCTACTTACAAGGACCTTAGTCTTTGTCAGGTTGACTTTGAGACCCTTTCTTTCTAGTCCCTGCTTCCAAGTTTGGAATTTCTTCTCTAGTTCTGCCATAGATTCAGCTATAAGTGTGAGATCATCTGCATACAGAAGTTCCCATGGCCATCCGGTCTTAAACTCCTCCGTTATTGCCAGCAGGATTATGATGAACAGGAGAGAGAGCTAAGAACAGAGCCCTGGTGGATACCGACCTGTACGCTAAATTCCTCGCTATACTCATTGCTAATCCTAACTTTGCTGACTGCTCCCCTATACATGGCTTGTACAGCTTTCACAAGCCATTCATCTACTCCTAGTTTTCTAAGAGACCACCAGATTATAGCACGGGGAACTCTGTCAAAGGCTTTCTTGAGATCGACGAATACCAGGTAGAGTGGCTTACTTTTAGCTCGGTACTTTTGCTGTATCTGCCATACAAGGAAGAGGGCATCAGTGGTGCCTCTACCTGGCACAAACCCAAATTGCATCTCATCTAGTTTCACCCGGTCCCTAATCAACTGTGCTATAACTCTTTCCATAACTTTCATGACCTGGTGCATCAGCTTTATACCTCTATAGTTTCCTCTATCTAGTGCATCACCTTTACCTTTGTAGCAGTTGACAATGATGCTACTGCACCAATCCTTTGGTATGACACCTTCTAGTATTACCTGGTTAACAATACGTGTGGTTATAGTGTGACCTACAGACCCAGATGCCTTCAGCATCTCGGCAGCTATACCCGATGGACCGGTTGCCTTCCCTGTCTTCATATCTTTGATTGCCTTACTTACTACGCTGCTGCTGGCCCCTCTATAGGGTCTACTTGGGGTAGGGTCTCTTCTTCCCATGCATTCTCCTCATTTAGTAATCTGTCATAATGGCTCTTCCACGAATCTTTCTTCTCAGCACTTGTGAGGGCAAGCTCACCTTTATCATTCCGGATACACTTCTCTCCAATGACATCACAATTCTCTCTGACACACTGCCTGGCAATCTTGAACACCTCCTGTTTCTGGTCCTCACGTTGCAAAACATGCTTGAATTTTCTATCCTCTGCTTCCCTCCGGTCTCTATGTAATGTACCCTGCTTCCCCTGTTCTTCTATTCTTTCCATGCCTCTCTCTTGACCTGAACTGCTTCATCTACCTTATTGTTCCACCACCAAGTCACTCTCCTCCTGCCTGTGGTCTTACTCCAGCCACAGATGTCATCCATCGCCTTTAGTAAGTTATTTTTTAGGAACTCCCAGTGCTCTTGTACATTGAATATCTCTATCTGTTCTTTACTGTCATAGGCGTTGAGTAAAATATCTTTAAATCTGTTACTTGCCGAGGGTCTTTCAGCTTCCAGATCTTTCTTCTCCAGGTTGGCTTCTGTTTCCAGGTTCCTCTAGTTTTGACAACTAAGCTATGTTGGGAGGTACATTCCTCACTAGGGAAGGCTTTTGTGTTTACAACCGTCCATCTGTCACGTCCTCTGATGAGGATAAAATCTATCTGACTAGAATGCTCCCCTGATCTATAGGTGATCAGGTGGTTGTCGGGTTTTTTGAAGTTTGTGTTACATATTGACATGTCATTGGCGTCGCAGAATTCTAGAAGCCTGAATCCTTCTTCATTTCTTGTGCCAACCCCATGGCCTCCATGGACTCTATAGAAGCCGTCACAGTGTTTACCTACGTGTCCATTAAAATCTCTTGCAATGATTAGGAAGTCATTGTCGTTTGTTAGAGCAGTAGTGTGCATTAGGGGCTCGTAAAACCTATTCCTAAGTTCGTCTGGCAACTCCGATTGGGGTGCGTAAACTGATATTATTGTGGTAATTGTTTTATTCAGGACTAGTTTGAGTTTAATGATTCTTGTATTCACCCTGTTCACTGAGATTACCTTATCTACCCACTTGTCAGCTAGTAGGATACTTACACCACCCATCCCATCGTCATTTCCCACCCAGAAAAATTTGTAGCACTGACTTTTTCCTACAAGGACTCTAGCAGACTCTCCTCTCCATCTAGTCTCTTGCACACAGCATACATCAATTTCCTTTCACTCTAGCATCTCTACGATTTCTCCTGCTCTTCCATTCATTGTGCTTACATTGATGGTACCAACTCAGAGTTTTGAGCATTTGTCAACATTCGTGGGAAAGGGTCGATTTCTGCAGGGGTGTGTGTATGCTTCCTGTCTCTGAATTGAAGCTTCACATGGGTGCTTGGTAGCTCGCGGATTCATATTCATTTATTAATTCAGGGTTGCTCCATTTATTCTCAGCTCATCCATACATAACAGTAGGAGAATTCAGGGCTAGAAGAACAGTAGTGGTGGTAATAATGGCAGGATGTGTTGGGGCTGGGAAGGGCGAGGAGAGAGGTAGGTAGTAGTAGTACTTGCAGAGTTTGTTGGGGTTGGTAATGGGTGGGGGAGACATGCTGAGGTTTGATTGGTCGAATAGGCTATGGTGGCGGGAGGGGAATTGTGAGATAGGTAGCCATCATGGCCTATAGCATCTCAGGGCAAAATAAACCGATACGAGTACCTATATTAGGCAAGGCCAAATGTTAATGTTAGGATTTCGAAGGGAGTAGATGACTTCGTAGAGAGACAGCATGGGAAAAGAAAACGAGGGTAAAAAATAAATGTGTTGTGGAGGCTAGTGAAATGATAAATACGACAATAATAGTGTGAGTGGAACATTTGCAATTGGGAAATAGAGGGATACCTGGAAGATATAGATGGATGGATGGAACATGGTTTAGCAGCTTTAGTGATTCATTTTAGCCTTTCAGAATCAAGCGTGTCTTATCTTTTGAAGAACTTCTCTCTCTCTATATATATATTTATCTGTACATTGTCGATGGCTGAGAGAAAAGAGTATTCAATACCGAAGTAGAGCCTAAATATTCATTTTATTAAGGCTAAATAGTAGGTCTGGTTACTCTGGAGTTTCACCTGCTTCCCACAAGGATGACCCTGTGATAAACAGGTGAAAGTAACAAGACTTACTATTCAGCCTTAATAAAATGAATATATATATTTTTTTACAGCTGGATGTCCTAGGTGTTAGGAAGGGCATCCAGCTGTAAAAAACCTGCCAGAGATACTTCCATACGAGCGAGACACGGCCTCCCGACCATTCCTGCATCAAATGGAACAAAACGGTCTAACCTATGCTAGCGTGGAAGATGGACGTTAAACGATGATGATGTGATATATATATATATATATAAATATATAATAACCATCATCATCACTGTTTGACATCTATTGTTCCACACTTGCATGGATTAGACAGGTTGACACATGAGTCAGGTGAGGTGACCATGTATTGCTCAAATGGATATGTATTATGGCTTGGTTTCTACAGTTTGATGCCCTTCCCAATACCAACCTCAGTGTGGACTGGGAGGTTTTTTTTTCATGTCACAACACAACCACCTTACAAGGTGGACTATGTGCTTTTTTCCCGTCACCAGCACATCCACCTTACAAAGTAGTAAGTACTTTTTTCTTGTGTCATCAGCATAACCACCTTACAGGGTGGTGGGTGCTTTTTTTCTCATGTCACCAATATATATATATATATATATGTCATCATCATCACCATTTAATGTTCACCAATATGAATGCATGTATGTGTATGCGTGTGTGCAGTGGTTGAATTTAGTTGCCTTAAATCTTTTTTTCTTTTTGTTATTCTACTACAATGCTGGTGATGCTGCTTGTGGCAGTAGGGTATTCTTATTCCACTCATCCTTTCTACTGAGTGTGAGCGTAGGTTCAGAATCTAATTCTTGTATGCTTCTGTCAGAGTGTTGGGTCTAACAGATGTGTGGAAAGTATTTATATTTCAGTGTTGTTTGTTGATCCATTCAGTTTTTGTATGGCACGTTGGTAAAGTATGGATGTCTGTTTCTATTCATCATATTTACACTGTTTTCCAATTTGTTTCACCAATGTTGTGGCCCGTTTCACCCACATAAGGTTTAGTGTTGTCCTTGCACTGCCTTTCTATGCAACATGGGGTACTTAATATAACGTCACTAGTTTTGCAGTTTAACAGTGAATAGGTTGTGCACACTCTACAATTATAGGTACATGCGTGTTCCTTAAACCTTTAGCATTTACATTACTCTATATTTTCTATTATATTTTCACGGTAATGGCTTTACCTCACATAATACAGAATCTATGAGATTTTGATATTATTTATTTTCAGAACAATACCTTAACATCAGTATGAGTGGCTAGTTACAGCCAGTTTTAACAGAAAGAGGTGAGAGACTTCTGGCCAGATATGGCTTGTTTAAATGCTAAAGGGTTAAATGGGTATCACTTAAATAATAATGACTTTGTGGGATCTACCTGTTTTTCTATTTTGATTTTAAGTTTCAATTGGGGTTGTACTTCCTAAATTTGGGGGTTAATTCACCTGTGGTTGTGACATGAACATTTCACCTGAGAATTTGTGGGTTAGTTCACATGTGGTTATGACATGAACATTACACCTGAAAATTTGTTGTTGTTAGATCACAAAAGTGTGCTTTGCCTAATTTCCCTGTTGTTCTTCCTAACCTGTTCCAGAATTTGTTCAGGTGTACAGGGAGGGCTAAAGGTAAAGTCAATCTTGGTGGGATTTGAACTCAGAAAATGTAGGAATGGCGCATATTGTCTGTCATTCACAATCACAAATAACAACAATAATAATAATAATAACAATAATAATAATAATAATAATAATAATAATAATTGTTTCTACTTTTGGCACAAGGCCAGCAATTACCCAGTGTATTACTGGTACTTTATTTTATTGACCCCGTAAGGATGACAGGCAAAGTTAACCTCGGCAGGATTTGAACTCAGAATGGCAAGGACCATAACTCAATGTGTCAAAGCATGTCGTCCGACCCCCTACCGATACTGCCAATCCACCGCCCTAATAATAATAATAATAATAATAATAGGAAAGCCATCACTGCAAGAGATACAGAAAATAGTGCTGACTGGTACTGCCCATGTACTAAGAAGGACATTATCAATTTAAAAACTTTGCAAGGACATTTACTGTTGTTTGTGCCCTTGCAGCAATTGATTGTAAAATGTGTGTATTATCAAGTTTTGCCTTGGGTGTCAGGTTGACACTCAGCATGATTTAGAAAGAAGCAGTACTCAAAGGAAGTTTCAAATAATAATAATAATAATAATAATAATAATAATAATAACAACCACAAGACAAACAATAATTCATACATAGACACAAAGTCACA
The DNA here is from genome assembly GCA_964016885.1 of Eledone cirrhosa. Taxonomy (NCBI): domain Eukaryota; kingdom Metazoa; phylum Mollusca; class Cephalopoda; order Octopoda; family Eledonidae; genus Eledone; species Eledone cirrhosa. The sequence goes on along the minus strand of OZ024743.1, from coordinate 317,376,791 downwards.
GATTTATGGCAATTGGGAAAATGAGATGTCATGACATTTATTACTAATGAAAGTGGCCATGTAAGTGAAGTACTTCCAACTTCACTGCCATCATCATCATCAACACCACCATCATCGTCATCATTGCTATGCTCAGTAGTGAAGCAACTCAATGCCATAGCCATTATCTCAACAACAACAAATGGTTTATGAAAAAAATTGACAAAAAAAAAACTAAATTATTTCATCAAAATAAACAGCAAAACAGTAGCAATAGTTTTAAAGCAAGTTCAGTAACAGTAGCAATAGTTTTAAAGCAAGTTCACTTGCTAATATAGAGATTAATCTAACAGACCCCTTGATTGACTTCATATTTATCAAGGGCTCCTTTTTAGGGGGTAACATTTTACTGTTAGATGTCTTTCCTGGCACCAACCCTTTTAGTTGCCTCTTATAACACACAAAGATACAGTGTACCTGTTCTAAACTGGGTACATACACCACACACTATACAGCAACACACAGGGATACAGTGTACCTATTATAAACTAGGTACATACACCATACAGCATGTACACAAACCACACACCATATAACACACAAAGATACAGTGTACCTATTCTAAACTGGGTACATACACCACACACTATACAGCAACACACAGGGATACAGTGTACCTATTATAAACTGGGTGCACATACAGGAATACAGTTTATGTATTCTAAACTGGGGATACACAGAAATAGTGAACTGAAGAACCAAGATGTATGCATGCTAGGTATATCCTGACAACAACAATCCTTTTAAGGGATTTTTTCTATGCTAAAGAAGGAGTTAGTCCTGCAGGCTCCATGAAAGACTTCCCACACATTATGATGGGCCTTTTTGAAGCAATGTTTTATGACCAGATGCCCTTTCTGGTGCCAAAACCTTTCCTTGTCCTGTAGCAAGAGTTGCCTCCCTTGTTATGACGATCACATCACCAGTAGCGCTCTCTAGACAGGAAGTAGCTGGAGTTACTTCCCGTTGAGGTGGCAGAACCTTCTTTGTCAGTTTCGTCCAGGGACCCTATAAAAGAGAGAGCTGAGAGCTATCTCCCTCTCTTTTAAATGCCTGGCCCTTTGGCCAGGTGCGTTCCGCCGAGGGTATACTCTCTGGCAACCTGAACATGGTAATGTAAAGACCTCTTGGTCTCTTGCGCGATGACTTCAAAACGGTAAACAAATAACTTTAATTCATCCTTTCATCTCTCTTGGCATGTCAACTATTCTGCTCTACATGGAGGCACATGGCTTCGTGGTTAGAGCATTGGCCTTGCAATCGAAGGGTTGTGAGTTCAATTCTCAGACCGGGTGATGTGTTGTTTCCTTGAGCAAGACACTTTATTTCACATTGCTCCAGTTTACTCAGCTGTAGAAATGAGATAATAGGGACTGGGGTCCATATCATTCCACTGCAAAGTGGTCGTGCAGGTGCCACGGCAGAAAAGCACCCAGCACTCACTGTAAATGAGGTTGGTGTTAGGAAGGGCATCCAGCTGTAGAAACCAAGCCAAAATCAGTTCCCGTCCGACCCTTGCAAGCAGGGAAAAAGCGGACGTAAAATGAAATGATGATGATGATGAATGATGATAGCTCAACCTTGTTAAATAAACATATTTCATACAACCTAGTGTCGCTGTTATAATTGGTGACCCCGAGAAAAAAATAATGGGATCTGGTGTTGTGTGAAAATGAAAAAAAAAAAATTAATTAGCAGTATTTCAAAAAGAAAAAATTCCTCTAACAACATTCCACATGGATTTTTTTTTCTACAACATTCCACATGGATTTTGTTTACAACGAAAAATATAAGTAATCTTTTCCTCAGCAGCAAACAAACAAGAAAAAATTTTGCTTTTCACCTCACGTGTTTACATCGTTTAAATGTGTTTCAATCACTGGATATATCCTTCGTCCGTCTCACAATGAACACTCAAAAAGATTTGGACTCCTGTATTCTTATATTCAACATGTCAATTCTGATGAACATCACAGCTCGCTTACTCATTCAACTAAGCCTTTTTCGCTACTTTTTCATCACTTTCCAAAAAAGAAATTGAACTCTCACCATATACAAAATGAATATAGCCTTTCCTTCTTTTTCCTCATATACGTTCACACACAAATTTTTCAAAATGGCTGCCAACGGCCTGTTGCACTATCATTTTCACGCCATTTTCTCGCGCAATAGAAATATTTTTTTTAAAACTTGACTTTAACCTTGTTTCGGCATGTGTGGGAGCACACATCTCGACTCGCTGAGATAACACATGTCTTAGATAATGTTTCTTGACAAGGATTCTCTAGCCTTAAGCTATATTCTCCTATTTGCCAGTTTAAAAATTTACCACGTAAATTTGCCGTTGAAAACTGCACATTTATTCAGAATGATTATTTCTATGGTAGCTGGCCTCTTGACCCACCCAAGTCAACGCGTTCTCAACATCGACCATCAACTTTGGCTGTTATTTCTAGCACTTTGCGCAACTCATTTTTTCTGGGAAACTTTTTACTGTAAATGGAAACAACATTGAATAGGCTCACTCCGCGAGACACAACATCAACAACAACAACACAGCTTCATCTTTGCTTTATCAACAACCAAAACCAGCAGAAGAAAACAGAGAATTTATTTTTGCAGCACTCTTCCTGTGAGAAAATCCCACCGCCTTTGGAGGTTGGGAATTTCACATTGTACCACTGTCCAGAAACCACCTGCATACATTTTCTGGAACACACTCTCTTTCCTGCTGTCATGTGATTGCACACCTGTGAACTTTATTTTTGAACATTTGAATTTTTTTTTAATAACTATGTTCGAGCACGTTTCTTTGCTCCTTTGACCTCTTCTTTTAGGTTGATTACATTGTATCTTTGTGTGATGGATAGATAGATGTCCAGTCGTTCTCTGGCCAAGAGCGGTTGGCTACCTTGATATCTATCATTGATTTTTGCATGCCTTTATTGCAAACATTATTTTTTTTTTGTAATCTTCATGCCTGGACTTTGGTGTTACATGCTCGCCATCTTACTTCATACATGGTTGATTCGATTTTTATGTTTTAAAAATCTGGCGGGGGGTAATGTAGCAAGAGTTGCCTCCCTTGTTATGATGATCACATCACCAGTAGCGCTCTCTAGACAGGAAGTAGCTGGAGTTTCTTCCCGTTGAGGTGGCAGAACCTTCTTTGTCACTTCTGTCCAGGGACCCTATGAAGGAGAGAGCTGAGAGCTATCTCCCTCTCTTTTAAATGCCTGGCCCTTCGGCCAGGTGCGTTCCGACGAGGGTATACTCTCTGGCAACCTGAACATAGTAATGTAAAGACCTCTTGGTCTCTTGCGCGATGACTTCAAAACGGTAAACAAATAACTTTAATTCATCCTTTCATCTCTCTTGGCATGTCAACTATTCTACTCTACATAGCTCAACCTTGTTAAATAAATATTGTACATACAACCCAGTGTCCTGTTATAGTCCCTTACAGTACATGGGGGATACAATGTGCTTATTCTAAACTGGATATACACAGAACACTATATACACACAGGGACGAATCCTAAACTAGATATATACACACAACACTATATATACTGACCTATTGTAAACTATATATACACAAAACTATATACACTGATATATTGTAAACTACATATACACACAACACTATATATACACACTGACATATTGTACACTATATACACTGACATGTTCTAAACTTTATATATACACAGGACATTATATATATATATATATATATATATATATATATATATATATATAGTCATCATTATCATCATCATTGTTTAACATCTATCTTCCACGCTAGCATGGGTTCATCATCATCATTTTACGTCCGCTTTTCCCTGCTTGCAAGGGTAGGACAGGATTCTGTCTTGATTTCTACAGCTGGATGCCCTTCCTAACACCAACCTCATTTACAGTGAGTGCTGGGTGCCTTTTTTGCCGTGGCACCTCCACGACCACTTTGCAGTGGAATGATAGGGTTCCCAGCCCTATCATCTCATTTCTACAGCTGAATAAACTGGATCAATGTGAAATAAAGTGTTTTGCTCAAGGAAACAACTCATCACCCGGTCTGAGAATTGAACTCACAACCTTTCGATTGCAAGCCCAATGCTCTAACCACTAAGCCATGTGCCTCCATTGACAGATTCTGTTTCACACTTGGTGTTCGTCAGAGCAACGTACTCGCCGGGTTATATATATATATATATATATATATATATATACAAATTCACATATTCTAAACTACATATATAAGCAACACTATATATATACACACACAGACATATTATACACTATATATACACACAACACTATATACACTGACCTACACTAAACTATATATACACAGGACATTATATATTTTTTGACATATTCTATACAAGATATATACAGCACAGAAAAAGAAAATATAGAGAGAAATAAGTAAAATAAGTAAATAAGAGAGTGAGAGAGAGAGCAAGAGAGAGCAATAGAGAGAGAGAGAGCAATAGAGAGAGAGAGCAAGAGAGAGGTGGAGGTGGGGGTAGCACTCACCTTTCCAGTCTTTACCAATACAGACAACAAAGTGATTGATGGACAACATTGCAGCATGAAGAGACATCAAACATATGTAGAGCTGTAACAGATACAGATATATGTAGAGCTGTAATAGATATGTAGAAGTGTGACGTATGTAGAGGTGTGACATATGTAGTGTGACATATGTAGAGATGTGACATATGTAGAAGTGTGATGTATGTAGAGGTGTGACATATGTAGTGTGACATATGTAGAGATGTGACATATGTAGAGGTGTGACATATGTAGTGTGACATATGTAGAGATGTGACATATGTAGAACTGTAATAGATATGTAGAAGTGTGACGTATGTAGAGGTGTGACATATGTAGTGTGACATATGTAGAGATGTGACATATGTAGAGGTGTGACATATGTAGTGTGACATATGTAGAGATGTGATATATGTAGAGGTGTGACATATGTAGAGGTGTGACATGTGTAGAGGTGTGACGTGTAGAGGTGTGACATATGTAGAAGTGTGACGTATGTAGAGGTGTGACATATGTAGAGATGTGACATATGTAGAAGTGTGACGTATGTAGAGGTGTGACATATGTAGTGTGACATATGTAGAGGTGTGACATATGTAGAAGTGTGACGTATGTAGAGGTGTGACATATGTAGAGATGTGACATATGTAGAGGTGTGACATATGTAGAAGTGTGACGTATGTAGAGGTGTGACATGTAGTGTGACATATGTAGTGTGACATATGTAGAGGTGTGACATATGTAGAGGTGTGACATATGTAGAGATGTGACATATGTAGAGGTGTGACATATGTAGAAGTGTGACATGTGTAGAGGTGTGACATATGTAGAGGTGTGACATATGTAGAAGTGTGACATGTTTAGAGGTGTGACATATGTAGAAGTGTGACATGTGTAGAGGTGTGACATATGTAGAAGTATGACAGATATGTAGAGGTGTGACATATGTAGTGTGACATATGTAGAGATGTGACATGTGTAGAGGTGTGACATATGTAGAAGTGTGACATGTGTAGAGGTGTGACATATGTAGAAGTGTGACAGATATGTAGAGGTGTGACGGATATGTAGAGGTTTGACGGGTATGTAGAGGTTTGACGGGTATGTAGAGATAGGCAGAAACGTAGAGGTGTGACATATGCAGAGCTGTAACAGATAAAGATATATTTCGAAGTGTAACATGCATAGAGGTGTGACATATGTAGCATTGTGACAGATATGTAGAGTTGTGACATATACACACACTCATGTAGTAACATAGACATGTGGTATTATACAGACTGTAGTTACATAAATATATGTAGTAGCACACACACACTTGTGGTAGCAAACACATACATGTGTAGTAGTACACACACACATGTATAAGTCAGACAGCTTAAACACCCCTATCCCACCTCCATGTCTCTATACAATCCAGTCTCCATGTTAACACAGACAAACATTTTAAAGCTAAAGCAGGGATTAATCTTGTGAGCCCAATGGCAGAGTTACACTGTACCTATTGTAAACCAGTGATACAGTGTACCTATTGTAAACCAGATACAGAGATACAGTGTACCTATTGTAAACCAGATATACTGTGATACAGTGTACCTATTGTAAACCAGATATACAGGGATACAGTGTACCTGTTGAAACCAGATACAGAGATACAGTGTACCTATTGTAAACCAGATACAGAGATACAGTGTACCTATTATAAACCAGATATACACAGTGATATGGTGTACCTATTGTAAACCAGATATACAGTGATACAGTGTACCTATTGTAAACCAGATATACAGTGATACAGTGTAAATATTGTAAACCAGATATACAGTGATACAGTGTACCTATTGTAAACCAGATATACAGTGATATGATGTACCTATTGTAAACCAGATATACACAGTGATATGATGTACGTATTGTAAACCAGATATACAGTGATACAGTGTACCTATTGTAAACCAGATATACAGTGTACCTATTGTAAACCAGATACACAGTGATATGATGTACCTATTGTAAACCAGATATACAGTGATACAGTGTAAATATTGTAAACCAGATATACAGGGATACAGTGTACCTATTGTAAACCAGATATACAGTGATATGATGTACCTATTGTAAACCAGATATACACAGTGATATGATGTACCTATTGTAAACCAGATATAGCGGAATCAATGGCCGAGCTAGAGAAGAAATTCCAAACATGGAAGCACGGACTAGAGTCAAAAGGACTTAAAATTAACCTGGCTAAGACCAAAGTTCTAGTTTGTAGGAAAGAAAACAAGGCGGCGATCCCTTCTGGGAAATGGTCGTGCTCGGTGTGTAGGAAAGGCGTAGGTAGAAACTCCATTTTATGTCCTAAATGCAAAGTATGGGTGCATAAAAGATGTAGTGGGATCACAGGTAAGCTAACTAAGAACATAGATTTTACATGTGGCCGGTGTTCTGGTGCAATAAGTAGCAGCAAGTGCCCACAAAATACTAGCTCTTTCAATTGCGCAGAGGGTTCTATAGAAATAGTGGACAGCTTCCGTTACCTGGGCGATAAAATCAGCAGTGGGGGAGGGTGCTCTGAAAGTACTGTAGCTAGAGTCAGAACTGGTTGGAAAAAGTTCAGAGAGCTTATACCACTATTAGCTGCTAAAGGGTTCTCCCTAAAAATGAAAGGCAGGTTGTACGTTGCCTGCATACGAACAGCAATGCTGCATGGCAGTGAGACCTGGGCATTGTGTGCAGAGGATATACGCAGACTAGAGAGGAACGAAGCTTGCATGCTCCGCTGGATGTGTAACAGTAATATACGTGAACGGCAAAGCATAAACGAACTAAGGAAAAAATTAGAGATAAGAGGGATCAGATGTTGTTTACTCGAGAGAAGGCTACGTTGGTATGGACACGTGATGCGCATGAAAGTCGATAGCTGTATAACAAAGTGCAGGGCAATAAAGATAGACGGTAGTCACGGAATAGGCAGACCTAGAAAAACCTGGGACGAGCTGATAAACTCCGACATCACACACTTACACCTCTCCAAGACAATGTCACTGAACCGAGACCTTTGGAGGTACTCAGTAACAGAGAAGACCCGCCTTACCTAAATATATAGTAAAACCTACTCCAGCCAGTAGGCATCTCTAACAAAATACACCCCGTCCCACCACCCCCACCCCCACCCCATCCACACCACCCCGTTCTATGTAAAGTTATGTTGGTGCCGCGCCATCCAGGCCGAAACAAATGAGATCGTGTAGGTGTCACGACAAAAAAACACACAGTCCACGCTGTAATGTGGCCGTGTAGGCAACACGGTAAAAACCTCCCAGACACACACTGTAAATGTGGTTGGTGTTAGGAAGGGCATCCAACTGTAGAAAACCTGCCAGACAGTCCTATGCGAGCAAGTCAATCACTCTTGCCTCAAGTGGGACTACCCCCGTCCAAACCCATGCAAGCGTGGAACACGGACGTTAAACGTTGATGATGATGATGATGATGATGATATACAGTGATACAGTGTACCTATTGTAAACCAGATATACAGTGATATGATGTACCTATTGTAAACCAGATATACAGTGATATAGTGTACCTATTGTAAACCAGATATACAGTGATACAGTGTACCTATTATAAACCAGATATACAATGATATAGTGTACCTATTGTAAACCAGATATACTGTGATACAGTGTACCTATTGTAAACCAGATATACAAGGAAACAGTGTACCTATTGTAAACCAGATATACAGTGATACAGTGTACCTATTGTAAACCAGATATACAGTGATATAGTGTACCTATTGTAAACCAGATATACAGTGATATGATGTACCTATTGTAAACCAGATATAGAGTGATACAAGGTACCTATTGTAAACCAGATATACTGTGATACAGTGTACCTATTGTAAACCAGATATACAGTGATATTATGTACCTATTGTAAACCAGATATACAGTGATATGATGTACCTATTGTAAACCAGATATACAGTGATATGATGTACCTATTGTAAACCAGATATACAGTGATATAGTGTACCTATTATAAACCAGATATAGAAGTGATATGATGTACCTATTGTAAACCAGATATACAGTGATACAGTGTACCTATTGTAAACCAGATATACAGTGATACAGTGTACCTATTGTAAACCAGATATACAGTGATATAGAGTACCTATTGTAAACCAGATATATACAGTGATACAGTGTACCTATTGTAAACCAGATATACACAGTGATATGGTGTACCTATTGTAAACCAGTGATACAGTGTACCTATTGTAAACCAGATATACAGTGATATAGTGTACCTATTGTAAACCAGATATACAGTGATACAGTGTACCTATTGTAAACCAGATATACAGTGATACAGTGTACCTATTGTAAACCAGATACACTGTGATACAGTGTACCTATTATAAACCAGATATACAATGATATAGTGTACCTATTGTAAACCAGATAAACTGTGATACAGTGTACCTATTGTAAACCAGATATACAAGGAAACAGTGTACCTATTGTAAACCAAATATACAGTGATACAGTGTACCTATTGTAAACCAGATATACAGTGATACAGTGTACCTATTGTAAACCAGATATACAGTGATACAGTGTACCTATTGTAAACCAGATATACAGTGATATAGTGTACCTATTGTAAACCAAATAAACAGTGATACAGTGTACCTATTGTAAACCAGATATACAGTGATACAGTGTACCTATTGTAAACCGGATATACAGTGATATGATGTACCTATTGTAAACCAGATATACAGTGATACAGTGTACCTATTATAAACCAGATATACAATGATATAGTGTACCTATTGTAAACCAGATAAACTGTGATACAGTGTACCTATTGTAAACCAGATATACAAGGAAACAGTGTACCTATTGTAAACCAAATATACAGTGATACAGTGTACCTATTGTAAACCAGATATACTGTGATACAGTGTACCTATTGTAAACCAGATATACAGTGATATAGTGTACCTATTGTAAACCAGATATACAGTAATACAGTGTACCTATTGTAAACCAGATATACTGTGATACAGTGTACCTATTGTAAACCAGATATACAGTGATATAGTGTACCTATTGTAAACCAGATATACTGTGATATAGTGTACCTATTGTAAACCAGATACAGTGATATGATGTACCTATTGTAAACCAGATACACAGTGATATGATGTACCTATTGTAAACCAGATACACAGTGATATGATGTACCTATTGTAAACCAGATATATACAGTGATACAGTGTACCTATTGTAAACCAGATATACAGTGATATGGTGTACCTATTGTAAACCAGATATACTGTGATACAGTGTACCTATTGTAAACCAGATATACAAGGAAACAGTGTACCTATTGTAAACCAGATATACAGTGATACAGTGTACCTATTGTAAACCAGATATACAGTGATACAGTGTACCTATTGTAAACCAGATATACAGTGATATAGAGTACCTATTGTAAACCAGATATATACAGTGATACAGTGTACCTATTGTAAACCAGATATACACAGTGATATGGTGTACCAATTGTAAACCAGATATACAGTGATACAGTGTACCTATTGTAAACCAGATATACAGTGATATGATGTACCTATTGTAAACCAGATATACAGTGATATAGTGTACCTATTGTAAACCAGATATACAGTGATACAGTGTACCTATTGTAAACCAGTGATACAGTGTACCTATTGTAAACCAGATATACAGTGATACAGTGTACCTATTATAAACCAGATATACAATGATATAGTGTACCTATTGTAAACCAGATAAACTGTGATACAGTGTACCTATTGTAAACCAGATATACAAGGAAACAGTGTACCTATTGTAAACCAGATATACAAGGAAACAGTGTACCTATTGTAAACCAGATATACAGTGATACAGTGTACCTATTGTAAACCAGATATACAGTGATACAGTGTACCTATTGTAAACCAGATATACAGTGATACAGTGTACCTATTGTAAACCAGATATACAGTGATATGATGTACCTATTGTAAACCAGATATACAGTGATACAGTGTACCTATTGTAAACCAGATATACAGTGATACATTGTACCTATTGTAAATCAGATATACTATGATACAGTGTACCTATTGTAAACCAGATATACAGTGATATAGTGTACCTATTGTAAACCAGTGATACAGTGTACCTATTGTAAACCAGATATACAGTGATACAGTGTACCTATTGTAAACCAGATATACAGTGATATAGTGTACCTATTGTAAACCAGATATACAGTGATGTAGTGTACCTGTTGTAAACCAGATACAGTGATATGATGTACCTATTGTAAACCAGATACACAGTGATATGATGTACCTATTGTAAACCAGATACACAGTGATATGATGTACCTATTGTAAACCAGATATATACAGTGATACAGTGTACCTATTGTAAACCAGATATACAGTGATATGGTGTACCTATTGTAAACCAGATATACAATGATACAGTGTAAATATTGTAAACCAGATATACTGTGATACAGTGTACCTATTGTAAACCAGATATACAAGGAAACAGTGTACCTATTTTAAACCAGATATACAGTGATACAGTGTACCTATTGTAAACCAAATAAACAGTGATAGAGTGTACCTATTGTAAACCAGATATACAGTGATACAGTGTACCTATTGTAAACCGGATATACAGTGATATGATGTACCTATTGTAAACCAGATATACAGTGATACAGTGTACCTATTATAAACCAGATATACAATGATATAGTGTACCTATTGTAAACCAGATAAACTGTGATACAGTGTACCTATTGTAAACCAGATATACAAGGAAACAGTGTACCTATTGTAAACCAAATATACAGTGATACAGTGTACCTATTGTAAAACAGATATACTGTGATACAGTGTACCTATTGTAAACCAGATATACGAGGAAACAGTGTACCTATTGTAAACCAGATATACAGTGATATAGTGTACCTATTGTAAACCAGATATACAGTAATACAGTGTACCTATTGTAAACCAGATATACTGTGATACAGTGTACCTATTGTAAACAAGATATACAGTGATATAGTGTACCTATTGTAAACCAGATATATAGTGATATAGTGTACCTATTGTAAACCAGATACAGTGATATGATGTACCTATTGTAAACCAGATACACAGTGATATGATGTACCTATTGTAAACCAGATATATACAGTGATACAGTGAACCTATTGTAAACTAGATATACAGTGATATGGTGTACCTATTGTAAACCAGATATACTGTGATACAGTGTACCTATTGTAAACCAGATATACAAGGAAACAGTGTACCTATTGTAAACCAGATATACAGTGATACAGTGTACCTATTGTAAACCAGATATACAGTGATACAGTGTACCTATTGTAAACCAGATATACGAGGAAACAGTGAACCTATTGTAAACCAGATATACAGTGATATAGTGTACCTATTGTAAACCAGATATACAGTAATACAGTGTACCTATTGTAAACCAGATATACTGTGATACAGTGTACCTATTGTAAACCAGATATACAGTGATATAGTGTACCTATTGTAAACCAGATATACTGTGATATAGTGTACCTATTGTAAACCAGATACAGTGATATGATGTACCTATTGTAAACCAGATACACAGTGATATGATGTACCTATTGTAAACCAGATACACAGTGATATGATGTACCTATTGTAAACCAGATATATACAGTGATACAGTGAACCTATTGTAAACTAGATATACAGTGATATGGTGTACCTATTGTAAACCAGATATACTGTGATACAGTGTACCTATTGTAAACCAGATATACAAGGAAACAGTGTACCTATTGTAAACCAGATATACAGTGATACAGTGTACCTATTGTAAACCAGATATACAGTGATACAGTGTACCTATTGTAAACCAGATATACAGTGATATAGAGTACCTATTGTAAACCAGATATATACAGTGATACAGTGTACCTATTGTAAACCAGATATACACAGTGATATGGTGTACCAATTGTAAACCAGATATACAGTGATACAGTGTACCTATTGTAAACCAGATATACAGTGATATGATGTACCTATTGTAAACCAGATATACAGTGATATAGTGTACCTATTGTAAACCAGATATACAGTGATACAGTGTACCTATTGTAAACCAGTGATACAGTGTACCTATTGTAAACCAGATATACAGTGATACAGTGTACCTATTATAAACCAGATATACAATGATATAGTGTACCTATTGTAAACCAGATAAACTGTGATACAGTGTACCTATTGTAAACCAGATATACAAGGAAACAGTGTACCTATTGTAAACCAGATATACAAGGAAACAGTGTACCTATTGTAAACCAGATATACAGTGATACAGTGTATCTATTGTAAACCAGATATACAGTGATACAGTGTACCTATTGTAAACCAGATATACAGTGATACAGTGTACCTATTGTAAACCAGATATACAGTGATATGATGTACCTATTGTAAACCAGATATACAGTGATACAGTGTACCTATTGTAAACCAGATATACAGTGATACATTGTACCTATTGTAAATCAGATATACTGTGATACAGTGTACCTATTGTAATCCAGATATACAGTGATATAGTGTACCTATTGTAAACCAGTGATACAGTGTACCTATTGTAAACCAGATATACAGTGATACAGTGTACCTATTGTAAACCAGTTATACAGTGATATAGTGTACCTATTGTAAACCAGATATACAGTGATGTAGTGTACCTGTTGTAAACCAGATACAGTGATATGATGTACCTATTGTAAACCAGATACACAGTGATATGATGTACCTATTGTAAACCAGATACACAGTGATATGATGTACCTATTGTAAACCAGATATATACAGTGATACAGTGTACCTATTGTAAACCAGATATACAGTGATATGGTGTACCTATTGTAAACCAGATATACAATGATACAGTGTAAATATTGTAAACCAGATATACTGTGATACAGTGTACCTATTGTAAACCAGATATACAAGGAAACAGTGTACCTATTTTAAACCAGATATACAGTGATACAGTGTACCTATTGTAAACCAGATATACAGTGATACAGTGTACCTATTGTAAACCAGATATAGTGATGTAGAGTACCTATTGTAAACCAGATATATACAGTGATACAGTGTACCTATTGTAAACCAGATATACACAGTGATATGGTGTACCTATTGTAAACCAGATATACAGTGATACAGTGTACCTATTGTAAACCAGATATACAGTGATATGATGTACCTATTGTAAACCAGATATACAGTGATATAGTGTACCTATTGTAAACCAGATATACAGTGATACAGTGTACCTATTGTAAACCAGATATACAGTGATACAGTGTACCTATTGTAAACCAGATATACAGTGATACAGTGTACCTATTATAAACCAGATATACAATTATATAGTGTACCTATTGTAAACCAGATAAACTGTGATACAGTGTACCTATTGTAAACCAGATATACAAGGAAACAGTGTACCTATTGTAAACCAGATATACAGTGATACAGTGTACCTATTGTAAACCAGATATACAGTGATATGATGTACCTATTGTAAACCAGATATACAGTGATACAGTGTAGCTATTGTAAACCAGATATACAGTGATACAGTGTACCTATTGTAAACCAGATATACAGTGATATAGTGTACCTATTGTAAACCAGATATACAGTGATATGATGTACCTATTGTAAACCAGATATACAGTGATACAGTGTACCTATTGTAAACCAGATATACTGTGATACAGTGTACCTATTGTAAACCAGATATACAGTGATACAGTGTACCTATTGTAAACCAGATAGACAGTGATATGATGTACCTATTGTAAACCAGATATACAGTGATACAGTGTACCTAATGTAAACCAGTGATACAGTGTACCTATTGTAAACCAGATATACAGTGATACAGTGTACCTATTATAAACCAGATATACAATGATATAGTGTACCTATTGTAAACCAGATAAACTGTGATACAGTGTACCTATTGTAAACCAGATATACAAGGAAACAGTGTACCTATTGTAAACCAGATATACAAGGAAACAGTGTACCTATTGTAAACCAGATATACAGTGATACAGTGTACCTATTGTAAACCAGATATACAGTGATACAGTGTACCTATTGTAAACCAGATATACAGTGATACAGTGTACCTATTGTAAACCAGATATACAGTGATATGATGTACCTATTGTAAACCAGATATACAGTGATACAGTGTACCTATTGTAAACCAGATATACAGTGATACATTGTACCTATTGTAAATCAGATATACTGTGATACAGTGTACCTATTGTAAACCAGATATACAGTGATATAGTGTACCTATTGTAAACCAGTGATACAGTGTACCTATTGTAAACCAGATATACAGTGATACAGTGTACCTATTGTAAACCAGTTATACAGTGATATAGTGTACCTATTGTAAACCAGATATACAGTGATGTAGTGTACCTGTTGTAAACCAGATACAGTGATATGATGTACCTATTGTAAACCAGATATACAGTGATATAGTGTACCTATTGTAAACCAGATATACAGTGATACAGTGTACCTATTGTAAACCAGTGATACAGTGTACCTATTGTAAACCAGATATACAGTGATACAGTGTACCTATTATAAACCAGATATACAATGATATAGTGTACCTATTGTAAACCAGATAAACTGTGATACAGTGTACCTATTGTAAACCAGATATACAAGGAAACAGTGTACCTATTGTAAACCAGATATACAAGGAAACAGTGTACCTATTGTAAACCAGATATACAGTGATACAGTGTACCTATTGTAAACCAGATATACAGTGATACAGTGTACCTATTGTAAACCAGATATACAGTGATACAGTGTACCTATTGTAAACCAGATATACAGTGATATGATGTACCTATTGTAAACCAGATATACAGTGATACAGTGTACCTATTGTAAACCAGATATACAGTGATACATTGTACCTATTGTAAATCAGATATACTGTGATACAGTGTACCTATTGTAAACCAGATATACAGTGATATAGTGTACCTATTGTAAACCAGTGATACAGTGTACCTATTGTAAACCAGATATACAGTGATACAGTGTACCTATTATAAACCAGATATACAATGATATAGTGTACCTATTGTAAACCAGATAAACTGTGATACAGTGTACCTATTGTAAACCAGATATACAAGGAAACAGTGTACCTATTGTAAACCAGATATACAAGGAAACAGTGTACCTATTGTAAACCAGATATACAGTGATACAGTGTACCTATTGTAAACCAGATATACAGTGATACAGTGTACCTATTGTAAACCAGATATACAGTGATACAGTGTACCTATTGTAAACCAGATATACAGTGATATGATGTACCTATTGTAAACCAGATATACAGTGATACAGTGTACCTATTGTAAACCAGATATACAGTGATACATTGTACCTATTGTAAATCAGATATACTGTGATACAGTGTACCTATTGTAAACCAGATATACAGTGATATAGTGTACCTATTGTAAACCAGTGATACAGTGTACCTATTGTAAACCAGATATACAGTGATACAGTGTACCTATTGTAAACCAGATATACAGTGATATAGTGTACCTATTGTAAACCAGATATACAGTGATGTAGTGTACCTGTTGTAAACCAGATACAGTGATATGATGTACCTATTGTAAACCAGATACACAGTGATATGATGTACCTATTGTAAACCAGATACACAGTGATATGATGTACCTATTGTAAACCAGATATATACAGTGATACAGTGTACCTATTGTAAACCAGATATACAGTGATATGGTGTACCTATTGTAAACCAGATATACAATGATACAGTGTAAATATTGTAAACCAGATATACTGTGATACAGTGTACCTATTGTAAACCAGATATACAAGGAAACAGTGTACCTATTTTAAACCAGATATACAGTGATACAGTGTACCTATTGTAAACCAAATAAACAGTGATACAGTGTACCTATTGTAAACCAGATATACAGTGATACAGTGTACCTATTGTAAACCGGATATACAGTGATATGATGTACCTATTGTAAACCAGATATACAGTGATACAGTGTACCTATTATAAACCAGATATACAATGATATAGTGTACCTATTGTAAACCAGATAAACTGTGATACAGTGTACCTATTGTAAACCAGATATACAAGGAAACAGTGTACCTATTGTAAACCAAATATACAGTGATACAGTGTACCTATTGTAAACCAGATATACTGTGATACAGTGTACCTATTGTAAACCAGATATACGAGGAAACAGTGTACCTATTGTAAACCAGATATACAGTGATATAGTGTACCTATTGTAAACCAGATATACAGTAATACAGTGTACCTATTGTAAACCAGATATACTGTGATACAGTGTACCTATTGTAAACAAGATATACAGTGATATAGTGTACCTATTGTAAACCAGATATACAGTGATATAGTGTACCTATTGTAAACCAGATACAGTGATATGATGTACCTATTGTAAACCAGATACACAGTGATATGATGTACCTATTGTAAACCAGATATATACAGTGATACAGTGAACCTATTGTAAACTAGATATACAGTGATATGGTGTACCTATTGTAAACCAGATATACTGTGATACAGTGTACCTATTGTAAACCAGATATACAAGGAAACAGTGTACCTATTGTAAACCAGATATACAGTGATACAGTGTACCTATTGTAAACCAGATATACAGTGATACAGTGTACCTATTGTAAACCAGATATACGAGGAAACAGTGAACCTATTGTAAACCAGATATACAGTGATATAGTGTACCTATTGTAAACCAGATATACAGTAATACAGTGTACCTATTGTAAACCAGATATACTGTGATACAGTGTACCTATTGTAAACCAGATATACAGTGATATAGTGTACCTATTGTAAACCAGATATACTGTGATATAGTGTACCTATTGTAAACCAGATACAGTGATATGATGTACCTATTGTAAACCAGATACACAGTGATATGATGTACCTATTGTAAACCAGATACACAGTGATATGATGTACCTATTGTAAACCAGATATATACAGTGATACAGTGAACCTATTGTAAACTAGATATACAGTGATATGGTGTACCTATTGTAAACCAGATATACTGTGATACAGTGTACCTATTGTAAACCAGATATACAAGGAAACAGTGTACCTATTGTAAACCAGATATACAGTGATACAGTGTACCTATTGTAAACCAGATATACAGTGATACAGTGTACCTATTGTAAACCAGATATACAGTGATATAGAGTACCTATTGTAAACCAGATATATACAGTGATACAGTGTACCTATTGTAAACCAGATATACACAGTGATATGGTGTACCAATTGTAAACCAGATATACAGTGATACAGTGTACCTATTGTAAACCAGATATACAGTGATATGATGTACCTATTGTAAACCAGATATACAGTGATATAGTGTACCTATTGTAAACCAGATATACAGTGATACAGTGTACCTATTGTAAACCAGTGATACAGTGTACCTATTGTAAACCAGATATACAGTGATACAGTGTACCTATTATAAACCAGATATACAATGATATAGTGTACCTATTGTAAACCAGATAAACTGTGATACAGTGTACCTATTGTAAACCAGATATACAAGGAAACAGTGTACCTATTGTAAACCAGATATACAAGGAAACAGTGTACCTATTGTAAACCAGATATACAGTGATACAGTGTACCTATTGTAAACCAGATATACAGTGATACAGTGTACCTATTGTAAACCAGATATACAGTGATACAGTGTACCTATTGTAAACCAGATATACAGTGATATGATGTACCTATTGTAAACCAGATATACAGTGATACAGTGTACCTATTGTAAACCAGATATACAGTGATACATTGTACCTATTGTAAATCAGATATACTGTGATACAGTGTACCTATTGTAATCCAGATATACAGTGATATAGTGTACCTATTGTAAACCAGTGATACAGTGTACCTATTGTAAACCAGATATACAGTGATACAGTGTACCTATTGTAAACCAGTTATACAGTGATATAGTGTACCTATTGTAAACCAGATATACAGTGATGTAGTGTACCTGTTGTAAACCAGATACAGTGATATGATGTACCTATTGTAAACCAGATACACAGTGATATGATGTACCTATTGTAAACCAGATACACAGTGATATGATGTACCTATTGTAAACCAGATATATACAGTGATACAGTGTACCTATTGTAAACCAGATATACAGTGATATGGTGTACCTATTGTAAACCAGATATACAATGATACAGTGTAAATATTGTAAACCAGATATACTGTGATACAGTGTACCTATTGTAAACCAGATATACAAGGAAACAGTGTACCTATTTTAAACCAGATATACAGTGATACAGTGTACCTATTGTAAACCAAATAAACAGTGATACAGTGTACCTATTGTAAACCAGATATACAGTGATACAGTGTACCTATTGTAAACCGGATATACAGTGATATGATGTACCTATTGTAAACCAGATATACAGTGATACAGTGTACCTATTATAAACCAGATATACAATGATATAGTGTACCTATTGTAAACCAGATAAACTGTGATACAGTGTACCTATTGTAAACCAGATATACAAGGAAACAGTGTACCTATTGTAAACCAAATATACAGTGATACAGTGTACCTATTGTAAACCAGATATACTGTGATACAGTGTACCTATTGTAAACCAGATATACGAGGAAACAGTGTACCTATTGTAAACCAGATATACAGTGATATAGTGTACCTATTGTAAACCAGATATACAGTAATACAGTGTACCTATTGTAAACCAGATATACTGTGATACAGTGTACCTATTGTAAACAAGATATACAGTGATATAGTGTACCTATTGTAAACCAGATATACAGTGATATAGTGTACCTATTGTAAACCAGATACAGTGATATGATGTACCTATTGTAAACCAGATACACAGTGATATGATGTACCTATTGTAAACCAGATATATACAGTGATACAGTGAACCTATTGTAAACTAGATATACAGTGATATGGTGTACCTATTGTAAACCAGATATACTGTGATACAGTGTACCTATTGTAAACCAGATATACAAGGAAACAGTGTACCTATTGTAAACCAGATATACAGTGATACAGTGTACCTATTGTAAACCAGATATACAGTGATACAGTGTACCTATTGTAAACCAGATATACGAGGAAACAGTGAACCTATTGTAAACCAGATATACAGTGATATAGTGTACCTATTGTAAACCAGATATACAGTAATACAGTGTACCTATTGTAAACCAGATATACTGTGATACAGTGTACCTATTGTAAACCAGATATACAGTGATATAGTGTACCTATTGTAAACCAGATATACTGTGATATAGTGTACCTATTGTAAACCAGATACAGTGATATGATGTACCTATTGTAAACCAGATACACAGTGATATGATGTACCTATTGTAAACCAGATACACAGTGATATGATGTACCTATTGTAAACCAGATATATACAGTGATACAGTGAACCTATTGTAAACTAGATATACAGTGATATGGTGTACCTATTGTAAACCAGATATACTGTGATACAGTGTACCTATTGTAAACCAGATATACAAGGAAACAGTGTACCTATTGTAAACCAGATATACAGTGATACAGTGTACCTATTGTAAACCAGATATACAGTGATACAGTGTACCTATTGTAAACCAGATATACAGTGATATAGAGTACCTATTGTAAACCAGATATATACAGTGATACAGTGTACCTATTGTAAACCAGATATACACAGTGATATGGTGTACCAATTGTAAACCAGATATACAGTGATACAGTGTACCTATTGTAAACCAGATATACAGTGATATGATGTACCTATTGTAAACCAGATATACAGTGATATAGTGTACCTATTGTAAACCAGATATACAGTGATACAGTGTACCTATTGTAAACCAGTGATACAGTGTACCTATTGTAAACCAGATATACAGTGATACAGTGTACCTATTATAAACCAGATATACAATGATATAGTGTACCTATTGTAAACCAGATAAACTGTGATACAGTGTACCTATTGTAAACCAGATATACAAGGAAACAGTGTACCTATTGTAAACCAGATATACAAGGAAACAGTGTACCTATTGTAAACCAGATATACAGTGATACAGTGTACCTATTGTAAACCAGATATACAGTGATACAGTGTACCTATTGTAAACCAGATATACAGTGATACAGTGTACCTATTGTAAACCAGATATACAGTGATATGATGTACCTATTGTAAACCAGATATACAGTGATACAGTGTACCTATTGTAAACCAGATATACAGTGATACATTGTACCTATTGTAAATCAGATATACTGTGATACAGTGTACCTATTGTAATCCAGATATACAGTGATATAGTGTACCTATTGTAAACCAGTGATACAGTGTACCTATTGTAAACCAGAATATACAGTGATACAGTGTACCTATTGTAAACCAGTTATACAGTGATATAGTGTACCTATTGTAAACCAGATATACAGTGATGTAGTGTACCTGTTGTAAACCAGAACAGTGATATGATGTACCTATTGTAAACCAGATACACAGTGATATGATGTACCTATTGTAAACCAGATACACAGTGATATGATGTACCTATTGTAAACCAGATATATACAGTGATACAGTGTACCTATTGTAAACCAGATATACAGTGATATGGTGTACCTATTGTAAACCAGATATACAATGATACAGTGTAAATATTGTAAACCAGATATACTGTGATACAGTGTACCTATTGTAAACCAGATATACAAGGAAACAGTGTACCTATTTTAAACCAGATATACAGTGATACAGTGTACCTATTGTAAACCAGATATACAGTGATACAGTGTACCTATTGTAAACCAGATATAGTGATGTAGAGTACCTATTGTAAACCAGATATATACAGTGATACAGTGTACCTATTGTAAACCAGATATACACAGTGATATGGTGTACCTATTGTAAACCAGATATACAGTGATACAGTGTACCTATTGTAAACCAGATATACAGTGATATGATGTACCTATTGTAAACCAGATATACAGTGATATAGTGTACCTATTGTAAACCAGATATACAGTGATACAGTGTACCTATTGTAAACCAGATATACAGTGATACAGTGTACCTATTGTAAACCAGATATACAGTGATACAGTGTACCTATTATAAACCAGATATACAATTATATAGTGTACCTATTGTAAACCAGATAAACTGTGATACAGTGTACCTATTGTAAACCAGATATACAAGGAAACAGTGTACCTATTGTAAACCAGATATACAGTGATACAGTGTACCTATTGTAAACCAGATATACAGTGATATGATGTACCTATTGTAAACCAGATATACAGTGATACAGTGTAGCTATTGTAAACCAGATATACAGTGATACAGTGTACCTATTGTAAACCAGATATACAGTGATATAGTGTACCTATTGTAAACCAGATATACAGTGATATGATGTACCTATTGTAAACCAGATATACAGTGATACAGTGTACCTATTGTAAACCAGATATACTGTGATACAGTGTACCTATTGTAAACCAGATATACAGTGATACAGTGTACCTATTGTAAACCAGATAGACAGTGATATGATGTACCTATTGTAAACCAGATATACAGTGATACAGTGTACCTATTGTAAACCAGTGATACAGTGTACCTATTGTAAACCAGATATACAGTGATACAGTGTACCTATTATAAACCAGATATACAATGATATAGTGTACCTATTGTAAACCAGATAAACTGTGATACAGTGTACCTATTGTAAACCAGATATACAAGGAAACAGTGTACCTATTGTAAACCAGATATACAAGGAAACAGTGTACCTATTGTAAACCAGATATACAGTGATACAGTGTACCTATTGTAAACCAGATATACAGTGATACAGTGTACCTATTGTAAACCAGATATACAGTGATACAGTGTACCTATTGTAAACCAGATATACAGTGATATGATGTACCTATTGTAAACCAGATATACAGTGATACAGTGTACCTATTGTAAACCAGATATACAGTGATACATTGTACCTATTGTAAATCAGATATACTGTGATACAGTGTACCTATTGTAAACCAGATATACAGTGATATAGTGTACCTATTGTAAACCAGTGATACAGTGTACCTATTGTAAACCAGATATACAGTGATATGATGTACCTATTGTAAACCAGATATACAGTGATACAGTGTACCTATTGTAAACCAGATATACAGTGATACATTGTACCTATTGTAAATCAGATATACTGTGATACAGTGTACCTATTGTAATCCAGATATACAGTGATATAGTGTACCTATTGTAAACCAGTGATACAGTGTACCTATTGTAAACCAGATATACAGTGATACAGTGTACCTATTGTAAACCAGTTATACAGTGATATAGTGTACCTATTGTAAACCAGATATACAGTGATGTAGTGTACCTGTTGTAAACCAGATACAGTGATATGATGTACCTATTGTAAACCAGATACACAGTGATATGATGTACCTATTGTAAACCAGATACACAGTGATATGATGTACCTATTGTAAACCAGATATATACAGTGATACAGTGTACCTATTGTAAACCAGATATACAGTGATATGGTGTACCTATTGTAAACCAGATATACAATGATACAGTGTAAATATTGTAAACCAGATATACTGTGATACAGTGTACCTATTGTAAACCAGATATACAAGGAAACAGTGTACCTATTTTAAACCAGATATACAGTGATACAGTGTACCTATTGTAAACCAGATATACAGTGATACAGTGTACCTATTGTAAACCAGATATAGTGATGTAGAGTACCTATTGTAAACCAGATATATACAGTGATACAGTGTACCTATTGTAAACCAGATATACACAGTGATATGGTGTACCTATTGTAAACCAGATATACAGTGATACAGTGTACCTATTGTAAACCAGATATACAGTGATATGATGTACCTATTGTAAACCAGATATACAGTGATATAGTGTACCTATTGTAAACCAGATATACAGTGATACAGTGTACCTATTGTAAACCAGATATACAGTGATACAGTGTACCTATTGTAAACCAGATATACAGTGATACAGTGTACCTATTATAAACCAGATATACAATTATATAGTGTACCTATTGTAAACCAGATAAACTGTGATACAGTGTACCTATTGTAAACCAGATATACAAGGAAACAGTGTACCTATTGTAAACCAGATATACAGTGATACAGTGTACCTATTGTAAACCAGATATACAGTGATATGATGTACCTATTGTAAACCAGATATACAGTGATACAGTGTAGCTATTGTAAACCAGATATACAGTGATACAGTGTACCTATTGTAAACCAGATATACAGTGATATAGTGTACCTATTGTAAACCAGATATACAGTGATATGATGTACCTATTGTAAACCAGATATACAGTGATACAGTGTACCTATTGTAAACCAGATATACTGTGATACAGTGTACCTATTGTAAACCAGATATACAGTGATACAGTGTACCTATTGTAAACCAGATAGACAGTGATATGATGTACCTATTGTAAACCAGATATACAGTGATACAGTGTACCTATTGTAAACCAGTGATACAGTGTACCTATTGTAAACCAGATATACAGTGATACAGTGTACCTATTATAAACCAGATATACAATGATATAGTGTACCTATTGTAAACCAGATAAACTGTGATACAGTGTACCTATTGTAAACCAGATATACAAGGAAACAGTGTACCTATTGTAAACCAGATATACAAGGAAACAGTGTACCTATTGTAAACCAGATATACAGTGATACAGTGTACCTATTGTAAACCAGATATACAGTGATACAGTGTACCTATTGTAAACCAGATATACAGTGATACAGTGTACCTATTGTAAACCAGATATACAGTGATATGATGTACCTATTGTAAACCAGATATACAGTGATACAGTGTACCTATTGTAAACCAGATATACAGTGATACATTGTACCTATTGTAAATCAGATATACTGTGATACAGTGTACCTATTGTAAACCAGATATACAGTGATATAGTGTACCTATTGTAAACCAGTGATACAGTGTACCTATTGTAAACCAGATATACAGTGATACAGTGTACCTATTGTAAACCAGTTATACAGTGATATAGTGTACCTATTGTAAACCAGATATACAGTGATGTAGTGTACCTGTTGTAAACCAGATACAGTGATATGATGTACCTATTGTAAACCAGATACACAGTGATATGATGTACCTATTGTAAACCAGATACACAGTGATATGATGTACCTATTGTAAACCAGATATATACAGTGATACAGTGTACCTATTGTAAACCAGATATACAGTGATATGGTGTACCTATTGTAAATCAGATATACAATGATACAGTGTAAATATTGTAAACCAGATATACTGTGATACAGTGTACCTATTGTAAACCAGATATACAAGGAAACAGTGTACCTATTTTAAACCAGATATACAGTGATACAGTGTACCTATTGTAAACCAGATATACAGTGATACAGTGTACCTATTGTAAACCAGATATAGTGATGTAGAGTACCTATTGTAAACCAGATATATACAGTGATATAGTGTACCTATTGTAAACCAGATATACACAGTGATATGGTGTACCTATTGTAAACCAGATATACAGTGATACAGTGTACCTATTGTAAACCAGATATACAGTGATATGATGTACCTATTGTAAACCAGATATACAGTAATATAGTATACCTATTGTAAACCAGATATACAGTGATACAGTGTACCTATTGTAAACCAGATATACAGTGATACAGTGTACCTATTGTAAACCAGATATACAGTGATACAGTGTACCTATTATAAACCAGATATACAATGATATAGTGTACCTATTGTAAACCAGATAAACTGTGATACAGTGTACCTATTGTAAACCAGATATACAAGGAAACAGTGTACCTATTGTAAACCAGATATACAGTGATACAGTGTACCTATTGTAAACCAGATATACAGTGATATGATGTACCTATTGTAAACCAGATATACAGTGATATAGTGTACCTATTGTAAACCAGATATACAGTGATACAGTGTACCTATTGTAAACCAGATATACAGTGATACAGTGTACCTATTGTAAACCAGATATACAGTGATACAGTGTACCTATTGTAAACCAGATATACAGTGATATGATGTACCTATTGTAAACAAGATATATACAGTGATATGATGTACCTATTGTAAACCAGATATACAGTGATACAGTGTAAATATCGTAAACCAGATATACAGTGATACAGTGTACCTATTGTAAACCAGATATACAGGGATACAGTGTACTTATTGTAAACCAGATATACAGGGATACAGTGTACCTGTTGAAACCAGATATACACAGTGATATGATGTACCTATTGTATACCAGATATACAGGGATACAGTGTAGCTATTGTAAACCAGATATACACAGTGATATGGTGTACCTATTGTAAACCAGATATACAGTGATATAGTGTACCTATTGTAAACCAGATATACAGTGATATGATGTACCTATTGTAAACCAGATATACAGTGATATAGTGTACCTATTGTAAACCAGATATACAGTGATACAGTGTACCTATTGTAAACCAGATATACAGTGATACAGTGTACCTATTGTAAACCAGATATACAGTGATATAGTGTACCTATTGTAAACCAGATATATAGTGATATGATGTACCTATTGTAAACCAGTGATACAGTGTACCTATTGTAAACCAGATATACAGTGATACAGTGTACCTATTGTAAACCAGATATACGGTGATACAGTGTACCTATTGTAAACCAGATATACAGTGATACAGTGTACCTATTGTAAACCAGATATACAGTGATACAGAGTACCTATTGTAAACCAGGGATACAGTGTACCTATTGTAAACCAGATATACAGTGATACAGTGTACCTATTGTAAACCAGATATACAGTGATATAGTGTACCTATTGTAAACCAGATATACAGTGATATGATGTACCTATTGTAAACCAGATATACAGTGATACAGTGTACCTATTGTAAACCAGATATACTGTGATACAGTGTACCTATTGTAAACCACATATACGGTGATATGATGTACCTATTGTAAACCAGATATACAGTGATACAGTGTACCTATTGTAAACCAGATATACTGTGATACAATGTACCTATTGTAAACCAGATATACAGTGATACAGTGTACCTATTGTAAACCAGATAGACAGTGATATGATGTACCTATTGTAAACCAGATATACAGTGATATGATGTACCTATTGTAAACCAGATATACAGTGATATAGTGTACATATTGTAAACCAGATATACAGTGATACAGTGTACCTATTATAAACCAGATATAGAAGTGATATGATGTACCTATTGTAAACCAGATATACAGTGATATAATGTACCTATTGTAAACCAGATATACAGTGATACAGTGTACCTATTGTAAACCAGATATACAGTGATATGATGTACCTATTGTAAACAAGATATATACAGTGATATGATGTACCTATTGTAAACCAGATATACAGTGATACAGTGTAAATATCGTAAACCAGATATACAGTGATACAGTGTACCTATTGTAAACCAGATATACAGGGATACAGTGTACTTATTGTAAACCAGATATACAGGGATACAGTGTACCTGTTGAAACCAGATATACACAGTGATATGATGTACCTATTGTATACCAGATATACAGGGATACAGTGTAGCTATTGTAAACCAGATATACACAGTGATATGGTGTACCTATTGTAAACCAGATATACAGTGATATAGTGTACCTATTGTAAACCAGATACAGTAATATGATGTACCTATTGTAAACCAGATACACAGTGATATGATGTACCTATTGTAAACCAGATACACAGTGATATGATGTACCTATTGTAAACCAGATACACAGTGATATGATGTACCTATTGTAAACCAGTGATACAGTGTACCTATTGTAAACCAGATACACAGTGATACAATGTACCTATTGTAAACCAGATATACAGTGATATAGTGTACCTATTGTAAACCAGATATACAGCGATATAGTGTACCTATTGTAAACCAGATACAGTAATATGATGTACCTATTGTAAACCAGATACACAGTGATATGATGTACCTATTGTAAACCAGATACACAGTGATATGATGTACCTATTGTAAACCAGATATATACAGTGATACAGTGTACCTATTGTAAACCAGATATACAGTGATATGGTGTACCTATTGTAAACCAGATATACACAGTGATATGGTGTACCTATTGTAAACCAGATATACAGTGATACAGTGTACCTATTGTAAACCAGATATACAGTGATACAGTGTACCTATTGTAAACCAGATATACTGTGATACAGTGTACCTATTGTAAACCAGATATACAGTGATACAGTGTACCTATTGTAAACCAGATATACAGTGATACAGTGTACCTATTGTAAACCAGATATACAGTGATATGATGTACCTATTGTAAACCAGATATACAGTGATATGATGTACCTATTGTAAACCAGATATACAGTGATACAGTGTACCTATTGTAAACCAGATGTACAGTGATACAGTGTACCTATTGTAAACCAGATATACTGTGATACAGTGTACCTATCGTAAACCAGATATACAGTGATATGGTGTACCTATTGTAAACCAGATATACAGTGATATAGTGTACCTATTGTAAACCAGATATACAGTGATATGATGTAACTATTGTAAACCAGATATACAGTGATATGATGTACCTATTGTAAACCAGATATACAGAGATACAGTGTACCTATTGTAAACCAGATATACACAGTGATATGATGTACCTATTTTAAACCAGATATAGAGTGATATGATGTACCTATTGTAAACCAGATATACAGTGATACAGTGTACCTATTGTAAACCAGATATACAGTGATATGATGTACCTATTGTAAACCAGATATACAGTGATACAGTGTACATATTTTAAACCAGATATATACAGTGATATGATGTACCTATTGCAAACCAGATATACAGTGATATAGTGTACCTATTGCAAACCAGATATACAGTGATATGATGTACCTATTGTAAACCAGATATACAGTGATATAGTGTACCTATTGCAAACCAGATATACAGTGATACAGTGTACCTATTGTAAACCAGTGATACAGTGTACCTATTGTAAACCAGATATACAGTGATACAGTGTACCTATTGTAAACCAGATATACAGTGATACAGTATACCTATTGTAAACCAGATATACAGTGATATAGTGTACCTATCGTAAACCAGATATACAGTGATATGATGTACCTCTTGTAAACCAGATATACAGTGACATGATGTACCTATTGTAAACCAGATATACAGTGAAACAGTGTACCTATTATAAACCAGATATAGAAGTGATATGATGTACCTATTGTAAACCAGATATACAGTGATGTAGTGTACCTATTGTAAACCAGTGATACAGTGTACCTATTGTAAACCAGATATACAGTGATATGATGTACCTATTGTAAACCAGATATATACAGTGATATGATGTACCTATTGTAAACCAGATATACAGTGATACAGTGTTCCTATTGTAAACCAGATATACTGTGATACAGTGTACCTATCGTAAACCAGATATACAGTGATACAGTGTACCTATTGTAAACCAGATATAGAGTGATATGGTGTACCTGTTGTAAACCAGATATACAGTGATATAGTGTACCTATTGTAAACCAGATATACAGTGATACAGTGTACCTATTGTAAACCAGATATACTGTGATACAGTGTACCTATTGTAAACCAGATATACAGTGATATAGTGTACCTATTGTAAACCAGATATACAGTGATATAGTGTAGCTATTGTAAACTAGATATACAGTGATACAGTGTACCTATTGTAAACCAGATATACAGGGATATGGTGTACCTATTGTAAACCAGATATACAGTGATATAGTGTACCTATTGTAAACCAGATATACAGTGATAAAGTGTACCTATTGTAAAGCAGATATACAGTGATACAGTGTACCTATTGTAAACCAGATATACAGTGATATGGTGTACCTATTGTAAACCAGATACACAGTGATATGATGTACCTATTGTAAACCAGATACACAGTGATATGATGTACCTATTGTAAACCAGATACACAGTGATATGATGTACCTATTGTAAACCAGTGATACAGTGTACCTATTGTAAACCAGATACACAGTGATACAATGTACCTATTGTAAACCAGATATACAGTGATATAGTGTACCTATTGTAAACCAGATATACAGCGATATAGTGTACCTATTGTAAACCAGATACAGTAATATGATGTACCTATTGTAAACCAGATACACAGTGATATGATGTACCTATTGTAAACCAGATACACAGTGATATGATGTACCTATTGTAAACCAGATATATACAGTGATACAGTGTACCTATTGTAAACCAGATATACAGTGATATGGTGTACCTATTGTAAACCAGATATACACAGTGATATGGTGTACCTATTGTAAACCAGATATACAGTGATACAGTGTACCTATTGTAAACCAGATATACAGTGATACAGTGTACCTATTGTAAACCAGATATACTGTGATACAGTGTACCTATTGTAAACCAGATATACAGTGATACAGTGTACCTATTGTAAACCAGATATACAGTGATACAGTGTACCTATTGTAAACCAGATATACAGTGATATGATGTACCTATTGTAAACCAGATATACAGTGATATGATGTACCTATTGTAAACCAGATATACAGTGATACAGTGTACCTATTGTAAACCAGATGTACAGTGATACAGTGTACCTATTGTAAACCAGATATACTGTGATACAGTGTACCTATCGTAAACCAGATATACAGTGATATGGTGTACCTATTGTAAACCAGATATACAGTGATATAGTGTACCTATTGTAAACCAGATATACAGTGATATGATGTAACTATTGTAAACCAGATATACAGTGATATGATGTACCTATTGTAAACCAGATATACAGAGATACAGTGTACCTATTGTAAACCAGATATACACAGTGATATGATGTACCTATTTTAAACCAGATATAGAGTGATATGATGTACCTATTGTAAACCAGATATACAGTGATACAGTGTACCTATTGTAAACCAGATATACAGTGATATGATGTACCTATTGTAAACCAGATATACAGTGATACAGTGTACATATTTTAAACCAGATATATACAGTGATATGATGTACCTATTGCAAACCAGATATACAGTGATATAGTGTACCTATTGCAAACCAGATATACAGTGATATGATGTACCTATTGTAAACCAGATATACAGTGATATAGTGTACCTATTGCAAACCAGATATACAGTGATACAGTGTACCTATTGTAAACCAGTGATACAGTGTACCTATTGTAAACCAGATATACAGTGATACAGTGTACCTATTGTAAACCAGATATACAGTGATACAGTATACCTATTGTAAACCAGATATACAGTGATATAGTGTACCTATCGTAAACCAGATATACAGTGATATGATGTACCTCTTGTAAACCAGATATACAGTGACATGATGTACCTATTGTAAACCAGATATACAGTGAAACAGTGTACCTATTATAAACCAGATATAGAAGTGATATGATGTACCTATTGTAAACCAGATATACAGTGATGTAGTGTACCTATTGTAAACCAGTGATACAGTGTACCTATTGTAAACCAGATATACAGTGATATGATGTACCTATTGTAAACCAGATATATACAGTGATATGATGTACCTATTGTAAACCAGATATACAGTGATACAGTGTTCCTATTGTAAACCAGATATACTGTGATACAGTGTACCTATCGTAAACCAGATATACAGTGATACAGTGTACCTATTGTAAACCAGATATAGAGTGATATGGTGTACCTGTTGTAAACCAGATATACAGTGATATAGTGTACCTATTGTAAACCAGATATACAGTGATACAGTGTACCTATTGTAAACCAGATATACTGTGATACAGTGTACCTATTGTAAACCAGATATACAGTGATATAGTGTACCTATTGTAAACCAGATATACAGTGATATAGTGTAGCTATTGTAAACTAGATATACAGTGATACAGTGTACCTATTGTAAACCAGATATACAGGGATATGGTGTACCTATTGTAAACCAGATATACAGTGATATAGTGTACCTATTGTAAACCAGATATACAGTGATAAAGTGTACCTATTGTAAAGCAGATATACAGTGATACAGTGTACCTATTGTAAACCAGATATACAGTGATATGGTGTACCTATTGTAAACCAGATATACAGTGATATAGTGTACCTATTGTAAACCAGATATACAGTGATATAGTGTACCTATTGTAAACCAGATATACAGTGATATGGTGTACCTATTGTAAACCAGATATACAGTGATACAGTGTACCTATTGTAAACCAGATATACAGTGATATAGTCTACCTATTGTAAACCAGATATAGAGTGATACAGTGTACCTATTGTAAACCAGATATACAGTGATATGGTGTACCTATTGTAAACCAGATATACAGTGATATAGTGTACCTATTGTAAACCAGATATACAGTGATACAGTGTACCTATTGTAAACCAGATATACAGTGATATAGTGTACCTATTGTAAACCAGATATACAGTGATATGGTGTACCTATTGTAAACCAGATATACAGAGATACAGTGTACCTATTGTAAACCAGATATACAGTGATACAGTGTACCTATTGTAAACCAGATATACAGTGATACAGTGTACCTATTGTAAACCAGATATACAGTAATACAGTGTACCTATTGTAAACCAGATATACAGTGATATAGTGTACCTATTGTAAACCAGATATACAGTGATATGGTGTACCTATTGTAAACCAGATATACAGTGATATAGTGTACCTATTGTAAACCAGATATACAGTGATATGGTGTACCTATTGTAAACCAGATATACAGTGATACAGTGTACCTATTGTAAACCAGATATACAGTGATACAGTGTACCTATTGTAAACCAGATATACAGGGATACAGTGTACCTATTGTAAACCAGATATACAGTGATATGGTGTACCTATTGTAAACCAGATATACAGTGATACAGTGTACCTATTGTAAACCAGATATGCAGTGATATGGTGTACCTATTGTAAACCAGATATACTGTGATACAGTGTACCTATTGTAAACCAGATATGCTGTGATACAGTGTACCTATTGTAAACCAGATATACAGTGATACAGTGTACCTATCGTAAACCAGATATACTGTGAAACAGTGTACCTATTGTAAACCAGATATACAGTGATACAGTGTACCTATTGTAAACCAGATATACAGTGATACAGTGTACCTATTGTAAACCAGATATACAGTGATATAGTGTACCTATTGTAAACCAGATATACAGTGATATAGTGTACCTATTGTAAACCAGATATACAGTGATACAGAGTACCTATTGTAAACCAGATATACAGTGATACAGTGTACCTATTGTAAACCAGATATACTGTGATACAGTGTACCTATTATAAACCAGATATACAGTGATACAGTGTATCTATTGTAAAACAGATATACAGTGATATGATGTACCTATTGTAAACCAGATATACAGTGATACAGTGTACCTATTGTAAACCAGATACACAGTGATACAGAGTACCTATTGTAAAACAGATATACAGTGATATAGTGTACCTATTGTAAACCAGATATACAGTGATACAGAGTACCTATTGTAAACCAGATATACTGTGATACAGTGTACCTATTTTAAACCAGATATACAGTGATACAGTGTACCTATTGTAAACCAGATATACTGTGATACAGTGTACCTATTGTAAACCAGATATACAGTGATACAGCGTACCTATTGTAAACCAGATACACAGTGATATAGTGTACCTATTGCAAAGCAGATATACACAGTGATACAGATTACCTATTACAAACCAGATATACACAGTGATATGGTGTACCTATTGTAAACCAGATATACAGTGATATAGTGTACCTATTCTAAACCAGATACACAGTGATACAGAGTACCTATTGTAAAACAGATATACAGTGATACAGTGTACCTATTGTAAACCAGATATAGTGATATAGTGTACCTATTGTAAACCAGATATACAGTGATATAGTGTACCTATTGTAAACCAGATATACAGTGATACAGAGTACCTATTGTAAACCAGATATACTGTGATACAGTGTACCTATTGTAAACCAGATATACAGTGATACAGTGTACCTATTGTAAACCAGATATACAGTGATACAGTGTACCTATTGTAAACCAGATATACAGTGATATAGTGTACCTATTGTAAACCAGATATACAGTGATATAGTGTACCTATTGTAAACCAGATATACAGTGATATGGTGTACCTATTGTAAACCAGATATACAGTGATACAGTGTACCTATTGTAAACCAGATATACAGTGATATAGTGTACCTATCGTAAACCAGATATAGTGATACAGTGTACCTATTGTAAACCAGATATACAGTGATATGGTGTACCTATTGTAAACCAGATATACAGTGATATAGTGTACCTATTGTAAACCAGATATACAGTGATACAGTGTACCTATTGTAAACCAGATATACAGTGATATGGTGTACCTATTGTAAACCAGATATACAGTGATATAGTGTACCTATTGTAAACCAGATATACAGTGATATAGTGTACCTATTGTAAACCAGATATACAGTGATATGGTGTACCTATTGTAAACCAGATATACAGTGATACAGTGTACCTATTGTAAACCAGATATACAGTGATACAGTGTACCTATTGTAAACCAGATATACAGTGATACAGAGTACCTATTGTAAACCAGATATACTGTGATACAGTGTACCTATTGTAAACCAGATATACAGTGATACAGTGTACCTATTGTAAACCAGATATACAGTGATACAGTGTACCTATTGTAAACCAGATACACAGTGATACAGTGTATCTATTGTAAACCAGATATACACAGTGATACAGAGTACCTATTGTAAACCAGATATACAGTGATATGGTGTACCTATTGTAAACCAGATATACAGTGATATAGTGTACCTATTGTAAACCAGATATACAGTGATATAGTGTACCTATTGTAAACCACATATACAGTGATATGGTGTACCTATTGTAAACCAGTGATACAGTGTACCTATTGTAAACCAGATATACAGTGATACAGTGTACCTATTGTAAACCAGATATACAGTGATACAGTGTACCTATTGTAAACCAGATATACAGTGATACAGTGTACCTATTGTAAACCAGATATACAGTGATATAGTGTACCTATTGTAAACCAGATATAGAGTGATACAGTGTACCTATTGTAAACCAGATATAGAGTGATACAGTGTACCTATTGTAAACCAGATATACAGTGATATAGTGTACCTATTGTAAACCAGATATACAGTGATATGGTGTACCTATTGTAAACCAGATATACAGTGATATGGTGTACCTATTGTAAACCAGATATACAGTGATATAGTGTACCTATTGTAAACCAGATATACAGTGATATGGTGTACCTATTGTAAACCAGATATACAGTGATACAGTGTACCTATTGTAAACCAGATATACAGTGATACAGTGTACCTATTGTAAACCAGATATACAGGGATACAGTGTACCTATTGTAAACCAGATATACAGTGATATGGTGTACCTATTGTAAACCAGATATACAGTGATACAGAGTACCTATTGTAAACCAGATATACAGTGATACAGTGTACCTATTGTAAACCAGATATACAGTGATATGGTGTACCTATTGTAAACCAGATATACAGTGATACAGTGTACCTATTGTAAACCAGATATACAGTGATATGGTGTACCTATTGTAAACCAGATATACAGTGATATAGTGTACCTATTGTAAACCAGATATACAGTGATACAGTGTACCTATTGTAAACCAGATATACAGTGATATGGTGTACCTATTGTAAACCAGATATACTGTGATACAGTGTACCTATTGTAAACCAGATATACTGTGGTACAGTGTACCTATTGTAAACCAGATATACAGTGATACAGTGTACCTATCGTAAACCAGATATACTGTGATACAGTGTACCTATTGTAAACCAGATATACAGTGATACAGTGTAACTATTGTAAAACAGATATACAGTGATACAGTGTACCTATTGTAAACCAGATATACAGTGATATAGTGTACCTATTGTAAACCAGATATACAGTGATATAGTGTACCTATTGTAAACCAGATATACAGTGATACAGAGTACCTATTGTAAACCAGATATACAGTGATACAGTGTACCTATTGTAAACCAGATATACTGTGATACAGTGTACCTATTGTAAACCAGATATACAGTGATACAGTGTACCTATTGTAAAACAGATATACAGTGATATGATGTACCTATTGTAAACCAGATATACAGTGATACAGTGTACCTATTGTAAACCAGATACACAGTGATACAGAGTACCTATTGTTAAACAGATATACAGTGATATAGTGTACCTATTGTAAACCAGATATACAGTGATACTGAGTACCTATTGTAAATCAGATATACTGTGATACAGTGTACCTTTTGTAAACCAGATATACAGTGATACAGTGTACCTATTGTAAACCAGATATACTGTGATACAGTGTACCTATCGTAAACCAGATATACAGTGATACAGTGGAGCTATTGTAAACCAGATACACAGTGATATAGTGTACCTATTGCAAACCAGATATACACAGTGATACAGAGTACCTATTACAAACCAGATATACACAGTGATATGGTGTACCTATTGTAAACCAGATATACAGTGATATAGTGTACCTATTGTAAACCAGATACACAGTGATACAGAGTAACTATTGTAAAACAGATATACAGTGATACAGTGTACCTATTGTAAACCAGATATACAGTGATATAGTGTACCTATTATAAACCAGATATACAGTGATATAGTGTACCTATTGTAAACCAGATATACAGTGATACAGAGTACCTATTGTAAACCAGATATACTGTGATACAGTGTACCTATTGTAAACCAGATATACAGTGATACAGTGTACCTATTGTAAACCAGATATAGTGATACAGTGTACCTATTGTAAACCAGATACAGTGATACAGTGTACCTATTGTAAACCAGATATACAGTGATATGGTGTACCTATTGTAAACCAGATATACAGTGATATAGTGTACCTATTGTAAACCAGATATAGAGTGATACAGTGTACCTATTGTAGACCAGATATACAGTAATACAGTGTACCTATTGTAAACCAGATATACAGTGATATAGTGTACCTATTGTAAACCAGATATACAGTGATATGGTGTACCTATTGTAAACCAGATATACAGTGATATAGTGTACCTATTGTAAACCAGATATACAGTGATATGGTGTACCTATTGTAAACCAGATATACAGTGATACAGTGTACCTATTGTAAACCAGATATACAGTGATACAGTGTACCTATTGTAAACCAGATATACAGGGATACAGTGTACCTATTGTAAACCAGATACACAGTGATACAGTGTATCTATTGTAAACCAGATATACACAGTGATACAGAGTACCTATTGTAAACCAGATATACAGTGATATGGTGTACCTATTGTAAACCAGATATACAGTGATATAGTGTACCTATTGTAAACCAGATATACAGTGATATATTGTACCTATTGTAAACCAGATATACAGTGATATAGTGTACCTATTGTAAACCAGATATACAGTGATACAGTGTACCTATTGTAAACCAGATATACAGTGATACAGTGTACCTATTGTAAACCAGATATACAGTGATACAGTGTACCTATTGTAAACCAGATATACAGTGATACAGTGTACCTATTGTAAACCAGATATACAGTGATATAGTGTACCTATTGTAAACCAGATATAGAGTGATACAGTGTACCTATTGTAGACCAGATATACAGTAATACAGTGTACCTATTGTAAACCAGATATACAGTGATATAGTGTACCTATTGTAAACCAGATATACAGTGATATGGTGTACCTATTGTAAACCAGATATACAGTGATATAGTGTACCTATTGTAAACCAGATATACAGTGATATGGTGTACCTATTGTAAACCAGATATAC
Organism: Eledone cirrhosa; assembly: GCA_964016885.1. Taxonomy (NCBI): domain Eukaryota; kingdom Metazoa; phylum Mollusca; class Cephalopoda; order Octopoda; family Eledonidae; genus Eledone; species Eledone cirrhosa. Next base: position 317,338,471 of record OZ024743.1, on the reverse strand, counting down.
AGTGATACAGTGTACCTATTGTAAACCAGATATACAGTGATACAGTGTACCTATTGTAAACCAGATATACAGGGATACAGTGTACCTATTGTAAACCAGATATACAGTGATATGGTGTACCTATTGTAAACCAGATATACAGTGATACAGAGTACCTATTGTAAACCAGATATACAGTGATATAGTGTACCTATTGTAAACCAGATATACAGTGATATGGTGTACCTATTGTAAACCAGATATACAGTGATACAGTGTACCTATTGTAAACCAGATACACAGTGATACAGTGTATCTATTGTAAACCAGATATACACAGTGATACAGAGTACCTATTGTAAACCAGATATACAGTGATATGGTGTACCTATTGTAAACCAGATATACAGTGATATAGTGTACCTATTGTAAACCAGATATACAGTGATATAGTGTACCTATTGTAAACCACATATACAGTGATATGGTGTACCTATTGTAAACCAGATATACAGTGATACAGTGTACCTATTGTAAACCAGATATACAGTGATACAGTGTACCTATTGTAAACCAGATATACAGTGATACAGTGTACCTATTGTAAACCAGATATACAGTGATACAGTGTACCTATTGTAAACCAGATATACAGTGATATAGTGTACCTATTGTAAACCAGATATAGAGTGATACAGTGTACCTATTGTAAACCAGATATACAGTAATACAGTGTAGCTATTGTAAACCAGATATACAGTGATATAGTGTACCTATTGTAAACCAGATATACAGTGATATGGTGTACCTATTGTAAACCAGATATACAGTGATATAGTGTACCTATTGTAAACCAGATATACAGTGATATGGTGTACCTATTGTAAACCAGATATACAGTGATACAGTGTACCTATTGTAAACCAGATATACAGTGATACAGTGTACCTATTGTAAACCAGATATACAGGGATACAGTGTACCTATTGTAAACCAGATATACAGTGATATGGTGTACCTATTGTAAACCAGATATACAGTGATACAGAGTACCTATTGTAAACCAGATATACAGTGATACAGTGTACCTATTGTAAACCAGATATACAGTGATATGGTGTACCTATTGTAAACCAGATATACAGTGATATAGTGTACCTATTGTAAACCAGATATACAGTGATACAGTGTACCTATTGTAAACCAGATATACAGTGATATGGTGTACCTATTGTAAACCAGATATACAGTGATATAGTGTACCTATTGTAAACCAGATATACAGTGATATAGTGTACCTATTGTAAACCAGATATACAGTGATATAGTGTACCTATTGTAAACCAGATATAGAGTGATACAGTGTACCTATTGTAAACCAGATATACAGTGATACAGTGTACCTATTGTAAACCAGATATACAGTGATATGGTGTACCTATTGTAAACCAGATATACTGTGATACAGTGTACCTATTGTAAACCAGATATACTGTGGTACAGTGTACCTATTGTAAACCAGATATACAGTGATACAGTGTACCTATCGTAAACCAGATATACTGTGATACAGTGTACCTATTGTAAACCAGATATACAGTGATACAGTGTAACTATTGTAAAACAGATATACAGTGATACAGTGTACCTATTGTAAACCAGATATACAGTGATATAGTGTACCTATTGTAAACCAGATATACAGTGATATAGTGTACCTATTGTAAACCAGATATACAGTGATACAGAGTACCTATTGTAAACCAGATATACAGTGATACAGTGTACCTATTGTAAACCAGATATACTGTGATACAGTGTACCTATTGTAAACCAGATATACAGTGATACAGTGTACCTATTGTAAAACAGATATACAGTGATATGATGTACATATTGTAAACCAGATATACAGTGATACAGTGTACCTATTGTAAACCAGATACACAGTGATACAGATTACCTATTGTAAAACAGATATACAGTGATATAGTGTACCTATTGTAAACCAGATATACAGTGATACTGAGTACCTATTGTAAATCAGATATACTGTGATACAGTGTACCTTTTGTAAACCAGATATACAGTGATACAGTGTACCTATTGTAAACCAGATATACTGTGATACAGTGTACCTATCGTAAACCAGATATACAGTGATACAGTGTAGCTATTGTAAACCAGATACACAGTGATATAGTGTACCTATTGCAAACCAGATATACACAGTGATACAGGGTACCTATTACAAACCAGATATACACAGTGATATGGTGTACCTATTGTAAACCAGATATACAGTGATATAGTGTACCTATTGTAAACCAGATACACAGTGATACAGAGTACCTATTGTAAAACAGATATACAGTGATACAGTGTACCTATTGTAAACCAGATATACAGTGATATAGTGTACCTATTATAAACCAGATATACAGTGATATAGTGTACCTATTGTAAACCAGATATACAGTGATACAGAGTACCTATTGTAAACCAGATATACTGTGATACAGTGTACCTATTGTAAACCAGATATACAGTGATACAGTGTACCTATTGTAAACCAGATATAGTGATACAGTGTACCTATTGTAAACCAGATACAGTGATACAGTGTACCTATTGTAAACCAGATACAGTGATACAGTGTACCTATTGTAAACCAGATATACACAGTGATATGGTGTACCTATTGTAAACCAGATATATAGTGATATAGTGTACCTATTGTAAACCAGATATACAGTGATATAGTGTACCTATTGTAAACCAGATATACAGTGATATAGTGTACCTATTGTAAACCAGATATACAGTGATACAGTGTACCTATTGTAAACCAGATATACAGTGATACAGAGTACCTATTGTAAACCAGATATACTGTGATACAGTGTACCTATTGTAAACCAGATATACAGTGATACAGTGTACCTATTGTAAACCAGATATAGTGATACAGTGTACCTATTGTAAACCAGATACAGTGATACAGTGTACCTATTGTAAACCAGATATACACAGTGATACAGAGTACCCATTACAAACCAGATATACACAGTGATATGGTGTACCTATTGTAAACCAGATATATAGTGATATAGTGTACCTATTGTAAACCAGATATACAGTGATATAGTGTACCTATTGTAAACCAGATATACAGTGATATAGTGTACCTATTGTAAACCAGATATACAGTGATACAGTGTACCTATTGTAAACCAGATACACAGTGATACAGTGTACCTATTGTAAACCAGATATACACAGTGATACAGAGTACCTATTGTAAACCAGATATACAGTGATATGATGTACCTATTGTAAACCAGATATACAGTGATATGATGTACCTATTGTAAACCAGATATACAGTGATATAATGTACCTATTGTAAACCAGATATACAGTGATATAATGTACCAATTGTAAACCAGATACACAGTGATACAGTGTACCTATTGTAAACCAGATATACAGTGATATGATGTACCTATTGTAAACCAGATATACAGTGATATAATGTACCTATTGTAAACCAGATATACAGTGATATAATGTACCTATTGTAAACCAGATATACAGTGATATGATGTACCTATTGTAAACCAGATATACAGTGATATGATGTACCTATTGTAAACCAGATATACAGTGATATAATGTACCTATTGTAAACCAGATATACAGTGATATGATGTACCTATTGTAAACCAGATATACAGTGATACAGAGTACCTATTACAAACCAGATATACACAGTGATATGGTGTACCTATTGTAAACCAGATATACAGTGATATAATGTACCTATTGTAAACCAGATATACAGTGATATGATGTACCTATCGTAAACCAGATATACAGTGATATAGTGTACCTATTGTAAACCAGATATACAGTGATACAGTGTACCTATTGTAAACCAGATATACAGTGATATAGTGTACCTATTGTAAACCAGATATACAGTGATACAGTGTACCTATTGTAAACCAGATATACAGTGATATAGTGTACCTATTGTAAACCAGATACACAGTGATACAGTGTACCTATTGTAAACCAGATATACACAGTGATACAGTGTACCTATTGTAAACCAGATATACACAGTGATACAGTGTACCTATTGTATACCAGATATACAGGGATATAGTGTACCTATTGTAAACCAGATACACAGTGATACAGTGTACCTATTGTAAACCAGATATACACAGTGATACAGTGTACCTATTGTAAACCAGATATACAGTGATATAGTGTACCTATTGTAAACCAGATATACAGTGATATAGTGTACCTATTGTAAACCAGATATACAGTGATACAGTGTACCTATTGTAAACCAGATACACAGTGATACAGTGTACCTATTGTAAACCAGATATACAGTGATATAGTGTACCTATTGTAAACCAGATATACAGTGATATAGTGTACCTATTGTAAACCAGATATACAGTGATACAGTGTACCTATTGTAAACCAGATATATACAGTGATACAGTGTACCTATTGTAAACCAGATATACACAGTGATACAGTGTACCTATTGTATACCAGATATACAGGGATATAGTGTACCTATTGTAAACCAGATACACAGTGATACAGTGTACCTATTGTAAACCAGATATACACAGTGATACAGTGTACCTATTGTAAACCAGATATACAGTGATACAGTGTACCTATTGTAAACCAGATACACAGTGATACAGTGTACCTATTGTAAACCAAATATACAGTGATACAGTGTACCTATTGTAAACCAGATATACAGTGATACAGTGTACCTATTGTAAACCAGATATACACAGTGATATGGTGTACCTATTGTAAACCAGATATACACAGTGATACAGAGTACCTATTTTAAACCAGATACCAATATCATCTACACTCCTCATTCTCCAAGACAAAAAAGAAAAAGTTCACCTCAAATTACTTACAGTAAATAAAACAAAGAACTTCTGGTTACTCTCTCCTACACAGTTGTTCACCCAGGGACAATGGTGGTCCATCTTCCGTATACATCGTTGACAAACACTGAAATAATATATGCACACAGAGATACATTACCCACAGAAATTAACATATACAGGTGTTAACAGATACATACAGGTATCAGCAAACACATATAGGTGGTAAACATCTACAAGTATTAACAAACACATACATGTGTTAATGAACACAAACATGTGTTAACGAACACATACAGATCTTATCAAACACACACAGATCTTAACAAACACTCACAGATTTTAACAAACACACACAGATATTAACAAAAACATACAAGTTTTAGTAATCAAATACGGGTGTCGATATTTTATTAAACCTTTTGTGATCATATTTATAATGAAATACAGTCTATTTTCCATAATTTACAAAAATAACCAGAATTGGAAGTGTTTCTTAAAATAACTAATCTTTCTATTATTAAGCTGTTTCATGGTTGAGTGATTGGGAACTAAACCAGTTCCCCCACTGGAGTGGAACCCCAGCATGACAAAATACAAGAGCTGTTAAAAGCGAGGATAAATTCCTCAGAGTCAACAGCCATCCTCCCCAACTATGAGTTAAATAGCCTCACCAACCTGCAATTGCCCAAGCATGGCGAGTACAGCTACACTCCTGAAGACTTGACCAAAACTGACAAAAAGCAGTGGAGGTCAACAAGGGAAGGGTTCTTCCAACAGGTGTAAGAAGGCCCTGGATTGTTATGTTCCATAGAATGTATAGTTTTGAGAACAATTTTAAATTTAAATACTTTAAAATGTTGTTGTTACAGCTCACAACACACACACACACATATATATATATATATATATATGTGTGTGTGTGTGGTTTGATATCTCTCTGTTGTTTTCCTGTTTTCTTTTTTTCTTTTTTCTTTCCTCTTTTTCTTTATTTATTTATCTCTCCCTTTCTTTTCTCCACGTTTCTCTCTCTCTCCGTCATTTTACTTATCCTTAACACTACGATTTACTAAAATAAACAAACCACTATCCTGATGTTTTCCAAAAGTAACGGTCGCATTTTGAAAGGGTACGTCAATGTTTATTTATAAAACTGGTATATATTGTATTTTGTCTGATGAAGGCATACCATAATTTAACTTGGTATCCTTGAAATATGTATAATGAAATAAATATGGTTTTATAAATATAGTTTCCATTTGTTAATATCGTATATATATATATATAAAGTATTTGAAATTCTCCTACATAAAATGAAAATAAATGATGTGTAAATAGATACAGACACTTTAACAAACAGTTTTGTATCATAGAACGAGGGGAAGATTTTGGCAGTTTGGTATAAAAATGGGTTAAAGTTTGATATGGAAGCAACCCTACCTACAATGATGAGCTCTGTCTGGTTTAATACTTAAACATTTTGGACATTGGAAAACCACTTCTCCTTTTTTCAAACCTAATTTCATTAAATTTTCTCTGGTAGCATTTCCCCGAGGTACAGCTCCCTACAAATAATAAATCAAGATGCTCAGTGTTTTTACAGTCTCTGTCTCTCTCTCTCTCTCATATATATATATATATAATTATCATCATCATCATCACCGTTTTACGCCCGTTCTTCCATGCTAGCATGAGTTAGACAGGTTGTCCTGTTGTGGGCAGTGTCTGGTCGGCTGACCATGCCTTGCTCATACAGGAACTGATTTTGGCTTGATTTCTACAGCTGGATGCCCTTCCTAACACCAACCTCATTTACAGTGAGTGCTGGGTGCTTTTTCCGTGGCGCCTACACGTCCACTTTACAGTGTGGGCTGGGTGCTTTTTTGCCGTGGCACCTCCACGACCACCTTGCAGTGGGAGGGTGTGGGGGCATATTGTCTATATGCTTCAGCTTGTACTCATGGGAGGTCGGGTCTTCTGTATTACTGCGTGACGCCAGAGGTCATGGTCGTGTGTCATCGCCTTTGAGAGGTGTAATTGGGTAAGGTCGGCTTTTATCACCTCATCCCAGGTCTTCTTGGGTCTCCCCACATATATATATGTATATATATATAGATAGATAGAGAGAGAGATAGATATATATAATTATATATACATACATGTACAATGTTACAGTAAACATACTTTAAGAATAACTGTATTTAAGTAGATATGTTTTCATTCAGTATAGATTACCAATCACACACACGTAAAGGCAGACACACATACATGCATACACACACACACGCACATTAATTTTTTTATTACTACATAAAAACATTAATCATGTGCTTTTACACTTTGTGTTGAATTTATGGTGGTTGGTTGTTTATAGTGTATTTAGTAAGACAGATTCTACCAAAGATGGGTTGAATGTCTTTACGGTACTTATTATTCAATAATGGCACTGTTTTTCTTAGACCCTGAAACAGCTGTAAGTTCATTTACTTACTTTCCAATTTCCTTATATCATCATCATCATTTTACGTTCGCTTTTCCCTGCTTGCAAGGGTGGGACGGGTCCTATTCAGTACAGCATCTCTCCATTTGTCATGGTTCTTTGTCATCTCCCCCGTGAGCTTCAGCGATCTGAGGTCAGCTCTCACCACCTCCGCTCATGTTTTACGTGGTCTTCCTCGACTGGGATTTCTTGGCATTTCTTTACCCAGCGGTCATCCTCCATGTGCATCACATGTCCATACCAATGCAGTCTTCTTTCCCGCACACTACAGCCTATCCCTCAATTCGTCTATGCTTGGTCGTTCACACATATTGACATTGCATATCCAGTGGAGCATGCTTGCTTCATTTCTCTCCAGCTGTCACATATCCTCCACATTGTACCTATATATATATATATATACACATGGTATTGGATACATATTGTATAAGCAATACTTACTGATGTATTATTATATATATATATATATATATACATAGTAATAAATTTGGTAAAGATATCCAAGCTGTGGAGCGCTCAGTCTATGGGATGAGTTTAAATATATTACTAAATTCAATATTACAACTAAGTTGAATAAGTTGAGTTCACTCAATGAAACATATGTCCTAACATTTCTCCACGGTTTGTCTTTGTTGTAGTATTGAATTTAATAATATATATATATATATATATATAATCATCATCATCATCATCATTTTACGTCTGCTTTTTCCTGCTTGCAAGGGTGGGACAGGAACTGATTCTGGCTTGATTTCTACAGCTGGATGCCCTTCCTAACACCAACCTCATTTACAGTGAGTGCTGGGTGCTTTTTTTACCGTGGCACCTCCACGACCACTTTGCAGTGGAATGATAGGGACCCCAGTCCCTATCATCTCATTTCTACAGCTGAGTAAACTGGAGCAATGTGAAATAAAGTGTCTTGCTCAAGGAAACAACACATCACCTGGTCTGAGAATTGAACTCACAACCTTTCGATTGCAAGGCCAATGCTCTAACCACTAAGCCATGTGCCTCCATATATATATATATACATTGGATTCAGGGGTAGTCAGTCTAAACAAATGGATGTAGGCTGCCTCTGAATCAAATATCTCCAATTTTATTTTTTATCTCTGTGTACTCACCTTGTCTGCAGAAATAAATATTTTGAAGCAATCTCAACTTTCTGGCCTCTTGTCACTCTATTCAATAATTAGATATACACACACATATATATATATATATATATATAACTGCAGAAGCTTGTCATATATATGTGTAGTATGATATATATCATCATCATCATTTAACGCCTGTGTTCCACGCTTGCATGGGTTTGGACGGGAGTTTTCCCACTTGAGGCAAGAGTGATTATCTTGCTCGCATAGGACTGTCTGGCGGGTTTTCTACAGCTAGATGCCCTTCCTAACACCAACCACATTTACAGTGTGGGGCTGGGAGGTTTTTACCGTGTTGCCTACACGGCCACATTACAGCGTGGACTGTCTGGCGGGTTTTCTACAGCTGGATGCCCTTCCTAACACCAAGCACATTTACAGTGTGGGGCTGGGAGGTTTTTACCATGTTGCCTACACGGCCACATTTACAGCGTGGACTGTGTGTTTTTTTGTCGTGACACCTACACGATCTCATTTGTTTCGGCCTGGATGTTGTGGCACCAACATAACTTTACATTGAAAGGGGCGGTGTGGATGGGGTGGGGTGGTGGGACGGGGGTGTATTTTGTTAGAGATGCCTACTGACTGTAGTAGGTTTTACTTTGTATTTAGGTAAGGCGGGTCTTCTCTATTACTGAGTACCGCCAAAGGTCTCGGTCCAGTGACATTGTCTTGGAGAGGTGTAAGTGTGTGAGGTCGGAATTTATCAGCTCGTCCCAGGTTTTTCTAGGTCTGCCTACTCCGTAGCTACCGTCTATCTTTATTGCCCTGCACTTTGTTATGCAGCTGTCGTCTTTCATGCGCATCATGTGACCATACCAACATAGCCTTCTCTTGAGTAAACAACATCTGATCCCTCTTATTTCTAATTTTTTCCTTAGTTCGCTTATGCTTTGCCGTTCACATATGTTACTATTACACATCCAGCGGAGCATGCAAGCTTCGTTCCTCTCTAGTCTGCGTATATCCGCTGCACACAATGCCCAGGTCTCACTGCCATGCAACATTGCTGTTCGTATGCAGGCATCATACAACCTGCCTTTCATTTTTAGGGAGAACCCTTTAGTGGCTAATAGTGGTATAAGCTCTCTGAACTTTTTCCATCCAGTTCTGACTCTAGCTACTGTACTTTCAGAGCACCCTCCCCCACTGCTGATTTTGTCACCCAGGTAACGGGAGCTGTCCACTATTTCTATAGAACCCTCTGCGCAATTGAAAGAGCTAGTATTTTGTGGGCACTTGCTGCTACTTATTGCACCAGAGCACCGGCCACATGTAAAATCTATGTTCTTAGTTAGCTTACCTGTGATCCCACTACATCTTTTATGCACCCATACTTTGCATTTGGGACATAAAATGGAGTTTCTACCTACGCCTTTCCTACACACTGAGCATGGCCATTTCCCGGAAGGGACCATCGCCTTATTTTCTTTCCTACAAACTAGAACTTTAGTCTTATGTGTGTATATATATATATATATATATATATATACACACACATACACACTGACACATATATATGACAAGCTTCTGCAGTTTCCCTCTACCAAATTCCACTCACAAGGTATTGGTCAACTGGAGATTATAGTAGAAGACATTTGCACAAGGAGTTGTGCCATGGAATTGAATCCAGAAGGATGTGGTTCTGAAACAAACTCCTTAACAACACAGCCATGTCTACACAGCCTATGTTGTGAAATAAACACCTTAACACCACAGCCATGTCTACACCTATGCTGTGGAGTGAACTCCTTAACACATAGCCATGTTTACACCTATGTTGTGAAGTGAATTCTTTAACCACACAAACATGTTTACATCTGTGTTGTGAAGTGAACTCTTTAACCAGACAACCATACTTGCACATAGAAATGGTAAAAATAAAGAAAAGAAAAGAAAAAAAAGAAAGAAGAAGAATGCAAGGTGAAAATTTACCGGGTCAGATAACATAGTGCGGATATGGGCTCCCAGAGCCAATAGGACAAAACTGTTAAAGATAATTCCATTGATAAATGAATATAACTGAGATGGTCCTGGAATCAGGATAACGAACATCACTGCAAATTCAGCATAGCCAATTAGAAACCATGTGAACATGGCACATATTATACCACAAATGTCTTTGACACACCATAGGTAGACGGCGTGATAGTGAAGTCCAAATTTGTTACAAGTCTGTGTACAGTCAACAATCTTGACACCTTCTTCTATAGGATTCTGGTGTATGTTGTTCATCTTCATGGGCAACTCTCTACAATGAAAAAATACAGCTTTTTTTAATATCTATCCACCCAGTCTACACTGTAAGGTGGTCATATTGGTGACACAATAAAAATCACCCAATCCAGACTGTAAAATGGTTGTGATGGTGACACGAGAAAAAATCACCCAGTCAACACTAAGGTGATCATGATGGTGACACGAGAAAAAACACCCAGTCAACACTATAAGGTGGTCGTGATGGCGACATGAGAAAAATCATCCAGTCCACATTGTAAGGTGATCATGTCAGTAACAATAAAAAGCACCAGTTCACCCTATAAAGTGGTCGTGTTGGTAACACAAAAAGCACCCAGTTCACCTAGTAAGGTGGTCGTGTTGGTGACATGACAAAAACTGCCAAGTCCACCCTATAAGGTGGTTGTTTCAGTGTCACAATAAAAAGCACTCAGTCCACACCATAAAATGGTTGGTGTTATGAAAGGCATTTAGCCATAGAAACCAAGCCAAAATATAGATCTGTATGAGCAAGATGTGGTCTCCAGACCTAATTTGTTCCATAATGTGACAACCCATCTAACCCATGCAAGTGTGAAAAATAGATGTTAAACAATGATGATGATTCTACTGTCTAACTGTTTCCTTATTGTGCCAGTTTCCACTGAGTCCTCCTCCTGTGTCTTTTGTTCTTGGATTGCTGTTTTCCTCCAGCATATCAGGAGGAGGCCATCATCATGACTAAGAAAAAAGCCACATGAGGTGGGTGGGAATGGCTGATCTAACAGGTAATGCTGGCTGTTCTGTGACAATGTTTTTATCATCATGGTTGCAACACACAGCTGAGATGTACTGTCCAGTTAAGATTGACCACCCCTCCTCGTTTCTCCCCACTTTTTATATTTATTTTTCTCTATTCCACCCTCTCTTGTAATTATAAACAATTCAATATTAAGTCTTGAATCAATATATTATTACAGAACCTCCTAGCTGCATCTTCCCTTCTTTCTCATTTTTTCTTTATTTTTTTTTAATGCTTATTTTGCCTCCTGTTGGCCTTCCCTATTTAAATTTTTATTTTTATATTCATTTATCTCTGTCTTTGTTGTTTTTGTTTTTCAACTGTAAGAAGTACTAGATACTTTCCCTAGTCTGTCATGGTTTACTAGCTCTATACCAACGTTTAAATTGATTAAATAAATAAATGAATAAATAACAACCATCTAGTTACACGGTACTATATTTGATGGTCTGATTTAGTTATCACTGATCAAGGCTGGTCTTTTGTGAAAGACCAATATTCATCCATGCCTGACAGTCTTATCTCACAATGCCACCGATGTTGATCAAGACTGATACAGTTTCGCATCAGTGTCGTCACAACTCATTTATTTTTTTGCTATTTGAGTGGACTGGAGCAATGTGAAATAAAGTGTCTTGCTCAACAATACAATGTGCCAGTTGGACTAGAAATCAAACTCACAACCTTGTAATAATGAGCTGAATACCTTAACCACTAAGTTATGCACCTCCACAATACTGGATTCAGGCAGAATCTAAATAACACACAGCTTAACCCTCTAGCATTTAAACCGGCTGCTTCCAGCCAGAATTCTCTCACCTCTTTCTGTTCAAACTGGTTGTAACCAGTTGCTCACACTGATGTTAAGGTATGGTTCTCAAAATAAATAATATCAAAATCTCATTGATTCGATATTATGTGAGATAATTATGTGAGGTAAAGCCTTTACCATAAATATAATAGTAAATATAGAGTAATATAAATGGGTTAAAGTGTTGAAATAATTAACCGTCTCATTACCATATTTCTAGTGAAATACATTGCCAGTGATTTTCAATTAATTTTTTAAATAATCAAGAATTTAGAAGGATTTAGTAATATAACTTCTTCAACTTCTATATTCCTAAGAGGGTCGTGGGGTCAGAGTCCTCAAACTCTCCTTCCAGCAGGTCCTGTTAGAAGTAACCATCTCCAATTGATTTGACTGGATCTCCAATTGAGATCAGCTGAGCTCATGGATGTTATCCAACCATCTTGCTCTCCTGCTGGTTGGTATTGCCTGTAAAATCTGACCAGGGATTATTTCCTGAGACATTCTAACCACTTGTTTGTAGTATTGGAGCTATGATCTCTCAATTTGGAGAAGTAGTGGCTTTATCTGAAGCATCTCTCTGATCTCTGAGCTATGCAGTGTATCGAGTAACTAACTTTCTAATTATTAAGCTAGTGTTTGAAACAAAGGTTCCAGGACTGCCATTTTCTTCTCTCAAAATCAGGAGGAGTGCATCATACCTGAGGAAGGAGCCCTGTGAAATGGAATGGCTGATGCAGCAGGTGTTTTTGGCTGATCTATCAGGCAATGCATTCACCATCTTGTCAACAAGGCACAGCTGAAATATACTGCCCATCCAAGAGTGTAGAGTTTGCACCTCCCCCATTTCTCCCCCCTTCTTTTACCTACCTCATTCCCCACTAGTTTCCTCTAATGCTGCATATAAATATATACAATTGAATATGAATAAACTTAATATAAAAGATATGTTCATGCACAGAGATGCTGTAAAAGAGGGTGAGGACGTTAAAAGCAAAAAAGGAAGTTGCTGACAACTTTTTTTTTTGGTCTTTTAAAGGTCTTTACCCTATTTTATAGCATCTTTTCACAGGAGTACACCGTTCTTTATATCAATTCTATATTCTCAGTGCTTCAAAATTTGATCCTTCGGCTACATACATTGTTTAATAAAACTAATGTTGTTTAGATAAATATAGATGCTCTAACCATTTTCTGTACAGTAGGATTTGAACTCAGAACACAAAAACTGTACTGTATTTTGTGAAATAAAGGTTTACCTTCTTTTCGATGTTGGGTTTTCTCCAAGCTCAGACATCATCCTGTTTTAGAATATTTGAAGTCAGAAAGCATTCTGAAAGGCAAATATTAGAATATATTAAAACAATATACATATACACACACATACATATATGTACATATACATACACAAATATACATATAGATATATATGCAAATAGTAAATAGAAATAACATAGCAAACAACACAGTACAATGAAGAAAAATATTAATTTAATGCTTGATATAGTAGGAAAGGAGTTTCAATGTTTCGGACACTAGTCTTTCATCATAAGATAGAATGAGAAATAAAAAATGAAATAGAAAGATTGAGAGTGAGAAGAGGAAGGAAAGGAAAAAAGAATGTTTGGACGAGAAAACGTGTTAATACAATTTGTAAAATAAAAAAAATAAAAATCATCATCATCATCGATTAACGTCCATCTTCCATGGTAACATGGGTTAGATGGGTTTGTCCCATTTAGAAGCAAGTTGGGTTGGATGACCGTATCTCGCTCATATATGACTGTTTCTGGCTAGTTTTCTATGGCTGGAATCCCTTCCTAACACCAACCTCCTTTACAGTATGTGTAGGTGCTTTTTGCCGTGTCTTTTACACAACCACTTTATAGTGTGGGCTGGATGTTTTGTAGTACCAACATAATATATATATATACATATGTATATCATGATAATGATATATATATATTTGCATGCATATACATATACCATATATATATATATCATCCCCATCACTTGACAGCCATCTTCCACACTAGCATGGGTAGGATGGATATATATATCATCATCGTTTAACGTCCATTTTCCACGCTATGGGTTAGACGGGAGTTGTCCCGCTTGAGGCAAGGCTGGTCGGGTGACCGCGTCTCGCTCATATAGGATTATCTGGCAGGTTTTTTACCGCTGGATGCCCTTCCTAACACCAACCACATTTACAGTGTGGAACTGGGAACTTTTTACCGTGTTACCTACACGGCCACATTACAGCGTGGACTGTGTGTGTTTTTTGTCGTGACACCTACACGATCTCGATCTCATTTTCTCGTGCTGTTGTGGGAGTGGGAGAATAGGGTAGGGGTAGTGGATTAGGGTGTATATTTGGTTAAGAGGTGCCTACTGACTGTAGGTTTCGCTTTGTACATAGACAAGGCTGGTCTTCTGTTTTACTGCGTAGCGCCAAAGATCTCGGTCCAGTGACATTGTCTTAGAGAGATGTAAGTGTGTAAGGTCGGAATTTATCAGATCGTCCCAGGTTTTTCTGGGTCTACCTACTCCGTAACTACTATCAATTTTGATTGTCCTACACTTTTTTATGCAGCTGTTGTCTTTCATGCGCATCACGTGATCATACCAACATAGTCTTCTCTCAGGTAAACAGCATCTGATCCCTCTTATTCCTAATTTCCCACTTAGTTCATTTATGCTTTGCCGTTCACGTATATTACTATTACACATCCAACGGAGCATGCATGCTTCGCTCCTTTCCAGTCTACACAGGTCCTCTGCACGTAATGCCCATGTCTCACTGCCATGTAGCATTGCTGTTCGTATACAGGCATAATACAATCTGCCTTTCATTTTTAGAGAGAAACCTTTTGAACTTTTTCCATCCCGTTCTGACTCTAGCTCCTGTACTTTCAGAACACCCTCCACCACTGCTGATTTCATCACCCAGGTAATGGAAAGTGTCTACTATTTCTATAGAACCATCTGGGCAATAGAAGGAGCTAGTATCCTTTGGACACTTGCTACTTATTGCACCTGAGCATCGGCCACATATAAAGTCTACGTTCTTAGATAGTTTACCTGTGATCCCACTACATCTTTTATGTACCCATACTTTGCATTTGGGACATAAAATGGAATTTCTGCCTACTCTTTTCCTACACACTGAGCATGGCCATTTCCCTGAGGGCACCTGTGCCCTATTTTCCTTTCTACAAACTAGAACTTTAGTCTTAGACAAGTTAACTTTAAGGCCTTTTGATTCTAGGCCATGCTTCCATGTTTCGAATTTCTTCTTTATATATATATATATATATATATATATATATGTTTATCCCAGGTTCAATCGGGGGTAACCAGAGTAAGTAAGGTACGCAATACATAGCAGAGTATAAATATTTAATATAGAAATGGCTTCTACAGGACTAGAACTGTTTCATTCGGAGGAAATCATCAGGAAAGCCCGAGATATATATATAGGTATATATCATAATTATCATTTATCATCCATTTTCCATTGGCATTAAGGAAGGACATCCTGCTGTTGAAATCATGCTAAAATATGGAATGTATAAGATGTGGTTTCTCCAACTTGTTTAATCTCAGGCTGTGATGACTTGTCCTGCCAACACCATCATGGAAAGCAGACATAAAATGGACATGTTTGTAGTGGTGATGTTAGCAGTGGAGGTGGTAATAGTAATAATAATGATAGGTGTGGGAGTGATGATAGTGGGGATGGTGTCGTAGTGATGGGAGTTGCAATGATGATGGTGGTAGTGGTGATAATGCAGATGATCCCAATGATGGTGGTAATGAGGATGATGATGAATGGTGGAGATGGTGGTGGTAGTTATACTGATGATGATGATGGAGGTGGTGATCCTAATGATGATAATATATTTACTTTCTATAGACTAATGAATAACACAGGAAATATAAATACTTGTGCAGTTTGCTGTACAAACTAATCATGTGCAGCCAACCAATGCATGCTTACTTACAATAGACTTATATTTAAAAAGCTCTCGGGTTAATAATTAGAATTTAGTTTGCTAATGTTAGCCAAACCTTTCCCTTAGTAACACTACTGCACTATGAATAGAATATTTTGGCTGGTTTAACACAGGAATTTATTACTAAACAACTAGCTTAGCCAATGAAGGAATTGTTACATGGTTGTTTTACCATGCTAAAAAGAGAAGCCAAATCTCCTTCAAATCACACCAATCCATTGTAACTCTTCCACTACCATATTTTCAAATAATTAAAAAAATTATAAAGAATTTGAAGAGATTAGTAATATAACTAACTTTTTCATCTTCAAGATGGTGTTTCTAACACAACTTAACCCTTTATCATTTACATTACTCTATATTTACTATTATATTTTCACAGTAAAGACTTTACCTCACATAATATAGAATCTATGAGATTTTGATATTATTTATTTTGAGAACAATACTTTAACACCAGTATGAGCGGCCATTGAACATAAAGATGTGAGAGAATTCTGGCTGGATACAGCCGGTTTAAATGCTAAAGGGTTAAATGGGTATTACTTAAATAATAATGACTTTGTGAGATCTACCTGTTTTTCTATTATTTTCATTTCAAGTTTCAATCGGTGTTGTACTTTCCTAAATTTGGGGGTTAGTTCACCTGTGATTATGACATGAACATTTAACCTGATGATACAAACTTTTGTATCATAGAACAAAAGGTGCTTTCAGGTAGTTTGTAATGAATAGAGGTAATTATAGTTTCTTTACAGTATCACAATCTTCCCATTCCATTTTCGATGTGACCTACAGCAATACTTCCTCCAGCAACAACCTGGTGATTTCAACACTAGACCAAGGATCTGTAACCAATGAACCAATGATTGCAAACTAACAAAGAACTGACCATACTCTGATAAGTTTATTGTTTAACTCATAGTAGTGGAAACATCTGGTGTCCTGGCTCCCTTAATCACTTCCCTACTTACTGTAATCAGGAAAGAGATGGCTAACCACAAGGGCAGAAATGAAGTGTTCTTTGTAAGGGTTAAATAATTGTTTCTACTTTTGGCACAAGGCCAGCAATTACCCAGTGCATTACTGGTACTTTATTTTATCGACCCCGTAAGGGTGAAAGGCAAAGTCAACCTCGGCGGGATTTGAACTCAGATCGTAAAGGGACGTAACTATGCTGGAAAGCATGGCGTCCGACCCTCTACCGATACTGCCAATAATGTTGGTAAATTATATATTGAGTATTCATTTGGAAAGAATATAGAACAGTGATTCCATTAGGAAAGTGGCCATGTTCTAAATGCAGAAAAGGAGCTGGTGAAAATTCCATAGTGTACAAAATGTAAACTATGGGTACACAAGAGATGTAGCAAGATTTCAGACAGGCAAACAAAGAATGCAGGCATTAGTTATGCAATTTCTTAGTATAAACATGTGCATAACACTACAGTTGTGAGCAGAATTGTTGCAGAAACAGTTGCTACACTGAAGTCTTCATTGTTTAATTGTATGTATGTGTACATATATATATGTGTGTGTGTGTGTGTGTGTGTGTGTTATTACGGTGTAGTCCTTCACTATTTTCTTTGGTAAGATGAGAAAGGTTCTATGCACATTACAATCCTAGGTTCTTCAGGAGTTCAAAGCAGACAATTAAGTTATAATAATGAATAATAATAATAATAATGAAATTATTGTGTACAGTGCTCAGGTGCACTACAACTCATCAAAGGTGCATGTATAGTACATAGAATAATGTACAAATGTCAGGAAAATAAACAGTGTATGAGTCATGATATAATAACAATAACAATAATGAAATATTGTGCACAGTGCCCAGGTGCACCACAACCCATCAAAAAAGTGCATGTACAGTACATAGGGCAATGCACAAACATCAGTAAAATGAACAGTGCACACATGTGTGCATGTGTATGGAAGGGGCACATCAGGTGTAGTTTTGGCGTATTTCGGGAAGCATGAGTGTCTTAAAGGATGCAGTGTCTCGGCAGCTAACAATTGACGCAGGCAGTTTGTTCCATGTTTCAGCAACTCTGAGCGTGAAAAAATGTCTGCGAAAGTCATGGGAGCTGTGCTGTTTTCTTATCTTGTAGGCATGTCCACGTGTGTTAGACACATGGAGATCAAAGAGGCGCTCAGGGTTGCAGTTGGCGAGATGGTTAAAAACTTTGTGGGTATTCACCAAGTCCACTGCCAGACGTCGGAGCTTCAATGAATCCATGCCCAGGGAAGCAAGGCGTTCAGAGTATGGTAGGTGTCTGATGGAGGGTATGCGCTTGGTTGCACGTCTCTGAACAGTTTCCAGGAGGTCAATGTTCCGAGCAAGATAGGGGTTCCAGACTGATGATGCGAATTCCAAGTGTGGTCGCACCATAGCTGTATACAGTTTTAAATAGATGGCTGGAGAGCGGCTAACAAAGGTCTTGCTGAGTGATGCCAAGACACCCTCGGCCTTCTTGACAATCTTAGAGACATGCTTTGTCCAACGCAAATCGTTGCTGACAGTAATGCCTAGGTCACGTTCACAAGAGGACTTTTTGATGTCAGTGTTGTGGAGGGAGTATGTGGACGCTGGATTTTTCCTTCCAAAATGCATGGTGGTACACTTGTCCACAGCCAGCTTCAGTTGCCAGTCTGTGATCCATTGCTGCATTGTGTCCAGGTCTGATTGTAGGAAAGAGTTGTAAATTTCAGGATCAGTCCTTTTGATTTCAAGGTACATCCACAGTTAAATATCCTGTTGTTAAGGACAGTTCAGGTAGCAGAGCATTAAAATTCAATATTAGAAAAAAAAAAAAATCAAGGAATAAATATAATTTCATATCCTTCATTTTTATATATATATATATATATATATATATTGTGTGTGTGTGTGTGAGTCCCTGGTTCAATTGGGGGTAACCACAGTAAGTAAGGTACTCAATACATTAAGAAAGTGTAAACATCAAGTTTAATATAGAAATAGCTTCTATAGCCATTTCTGTATTAAACTTTATATATATACTAGCAGCAGCACCCGGCGTTGCACGGGGTAGGAAGCGTGAAATAGCAACACGCATATGCAAAGATTGAGGAATGTAGCAGTGTACTTTTTGAATGATTGTTCATCTACTGGAAACGTAGAACACCAGCTGGCCGAATCCAGTAGTAGCAGTGTCAGTCGGCTGATGGCGGAAATCCTGTATGCGAAAGGAGTAAGTGTAGTGGGGCGATGTATGTCGTAAATTTGTTCATGAATTACGTCACGGATGGGGA
>OZ024743.1:317198676-317316176 GCA_964016885.1 Eledone cirrhosa | reverse complement strand
ATATATATGCATATATATATATATAGATATCTATATATGCATATATATATATATATATATATATATATATGCATATATATATATATAGATATCTATATATGCATATATATATATATATATATATATATATGCATATATATATATATAGATATCTATATATGCATATATAGATATATATATATAGATATATATATATATATATATATAGATATCTATATATGCATATATATATATATGCATATATATATATATGCATATATATATATATATATATGCATATATATATATATATATATATGCATATATATATATATATGCATATATATATATATATATGCATATATATATATATATATGCATATATATATATATATATATGCATATATATATGCATATATATATATATATATGCATATATATATGCATATATATATATATATATATGCATATATATATATATATATATGCATATATATATATATATATATATATATATATGCATATATATGGATATATATATATATGCATGCATATATATATATATATGCATGCATATATATATATATGCATATATATATATATGCATATATATATATATATGCATATATATATATATATATATATATGCATATATATATATATATGCATATATATATATATATATATATATGCATATATATATATGCATATATATATATATATGCATATATATATATATATGCATATATATATATATATATGCATATATATATATATATATGCATATATATATATATATGCATATATATATATATATATATGCATATATATATATATATGCATATATATATATATATGCATATATATATATATATATATATATATATATATATATATATATATATGCATATATATATATATATGCATATATATATATATATATATATATATATATATATATATGCATATATATATATATATGCATATATATATATATATGCATATATATATATATGCATATATATATATATATATATATATGCATATATATATATATATATATATATGCATATATATATATATGCATATATATATATATATGCATATATATATATATATGCATATATATATATATATGCATATATATATATATATGCATATATATATATATATGCATATATATATATATATATATATATGCATATATATATATATATGCATATATATATATATATATATATATATGCATATATATATATATATGCATATATATATATATATGCATGCATATATATATATATCCATATATATGCATATATATGCATATATATATATATGCATATATATGCATATATATATATATATATATATATATATATATATATATATGCATATATATATATATATATGCATATATATATATATATATGCATATATATATATATATGCATATATATATATATATGCATGCATATATATATATATATGCATGCATATATATATATATCCATATATATGCATATATATGCATATATATATATATGCATATATATGCATATATATATATATATATATATATATATATATCCATATATATGCATATATATGCATATATATATATATATATATATATATGCATATATATATATATATATATATATATATATATATATATATATATATATGCATATATATATATATATATGCATATATATATATATATATATATATGCATATATATATATATATATGCATATATATATATATATATGCATATATATATATATATGCATATATATATATATATATGCATATATATATATATATATATATATATATATATATATATATATATATATATGCATATATATATATATATATATATATATGCATATATATATATATATATATATATATATATATGCATATATATATATACATATATATATATATATGCATATATATATATATATATATGCATATATATATATATGCATATATATATATATATATATGCATATATATATATGCATATATATATATATATATGCATATATATATATATATATATACATATATATATATATATATATATATATATATATATGCATATATATATATGCATATATATATATATATATGCATATATATATATATATATATATATATATGCATATATATATATATATATATATATATATATATGCATATATATATATGCATATATATATATATATATGCATATATATATATATATATATGCATATATATATATATATATGCATATATATATATATATATATATATATATATGCATATATATATATATATATGCATATATATATATATATATATGCATATATATATATATATATATATGCATATATATATATATATATATATATATATATGCATATATATATATATATATATATATATGCATATAAATATATATATATATATATATATATATATATGCATATAAATATATATATATATATATATATATATGCATATATATATATATGCATATATATATATATATGCATATATATATATATATATATATATGCATATATATATATATGTATATATATATATATATATATATGCATATATATATATATATGTATATATATATATATATATATGCATATATATATATATATATATATATATATGCATATATATATATATATATATATATATATATGCATATATATATATATATATATATGCATATATATATATATATATATATGCATATATATATATATATATATATATATATGCATATATATATATATATATATATATGCATATATATATATATATATGCATATATATATATATATATATATATATATATGCATATACATATATATATATATATATGCATATATATATATATATATATATGCATATACATATATATATATATATATGCATATATATATATATATATATATATGCATATATATATATATATATATATATATATGCATATATATATATATATATATATGCATATATATATATATATATATATATATATGCATATATATATATATATATATATGCATATATATATATATATATATGCATATATGCATATATATATATATATATATGCATATATGCATATATATATATATATATATGCATATATATATATATATATGCATATATATATATATATATATGCATATATATATATATATATATGCATATATATATATATGCATATATATATATATATATATGCATATATATATATGCATATATGCATATATATATATGCATATATATATATATATATGCATATATGCATATATATATATATATATGCATATATGCATATATATATATATATATATGCATATATATATATATATATATATATATATATGCATATATATATATATATATATGCATATATATATATATATATATATATGCATATATATATATATATATGCATATATATATATATGCATATATATATATATATATATGCATATATATATATATATATGCATATATATATATATATGCATATATATATATATATATGCATATATATATATGCATATATATATGCATATATATATATGCATATATATATATATATATGCATATATATATATATATATATGCATATATATATATGCATATATATATATGCATATATGCATATATATATATGCATATATATATATGCATATATATATATATATGCATATATATATATATATATGCATATATATATATATATATGCATATATATATATGCATATATATATATGCATATATGCATATATATATATGCATATATATATATGCATATATATATATATATATGCATATATATATATGCATATATATAATATATATATGCATATATATATATGCATATATATATATATATATGCATATATATATATGCATATATATATATATATATGCATATATATATATGCATATATATATATATATGCATATATATATATATATGCATATATATATATATATATGCATATATATATATATATATGCATATATATATATATATATGCATATATATATATATGCATATATATATATATGCATATATATATATATATATGCATATATATATATATATATGCATATATATATATCTATATATGCATATATATATATGCATATATATATATGCATATATATATATATATATGCATATATATATATATATGCATATATATATATATATATGCATATATATATATATATATATATGCATATATATATATATGCATATATATATATATATATATATGCATATATATATATATATATATATATATATATATGCATATATATATATATACATATATATGCATATATATATATATACATATATATGCATATATATATATATACATATATATGCATATATATATATATATATATGCATATATATATATATACATATATATGCATATATATATATATATATATATATGCATATATATATATATATATATATGCATATATATATATATGCATATATATATATATGCATACATATATATATGCATATATATATATATGCATATATATATATATATGCATATATATATATATGCATATATATATGCATATATATATATATATGCATATATATATATATATATATGCATATATATATGCATATATATATATATATATATATATATATATGCATATATATATATGCATATATATATATATTTATATATATATGCATATATATCTTAAAGCGATGAAATGCCTGGGACGGTTGGAGAGTCACTGATGAAGGACTCACTTTTTCATATGCACCACCATTTGCAACGCGCAGCCATCATTATTATCATATTTACACATAATTTTTCTTCTGCTGCTACCCGTCCGTTTCGTCCTTTGTACCTTTACCCTTTCTCGTTCTTTGTACCTTTTACCCTTTCTAGCAGTCTCTCTCTCTGTTAGCCTCCTCCTCAACTTTCACTCACTCATTCTCTGTCACTACCTCTCCTCCTCCTTCAAGTTTGACCTGTGTGTAATTCTTTTCTCGCGCGTCCTGGCCAAGCTGGTATGGAATTTTTTTTCTCTCTCTCTTTCGTCTGCGACTTCACAAAACTTATGTTTACCGAATTCGTAGACCAGACCCCTTCTTCTTCTTCTTCTCCCCCCCCCCCCGTTAGACTTGTGCGAAATTCTTTCCTTGCTTACATTTCAACCAGGTTTGATGGTCTTTTGTCTCTTGTTCACGATTTCACTGAGTTTATATTCATAGAGATCTGGGACTTGTCTATTTCTTCTCACTTTCCGTTGCTTAAACCATTTTGTTTGTTACCCTAACGTCCCCTTTATTTACGTGTCCCAACGACTTTTTTTAGCCGTTGTTCGCACCAACCTGAGGCATATGGCCCTTAAAGCGATGAAATGCCTGGGACGGTTGGAGGGTCACTGATGAAGGACTCACTTTTTCATATGCACCACCATTTGCAACGCGCAGCCATCATTATTATCATATATATATTTATATATATAAGCATATATATATATATATATATATATTTATATATATATGCATATATATATATATATATATATATTTATATATATATGCATATATATATATATATATATATATTTATATATATATGCATATATATATATATATATATATATTTATATTTATATATATATGCATATATATATATATATATATATATATATATATGCATATATATATATATATATATGCATGTTGTGAGACCAGACCTCAGATCATTGAAGCTCACGGTGAAGATGACGAAGGACCGTGACGAGATGCTGTGCTGAATAAGACCCGTCCCACCCTTGCAAGCAGGGAAAAGCGGACGTAAAATAATGATGATGATGATATATATATAACATACATGCATGCATATATATATATATATATATCATCATCATCATCATCATCATCAACGTTTAACGTCCGTGTTCCACGCTTGCATGGGTTTGGACGGGGGTAGTCCCACTTGAGGCAAGAGTGATTGTCTTGCTCGCATAGGACTGTCTGGCAGGTTTTCTACAGTTGGATGCCCTTCCTAACACCAACCACATTTACAGTGTGGGTCTGGGAGGTTTTTACCGTGTTGCCTACACGGCCACATTACAGCGTGGACTGTGTGTTTTTTTGTCGTGACACCTACACGATCTCATTTGTTTCGGCCTGGATGGCGCGGCACCAACATAACTTTACATTGAAAGGGGCGGTGTGGATGGGGTGGAGGTGGTGGCGGGACGGGGTGTAGTTTGTTAGAGATGCCTACTGGCAAGGCGGGTCTTCTCTGTTACTGAGTACCGCCAAAGGTCACGGTCCAGTGACATTGTCTTGGAGAGGTGTAAGTGTGTGAGGTCGGAGTTTATCAGCTCATCCCATATATATATATATATATGTGCATGCATGTATGTTATATATATATATATATATATATAAATATATATATATGCATATATATATATATAAATATATATATATGCATATATATATATAAATATATATATATGCATATATATATATATAAATATATATATATGCATATATATAAATATATATATATGCATATATATATATAAATATATATATATGCATATATATATAAATATATATATATGCATATATATATACATATATATATATGCATATATATATAAATATATATATATATATATATACATGCATATATATATAAATATATATATATGCATATATATATAAATATATATATATGCATATATATATAAATATATATATATGCATATATATATAAATATATATATATATATATATACATGCATATATATATATATATATACATGCATATATATATATATATATACATACATGCATATATATATATATACATGCATATATATATATATATATATATATATATATACATGCATATATATATATATATATATATATATATACATGCATATATATACATGCATATATATATATATATATATATATACATGCATATATATATATATATATATATATATATACATGCATATATATACATGCATATATATATATATATATATATATACATGCATATATATATATATATATATATATATACATGCATATATATATATATATACATGCATATATATATATATATACATGCATATATATATATATATATATATATATATATACATGCATATATATATATATATATACATGCATATATATATATATATATATATATATATATACATGCATATATATATATATATATATATATATATACATGCATATATATATATATATATACATGCATATATATATATATATATATATATATATATATATACATGCATATAGATATATATATACATGCATATATATATATATATACATGCATATATATATATATATATATATATATATATATATATATACATGCATATATATATATATATATATATATATATATATATATATACATGCATATATATATATATATATATACATGCATATATATATATATATATATACATGCATATATATATATATATATATATATACATGCATATATATATATATATATATACATGCATATATATATATATATATATACATGCATATATATATATATATATATATATATACATGCATATATATATATATATATATACATGCATATATATATATATATATATATATATACATGCATATATATATATATATATATATATATATATACATGCATATATATATATATATACATGCATATATATATAAATATATGCATATATATATATATATATATGCATATATATATATATATATGCATATATATATATATCATCATCATCAACGTTTAACGTCCGTGTTCCACGCTTGCATGGGTTTGGACGGGGGTAGTCCCACTTGAGGCAAGAGTGATTGTCTTGCTCGCATAGGACTGTCTGGCAGGTTTTCTACAGTTGGATGCCCTTCCTAACACCAACCACATTTACAGTGTGGGTCTGGGAGGTTTTTACCGTGTTGCCTACACGGCCACATTACAGCGTGGACTGTGTGTTTTTTTGTCGTGACACCTACACGATCTCATTTGTTTCGGCCTGGATGGTGTGGCACCAACATAACTTTACATAGAACGGGGTGGTGTGGATGGGGTGGGGGTGGTGGTGGTGGGACGATATATATATATATATATATATATATATATGTATATATATGCATATATATATATATGCATATATATATGCATATATATATATGTATATATATATATATATATGCATATATATATATATATATGCATATATATATATATATGCATATATGTATATATATATGCATATATATATAACATATATGCATGCACATATATATATATATATCATCATTTCATTTCACGTCCGCTTTTTCCCTGCTTGCAAGGGTGGGACGGGAACTGATTCTGGCTTGATTTCTACAGCTGGATGCCCTTCCTAACACCAACCTCATTTACAGTGAGTGCTGGGTGGTTTTTTGCCGTGGCACCTCCACGACCACTTTGCAGTGGAATCATAGGGACCCCAGTCCCTATCATCTCCTTTCTACAGCTGAGTAAACTGGAGCAATGTGAAATAAAGTGTCTTAGATTAAAATGTTTTAAAGTATAATAAAATGTAATTGATCAAAAGAACATCTATTTTATTAATACTTATATTTTAATATATATATATATATATATATATATAATATGGGATAAAATATCGTTATAGGTAATCCAGTTAGAGGTTGTGAGTACTCCGTATTGTGGATAGTTTTAATGTACAGCGTTGTTTGACTCAACAGTTAGGTTGCGAGTTCTCGGGAATTCCTATGCAGGTTAATCTTGGAGTAATAATAGTGAAAGAGTGAAGAATAACATGGTCAACAGTACAAAAAGGGTTTTATTTACAGTATTAACTATTGTTTCATTGATTAGGGTGTCTAAAAATTGCTAATCAGTTGAAGTTCTGTTGCTCAATTTTAAATACAATGTATGCCTAATCAAATTATCTGATATATGCATGCATATATATATAATGTATATATATATATATATATATATATATAAATATATATATAAATATATATATATATATGCATGCATATATATATATAACATATATATATATGCATGCATATATATATAACATATATATATATATGCAAGCATATATATATAACATATATATATATATGCAAGCATATATGTATAACATATATATATATATGCAAGCATATATATATAACATATATATATATATGCAAGCATATATATATATATCCAATTTTCCCAGCCAGCCATCCATCTAATCTACGAAGGTATTTTAGCCTACATATTGTCGTTAATATTATGATGTTCCCTGCTGTATTAGCGTTAAATTTTCCCTGCTGTATTAGCGATAAATTTTCGAGGGTTTCTCTTAGTAGTTTTTTTTCATGACGTTATTATTGTTAATTTTACTGATGTAGTATTAACTTGGATATTTACCATGCGACCCTCAGTTCCTACCTCTCAATTTCCCTCCCCCCCCCACCCCCACACACCACCATAGTCTATTCGACCAATCAAACCTAGCATGCCATTTCCACTGCTGCTGCTGCTACTACCTGCCTAACTAACTCTCTCCTCCTCTGGCGCATCCCAACACACCCTGCCATTACCCCACCACCACTGTCCTTCTAGCCCTCAATTTTCCCACCGTTATGGATGGATGAGCTGGGAATACACGAGCAACTCTGAATCAATAGATGAAATATGAATCTGCGAGCTACCAAGCACCCACGTGAAGCGCCAACCCAGAGACCCTCCCCTACGAGTGTCGACAAATGCCCAAAACTCCGAGTTGGTACCATCAATGTAGGCTCAATGAAAGGAAGAGCAGGAGAAATCGTAGAAATGCTAGAGCGAAAGGAAGTTGATGTATGCTGTGTGCAAGAGACTAGATGGAGAGGAGGGTCTGCTAGAGTCCTTGTAGGAAAAAGCCAGTGCTACAAATTTTTCTGGGTGGGAAATGACGATGGGATGGGTGGTGTAGGTATACTATTAGCTGACAAGTGGGTAGATAAAGTAATCTCAGTGTACAGGGTAAATGCAAGAATCATTAAACTCAGACTAGTCCTGAATAAGACAATTACCACAATAATATCAGCTTACGCACCCCAATCGGGGCTGCCAGACGAACTTAAGGATAGGTTTTACGAGTCCCTAATACACACTACTGCTCTAACAGACGACAAGGACTTCCTAATCATTGCAGGAGATTTTAACGGACACGTAGGTAAACACTGCGACGGCTTCAATAGAGTACATGGAGGCCATGGAGTTGGCACAAGGAATGAGGAAGGATTCAGACTTCTAGAATTCTGCGACGCCAATGACATGTCGATATGTAACACAAACTTTAAAAAACCCGACAACCACCTGATCACCTATAGATCAGGGGAGCACTCTAGTCAGTTAGATTTTATCCTCATCAGAGGACGTGACAGATGGACGGTCGTAAACACAAAAGCCTTCCCTAGTGAGGAATGTACATCCCAACATAGCTTAGTTGTCAGCGACCTCACGGTCAGAACTAGACGAGCCCTGAAACAGAGGCCAACCTGGAGAAGAAAGATCTGGAAGCTGAAAGTCCCCTCAACCAGTAACAGATTTAAAGATATTTTACTCAACGCCTACGACAGTAAAGAAGAACAGATAGAGACATTTAACGTAGAAGAGAACTGGGAGTTCCTAAAAAATAACTTACTAGAGGCGACGGATGAGGTTTGTGGCTGGAGTAAGACCTCAAGCAGGAGGAGAGTGACTTGGTGGTGGAACAATAAGGTAGATGAAGCAGTCAAGGCCAAGAGACAGGCATGGAAAGAATGGAAGAACGGGGGGAGCAGGGTACATTACATAGAGACCAAGAGGGAAGCTAGGCGACAAGTATACTTAGCTAGGAGGGAAGCAGAGGATAGAAAATTCAAGCATGTTTTACAACGTGAGGACCAGAAACAGGAGGTATTCAAGATTGCGAGGCAGTGTGTCAGAGATAGTTGTGATGTCATTGGAGAGAAGTGTATCCGGAATGATAAAGGTGAGCTTGCCCTCACAAGTGCTGAGAAGAAAGATGCATGGAAGAGTCATTATGATAGATTACTAAATGAGGAGAATGCATGGGAAGAAGAGACCCTACCCCACGTAGACCCTATAGAGGGACCAGCAGTACAAGTCAGCGGCAGCGTAGTAAGTAAGGCAATCAGAGATATGAAGATAGGGAAGGCAACCGGTCCATCGGGTATAGCTGCCGAGATGCTGAAGGCATCTGGGTCTGTAGGTCACACTATAACCACACGTATCGTTAACCAGGTAATACTAGAGGGGGCCATACCAAAAGATTGGTGCAGTAGCATCATTGTCAACTGCTACAAAGGTAAAGGCGATGCACTAGATAGAGGAAACTATAGAGGTATAAAGTTGATGGACCAGGTCATGAAAGTAACAGAAAGAGTTATAGCACAGCTGATTAGGGACCGGGTGAATATAGACGAGATGCAATTTGGGTTTGTACCAGGGAAAGGCACCACTGATGCGCTCTTCCTTGTGAGGCAATTACAGGAAAAGTACCTAGCTAAAAGTAAGCCACTTGACTTGGCATTTGTCGACCTTGAGAAAGCCTTTGACAGAGTTCCACGTGCAGTAATCTGGTGGGCTCTTAGAAAACTAGGAGTAGATGAATGGCTTGTGAAAGCGGTACAAGCCATGTATAGGGGAGCAGTCAGCAAAGTTAGGATTGGCAATGAGTATAGCGAGGAATTTAGCGTACAGGTTGGGGTCCACCAGGGCTCTGTTCTTAGCCCTCTCCTGTTCATCATAGTCCTGCAGGCAATAACGGAGGAGTTTAAGACCGGATGCCCATGGGAACTCCTGTATGCTGATGACCTCGCACTCATAGCTGAATCTATGGTAGAACTAGAGAATAAATTCCAAACCTGGAAGCAGGGACTAGAGAGAAAGGGCCTCAAAGTCAACATGACAAAGACTAAGGTCCTTATAAGTAGACGAGAAAACAGAACCCAGATCCCCTCAGGGAAATGGCCTTGCTCAGTATGTAGGAAAGGTGTAGGTAGGAACTCCATTCTTTGCCCCAAATGCAAACAATGGGTACACAAGAGATGTAGCGGGATCTCAGGAAGCTTAATTAAGAATGTAGGATTCACATGCAGCAGCTGTGCTGAAACAGCAAGCAAACAGCCACAGGAAACAAGTACCACCAATCTCTGGGAGGGCCCTGTAGAAACAGTAGACAGCTTCTGCTACCTAGGTGACCGAATTAGCAACGGAGGTGGGTGCTCAGAAAGTACAATAACTAGGGTAAGAACGGGATGGAAGAAGTTTAGGGAACTACTACCACTGCTAGCTGCAAAAGGCTTCTCCCTCAGAATGAAAGGCAGACTGTATGATGCGTGTATCCGAACAGCGATGTTGCATGGTAGTGAGACCTGGGCGCTGAAGGTGGAAGACTTACGTAGATTAGAGAGAAACGAAGCCTGCATGCTCCGATGGATGTGTAACAGTAATATACGTGAACGACAAAGCATAAATGAATTGAGAGAGAGACTGAGCATAAGAGGAATCAAATGCTGCGTGCAGGAGAGGCGGTTACGCTGGTATGGACATGTGATGCGTATGAAGGATGACAGCTGCATAAAAAGGTGCAGAGCACTAGAAGTCGATGGAAACCGCGGAGTGGGGAGACCCAAGATGACTTGGGATGAGGTGATAAAAGCCGACCTTACCCAACTACACCTCTCAAAGTCAATGACACACGACCGTGACTTCTGGCGTCACGCAGTAATACAGGGTACCCGACCTCCCATGGGTACATGCTGAAGCATATAAACAATATGCCCCCCCCCCCCCACCGCAAGGTGGTCGTGGAGGTGCCACGGCAAAAAAGCACCCAGCCCACACTGTAAAGTGGACGTGTAGGCGCCACGAAAAAGCACCCAGCACTCACTGTAAATGAGGTTGGTGTTAGGAAGGGCATCCAGCTGTAGAAATCAAGCCAGATCAGTTCCTGTATGAGCAAGGCATGGTCAGCCGACCAGACACTGCCCACAACAGGACAACCCGTCTAACCCATGCTAGCGTGGAAGAACGGACGTAAAACGGTGATGATGATGATGATGATGATATATATAACATATATATATATATGCAAGCATATATATATAACATATATATATATATGCAAGCATATATATATAACATATATATATATATGCAAGCATATATATATAACATATATATATATATGCAAGCATATATATATAACATATATATATATATGCAAGCATATATATATAACATATATATATATATGCAAGCATATATATATAACATATATATATATATATGCAAGCATATATATATAACATATATATATATATGCAAGCATATATATATGACATATATATATATATGCAAGCATATATATATAACATATATATATATATATGCAAGCATATATATATAACATATATATATATATGCAAGCATATATATATAACATATATATATATATATGCAAGCATATATAACATATATATATATGCAAGCATATATATATATAACATATATATATATATATGCAAGCATATATATATATAACATATATATATATATGCAAGCATATATATATATAACATATATATATATATGCAAGCATATATATATATAACATATATATATATATGCAAGCATATATATATATAACATATATATATATATGCAAGCATATATATATATAACATATATATATATATGCAAGCATATATATATATAACATATATATATATATGCAAGCATATATATATATAACATATATATATATATGCAAGCATATATATATATAACATATATATATATATGCAAGCATATATATATATAACATATATATATATATGCAAGCATATATATATATAACATATATATATATATGCAAGCATATATATAACATATATATATATATGCAAGCATATATATATATAACATATATATATATATGCAAGCATATATATAACATATATATATATATGCAAGCATATATATAACATATATATATATATGCAAGCATATATATAACATATATATATATGCAAGCATATATATATATAACATATATATATAAGCAAGCATATATATATATGCAAGCATATATATATAGCATATATATATATGCAAGCATATATATTTATAGCATATATATATATGCAAGCATATATATATATAGCATATATATATATGCAAGCATATATATATATAGCATATATATATATGCAAGCATATATATATATAGCATATATATATATGCAAGCATATATATATATAGCATATATATATATGCAAGCATATATATATATAGCATATATATATATGCAAGCATATATATATATATAACATATATATATATGCAAGCATATATATATATATAACATATATATATATGCAAGCATATATATATATATAACATATATATATGCATGCATCATTATCATCATTTATCTTCCACGCTAGCATGGGTTTAGACGGGTGTCTATATGCATGCGTACATATATATATAATACATATGTATGCAGACATACATATATATATAATACATATATGCATATATATACATGCATACATATATATGTGGCTGCATACATATATACATATATGCATGCATACATATATATAATATATATATATATGTGGCTGCATACAAATATGTGTGTGCGTGTCATTGTGTATATATATATATGTGTGTGTGTGTGTATAGATGTATTAATTAAACCATCCAAAGCAAACAATATATATACACACACATTAAATGATAATGTTGAATCATGTTTCTAGAGTCCAGGAGAAGCGGCGTAAAGATTAGATTAAAAACTAAAGAAACAACATAATGGGATTATTCCGGGAATTTACTGAGAACAATAGTGAGATTATTCCGTATGTAGATTTACTATGAATAACACACATATAATAATAAGGTACAGTTCTCGTAAGTAAAATAGAGACTAAGCGGTGTTTATTAAGGGAGAACATTGCAATGATTTGGTCATTATTTGATTGAGAATGGTGTTTAGATAAGATGAAATATCTGATACAATAATAGCACTAATTAATACAGGAAACAAAACAGATTATATTCGTAGGCAGATAGCTAAGTAGGTGTGTGTGTGTGTGTGTGTGTACACACACACACACACAGATAGATAAATAGATAGATAGATAGATAGAGAGAGGATAAATATGTAGGTAAGTAGATAGATAGATATTATAAAGTGATAGACATCTAGAGAGCTAAATCGTAGACGGGATACACATATAGACAGTGTAGTAGTAGATAGATCGATAGATAGATAGACAAACAGCCTGAGTAGAATGATTGATAGATAGATATATATAGAGAGAGGGGTGTATATGTGTATGTATGTAGTAGTAGTGTTTGCGATAGTGTAGCTGCAGAAACAGTTGTGACAGCTACACTTTAGAAATGACATTATAACGATAATATTGCCTTTCATCCTTACGGGGTCGATAAAATAATGTACCAGTAATGTACTGGGTGATTGCTGGCCTTGTGCCAAAAGTAGAAACAATTATAACGATAATATTACTAACGATAACAACAATAAACAAACAACAGTACCATCAGCTATCATCATCGTCCTCTTCATCATCACAATAGTAGTAGTACTATCCCAAAAGTATGCAAACTGCACTTGTTGAACGTCAAGAAATGTCTTGTCATATAGTAAATAGTCAGGCCATACCTCCTCCTACTGTGTGTGTGTGGTGCGAGGCTTAGCGGTTACGGTGTTTGTCTCAAGATCGTAATGTCGGGAGTTCGATTCCCGACAGCGTGTTGTGTCCTCTAGCAATACTTTATTTCATTTTGTTTTAGCTTACTGGTTTAGCAAAAAGAAAAAAATGAGCTGTACCGTGTTTCTCCTAATATAAGGTCGTATATTATTTTAAAAGGCACTGGGGCTTATTTTCTTTTTTTTTACACAAAAAATAAGAGCACGAGAGTTTTGACAAAAGTATCATTATACTGATGTAAAAAATAAAAGATATATATTATAGTTAAAGATATATATTAGAGTTTAAAACAATATCGTTAAAATAAATTATTATATCAGTAATCAGCAAGAGTCTGGTAATCTGTGTTTCATATTTTTTATATTAATTTTTCTCGCAAAAATGCACTAGGCCTTATTCTCGGCGTAGGGTTTATATTGAACAGTAATGTAAAAATCATGCTAGAGTTCATTTTTGGAATAGGTCTTATAATAGCACACAGTGTCACACTGAATCTTCCTGAGAATTAACTACGTTAAGGATGTACGTGCCTGTGGAATGCTCAGCAACGTGCATGTTAAATTCACTAACAAGCTGTTCCGTTGTTCGAACCACTGGAACACTCGTGGTTGAAACCGACGGAAATCCAACACACGCAAGCTAACAAATGGGTGTATGTGTGTATAAGTGTGTCAGTGTTGAGTGTGATTGTGAGGGGGGGGGGGTGCGTGTGTGTGTGTGCAGGTGATTGTGTGTGTGAGTGTGTTAGAGTAAGTGAATGTGTTAGTGTGTGTGTCACGAAATAAACTTGCACGTTTGTGTGTGCTAGAGTGTCTGTGTGTGTGTTGTACGTTTATGTATGTGTTTGTGTGTTGTACGTTTATGTATGTTAGAATGTGTCTGCGTTGCACGTTTATGTGTGTGTTAGAGTGTGTGTTGCACGTTTATGTGTCAACACGTGTCAATACATGTTTCTATTATTAGCACAGAAGTCACATCTATTGGATAAGAGCAGTGTCGATAAAATCGACACCAGTACGTTACTGGTACTTATTTTATCGACACGTTCCAAGAAAGGTGAAAGTCAATTTTGTAGTATGCAACCTCAAACGTAATTAAATATCTCAAAACATTTTGACCGGAGTTCTACCGATTATTCTGTCTTATATTGAAACAAAGTCGTAAAATGATAGGGGGGGGGGGGCTTTAGGCCAGGCATGGGCAACCTTTTTCGAGCAGTGGGCTGCATAGGATGAAGTTCATCCTAAGGCGAGCCGCACTAATAAAAAATTCAAGGCAATTTTGAAATTAGGTGTGCCATTCAGAAAGCCAAACGGACTGCATGCGGCTCGCTGGTTGCAGTTTGCCAATGACTACTTCAGACAATCAAAACTACCACTACCATCATTATTCGTAGTTTTTTTTTTTGGGGGGGGGGGGGTCCACAAGATGGTTAGATAACATTTATGAGCTCATCTGGTCTGGTTTGGGTGGGTTCCAGTCGGATCAATAAGGGACAGTGCTTTTGACCAGATCTGCTGAAGGAGCCTTTCAGGACTCTGCCCCATGGCCCTCCAAAGAATAAGTGGGAGTAGTAGTAGTGGTAGTATGGCCACAGCTTTTCTTTCAAACACGTTATAAAGAAAACATGACTGTGCCCCCTGTTGGTCATTTCAATATTTCAATACAAGATATTATTGTTACGTATTTCCCTATTAGTTTTTAGGCTTGGTTTCCAAGAGTAGCGTTCCTAAGTTTATTATCGTTTCGAGGCCTTCATAACTCCATCGTCAGACCACGTCTCTCTCTCTCTCATCAGAATAAGACTGGCCTCTCTCCCTCACACACACGAACCCTGGAAGCCGGCCTCGGCGAAATTTCAATTAGGAACATATTATTAATGAAAATGATAAATAATAATTGTTTCTACTTTTGGCACAAAGCCAGCAAATTAATTTATTTTATCGACCCCGTAAGGGTGAAAGGCAAAGTTAACCTCGGCGGGATTTGAACTCAGAATGGCAAGGGCCGTAACTGTATGCATCAAAGCATGGCGTCCGACCCTCTACCGATACTGCCAATCCACCGCCATATAATAATGATCACCATTTTAAATTAACCATCGAGGGAGGGATGAACAAAATTCTAAAAATTAAAGTAAAATCAGCCGATTCGGTGTACCGAATATTTTTTTTTATTAAACGACTGTAATTAAATATATGAATGAGAAAAAGAAACCAAATACGAAAAATGTGTAATTAGTTGCAAATATAGAGGGAGAGAGAATGTGCATGGCTTGGTAGTTAGATGATTGGGATTGCAATGGAGAGGTTGCGAGTTCAATTCTCGGACCGGTTGATGCGTTGTGTCCTTAAACAAGATACTTTATTTCACGTTGTTCTAGTTTACTCAGCTGTAGAATTGAGTTGCGACAACACTGGTGCCAAGCTGTATCAGCCATTCCCTTTCCCCTGGACAACATTAGTGGCATGGAAAGGAAAGGCTGGTATGCATGGGCAACTGCTGGTTTTCCACAACCACCTTGCCCGGACTTGTGCCTCGGAGTGGAACTTTCTAGGTGCAAATCCCATGGTCCTTTATGATCGAAGGGGATCTTTACCCATATATATAGGTTATTCAGTAACAAGCGAGACATGGTTACTCGACCCAACTTGCTTCAAATGGGACAACCCCGTCTAACCCATGCTAGCGTGGAGATGGATGTTAAACGATGATATATATATTGATATATATAGATTATTCAGAAATGTTGTTGATTACTGGAGGTGACACCAATGTGAGCACACGATGCTATACCAGTGTGTGGGGCTTTGTGTATTTAGTCCATTATCACCCGTTGGAAATGATGGTCAGTTTCACCGGATTTTACTGTCACTTCAATATAGCAGAACATGTATATATCTTCATCATCATCATCATCTATTGGCTACAACCTGCACTTGCATGTGCAAATATTCCATTCCATCCTCAATATCCTAAGTGTACCAATCCTCCATCAAAGTCTAACCCCCAGTTTCTAAAGGTGCTTCTTTCATCAACTCAACGATGTGATGAAAGACGTTTGTACAATTCATCTGGTTATCTGGTTCCTCCAGCCTCACAGCAACAGGCCACTCTGCTCTTCCATCTTTCTGTCTCAGGCAACAGTTGGCGCTTGAAACCAGTTTGTGCCACACCTGTGCAAGTCATATTTTAGGATTGATCTCCAGGTCTTCTGTGGCCTACCCTTTCATCTTCTTCCTCCAGCTGGTAACCACGACATTACAGTTCTTGCTGGTATATTGTCCCCCATTCATAGGACTTGCCCTGTTGGCTGCATTCTTCTGCTCTTGGTGACAAAACTCAAGAATGTGGCATTGTCTCTTTGAAGCACATCTTCAATTGTGATCTTGTCTTGCTATCTAATGCCCAGGATCTTTCAAAGGCATCTTTATAGGAGAGTATCAAGCTGTTTTTCAGTTCTGGCTGTACTCTTCCATATGCCAGTAGCATAGGTTAACAATTGGCCAGAATGACCTTAATTTTGTTTGTGATGTAAGCTTCTTTGATTGCCATATTGATTTGTACAATTAGAGAACAATAATATTAACTACTAATGTTATTGATCTCAAAAAATACTTTGCAGTATTTTTCTGAGTCTTCACATTCTGCATTAAAAATCCCGAGATCAACTTTACCTTTCACTCTTCCAGAAGTCAGTAAAATGTAGTCAAGTACTGGGGTTAATTTAACTGACTTCAAATTTCTGGATGTGTGCTTAAATTAGAAACCATTATAAGCTTACCATAAATTGCCACTTTTTGTTTTGTTGCTCACCCATCAGGGGGTTACTGATAAGGGAGAAGGACAAGACAGAGAGAAGATAATTCAAGGAGAGAGATGATGTTGCTTTTGAATTTTTGAATCTGGTGCTTCATTTAAACTCATGAGAATGAAGCATCAAAGTGGAAAACTCATCAGAACAATTCATCCTAACACTCTACCCACGCCTAAACATCCCACCCCAGATCTACCTCTCCAATCCTCTCGCACATCCCCCAACCCACACTGTAAAGAGGTCATGTTAGCGACATGACAAAAACAGCCAGCCCACACTGTAAAGTGGTCATGTTAACGACATGACAAAAAACAGCCAGTCCACAATGTAATATGTTCCTGTTAGTGTCATGATGAAAAACACCCAGTCCACACTGTAAATGTGGTTGGTGTTACGAAAGGCATCCAGCTGTAGAAATAGAAACTAAGCCAAATGCAGTTCTGTATGAGCAAGACACAGACTGCTGATCTGGCTTGTCTCACAATAGGACAACTCGTTGTAAATGTGGCTGGCATTTAGGAAGGTCATCCAATCATAGAAACCTAGCCAAAACAGTTCTGTATGAGCAAGACACAGTTATCTAATCTGGCTTGTCTCACAATGGACAACTCATCTAACACATGCTAGCATGGAAAAATGGACATTAAACGGTGATGATGATAATATTTATAAAATAAGGCAAAGACAAGCATCATTTTAATAGTGTGATAGTGATTGAAGCTGACATGATAAGTCAGGACCAATAATGTTGACAATTCTTCTTTGGATCTTACCCAGACTCTGAAGGTGCATGGCAGAAACACTAGACAAGATGTAACAGTACTTAATACAAGGACAAATTGTAGATTTATAAAGATATAGGATAATTACAGGCGAGACAAATATATTATTAATTCTTATAAACTAATCATTTTAATATTATTTATTGTTATAATGTGGAGGCCCATGGCCTAGTGGTAAAGGTGTTGGACTTACGATCATAATGTCGTGGGTTTGAATCCTAGGCAGGGTTGTGTGTTGTGTTCTTGAGCAAAACATTTCATTTCACGTTGCTCTATTATACTCAGCTAAAAATGAGTACCAGCAATAGCTTGGGGTTTAACCCTACAATGGACAGGCATCCTGTCCAAGGGGAAGTCTTGTACTCTCAGTTGCTTCACGCCACAAAACCTTCTAGCTTAAGACAGACTTTAGTTGTTATCATAACAAATTATAACTTAATAAATTACTATTTTTATTACTGCTATATTGCTTTGATTTTACTGGTTAATTCTTTTCTATTCTGTAATAAGAACTTATTTAATTTGAACTGTTATTATTGTATTAGATCAATAACCACAATGATAAAGTTCTAAACAGAAAAGAAAAATAGTAATTTAACAGTAATTTAACAGTAATTTAACAGTAATTTAACAGTAATTTAACAGTAATTTAACAGCAATTTAACAACAATTTAACAGTAATTTAACAGCAATTTAACAGTAATTTAACAGCAATTTAACAGTAATTTAACAGCAATTTAACAGTAATATAGCTAATTTAACAGCAATTTAGTTAAGTTTAAAGATCAGTCAAATCTGGAAACACATGGTTTATTAATACAGTTTAAGACCAGTGTTGTCCCAACTGATATATTTATCATACATACTCTCAAGTTGTGTCAGAAACATGACAGCCTCTATGATGCTGGTGCCATGATAAAATGCACTGGTAGAATGTGGAAACAGCTGAGTGAACTGAAGCAACATGAAATAAAATGTTTTCCTCAAGGACACACCATGCTGCTTGGTCTAGGTACTGAACTCACAACCTTACAATCATGAGTTCAGCACTCTAACCACAAAACCATGCACATTTTCCAACTTATGAGTATGAAATAAAATTCTTAAACCTTCAGCCATGTAATATGTACTTCATAACCATCACAGATTTACATATTGCCAGGATAGAAGAAACCATGTCCATTCTGTAAGGTGATCATACTGGTGCCACAACAAAAAAGCACCCAGTCCATTCTATAAGGTGAATGTACTGGTGTCACAACAAAAAAAAAGCACTCAGTCCATTCTGTTAGGTGGTTGTACTAGTGTCATGACAAAAAAAAACACCCAGTCCACTTTGTCAGGTGTTTGGCATTAGGAAGGGGATCCTGTCGTAGAAAATGAAGCCAAAAATGGCTTGTATGAATAAGACGTGGTCACCTGATCTGTCTGGCTTCATAACATAACAGCCTGTTTAACCCATCAAAGCATGGAAAATAAACGTTAAATGATGATGATGATAATCTTCATGGACATTTGTTACAGCTAGAAAAAGCAGAAAATACCACTTCCTTATTTGTGATAAAAAACAAAGTTGTCAACATCTAATCCAGTTCAAGGCCTTCTCGTGTTGGAGAAACCTGTCCCTGGTTGACCTCAATCACTTTCTGTTTGGTTTTGGTCATGTCTTTGGGGGTGTAGCTGTACTTTCTATGCTTGGCTAATTGTGGGTTGGTGAGGTCATTTAACTCATAGTTGGTGTAGATGGCCATTGATTCTGAGGAGTTCATCTGTTCTTTTAACAGCTCTTGTTTTTTTGTGCTGCTGGGGTTCTATTTACCGTCCTCACCAGACCTAGGTCTGGTTGGGGAGCTGGTTTAGTTGCTCACCACTTGACCATAAAGCAAGTTGTACTGGGTTACATGGTACCAGTAGCAGGCAGAAGCCTGACCTAACAATAATATGGGAGGAATAAAATTAATGATTTATTTTGTAATTTTATGCTTCGTTTCAAAACCTTAAGCATTATAGGTCTTTTGAAAAATGAAATTACAGCACACATCTATGCACGTTTATAGCCTACTATGAGATTGTATCTTATAGGAGGTTTCTCAGGTGTTTTAATGATAAGAGTCCCAACAACATGAAATGAAGCATCTTGCTCAAGAATACAATGCGTGTCTGGCAGAGAAATTGAACTCATGATCTTATGAGTGTGAGTCGAGTGACCGAACCACAAGGCCACACACTTTCACTAGTTATACATTGCCCTAGATTTTTAAAAAAGGAAAGAGAGGGAGAGATGGGAGAGGGAATGAGATATTTATGCTTTCCTCAAGTGTATAAGCACTGTAAATGATGTTGAAAGAGCTACAAACAGGGATAGAAACTAGCTCACCTTCAGTTGAATTCCAGCTCTTATGCTCAAATTAGACTTGGTACAAAAGCCAATTTCATAGACTGGCTGTAATGTTTGATCTAATTGACAGGAGATGGAGAATATAAGACCTTCTGAAAGAAACAACGTTTGAAGGCAAACTTTCATATTGGAGTATATTTCTGCTGATTTCATTTTGTTTAACATTTTCAATTAATTACGATTCGTAATAATAATTTTTAAAATGATTATTCTATTATTTATATTTGTAATTACTTTTGTAAAATATCTGAGTTTTAACCAAGGCTGTATTAATCATAAGGATAACTCAACTCGGAGCTCATTCATTTTATTTATTTTTTTTTTTCTGTAATGGAGGAAATATTGAAATGCCAGAAGGGGCACATAATTGAAATCCCAGGGGTCCAGTTATGGATTAATACAGCCCAGTGTTTAGTAAGACAATATTTTTTTTAGAATCTGTCTTCATTGGATGTCAGTTAATTTCAACGTGGCCTTCCAACATAAAAAAGATTGACCACTCCTAAATTGGATGACTTTGATCCTTTTGTATGGGTGTGAGAGATGGACTCTCACAGCTGACATGGAACGAAGAATCCAGACATTCAAGCACAAGTGCTTCAGAAGGTTGCTACACATCCCATAGATGGAGCACAACACAAACAGCTTTGTCAGGCAGCAAGTTAACAAATACAGTGGCAGACAAGAATTGCAATGGTGAAAAGATAGAAGCTTGCCAGGTATGGTCATGTATCCTACCACAACTCCTTGACTAAAACCATCCTTCAGAGCACAGTCAAGAGCGGGTGAAGAAGAGGCAGACAAAGAAAATCCTGGTCTGACAACATCAAAGCCTGGACTGGTCATAACACGAAGACCCTTCTACACATGACAGAGAATAGAAACCTGTGGTGACAACTGACAGCAAAAGCGTCTAGTGTGATACCCCAATGATTGGCTACACCAATTGCACGTCTAGAGTGGCACTCCGATGACTGGCTGCACCAGTTGCAGGAACATGATCATGAATATGTCACTAGTACCTAGTTTATCGATGTCAGAGAAGATAGTAGAATAAGACAGTTGTCTTATTCTACTATCTTCTCTGACATCGATAAACTAATAGTGGAATTAGAACTCCTCAGAATAGGGGTATAATAAATTAGTAACTATACTTTTCTAGAGGACGAATGAGTCATTTCATTTGGCTAGACACAAAGGCCATATTCTCATGGGACAGGTATACATAATTCAATTAAATTTATTCATCCCGTATGTTAATGTTACTTAATTTATCTATGTGGTTGAGGGTGGAAGAAGACAACATTAAGCTGGACTAAATTTAAACTCAGTACTAAGATGGACAAAAATATATAGTCAGGGTCGGACTTTCACCTGCTGAGGCCCTAAGCTATATGAAATTTGAGGTCTTTCTCTAAAAAATTTTTTAATCATGCCAGGAGTTGTGACTGGTAGATAGTAACAGCAATGGAAGGACCAATGAAAATATTGTTTCCTTGGTCCGGTTTGATGACTTCCACCCCGCTTGGTAAGCAAATGAGGTCTGCGATCTTGTTGATTGATTCCTGTTAATTATTAATGATTACAAAATTAAATCAGTTACAAAATGTTTCTTTTAGCTAATTAATAATTAATTGATTTATTCCATTTTGAAAATTAAAAATATATTTTTTTAAATAGGGCCCTTGAGGGTGTGTGACCCTGAACTATAGCTTATTTAGCACATAGGTGAGTCCAGCACTGTATACAGTAGTGTTGTTCACCTCATATGGCTCCTAATTTAAGCACAAGGCTAGCGATTTGGGAAAGAGGGGAGATAAATCCATTACATCAACCACAATATATAACTGGTACTTTATTTTATCAACCTCAGAAAGGATGAAAGGAAAAGTTGACCTCAGTCGAATTTAAACTCAGAATGTAGAGAACTGGAAGAGAAAATGCTATAAAATATGTTGTCCGATGAGCTGTTTCTGCCAATTCCAACATCCTGGCAGTAATAGTAATTATGGTTTTCTAAGTTAGAAGACACTAGCAGAATGGCCCGGCGTTGCTCAGGATTCAAAACATAGATTGGCATATTTATCCCTCTTTTCTGAAACAGTACAGAGAAGTATGGAATACCTCGGTCTGGGGATGGTGTCTACATTTTGTGCTTATAAAAAAATTCGTCGTAGATTACCAGGGGTTTAACTTAATTGGGTACCTGAGAGTAAAATATTCAACCCACGAAAGCTAAGACGATAGGCTTAAGTAAAAAGGCATTCGACAAACCAAACATATATTTGTTGTGCTATGGTACAATGAAAGCAATAGTTACAGAGCAGTAAGCATGTGGGACTGCA
Organism: Eledone cirrhosa; assembly: GCA_964016885.1. NCBI lineage: Eukaryota > Metazoa > Mollusca > Cephalopoda > Octopoda > Eledonidae > Eledone > Eledone cirrhosa. The sequence continues at coordinate 317,290,947 of OZ024743.1, read as the reverse complement.
GTGGTGGAGAGCATAAAGGAATTTAGTTGGATACTTTTAAGGTGACAGGCCCTAACGCAACCAAAATGCTTCAAAAAACCGGTTTTTCGCCTAATGCGGTCCCTGGGGCAAAAAATGAGAAAATCTTTTTTGCTCAAAACACTTTAAACGACATAAGTAATGCAAATTTTGAAGAAATCGCCTGGATTATTGTTCCGTAGTGCCTAAAAAAGCCTTTAAAGCCTAAAATATGCGGTTTTTCGCCTAATGCAGTCCCTAGGGCATTGAAAATTTGAAATATTTTTTGCTCAAAACACTCACACGACCATAAGTATTACATGTGTAAAGTTTGAAAAGAATCGGTTGGGTGGTTCTCGAGTTTTAGGGAGACAGGCAGACAGACAGACATTCTCTGTTTTAGATATATAGATAAGGACTAGAATTTGGGGAGAGGGAAAAGTTGAAGAAATCGAGCCCAGCACTTGACTGGATATTTTATTCTATTAACTTCGGAGGACTGAAAGTCAAAGTTGACTTCGGTAAGATTTGAACTCAGAATGTAAATTAAACAGAACAAATACCACAAATCATTTTGTCTGGGGCTCTAACGATTCTGCCAGCCCACCGTCCTTAACAACAACAACAACAACAATAATAATAATAATGGTTTCTGATTTAGGCATAAGACCAACAATTTTGGTGAAGGAGGAAGTCAATTAAATCGACCCCAGTGCGTAACAGGTACTTTATTTTATAGACCCCGTAAGTATGAAAGGCTAAGCTAACGTCGGTGTGTGTGTGAGGGTGGAAATTGAATATTGATTTATAACATTGGCAAAAGGCCTCAAATAAGAGTATAATTAATTATATCGACGTTAACATTCGATCGATACTTGATTTTATTGATAACGAAACAACGACAAGCAATATCAACCACGACAGGATTTGAACTCAAAACGGAAAAGAGTGTAATTAAAACATGGAAGCATTTTCCTGTCCGATATTTTACTGATTCTGCGATCTATTGTCTTGATGATAATTTAACAAGGCACGGGACCAATTGGTAATTCTTCGTTTTAAGACCACAGACAACTTCCAGTAATTTCCGTGAGTGAAAAATGACAAAAAAAATGTATCTCTGTAAAATATGAATTAAGAAAGTTATGCGGAAATGAAGTCAGGTGGGGGCACTAAATTGTAATTATATACAGACATGATATATATACTCGTATGTACGTGTGTGTGTATAAAGACGATATACCTACAGTAAACTGTAACTGACTTTGTTTCCTCATAACTTTCTTAATAATGTATATTTTACACAGATAATTTTCGAAGGTGTAGATTACGATTATGTTAGTCCTTTTTTTTTTTTTATGTCTCACGGAAATTACCGGAAGTTATCTGTAGTCTTAAAATGAAGGATATTACCTTATATTGGTATGGTACTGGTTTTGTATTTCAACAACCCTACAAAAATATTAATAAAAAGCACAGTTGACTTGCACTATTACTCGATCAGTGAATAGAAGACGAGGGACAAGACTAAAATACGATAGAAGCATTGCCGATCCTACACAAGTAAAACACTACATTTAGCGCACTGACCAGCATCATACACATACATTGTGTGTGTGTATATATATATATATATATATATATATAATGTATGTATGTATGTATGTATGTGTGCGTGCGTATGTGTAGATAGATAGATAGGTACATCTGATGATAGGAAGAAGCTCTAGCTGAAACTTCGAAGTCACTGCCACTCTTTTCTTCAGAAAATAAATCTTACACTCTGCTTGCATGCATTGAGTGTTCATACACTTAATGTTTGAACGTTTCATCTACACTAATTTTTAAAACATCCACTTCGATATGTATATATATATATATGTGTGTGGGTGTGTAATGGGCTGTGCAGATGTATGTGTATGTATGTTCGTACTGCCTCTCTGTTTTGTTCCCGTTCCATTTTTCACTATATATATATATATATATATATATATATATATATGAGAGAAAGAAGCCAGTTTAGTGGCAAGACATGTAAGTAGCAATACGTCTATTTTATATAGAGAGATACAGACAATCAATAAATCACCTTTTCACTATAACTAACCAGATAAGCGAAGAGAAAGAGACAAATACGACATGATTTTTACTTACACTGGTTGTTAAGGAAATATGCAGTAAGGTATCCAAAGAGCGAGAGGCAGCACATATAAATATATATCCGTGCAGCTGCCCAGTGTAGTTAATAAGTTGGTTACCATGCTAAGATGTTGAACATGGTAGCTGCCATATTTACCCTCACAAAGAGGCTGTGACGTAAGACACACCTCCTAAGCTCGTTCTTATTGCCTTAAATATTATTTATTTATTTCATTATCCCAGCTTGTCTTATTTCATTTTTCCTGTTGATCGATATATCAAGTACCAGTCAACTACTGGGCCGATTCAATCGACATCATCCCAAGCTCGTAGCTGACTGGCTTATTATTATTTATTGGTTGGCAGAACTGGTAGAACGTCGAACAAAATGCCATTCCTGCCCTTTACGTTCTGAGTTCAAATCCTGTCGAGGTTAACTTTGCTTTTCATATTTACACGGTCGATAAGATAGAGTACCAGTAACGCACTCGGGTTGCTTTACCCCCCCCCCCACAAATAATTTTTTTTTTTAATTGCTGGCCTTGTACCTAAATCAGAAACTATTATTATTGATTGATTGGCAGAATTAGTAGAGCATCGGACAAAACTCAATCCAGCCCTTTATGTTTTGAGTTCGAATCCCGCCGAGGTTAGCTTTACCTTTCATCTTTCCAGGGTCGATATAGCTGATTTTCTCCCACCCTACATTAGAAATGTGCCTAAATTAGAAACCATTATTTATTTCATTATCTGGTGCTCACTTCTAATCTAATTGTTTTCCTGGATCGTCCCTGTATCAATATGTTAAGTACCAGTTAAATACTGGGGTTGATTCAAGTGACTGCATTCCAAGCTCATTGTTACCTTATTATTATTAGTATGGGCGGTGGATTGGCATTATCGGTAGAGGGTCGGACGCCATGCTTTGACGCATTGAGTTACGGCCCTTGCCATTCTGAGTTCAAATCCCGCCGAGGTTAACTTTGCCTTTCATCCTTACGGGGGGGGGGGGGGGGGTCGATAAAATAAAGTACCAGTAATATACTGGGTAATTGCTGGCCTTGTGCCAATAGTAGAAACAATTATTAGTATGGTTTCTGATTTAGGCGTAAGGCCAACAATTTCTGGGGAGGAGAAAGTCAATTAAATCAATCCCAGAGAGTTACAAATAAACTACTGGGGTCAATTTAATTAACTTTCCCCTTCCCCAGAAATTGCTGGCCTTGTGCCTAAATCAGAAACTATTATTATTCACTGAGGTTAACTTTGCCTTTCACATTTTTCTGAAGTCGAAAAGATAAAGTACCAGTTAAGTACTGGGGTTAATTCAAGTGACTGCATTCCATGCTCGAGGTTAACTTTGCCTTTCATCCTTACGAGGGTCGATAAAATAAAGTACCAGTAATACACTGGGGTAATTGCTGGCCTTGAGCCAAAAGTAGAAACATTATTATATGTATTGGCAGTATCGGTAGAGGGTCGGATGCCATGCTTTCCAGCATAGTTACGTCCCTTTACGATCTGAGTTCAAATCCCGCCGAGGTTGACTTTGCCTTTCATCCTTACGGGGTCGATAAAATAAAGTACCAGTAATGCACTGGATAATTGCTGGCCTTGTGCCTAAAGGTAGAAACAATTATTATTATTATAGTTTCTGATTTAGGCACAAGGCCAACAGTGCGCTACAAATACACTACCAGTAATGTATTGGAGTCAATTTAATCGATATTGCCCTCCCCGAAATTGCTGGTCCTGTGCCTAAATCAGAAATTATTATTCACTGAAGTTAACTTTGCCTTTCATCTTCCGAGGTTGATAAGATAAAGTATCATTAAAGTACTGGGGTCGATATAATCAACATTCCTCTTCCCAAAATACCTGGCCCTTTGCCTTGTAGAACGTCGGACAACATGCTGTGTGGCATAGTTACATCCCTTTACATCCTGAGTTCAAATCTCGCTGAGGTTAGCTTTGCATTCATCCTTACGGGGTCGATAACATAATGTACCAGTAATGCACTGGGATCGATTTAATTGACTTTGAAGCATAGAGTTACGTCCCTTTACACTCTAAGTTCAAATCCCACCGAGATTAACTTTGCCTTTCATCCTTACAAGGTCAATAAAATAAAGCACCAGTAATGCACTGGAATAATGGCTGGCCTTGTGCCAAAAGTAGAAACAATTAATTATTTGAAATAGTGTGTACTCCATTAGAATTATGGTAAAAAAATGGCTAAATATTGGTCAATTGATTTGATCAATTAGATCCCAAGCTCGTTATCTTAATATTATTAAAAAATTCTGAAGCAAGCCACTGCTGTAGGTGATAGGGAGGCTGAGATGCTGGAATAACCAAGCACCCACATGAGCTTGATTTAAGCATCACATACCTACAACTCAAATGGTCAATTTCTGGACCAGGTAGCACATTTTATCCTTGAGCAAGACACTCCATTTTATGTTTCTCAAGTCCACTCAGCTGAAAAAACTTAGTATCAGTGGCAGTTACAATGTAATGGCGTCTGGTCCAGAAAATAGACCATTCCTGAGAGAACTGTGGCCTCTATTATTAAAATACATAAGAAACCTCTTGTGGAACACACCTTCATAGGAAACCAACTAAACTTGGGGCCCTTGTCATTAAAATACTTGAGAAACCTCTTATGGGTTGCAACCTCATATGAGGTAAACTAAACCTACATAGGTGTAAGTTCTATCAATGACAACACAGGGATGCCATCATTAAAATACCTGAGAATCATCCTATGGGTTGCAATCTCATAGGACACCAGCTAAACATTCATAAGTGTGAGCTCTAACAACAACACTGAGGCCTCTTATGAGATGCAGCCTTATATGAGGGCAGCTAAACCTACATAGGTGTGAGCTGTAACAACAACCCTGGGGTCCCTATCATTAAAATATCCAAGAAACCTCTTATGAGATACAAACTTGTAGGAGGCCAGCTAAACCTACATAGGTGTGAGCTATAATCACAACAACAATAATAACCTAATAGAATAGTTCCCACCAAACTTTGTGTTGTATCTTCATTTTTCTGCTATTGAATAAAACTAGGTTGAGCAAACAACTGTTATGAAATTTATTGTATAAAGTTGAATGACTGGTGGTGTTTGGGATTCAGTATTTCTTTGTCTCATAAAATATCCTCTAACTTAAGGTGAACATTTTCAGTGAGTTATCATCATCATCATCATTTAACGCCTGCTTTCCATGCTGGCATGGCTTGGGTGGGTCATATATACTATATATGGCAAGGTTTCTACAGTTGGATGCCCTGCCTAATGCTAACCACTTTAAAGAGTGTACTGGGTGCATTTTATCATGGCACCAGCAATACTACTTTACAAAGTATACTTGGCATACTTTATTGTGGCACCAACAATGACTTTACAGAGTGTACTGGGTGTATTTTATCATGGCATCAGCAATACCACTTTACAGAATATACTGAGTGCATTTTATTGTGGGACCAGCACTACCACTTTATAGAGAGTAGTGAGTTCATTTTATCATGGCACCAACACGAGAGTAGTTGTCAAGTCTGCAAGTAAAACAAAGGTTCTTCTTTACTCCTATGTTGTCTTACTAATATATTGAATATGAAATGTTTATGAATGGAATGTAACAACACATTCTTATATGTGGAAGATTTAACTTAGAATCTTTAACTTTAGAATATCATAAAACTATTTTATTTATTTATTTATTTATTTATTAGTTGGGGCAGTAATTATAATTAATATAATGATATTAATTATAATAAATAAATAAAATAGTTTAATATAATTAAGAGACATAAATTTAACCTAATTCTTAGTAATCAGTAACAAATTCTAATACAAATTCTGATACTATGGTTAGAATGTCTAAGGAAAAAATTGCTGAACAGATTTTATGGGCAAAACCAACTGGCAGGAGACCCAGGGGTAGACCCCAAGCAAGATGGTTGGATAACATCCATGAGAACAGCTGATCTCGCTTAGGGATCCAGCTGGATTAATTGGAGACAACTGCTTCAGACAGTACCCACTGGAAGGTGTGCAACACTCTAGCCCTATACTACACAGAGGTATCAGAAGAGACATGAAACATTCAGTTCTGAAGGTGGTGCTCCAGCATGATGACTAAAAAACAAACTATAGAACTAAAGTTAGTACAGTCACCATTTACTTAATGACCACTTACATTTACAACCACAATTTTCTTCTGTATTTTAAAATTTCTTTTATATATAAAAAGCACCCAGTCCACGCTGTAAATGAGGTTGGAATTAGGAAGGGCATCCAGCCATAGAAACCAAGCCAGTTCTGTATGAGTAAGACACGGTCATATGATCTAGCTTGTATCACAATGGGACAATTCGTCTAATCCATGCTTGCGTGGAAAAATGGATGTTAAATGGTGATGATGATAATGATATATATATATATATAGCAGTAGTAGTAGTAATAGGTAAAGAGAAATCCAAGGTGTAGAGCAACACAAGTCCATAATTTGAATATAATCATCATCATCATCATCATCATCATCATCATCACTGTTTAATGTCCATTTTTCCACACTAGCATGGGTTAGACAAGTTGTCCTGTTGTGAGATAAGCCAGGTCAAGTGACCATATCTTGCTTATACAGAACTGATTTTGGCTTGGTTTCTACAGCTGGATGCTATTCCTAACGCCAACCACATTTACAGTGAGTACTGTGTGCTTTTTGTCATGACACCCACATGACCACTTTACAGTTTGAATTGGCACTTTTTGTTGTGGCTCCAGGATGACCACTTTATGGTGTGGATTGGGGACTTGGGAGGGGGAGATGCATGGGGAATTGGGGAGATAGATATAGGGGTAGAGTGATTACAATGAGGGAGGTGTATGGGAGGGGTGATGGGAGGGAAGGTGGTGCATACTAGATGCATGTCTCAGCTCCTGCTTATAAGAGGGCAAGTCTTCTGTATTACTGCATAGCGCCAGAGATCATGGTCCTGTGTAATTGCCTTTAAAAGGTGTAATTGTGCAAGGTCAGCTTTTATCACCTCATCCCAAGTCTTCCTAGCCCTGCCCAATCTATGACTTCCAACTATATATTTGGTCTGTTCATGCTCTGTTAATTGGTAATTGTTTCACAATTGTATTTGTTGATCAACAAATACTTGTGTATGCAGGTTTTAGCACTCAACGTAGTAGAGTTTCCAGACTGTGATATAATCAGATATGTTTATGTACAACAGAGTTTTTGTATAAAAATGAAAAATAAGGATGTATTTTGGAATGTCATATCATTAATTACATCATTGCTGTTATATGTATTTCAATGGTATCAATTATGTTATATATATGACCTTGTCAGACAGTTTTTAGGTAATTATTTATACTGCAATATGTTCTGGGTGAATATTTTTATGTTGTCACCTCATATATATATATATATATATATATATATATATACATGCAGTGAATTTGCAAAATCATGAGGGTAAAAAAAGAAAGAAGAATATTTATACATATATGGACGTATCATTAGATGTTAATATATTATAAAACTCTAGTTTGGTATAGAGTACCCATTCTCACATCACATAAAAGCCCTCAGCTACTAGTAACTGTCAGAGAACTCTAGATACTTAAAGAGCCTCTAACTGAGACAATGGAGAACCATTTGATTATACAACCATTATATATATATATATTCCAAGGGATGGCAGCATGAATGGACTTGTTATTTTTCTCTAAAAATGTTTTTCTATTCCACCCTGCCTGTCCCCTCAATCTTTCTATTTCTTCTGAATTTCTCATTCTTTCTTTTGATGAAAGACTAGCGTGCAAAAGGTTAAGACCTTCTTCCTGCTATTTCAAGGGTTAAACTAATATATTCCTTCCATATACTGTGCCATTTGTTTCGTTATTTCTATTTACCTTTTACATATATATATATATACGACCTGAATAACATATCGAGCTTTAATGCACCTTGTCAAAACATGAGTGAATATACCCACTTTCAATTATTCTCCTATATATATGCATATATATATATATATATATATATATATATATATATATATATATATATATATAGTTAAAGAATGAAGAGTGACATGGTTGGCTGTACAATAAGGGTTTATTTAAAGTACTGACAATTGTTTCGTTGATCAGGTGAGTCTAGAGTTCGCTAATCACTTGAAGTTGCGTCACTTGATCTCCAATACATTATTTACCTCTGATTAACACATCAGAGTACGTAGATATAAAAATAATTCACTCGAGGCAAGACATATACAGAAAAATAGCGTATAATCAAAACAATAACATCAATAATAAAACATATATGGTAAATAGGTAGAGAAGTTACAGATGTACAAAGTAAAAAGTAAAATATAAGATAGGATACATTAAAAAAGTAAGAAAATGAGAAAATAGAAAATATAAAGAAATAAATAAGGATAAGTGATAGCATGTAAGTACATAGTATGTTAGTAGTAGTGGTGAGTAAGTGTTCTTATAAGGATTCCTTGGTGGGTTTAGTGCTAACATGAACAATCAGATTTGAGATGTACATAGATACATGTAGAGGGCCCGATGTAGTCACAGATAAAAGAAAAAACAATAAATTAGAGATTAATTGGTGGATACATGTATGATATTTATGGGCTAGGGATGACGGGACGTTTGACAAACGCTTGTCGTAAATATTTTGCTGATTGTTCTATCTTAATGGGGTTGATGCTGTTTCAGGGAGAGAGGGTGAAAGAGATGTTCAGAGATTTATGATCCAGTGACCATTTGGCCGTTTGACAGCTAATAGTGGTGTGATGGTGTGTATTCCATATGTTAAAATCTAGGTGGTTCAGTTCTAATTTTGGGGTTGCTGGTTCAAATCATGGTGGTTTGAAGTTTGTAAATCTAGTAGCTATTTTATGCTTACAGAAAATTGATCTTTCTATTTTGCTGTTAAGCAGTGTCCCACCGTACCTTAAAATATGTAGTAGTTCTAAATTACAAAGTCCGCAGTGAGACATTCCGTTGCTGTAGGCTCTTGCTACCGATAATTTTGAGCAGCTAATCTTATATTCTAGGTTTTTGTCCTTAAGCTGCCAGATTTTATTGGCGAGCGTCGTAGAGTTCTCCAGTCTACGGTTCTTCATGGAGTGTTTGTGGACGTACCACCTTTTCTTGAACTCCCCAGCCGTGGAACCTATGTAGTGCCAAGTAGAGTTGCCTTATTGTACAGCCAACCATGTTACTCTTCATTCTTTAACTATTATTACTCCAAGTATAACCTGCATAGAAATTACCGCGAACTCGCTGCATAACTATGGAAGTATCTTGTTGCGTCAAACAAAGCCATATGTTAAAACTATCCACGATGCAGAGTACTCACAACCGCTAACTGGATTGCCTATAACAATAACTGGATTGCCTATAACGTTAAACGCCAAACACACTGAGACGATGGTTAAACAATAATTCGCATAGCCAAAAAAACGATCAAGTAATTCGGGTATTGAAAATTTACCCGGACCCCTTTAAGGTATATATATATATATATATATATATATGGAGAGAGAGAGAGAGAGAGAGAGACATGGCTTAATGGTTAGAGCATTGGCCTTGCAATCGAAAGGTTGTGAGTTCAATTCTCAGACCGGGTGATGTGTTGTTTCCTTGAGCAAGGCACTTTATTTCACATTGCTCCAGTTTACTCAGCTGTAGAAATGAGATGATAGGGACTGGGGTCCCTATGATTCCACTGCAAAGTCGTCGTGGAGGTGCCACGGCAAAAAAGCACCCAGTACTCACTGTAAATGAGGTTGGTGTTAGGAAGGGCATCCAGCTGTAGAAATCAAGCCAGAATCAGTTCCCGTCCCACTCTTGCAAGCAGGGAAAAGTGGACGTAAAATGAAATGAAATGAAATGGTGATATATATATATGTATATATATGTATACATAAAAAAGAAAATATATATACATATGCATATATATCATCATCATCATCATCATCATCAACGTTTAACGTCCGTGTTCCACGCTTGCATGGGTTTGGACGGGGGTAGTCCCACTTGAGGCAAGAGTGATTGTCTTGCTCGCATAGGACTGTCTGGCAGGTTTTCTACAGTTGGATGCCCTTCCTAACACCAACCACATTTACAGTGTGGGTCTGGGAGGTTTTTACCGTGTTGCCTACACGGCCACATTACAGCGTGGACTGTGTGTTTTTTTTGTCGTGACACCTACACGATCTCATTTGTTTCGGCCTCGATGGCGCGGCACCAACATAACTTTACATAGAACGGGGTGGTGTGGATCGGGTGGGGGTGGTGGTGGTGGGACGGGGTGTATTTTGTTAGAGATGCCTACTGGCTGGAGTAGGTTTTACTATATATTTAGGTAAGGCGGGTCTTCTCTGTTACTGAGTACCGCCAAAGGTCTCGGTCCAGTGACATTGTCTTGGAGAGGTGTATATATATATATATATATCAGAATGGAGGCGGTAAAAACCAGTCAGACCATTACTAACCAGAGTACTCGATACTTGGGGTAATAGAGTGGTTAATATGAAAAAATTCAGGCTGAGTTCCATCCGTTTCAACAGTTAGATCAGATCTAGCTACTGAAATGGCCAGAGCTGTTATATATATATATATATATATATATATATATATATATATATATATATATATATATATATATATATTGTGTATATATATATATATATATATATATATATATATATATATCATTTCATTTCATTTTACATCCGCTTTTCACTGCTTGCAAGGGTGGGACGGGAACTGATTCTGGCTTGATTTCTACAGCTGGATGCCCTTCCTAACACCAACCTCATTTACAGTGAGTACTGGTGCTTTTTTGCCGTGGCACCTCCATGACCACTTTGCAGTGGAATGATAGGGACCCCAGTCCCTATTATCTCATTTCTACAGCTGAGTAAACTGGAGCAATGTGAAATAAAGTGTCTTGATCAAGGAAACAACACATCACCTGGTCTGAGAATTGAACTCACAACCTTTCGATTGTAACGCCAATGCTCTAATATATATATATATATAAGCAAAGAGATATTTAATTTGTTGGTTATTCACAAATTTATTTATAACAGATTCGAAGCACTCTACAGTGTTCTTCTGGAGTATAATATCAATGATATATATTATTGCTATATATATATAAATATATATTGTTATGCTTTGGGAGGGTCATGTTGCCAATAAGAAACACACGCACCAGTTGCTTTCACTCCAATAAACTTAATATTAAGATAGTAGAAAGACCAGGTACCTCCATAAAAAACACTTATTAGCAATACATACCCTTTTCAAAGACCTCCCTGTATAGATAAGAAATGCATAATCTGTAAACTAAGCCCCCATATTAACTGTAAAACTAGAAATGTAGTATATAACATAAGATGTACTGAAGGACAATGTAAAGATAAGAATATAGTGTACATAGGTGAGACAGCTCGTAGTATAGGAGAACGGTTAAATGAACACTGGTGAGAACTTCAAGATAAAAAAGAATCATCAGTACTCCACCAACATACTAAAATAGAACATAAGGGCAAATTAGAGAACATAGAAATAAAAATAGAATCTACACACACAAAAGACGCAATGTTTAGACAAATCACAGAGGCAATAAACATAAATGAACTCCAACCAAAATTAAATAGAAAACATGAATGGAATAGCAACATCACAACTTACAATTAAGGACAAAATGAAAACACACACACACATAGAACAAACAACCAACCAGTAACATGTAAATAAACAAATAAAAACACACACACACAAAAACAAGATGGCATAGGACAGAACAAAGAAGAGGCATAAAACAAAGAAAAGAATCCCCAGTCACTGAAGAGGTCACAGAATGTGTGACGAAAGAACTTTGACAATATATGAACAACCGTCCGGTTATGGAACAAACCAACCAACCAACCGGAAATTTATAAATTCTTAAATTTATAAATTTAACTTATAATAAATTAGAGTGAAACCAACTGGTGCGTGTGTTTCTTATTGGCAACATGACCCTCCCAAAGTATAACAATATCGGTTTCAACACACGTTTTCAGATAAAGAATCTTGCTAAACAAATTCAGAAACGAAATATTAATATATATATATGTATATAAATGCATATATAAATATATATATATATATATATATATATATATATGTGTGTGTGTGTGTCCCACCCTTGCAAGCAGGGAAAATGCATATATAAATATATATATATATATATAAAGAATTAATATATCTACCGACATATGTATACAGATGCATACCTATGCTAGCAAATATATATGTTTTGTCTTAGTAACTTTGTGGTTCTATGCAGGGGGATGCAGAACAATTATATGAAAGACGTAAAAAAGAAAGTTATGAAAATTGACTTACTTACTAAAATTTCACTGATAGTAGTGGCTAGGCTCTGTCTTAATAGCACCCCCACACCTAGCTGATTAACCTCAGTGTCACGTGATTGATTCTTTTGAATTTGCCACTTGACCAAGTAGGCAGTGAATTTTTCAATGTCTTGGAATCTCGCCCCGCTCGCTTTTTTCCATCCACTGAATTATTTTTATATAAGTTCCCAGTGTCCCCGCATTGCCTGGAAGCTTAGCTGAGAATAGATCCCCTGATGACGTAAGGCTTCTCTATAGTTATATTACATAACTATATTTATCCCCTTACAGAAACTAATTAGTTGGAGTGAAATTTTAGTAAGTAAGTCAATTTTCATAACTTTCTTATTTACGTCTTTCATATATATATATATTGTTATACTTTGGGAGGGTCATGTTGCCAATAAGAAACACACACACCAGTTGCTTTCACTTCAATTTATTATAATAAATTTATAAATTTAGGAATTTATAAATTTATGGTTGGTTGGTTGGTTCCACAACCAGATAGTTGTTTATATATATTGTCAAAGTTCTTTCGTCACACATTCTGTGACCTCTTCAGTGACTGGGGATTCTTTTCTTTGTTTTTGTGCCTCTCCTTTGTTCTGTCATATGCCATTTTGTTTCTGTGTGTGTGTTGTGTGCTCAGTCTGCGCATGCGCCACATCCGGGTGTTTGTGTGTGTTCATATTTGTTTATTTATTTGTTTATTTACATGTTACCGGTTGGTTGTTTGTTCTATGTGTGTGTGTGTTTTCATTTTGTCCTTAATTGTAAGTTGTGATGTTGCTGTTCCACTCATATTTTCTATTTAATTTTGGTTGTAATTATTTTATGTTTATTGCCTCTGTGATTTGTCTAAACATTGCGTCTTTTCTGTGTGTAGATTCTATTTTTATTTCTATGTTCTCTAATTTACCCTTATGTTCTATTTTAGCATGTTGGTAGAGTACAGATGATTCTTTACTATCTTGAAGGTCTCGCCAGTGTTCATTTATCCGTTCCCCTACACTACGAGCTGTCTCACCTATGTACACTATATTTTTGTCTCTACATTGTCCTTCAGTACATCTTATGCTATACACTACATTTCTAGTTTTACAGTTAATATGGGGGCTTATTTTACAGGTTATACATTTCTTATCTATACAGGGAGGTCTTTGGAAAGGGTATGTCTTGCTAATAAGTGTTTTTACGGAGGTACCTGGTCTTTCTACTATCTTAATATTGAGTTTATGTTTATCTAGGGCCCTTCTAAATTTGTAAGCTAATTCACCTCTAGGGGTTGTATCGATGAACATTACACTCTGGTATTTATTGCTATCATACCATGAGTTTATTCTATTAGCCTTATTCCTAGTTCTTTCTATTCTATTCTGAATAGAATAGAAAGAACTAGGAATAATATATATGTCCCACCCTTGCAAGCGGACGTAAAATGATGATGATGATGATGATGATGATATATATATATATGGAGGCATCACTGAATGTTAATCAGTAAGTTATATATATATAAAGTAATACATGTAGATCAAGTATATATTAGGTTGTTTGGTTGCTTATCATGTAGATAAGATAAGGTTATGTAAATCTAAAGGTGTGTACTCATCATATTTATCATTTATAAACATACGAATGTTATAAAGGTAACTCATGAGGATTAGATAGGGCTATTATGTAAGACACATTCCTTCAGCTTGGTTTCTGCTTTTCTTGGCATTATTTGTTGTTGAAACGGGCAATGGATTAGCAGCATCGGTAGAGTGTCAGACACCATGCTTCACAGCATAGAATTATGGCCCTTTATGTTCTGAGTTCAAATCCCACTGAGGTTAACTGTGCCTTTTATCCTTACAGGTTCGATAAAATAAAATACCAGTAATGCACTGGGCAATTGCTGGCCTTGAGCCAAAAGTAGAAGCAATTATTATTATTGTGGGTGGTGGATTAGCCATGCTTTGTAGCATAGAGTTATGGTTCTTTACGTTCTGAGTTCAAATCCCACCAAGGTTAACTTAGCTTTTCATCCTTATGAGGTCGATAAAATAAAGTACCAGTAATGCACTGGAGTAATTGCTGGCCTTGTGCCAAAAGTAGAACCAATTATTTGTTGTTGTTATAAGGATTGGCAGTATCGGTAGAGTGTTGGATAACACACTTTGTGGCATAAAGTTACGACCCTTTATGTTCTGAATTCACATCCTGCCGAGGTTAGCTTTGCCTTTCATCCTTATGGGGTCGATAAAATAAAGTACTAGTAATGCACTAGGGTCAATTTAATCGACTTTCCCTGTTGGCTTTGTGACTAAATCAGAAACCCTTATACCTAAAACAACAAAGTATGCTGAATTATAGGTCAATCGAACAATATTTAGAAGTAATACACTTTCACATCTTTTTATTTATGACAAATTTTTTGGACCTGGCCAAAAAATTGTTGGCCTTCTGCCTAAATCAGGTCATTGTTTGTTTTTATTTTTATTTCTTTTCTTCGGATATTTCATGTCTGAAATTACGACACTTAATAACTGAATTGTATCTCAGTAATATATGTTAATACTATAGAACTGTTAACCTAGATAGCTGTAGCACTATAGTATTGTTGTGAAATAAAGTGTAGTGTGGAAGTGAGAATACAATATAATGTTGTATAGTGTAGTATAGTGAAGTGTAATGTAGTATAGTGTAGTGTAGAAATATTGTTTAGTGTAGAAGGGAAGTAGAATGTAGAAGTGAAGTGTACTGTGGAAGACAAGAGTGGAAGACACAAATGATATGGAAGTGAACTGAACTGTGGAAGTATTATGTTAGACTTCAGTGTGGAGCTGAAGTGTTGTTCAGTATGGAAGTGTGGAAGTATAGTGTGAAAGTGAAATGCAGTGAAATGCAGTCAGGGCCTCCAAGAGAAATGTTGAAAGGCGATACAAAACCACTTTGGAGCCCAAAGCAGGCAAAGATTTTTCTCAAAATTGAGGAAGGGCCTTCTTAGCTCTTGGGCCCCAGAACAAAGTACAGGCTGGACCCCCACTCTCATAGGCCCTGATGCAGTGTAGTATGAAAGAGTAGTGTGCTGTGAAAGAGATAGTTCGGTGTAGTAGAGTAGTTCAGTGCAGAGTAATATGAAAGTATAGTGCTAATGTTTAGTGTGGACTTGTAGAGCAGTGTGGCAATGAAGTCTAGTGTATCATCATCATCATCATCATCCATTAATGCCTATTTTTCCAGACTAGCATGTGGTGAAAGTATATGTATAACAGAATTTTGACAGCTATTCAAAGTTATAATAAACAGTATACAGGCAGAGGAAGTAATGTATAGTGTGTTGTATAGTGTAGTATATAGCGTGTCCTAATATATATATAAAATGTTATCAACTCATCTCAACTATTATATATATATATATATATATATATCAAGAGATGGCAACATGAATGGACTTCTTATTTTTCACTAACACATTTTTTTCTGATTCCACCCTGCCTGCCTCTTCAATCTTTCTATTTCTTCTTTAATTTCTCATTCTTTCTTATGATGAAGGACTGGGATCCGAAATGTTAGGACCCTCTGCTTGCTATTTCAAGCATTAAACTAATATATTCCTTTCATTTACTATGCTGTTATTTCTTTCCAATCTTCACAGGTCTTCTGTATACAGTACCCAGGTCTCACTACCATGCAACATTGGTATTCTTATACATGCATCATACAATCTGCCCTTTGTTTTGAAGGAAAAACCTTTAGTAGCTAACAGCAGTAGCTCCCTGAACTTTCTCATGTATAGCTCTGTATGTATATGATGAGCTATACACTATATATATATATATATATATATATATATATACATATGCATATATATATATATATATATATGACAATCTGTACAGTGTTATTCTCCATTCTGACCTTTTCTACGCCTCAGTGTCCTTTGTCCATACGTTGAACTAAAGTCTTTATTCTTTACTATTTCTCTTCTTTCTATATTTTTCTCCTTTGGCTAAGCCCTGGTGCATTCTATATTTGTGTAATTCACCTAAAGGCATAACTTGTCTCTACCTGTTTTGTTATGTCCCAATGTGCACTGGACTGAATGGCATCAACCTTAATGTATCAAAACTGTAGTGATTTCCAGAGGTTGACTGAGGAGATGGGACTGTATGTTTTATCGGTTTTTTTTTCCCATTGTACCCATGCTCCCGTCTAACCCATGCTAGCATGGAAGATAGATGTTAAACGATGATGATGATGATGTCTTTGTCTTGTGCACACTCTAATTTGAGTATATATGTATATATATTTGTGTATGTGTTCATATCAGTGTTTATGCTTGTGTCTTGTGACTGAGTATTTCCTGTAACATGGCGCTTCAACAAAAAATGGAAAAGATTGATAAAATATATACCAGACTTGAAAAAATTAAGTTCACTAGAGTCAATATGATTGACTAAATCAAGTCGATGCCCCAGCATGGCCGCTGCCATATGACTGAGACCAGTAAAAGAATATAAGAATCAAAGAATAAAAGAATAATCTAGTGACTGTAAAGATCAATAGGCACAACAAAATATCACAATAGTTTGTTCCTTAAAATGTCAGCACGTTGTTTCTGATAGACGACACCAAATGTCAATTTTGAAGTGTGTGTGTGTGTATGTATATATACATATATATGTATATATGTATATATATATATACACACAAACACACAGATATACGTTGTTTCTGGTGTGTATATGTATGTGTGTGTGTGTATATATATATATATATATATCATCATCATCTTCGTTTAACGTCCATCTTCCATGTTAGCATGGGTTATATATATATATATATATATATATATATATATATATATATATATATATATATATATATATATATATATATATATATATGTATATATATATATATATATATATATATATATATATATATATATATATATATATATATGTACATCCTATTATCTATTTATGTTCATACACAGAACAAAAAAAAAAAGCACCTTTGTTCCGTGTAAGAACATAAATAAATATATTTCACCTCTTTTTCCGATAGAGCACTGTTTTCTTTTTTCTTTTTCACACCTATGGATATTACTACATATACATGCATACATACATATATATATATGTATGTGTGTGTGTGTGTGTTGGTGTGTGTGTATACATATATGTGTGTGTATACATATACGCTACTGGTAACATGTAACCCAGTACAACCTGTGCATGGTTGAGTTGTCGGTGACTAAACCGGCAACTCAACTAAGCTTACATGATGATGAGAATGATTTTGGACACGCTGCGGGATGAAAATCAAGACCCATCAAAGGGCGGAGGAACTTTGGAGAGTTAACGGCCATCCAATAATTTTTTTTTGGGGGGGGGGGGGGGGCAGTGGAATGAGAAACCTCTAGTCTTCCTTAAAACATCTCTCTAGAAGGTCATTCTGATGTAAAACCTGTGACTTCGCTTGCATCATGATGTAGACAAGTTCTACTTTTTGGGTAAATGCATTTGATGCTCAAATTTCAGTCCCAAAGCATTGGTCAACCCGAGGCTTTAGTAGAAGACACATGCTGAAGGTACCACACTGAGGGTTTGAACCTGAAATCTCAGGCTTGTGGAGTGAACTCCTTCACCACACAGCCATGTCTAGACAGGGATAACAATGAAATATTTATTTATAAAATTTTAGATATTAAATTATCATAATGATGATGGTGATGGTGATGATGATGATGAAGGGGATGTTGACGATGGTGATGATGATGGTGATAATGATAATGTTGATGATGATGATGATACTGTTGATGGTGGTGGTGATAATAATGATACTGTTGATGATGATGATCATGGTGGCTGTGGTGATGATGATGCTGGTGATGATGGTGGTGATGGTGGTGATGGTGGTGATGATGAGGATAATGACAATAATGATGATGATGATGATGATGATGATAATGATGATGATCTCAGTCTAAAACAATATTGAATTTCTGAATTATACAGATGGTTGGAGTTAATTGGTGTAAGTGGGTGGGTGGAGGAACAGGGTATGGCAATAAGTGTGGTGGTAGAGGTGGGGTGGGTATGGAAGTAAGTTTTGAGGTGGGGTGGGATGGGTGGGTGTGAAATTACTGTTGCTATAACAATTGAGAAAGAAATAGAAAACAGAAAAAAAAAGGGGGCAAATGTCAAATGAATTGTCCGAAATGGAAATTATGATGGTGATGATAATGATGATGAGGAGGATGATAATGATGATGAGGATGGAGGTGCTGATGTTGTTGGGTCTGTTGTTGTTGTTGTTCGTGTTGGTGGTGGTGGTGGTGGTGGCGGTGATTGTGATAATTATGATGACAGCAAAGTGAAGAGGGGAGAGATGGAAAGAGGAGAAAGGAATAGAGAAAGAGTGTACAAATCATTGTGCGCATGTATGTGTGTGTGTGTATGCATGCGTATGTATGTGTGTGTATGCATGCGTATGTATGTGTGTGTATGCATGCGTATGTATGTGTGTGTATGCATGCGTATGTATGTGTGTGTATGCATGCGTATGTATGTGTGTGTATGCATGCGTATGTATGTGTGTGAAGGAGGTGTAATGAAGAAGAGACATAATAAGACAGCTAAAAAATAAAGAAAGGAGAAAATAAATGAAGAGTAAGCCACTGTATCTAACATTTGTTGATCTGGAGAAGACCTTTGACAGGAGCCCACACTCTATAATCTTGAGGGCACTTAGAGAAATAGGTATAGACAAATGGCTTGTGAGGGCTGTGCAGGCCATGTATAGAGGACCAACCAGCAGAGTGAGAGTTGGAAATGAATACAGTGATGAATTTAAAGTGTAGGTGGGAGTCCACTGGGTATCAGTCCTCAGTCCACTTCTATTTATCATTGTACTTCAAGTCATCACTAAGAAGTTTCAAATTGGTACTCCATGGGAGCTCCTATATGCTGGTGACCTAGCCTTCATCGCTGAATCCATAGGAGAGTTAGAAGCAAAATTTCAAGCATGATGAACGTTTTAATAAGTAGAAAAGAAGACAGGAAGGTGTTACCATCAGGAACGTGGCCTTGTTCGATAAGTCAGAAATTCTATAAGGTGCACACAATGTAAATTATGAATGCACAAGAGATGTAGTGGGATTGCAGGTAGGCTAACAGAAAAGATAGACTTTATATGTGGCAGATGCATAGGGGTAGTAAGCACAAAGAACATGCATAAAATAGATCCTCTCAAGCTGCCAGGGAAGCTCTCTAGTGGTTGTGGACAGCCTTTGCTACCTAGGTGATGAAATCAATAGTTGGGGAGGATGTGCTGAAAGTGTGATAAGAACAGGCTGGAAAAAGTTTAGGGATCTATTACCGCTGCTAACAACAAAATGCTTTTGGGTCATATTTAAGACTCTCTTACCCTTCTAAATTCAGTTGCCCTCTTTTACACAGTTGCTAAATCTGGAGCATTATCTCCTAATGCAGCAACCATGTCCTTGGGGACTAAGCCCTTTTTCTGCAGGTACTTGATAACACCATGACACCAAATTTTATCCATTTTCAAGAGAAGTCACTACAAGTTACTTTTGGAGTCTTCTTTGAACAGTCAAATGTCAGTTTACCTGGAAAGAAACAATCCAGTTATTAATAACAACAGTTGAAATTAATGCACACAAAATTTCACAGCTCTAGCATCACTCATTCACAGTCGGCCAATGAACTTTTCAGCCCACCATTGTATGTATTATATATATATAATCATGAGGACTTACCTGATGATTCCTGAGGAATGAAACAGTATATATAAAGACACACACACTTGTATACACATATATATATATATAAACACACACACACACTTGTATACATATATATATATATATAAACACACACACACTTGTATATATATATATATATATAAACACACACACACTTGTATACATATATATATATATATATAAACACACACACACTTGTATACATATATATATATATAAACACACACACACTTGTATACACATATATATATATAAACACACACACACTTGTATACACATATATATATATATAAACACACACACACTTGTATACATATATATATATAAACACACACACATTTGTATACATATATATATATAAACACACACACACTTGTATACATATATATATATAAACACATACACACTTGTATATACATATATATATATAAACACACACACACTTGTATACACATATATATATATAAACACACACACACTTGTATCATATATATATATATAAACACACACACACTTGTATACATACTCTTTTACCTGTTTCAGCCACTTGTATATACATATATATATATAAACACACACACACTTGTATACACACACACACATATATATATATATATATATAACCAAATTTTATATGGTTCGTTGATTATTCAACAAATACAATTTTACAATAGATTAGAAGCACTCGACAGATATTTTTCTGCAGTATTTAATATTATTCAAAATATTAATAAATGAAAAATATTCTCATAACCAAAATATATATTTTATTAGCAGTGGTACCCGGCGTTGCACGGGATTATATATTTTGGAACGCTGGCCGCCAACAGACCTAATCGTGGAAAAACTGCATGCCTGGACAATATGTTAAGAAAATAAACCGAATACTCTGATGGCTGGATAATCTTAAAGATTTTTCTCGATGAAGCAGGAAAAATGCAGGTCTTCACCTAATGCGGGCCCTAGGGGATCAAAAAAAAAAATGTTTTTTATGTGCATAATATGCCTTGAAATTTCGGGAAAAGCGGCTAGACGTAACGCCTCCAAAAGCCCTAAAAAGCTGAAAAATGAAGTTTTTCACCTAATGCGGGCCCTAGGCCATAAAAAGTTGGATTTTCTTTGCTCTCGGTATGAAGAAGAGACTGACTAATACATAGTTACAATTTCAAGGAAATCGGTCTGACGTAACGCCTCAAATAACCCCTAAAATCCTGAATAAAATGCAGGGGATCAAAAAATAGAATTTTTTATGTGCATAACACTCCCTGAAACATAAGTAATACACATGTAAAGTTTGAAATGAATCGGTTGGGTACTTCACGAGTTTTAGGGATTCAAACTCACACACACACACACACACACACACACACACACACACACACACACACACACACACACACACACACACACACACACACACACACACACACAGATAGACAGACAGACATCCTCAGGGAAGTGACGTAATGCAGACAGATATTATAAGGGCGCGACGTTATATGTATGTATCTAACTAAAAAGAGAAAGACTAAGAATTATAGAGAGAGATCGTTAAATCGCCTAATGTGGTCCCGAGGGCATTGAAAACTTGAAATTGTTTTTGCTCAGAACATTCCCTGAAACATAAGTATTACATGTGTAAAGTTTGAAAACAGTCGGTTGGGTGCTTCTCTAGTTTTAGGGATTCAAACTCACATACACACACACAGACATCCTCAGTTTTATATATATAGACTAGCAGAAAACCATCCGGGGCGGTTTTCTGCTAGTCTATATATCTAAAACAGAGAATGTCTGTCTGTCTGTCAGCTCACTAAAACTTGAGAACCATCCAACCGATTGTTTTCAAACTTTAGACATGTAATATGGTCCTGTGAGTGTTTTGAGCAAAAATTATTTCAAATTTTCAATGCCCTAGGGACCGCATTAGGCGATTTAGCGTTCTCTCTATATAATTCTTAGTCTTTCTTTTTAGATAGATACATAGATATAACGTTGCGCCCTTATAATATCTGTCTGTATGTCTGGCTGTCTGCATGACGTCATTATAACGCGCTCAGCGCGATTCCCTCGGCCTCAGTGACCAAAATCAATGGAGAGGGGAAGGTAATGTTTCTGTAGCACGTGTTTTAGCGTCTATTCACTCTCTCTCTCTCCCTCTCTCCCTCCCGCTATCTCTCTCTCGTAGTCTGTCTCTTTCTTTCACTCTCACTCTTTCTGAACGCACGTGTTTCCACTGTCGGACAGACAGACAGAGAAATTGCTGGTTATATATATAAGTAGACTAGCAGAAAACCACCCACCGGGTGGTTTTCTGCTAGTATATATATATATTACACACACAGAAATGTATATATATTTCTGTGTGTATATATATTACACACACAGAAGTGTATATATATTTCTGTGTGTATATATATATATATATATTACACACACAGAAATGTATATATATTTCTGTGTATATATATATATATTACACACACAGAAATGTATATATATTTCTGTGTGTATATATATATATTTCTGTGTGTGTATATATATATATATATTACACACACACAGAAATGTATATATGTTTCTGTAGCACTCCTCAATTCCCCCTCTCTCCCTCCCGCTATCCCCCTCTTATAGTCTGTCTCTTTCTTTCACTCTCACTTTCTATCTACGCGTGCGCAAAAAACATTCGCACGCGCGCACGTGTTTTAGCGTCTATTCACTACCTCTCTCTCTCCCTCTCTCCCTCCCGCTATCCCCCTCTCGTAGTCTGTCTCTTTCTTTCACTCTCACTCTCTCTCTCTACGCGTGCGCAAAAAACATTCGCACGCGCGCACGTGTTTCCACTGACGGACAGACAGACAGAGAAATTGCTGGTTATATATTATAAGGAGATTACATATACATATGTAACTATGTATATCATCATCATCATCCCCATTATATATATATATAATATGGGCCGAAGCCGAAAAAAATTTTGTTTGGCAGCTCTAATTGCGCCTTAATTTTATTCAAAAAATTGTATACTAACATATTCGAATACCAGGCACTATTGGAATCAACAATAGCAGCGTCCTGAGGGTCATTACAAAACACAAATTCACGAGAATTAGTGTTTAAGGCTTGGAAGGTGGTAAAAAAATCCACAAAATCTTCCATTCTTTTTTTTTTTTAATTTATTTTTAATATTTAAATAACTGGCGGTTAGAAAAAAATATTCCTATGAAATTTTAATCATACCATTAGGTGTGAATAAGGAAATATTTTTTTATTGCAAAACAAATGTTCAAAAGTTAAACTTCATTTTTTTGAATTATTTCCAATTTTTTCATGAAATTGAACACTGGACATTGGCTGCTGGAAATGGAAATTAAATCGTATTTAAATTTCTAACCTTATTTTATTATTTATATTTTTTCAATAAGAAATAAAAAAAAACAACAAAAACAAATTGAAGAAAAAAATTGAACAAATCAAACGTAGGTTATGGAACTGCGCAATCTGATTAATAAATTACCTCATCAGCAGCAACCTTCTTCAAATGGTCCTTATTATCAGCAGCAACAACCACAAATTCAATGGCAACCTTCTTCAAAACACAAATTCAATGGTAACCTTCTTCAAATGGTCCTTATTATCAGCAGCAACAACCGCAAATTCAATGGCAACCTTCTTCAAACCACAAATTCAATGGAAACCTTCTTCGCATGGTGTCAAGTCAGAACCACCTCGAACTGGTTACTTCTGGCTTGTGCTAGGTGTCTCTATAGCAACCAGCGATTCCCTCGGCCTCAGTGACCAAAGTCAGTGGAGAGGGGAAGGTAATGTTTCTATAGCACGTGTTTTAGCGTCTATTCACTCTCTCTCTCTCCCTCTCTCCCTCCCGCTATCCCCCTCTCGTAGTCTGTCTCTTTCTTTCACTCTCACTCTCTCTCTACGCACGTGTTTCCACTGTCGGACAGACAGACAGAGAAATTGCTGGTTATATATATAAGTAGATTATACATATTTCAAAGGTACAATGGCGTTTAAGTATGTTTTCATCAAATAAAATATATGAGAGATTGGATATACTGGAATTGAATAATCAAAACCGTAGCGGTATGTCGCATATACAATCTCTCATATATTTTATCTGATGAAAACGTACTTAAACACCATTGTACCTTTGAAATATGTATAATAAAATATATATTTTGGTTATAAGAATATTTTTCATTTATTAATATTTTGAATATATATCATCATCATCATTATCATCATCATTTTACGTCCGCTTTTCCCTGCTTGCAAGGGTGAGACGGGTCTTATTCAGCACAGCATCTCTCCACTTGTCACGGCCCTTCGTCATCTCCACCGTGAGCTTCAGCGATCTGAGGTCTGTTCTCCCCACGTCCGCCCATGTTTTTCGTGGTTTACCTCTACCACGTCTTCCTTCAACTGGCATTTCCTGGCACTCCCTCACGCATCGGTCATCCCCCATGCGCATCACATGTCCATACCACCGCAGTCTCCTCTCTCGCACACTACATTCTATCCCTTTCAGACACAGTTTCTCTCTCAACACATTCATGCTGGGTCGTTCACGCACATTTACACTGCACATCCAACGGAGCATGCTTGCCTCATTTCTCTCCAGCCGTCGCATATCCTCTACAGTTGCTGCCCATGTCTCACTACCATGCAGCATCGCGCTCTTCACACAGGCATCATATAACCGCCCTTTCGTACGCAGGGAGAAACCCTTCTTCGTCAGCAGAGGAAGCAGCTCCCTAAACTTCTTCCAACCCGTCCTTATTCTAGATACTATGGCCTTGGAACCCCCCCACCTCCCATGCTAATCTGATCTCCTAGGTACCGGAAGCTATTCACCACTTCTATAGCACCCGTCTGCATTTGAAAAATGTGTCTATCAATGCGACTTCTACTGTTTAATTTCCCTGAACATCTACTGCATACGTATTTTTCCCTACCTGTTAGTTTGCCTACTATCCCACTACATCTCTTGTGTACCCAGGATCTGCATTGTGTGCATTTTATAGAATTTATGCCAGTTCCTTTTCTGCATAACGAACATGGCCATTTCCCCGACGGAATCAGAGTTTTGTCCTCTTTTCTACTCATCAACACTTTTGTCTTAGCTAGGTTCACTCTCAGTCCTCTTGCTTCCAACTTCTATTTCCATAGCCAGAATTTATTCTCTAGCTCCTCTACTGATTCTGCTATAAGAACCAGATCATCAGCATAGAGAAGTTCCCTTGGACAGCCAGTCTTAAACTCCTCTGTTATGGCTTGAAGGACTATAATGAACAAGAGCGGGCTGAGGACCGAACCCTGATGTACTCCTACTTGTATCTGGAATTCCTCACTAAACTCCATTCCTACCCTGACTTTACTGAGAGTACCTCTGTACAAAGTTTGCACTGTCCTCACAAGCCATCCTCAACACCTAGTTTCCTTAGGGACCACCAGATGACTGATCGGGGTACCCTATCAAAGGCCTTCTCTAGGTCAACAAAGGCTAATTATAGTGGCTTATTCTTCTCTAAGAACCTCTCTTGTAATTATCTCACCAAGAAGAGGTCATCTGTTGTACTTTCCCAGGCACAAAACCAAACTGCATCTCATCTAGCTTGACCCTTTCTCTAATTAGTTGTGCTAATATCCTTTCTGCCACTTTCATAACCTGATCCATCAGTTTTATACCCCTATAATTGCTCCTCTCCAGAGCATCCCCTTTACCTTTGTAGCAATTTATGAGAATACTGCTGCACCAGTCTTTGGGTATGACACCACCATATATAGCCTGATTGATGATGCGTGCAACCAGTTTAGTGCCTACGTCCCCTGATGCCTTTAGCATCTCAGCAATTATCCCCGACGGTCCAGCAGCCTTACCATTTTTCATTTCCTTAATCGCCTCTTGGACCCTATATTCGTCAATCTCAATAGCTGGTCCCTCTGTCGGATGTACTGAGGGTAATTTCTCTCTCTCCCATTCGTTCTCCCCATTCACCAGTCTCTCATAATGACATTTCCAGGCCTCCTTTTTCTGATCATTCGTGACACTAAGTACACCGGCATCATTCCGGACACATTTATCTCCAACAACATCCTGATTTGCATTGACACACTGCCTTGCAATTTGGAACACCGCACGCCTCTGATCTACCCGTCACAGAACATTGGCAAACCTCCTACTCTCAGCCTCCCTCCATGCTAAGTACACCTGATGTTTAGCTTCTCTCTTAGCGGCTGTATATCCTTCTCTATTCCCACTCTTTTTCCAAGCATTCCATACTAGTCTTTTGTCTCTAATGGCCCTATCTACTGTGCTGTTCTACCACCAGGTCACTCTCTGTCTGGTTGGAGCTCCGCTCCAACCACAAGTTTCATCAGTAGCCTGCAGTAAGTTGTCACATAAGAAATTCCAGGTATTATCTATGTCATAAGATTCTAAATCGTCTTCTTTTTCGTCATACACATCTTGAAGGGCTTTCCTAAATTTGTATTTTAGTGAAAGGTCTTTTAGCTTCCAGACCTTTCTTCTCCACACCTTCCTGTATGTCTCATTCCATCTCTTGCTTACTGAGATATCACTAACGACTAACCTATGCTGTGTGGTACATTCTTCCCCAGGGTATGCATTGGTATTTGACACCACTGCCTGTCCCGCTGCCTAACTAGTAAGAAGTCAATCTTATGTGCTCGCCTGATTTGTAGGTTATTAGGTGGTTGGCAGGTTTCTGGAAGTTAGTGTTGCAAATAGTCAGTGTACTTGCATCACAAAATTCAAGAAGTCTCACTCCTTCTTCATTTCTTGAGCCATAACCGTGCCCCCCATGTACCCCAATGTAACCATCCTGGAGCTGTCCAACATGACCATTGAAGTCCCCTGCTAGCATAACGATGTTTCCGTTCAATAACACGCTGACACGTTGATATACATAACATAATATTATTAACTTTGATCCATACCATTATTTCTCTATCTTTATTTCCCTATCTAAGTTTTAATTTTAGTTTAAATATCCAACCTGTAAATTTTTACAGAACTTATTTTTAACTGTGAATCATTCATGTGTTTACACTTCTTTATTTATAATATGTATGTACTTATCTTTTGTAAGTTTTTAAATATACCTACCTTTATATTTTTCTATCCATGATTTAAATATAGTGCAAATATCCAACCTGCAAATTTTTACGGACCTTATTTTGAACTGTGAATCATCCATGCGTTTACACTCTTTTTATATATATGTATGTATTTAACTTTAGCATGTTGAAATCTATTATATAAGATTATAATCGTTATCATTTACCAAAAGTATACTGTCTTACTAATACTTAGTATATCTCTCTATACCTAATTTTTAGATAATTTTTAAATTTTTAGATTATTTATTTTGAACTGTGAATAATTCATGCCTTTACACTCTTTTATATATATGTATGTATTTAACTTTAGCATGTTTGAATCTATTATTTTATATTCGTTATCATTTACCAAAAGTATACTGGCTCATTAATACTTAGTATATCTCTCTATACCTAATTTTTATTTTTGCAAATAAGTGTATCTGTATAATGACATAATCATATTATTAGTTACGTATATCTCAGCTTTTGTTTTTTTTTTGCATATATATCTATAGTATATAATAACATAATTACCGTTTTGGTTTAACGCTATATATAGTTTGTGCAAATATAGATATTTGTACAATAGCATATTTATTATTTAGAGTTTATTCCTCTCATGAAGGTGGAACTTATATAGAGATTTAATATAATATAACAATATTAATTTATTACCATAATTCCACACACACACACACACACACACACACATATATATATATATATATATATATATATATATATATATATATATATATATATAAGTGGCTGAAAACTCTGCGTTAATCATTACACTAACTACTTGACAATTAATTTTTAGATATTTCTAACAATAAGTATTTCATAAGCATACCGAAAATGTTGACATTCTTATAGGTAATTTTTGTTAAAGATTACATTTATGAAAATATCCAACAGTGTAAATTTTCCTTTCGCTGGCCAAGTAAATCCTTTAAATTTTGTCCTCATAAAATTCAGAATTTTAGAAATGTTAACACATTTATAGAATTTATAAAATTAATAAATATAAATAACCATCAACTTTAAAAAAAACTTAAAATTTTGATTCTTCACCCTTAAAATAACATAAATTAAATATTTTGAAACTTAACCGTTTAGCCTTTAAGGAAAACATATTTTCTGCATATATTACTCCCCTTTATCTTTCCCTCTCTTTAAATCTTCTATCAGTTGCCTTCATGGACAGTTATAATTCAAGAGACGTTTTCCTAGATAACCATAACTTGTAGTATCCCACATTTTAAAATCTCTATAGCTGTCACATTAAGCAACGTTTTTCTTACTCATACATCCTCTATTGAATTTATTACGTTTTTGCATTTTCTCATTATTAGGGTATAAATGTTGAGTTTTCTCTTAGGTTAATCACTACTTTGATTAAATCTTAACCATTTAACATCTCAGGGTATGTCATGTATCATTATATTTTGTCTGATGAGGACGTACTGTTGTTCCTCTGAAATATGTATAATAAAATTTAATTGATCAAAAGAACATCTATTTTATTAATATTTGTATTTTAATATTAATAACTGTAGAACAATTTTTTACTTGTAGAGTGCTTCCAATCTACTGTAAAACTCATTCTTTGATGTACTCATTGAATCTTGTAGTTGCTGTTGTTGTTGTAGTTGTTGTTGTTGCTGTGTTGAAATCTGGTCGCATCGACTGAGATATATATATATATATATATATATATATATATACACACACATACATATATATATACACACACATTCAACACAGAGAAAGAAGTTAGGGGTTTGTCAACAGGTCAGACACCTTAGTGTAGATAGGGTAATGACTTATGTGGTGGGGAGCGAGTGTAGACGTTATTGTGGTCGCGGGGGAGGGGGTGGCAGTGAGATGTATTAAGTTCATAGTTCACTTGTCCCTTTTCCTCTCTTTTCAAAATTTGAATTTATGGCCATTTTGCAATGGGTGACAAGTAAACGTAAAATGTGAAATTTAAATAGAGATTGCTCTGGAAAAATATATGGAATATTTCTGTAGCTTCCACAGCTTCTGTCATAACATTTCCCCGGAGTCCAATGAGCAAACATTTTTTTGTATTTTGATCTTCCAGTTTTCCTGTCAGCATGACTTGGCAAGCTATTTAGAACACTGGTTTAACCGCTTTACTTCCCTCCGAAGAAGAGATATTATCTCGAAAATTAAGGACATTTAAATAAATCTAAGGTAAAAGACTAATTGTCAACGATATCTTTTGCATTTGCATTCTTTATTCTATGTCCATACCTGCATTGTTTTGGCTTTATTATACATATACAAACGTTTACATATATATATATATATATATATATATATATATATATATATATATATATATATATATAATTGGAAATCAGTAAAATCGAATCTCTGGCGGTTTGCAAGTGAATTCGGCCTACTTATATGAAATGATGAGTTTACAAAGCACTCGATAAGATAGGACCTTATAGTAATAACATACGTTTAAATAGCTTGACAAATCGAACATTGTGGTAGGCTAAACTAACACACAATATATATATACCAGAGCAACGATAGAACTAATCAGGTTGAGAAAAAGTACACCTGGACAAATTAAACGAATAGTCGCTCAAAATGTTTCTTTGAATCCTAAATCAAATATCCGACTTACTTGAAAGGCAAGCTCCTGGCATTGGTGACCGAACGTTGGATTCAGTTTTTCAACAGGTTTATCGTTCTTCCTGGGATGGGAGTGATAAATTATATGTTGCTGCAATAAGCTGCTAATCGTATATATATATATATATATATATATATATATATATATATATATATATATATATATATATATATATATATATATATATAAACATAGATATATATACAAACATATACATATGCATGTATATAAACATATACATGTATATATATGTATATAAACATATACATATGCATGTATATATATATATGTATATATATGTATATATATATATGTATATATATATATATATCATCATCATCATCATCACCGTTTTACGTCCATTCTTCCACGCTACCATGGGTTAGACGGGTTGTCCTGTTGTGGGCAGTGCCTGGTCAGCTGACCTTGTCTAGCTCATACAGGAACTGATTCTGGCTTGATATCTACAGTTGGATGCCCTTCCTAACACCAACCTTATTTACAATGAGTGCTGGGTGCTTTTTTCCGTGGCACGTACACGACCACTTTACAGTGTGGGCTGGCTGTTTTTTTGCCGTGGCACCTCCACAACCACTTTGCAGTGGGAGGGGTGTGGAGGCATATTGTCTATATGCTTCAGCTTCAGCTTGTACTCATGGGAAGTCGGGTCTTCTGTATTACTGTGTAAAAACCAGAGGTCACGGTCCTGTGTCATCGCCTTTGAGAGGTACAATTGGGTAAGGTCGGCTTTTATCACCTTATCCCAGGTCTTCTTGGGTCTCCCCACTCCGCGGTCTCCATTGACTTCTAGTGCTCTGCACCTTTTTATGCAGCTGTCATCCTTCATACGCTTCACATGTCCATACCAATGCAACCTCCTCACCTGCACACAGCATTTGATTCCTCTTATGCTCAGTCTCTCTCTCAATTCGTTTATGCTTTGCCGTTCGCGTATATTACTATTACACATCCACCGGAGCATGCAAGTATCATTACTTTTTAATCTACGCAAGTCTTCTACAGACAGCGCCCAGGTCTCACTACCATGTAACATTGCTGTTCATATGCACGCATCATACAGTCTGCCTGTTATTTTGAGGGAAAAGCCTTTTGCAGTTAACAGTGGCAGTAGCTCCCTGAACTTCTTCCATCCCTGGCTACTGTACTTTCTGAGCACCTACCTCCATTGCTAATTCAGTCACCTAGGTGGCAAAAGCTGTCCACTGTTTCTACAAAGCCCTCCCAGAGTTTGATGGTGCTTGTTTCCTGTGGTCGCTTGCTGCTTGCTGTCCCAGTACAGCTGCTACATGTGAAGACTACATTCTTAGCTAAGTTTCCTGAGACCCACTACATCCCTTGTGTACCCATTGTTTGCATTTGGGGCAGAGATGGAGTTCCTACCTACACCTTTCCTACATGCTGAGCAAGGCCATTTCCCTGAGGGGATCTGGGCTCTGTTTTCTCGTCTACTTACAAGGACCTTAGTCTTTGTCAGGTTGACTTTGAGAGGCTTTCTTTCTAGTCCCTGCTTGAGATGCTTTCTTTCTAGTCCCTGCTTCCATGTTTGGAATTTCTTCTCTAGTTCCACCATAGATTCAGCTATAAGTGTGAGATCATCCGCATACAGGAATTCCTATGGGCATCCAATCTTAAACTCCTCTGTCATTGCCTGCAATACTATAGGAGAGGGCTAAGAAGAGAGCCCTGGTGGACACCGACCTGTATGCTAAATTCCTCGCTATAGTCATTGTTAACCCTAACTTTGCTGACTGCTCTCCTATACATGGCTTGTACAGCTTTCACAAGCCATTCATCTACTCCTAGTTTTCTAAGAGCCCACCAGATTATAGCACAGGGCACTCTGTCCAAGGCTTTTTCCAGATCGACAAATGCCAGGTAGAACCGCTTACTTTTAGCTAGGTACTTTTCCTGTAACTGCCTCACAAGGAAGAGAGCATCAGTGGTGCCTTTTCCTGGCACAAACCCAAATTGTATCTCATCTAGTTTTACTCGGTCCCTAATTAACTGTGCTATAACTCTTTCCGTTACTTTCATGACCTGGTCCATCAGCTTTATACCTCTATAGTTTCCTCTATGCATCACCTTTACCCTTGTAGCAGTTGACAATGATGCTACTGCACCAATCTTTTGGTATGACACCCTCTAGTATTACCTGGTTAACAATACATGTGGTTATGGTGTGACCTACCGACCCAGATGCTTTCAGCATCTCGACAACTATACCCAATGGACTGGTTGCCTTCCCAGTCTTCATATCTTGATATATATATATATTTATTAAAATAACAGATTAAAGTTTAAGCAAATAATCGCTGCTTTCACCCTTAACGGGATCTTCTGAAACTAACAAAGTCAATCTGTAAACGTAGAAGTGGATATTTCAAAAAATGTTGCAACCGGAGGAAGACAGGAAGACGATACTTTGGTTCGTGGAAACGTTCGCTATGCAAATAAGTAATGGTATAAACAAAACATATACTTAGCTCCCACATCAAGACGTAAAATATCCACGTATAGATCGTACTATCCGTTAGGGTATAACGTGGGGCTATAATACAGGAAAGTTTTGTGCAATTTATGTTTACAAGCCGAAATTGCCTCAGATTTTTTGTTTAAGATGTGGTCAGTGGCGTAGAATATTTCCAGGGCCTCAGCGGCGCAGAGGTCACATGGTCTTTTATTTCCGTTATACGATCTAGCCCTAGCTAGGATCTCCCAGTGTAACTTATATTGGGTGTGGTTGTCTTTTAGACTCCAGATATAAGCTGAAAGTGACGTCATATTCCTTCTTAGAGGGTAACGAAAAGAATGGGTATGCATGTAAAGACGCTGCTTGAATCTATTGGCGGTTAACCCTATGTAGGCCCTACGGGACGTGGGTGTTACAACCACACATTTGTAGACAATGTTACTAGAGAGGCATTTCCCGGATAGGGAGCAATCAACCCGATTCCTACAATTACAGTTAGTACTAACTACAGGGTTGCACGTTTTCCTACGGCTAGGCAGTTTAGCTAAATTTGAAGCTGAGATGTTATGTGCAAGGTTAGGAGTCGTAGAGTAAGAAATTTTAATAGTATTTCTATTAAAAATTTTACTATATTTATGTGTAGGGGGAAAATGCTTCGTAATAAGGGAAAGAAAGATCTTAGCTAATGGTGTGGCCACCTCCATATTATATGGTGGGTTATACCAACAAATGCGACGGAATCTAATTATATATACGTTGTCCACACGTCACCAAACATCTATTGCATAACTACAAGGCTCCGGACTGATTCTTTGTAATTTTATTTTTTATTTTTTAAATTTTATTTTCAACCTAAAAACTTTCCGGACTTTCGCAGTTATCTCCCTTACACTTCCCGCACGCAGTCTAGTATTGCCTGTGTGAAGTGACCGAGTTTCTGCGCATGCGCGTTCGTACGGTTGTCCTTCCTGTTCCTATAACCATACACATCCCGAGCTGAAGATCCGCGAAGGTGAAACAATTGTTCTCGGTATGGTGAACTAACTGTTGTGTAACCACTTCTACCTAACTCGTCCCTTGGACTGAGTGCTCTACCACTACGGATATTACCTTCCAGTGTTCCACCAATATATATATATATATATATATATATATATATATATAGTGACGAAACATAAGTCAATTGCATGAACTCATAATCCTTTATTTACTGCTATATATATTTCGATGATAGCCATTGAATGGCTATGACCTCATCAGGCAGTTAGTCAGTTCTTAGATATGCCAGCTCTGTGTTTATAGTGTTGATGGGACATATGAGCTTGTTAGGAATAAATTAATGTTGTCAGCAGGAACAGTCTTGATTCTCATTGGTCAGTTTGTAGATGGTAGTAGGGTTGGTATTTGACCTCAAAGAGGCAGGTGGTGTTGTAAAGTTCAAACCATCAGGCAAGATGACAATAGTTCCATATGACTGATTTTCACAAAAGGCATTCCTGGTCAGATATATATTCAATTAAGGTTAATAGTATGAATAGATACTACAGGTCATTCTTAAATTGAGGAATTTATGTGGAGTGGTGCTACTGAAATTTATGGTATATTTATTATATGTATATTTATTAAGATGGCGAGCCCTAGCTTTTGATGGCAAAATTACAGGCACCAGTAACACCTTCAACCTGAAATCGAGAGCCTACCCTCCTAAGGTAACTTAACTCGCTCCTTTCGAAGCGGACCTTCTTGATTTAGTCGCTAACATTTCCTTTCGCAAACACTCTAACACCTTCCAAACTAAACTTAGAAATGATATTAAGAAATTTAGTTCTTCCAATAACACTTTCGTCCTTTCTGACAAAACCAATAATATTTACGAAGTCGACAACACTACTTACAGCCTCTTGGCACATAACACTATTACCTCTAAATATAAGAAGACTAACCCTATGGCCTACCACGACATCAATATTGAAGCCAAAGACCTTGCTGCCACCCTTAAGGTAGATAAGAAGCTTCAATGTTTAGCTAAGCGTGAAGCGTTTCTCACCCTGGGGAATCACAAGGTAGACTTTGCTTCTAATCCCACGTGTAGACTACTAAACCCACAGCACGCACGGAAATGGGACTAGTCAGTAAGGCTATAATTAGGAACATAGTTACGACCATTAGGACCAAGTCCAACCTGTCCCAATGGGAGAACAGCGACTCGACTCAGTCATTAAGTTGTTTAACTTCTTCAACTCCAAAAAAGCGAAGTTCACGCAATTCGACATTGTGGATTTTTACCCGTCGATCTCAGAAACCCTGTTAAACAAAGCGTTGGACTTTGCTACCACTGACACTACCGTCCATGTTTTAGACAGGGAGATCATCGCACACTGTCGGAAAACCCTCTTCTTCAACAACGGAGTAGCCTGGGCAAAGAAGTCGAACACTTCAGAACTTTTAGACATCTCCATGGGATCGTTTAACAGTGCTGACGTATGCGACTTGGTTGGCCTATTTATTTTAGATACATTACGTTTTAGATTCCCAGACTTCCACACGGGAATATACCGCGACGATGGCCTGACCTTATCAAACCATAAAAGTGGTCACGACCTGGACCGGTTTAAAAAAGACTTAACTTCTACCTTTAATGAGTTAAGACCTAGGATAAGAGTAGCTACCAACCTCTCTATCGTAGATTTCTTAGACATTAATTTAGACCTTCGCACACATACCTTCAGACCCTTCCATAAACTAAACGAAAAACTTAATTACATACACAAGGACTTGTAGAAGATCACGCCACCTAGCTTTGACTTTGGAGGCAGTCGATTAACTGCCCTTAGTTCTAACGTCAGTAGCTGAATAAACTCTCTCTTCGACTTTTGTCTCTTGAGGCGAACAGATGCGTTTCACGGTGGCGAAACAGCGATAGCACACCATGCGGTCACGGGATAATTGAAGACCGCCAATTAATGATAATTACGAATTACCAACCTAGGAACAACTGATATGATAACCTGTTTTGTTAATTGCTCTGATTAAAATGTTCATGTACATATAATCTCGAGGTATGTTCTTTTTGCTTAATTGTGTACCTACACCTTAACAACAATTAGAAGAGATGTTCTACCAGCCAAGCTAGGGAAACGAAGTCCCCTCTAAATCATAAAAACAACACAGCCTTCTAAAATGGTGACCATCTCTCCTAAAGACTCATGCCACCCTCCTACAGTTTTTAGAAACTTTGTAAATAATATCAGTACTAGAATCTCTAACCTCTCCTCTAATAAGGCTATCTTTGACAGAGCGGCCCCCTACTATAACACAGCGTTAGCTAACAGCGGCTTCTCGCAACCAATTACTTACCCCCCCCCCCCCCATCACCAACAGCAATAAGAAAAAAATCGTAACAATAGACAAACTATCTGATTCTCTCCTCCCTTCTCACTCAACCTTAAAACTAATGTAGGAAATTTTTTTTTAGCCTTCTTAGATAGAGACTTTCCCATAGGTCACAAATACCACTCCATCTTTAACAGACACAGAGTAAAACTAGGGTACTCCTGCGCTAAGAATATGAAGGCCCACATCACCAACAGTCCTAAGAGAGGCACTTCACCAGGATGCTCTTGTCCCCTTCAACAGCAATGCAAAACACCCGCTGTAGTTTATGAAGCTGTGGTCATTTCCAACTGACCAAATCAACCAAGGGAGGCCAAATCCTATGTGGGTATGGTGGAGGGCCGATTTAAGGAACGCTTCCTGAACCATCAGTCGACTTTTAGGTACCCGGACAAATGATCAGCCACGAAACTCGCGAGCCACGTATGGTCCCTCAAGGACTCAGGTATAGACTACTCTATTCAATGGAAAGCCATCACTAAGTCCAAGCCATACACTAGGGGCAATCCGTCGTGTGGACTGTGTATTGAAGAAAGGATAAATATTCTAAGGAGATTACGCAATAGCAATTGCCTAAATTCAAGAAATGAAATCTTCTCACGCTGTCCACATGTCTAGAAACACCTCTTGCATAACTACAAAGCTCTGGATTGAACAATAACATCCTAACTTTCTTATCATTTCAAACATTTTTTCCGACTTTTGCAGTTATCTCCCTTACACCTCCCGTGGCTTTGAATCGCTTGGGTGAAGTGACCATTTCTGTGCATGCGCGTTCATACGGTTGTT
Organism: Eledone cirrhosa; assembly: GCA_964016885.1. Taxonomy (NCBI): domain Eukaryota; kingdom Metazoa; phylum Mollusca; class Cephalopoda; order Octopoda; family Eledonidae; genus Eledone; species Eledone cirrhosa. The sequence goes on along the minus strand of OZ024743.1, from coordinate 317,254,080 downwards.
CTTCCTATTCCATATAACCATGACCAGTATGAGAGGAGGATCTCCTAAGGTGAAACAATTGTTCTCGGTATGATGAACTAACTGTTGTGTTACCACTTCTATATATATATACATATATCTTTTAAGCATGAAACTAATAAGACTATGTTAATGCATCCTCTTGTTTGTTCATTTCTTGTATTCTTGATACATATGTGTATGTTTGTGTGTATAGAGAGAAAGAGTAAGCGTGTGTGTGAGAGAATGAGTGCATCATGAATTTGTATACATTTATATACAAAGGAGATGATGTATCAATATCATTGTCAGTGATATTAGTTATTGATCTGGCAAAATTAAGGACATTGATTAATAGAAGAGTTGTTACAATATGAGTAATAATGTTTTGTGTTAAACAGTAGAAATTCAGTAATGTTTGTCTATGGTATTAGTTAAAACTATTCTATTACTTCTAGAGTATTATTGAAATGTCTCATAGTTAGATGGTTAGGGTGTTTAGCTCATTATAATAAGGTAAGTTTCATTCAGAGACAGGCGAATGCATTGTCTTTAAGGAAGACATATTATTTCATGTTACCCCAGTTCACTCAACTGGAATAAATGAGTTGTGATGACACTAGAGTTAAGCTGTTATTAGCCTTTACATTTCCCATGAACAACAAAGGTTTCAGAGAAAGCGGAAACTGGAATGCATGGGTGACTGCTGGTCTTCCAGAAAATACCTTGTCATAACTAAAAAGGTAAGAGTGACACCGCCTTAACTCTATAGGAGATATTGTTTAGTAAACTATTTCTGATTATTTCTGTCTATCTTCAAAGGATTAGTTAAACCTTTTGTTATGTTTCTAATGAAAACACTGCTTATGATTTGCCCAGGAGGGTGCTTGGTTATTCCAGTGGCTTAACCTCGCTATCACCTGCAGCAATGTTGTGAGTGTGTTAGTTTACCTAAAATATTATTAGAGGAAAACTCTAGCAGGTGATTCAATGTGAGCCTTCTCCTATTTTTATACTCTATCATTTTATATAAATGTTTGTATGTGGATCTGTGTATGTAACTATAAACTCCTATTAGCATGTGAGTGTATATATATTTTGAAAATATCAAGAATTGAAGGGCTTAGTAACATAACTAACATTCTCATTATTAAGTCAGTGTTTTGGCATAGAGTTATTTTCTGAATTCAAATCTTGCCGAGGTTAGCTTTGTCTTTCATCCTTACAAGGTTGATAAAATAAAGCACCAGTAATGCACTGAGGTCGATTTAATCGACTTTCCCATTCCCAACAAATTGTTCGCTTTGTGCCTAAATCAGAAATCATTAGTAAGTTGGTGTTTGGAACATGACTTAATAAAATATTATGATGAAAGACAACAGCTCTGATATTATGGACATGTGGTTAGAATGTCTCAGGAAAGAATTCCTGGACAAATCTTATGGGAAATACCAACCAGCAAGAGACCCAGGGTTAGACCTTGAACAAGATAGTTGGATAACATCCATGAGCTTGGCTGGTTTTGTTTGTGGAGCCAGTCGGATCAATTGGAGATTGTTGCTTCTGACAGGACCCACTGGAAGGCATGTTTGAGGATTCTGGTCTCAAGATTCTACCAGGAATTAGTGAGAGAAAAAGATTTGAAATTCACAGGTAATGTCTTTTATTAGAAATACAGTAAGAAAAGGGTGTAATAATTTATGCAATAACCTGTCAGTCTTAACGACGAATGTTCCAGTTGTTTGATCAATGGAACAGACAGCCAGCCAGTGAAATTACTGTGCAAGTCATTGAACATTCCACAGACTAAGTGTACTCTTAATGTAGTTCTCAGGCAGATCCAGCATGACACTGTGTATGACAAGGCTGTCCCTTTAAATTATAGAAACATTACATCTTGTATTAGAGTGTATTGGTTGAGTATTTCATAGTCACATGTATCTTTAATGTAGTTCTCAGGGAGATACATGGCAGTGTGACCAGGCTGGTAATTTTAATCATAAGAACAACTAATTTTTTCCAACTGGGCAAGGTGAAATAAAGTGTTAATTAACTAAATTCAACTCTCATTGGATATATATTCTATTAAACATATCTGCTCCCCTCTCACTCTCTAGCAACAGGTATGACAGATAAGTTCTCATTACATCCTTTTGGGGTTCATTTTTGTTTTCTTTATCTTCTACCCCATCTCTTTTACATTCTCACAAGTTGTTTGCATTTTGTCACAGCTATCTTTCTCTCTCTGACCCCTCACTCTCTTTCTCCTTTCTTTCTGCCCTCCTCATTCTCTTTCTCCTCACTCTCTCTGCCTCCATTTCTCTGTGGAAATGACATTTGTTCAGATACCATGCACTCAGATCAAACTCAGGACCTATGATTGCAAAGCAAACCACTTAACCATTTGGCCATGCCACGTGAAAAGAGACAAGCCACAAAGTTTTTCATTTGACTGCATAGAATGAATTGCTAACACTCAGTTGATCATAGGTTCAAACCATGTTTGTATTAACTCTTGATTACATTGTTACTATTTTTTTTTTTACTCATTTATTATTTCTGTTATTAATTTGAATCTCATAGCTTGAATTTATCTTTATTATGTGAACATAAAGTATGCTTTAATCTTTACTTGAAACAGTAAACTAAGAGCGCTAACCCCATGGAATTCTATAATCAAAATTAAAACAGCCACTAAGTATTAAAGATCATTATGGTATTTTAAGTGTTTTATTTATAACACATACACACACACATACATATATATATATATATATATATATATACACAATATGTTGAAAAGGTAACACACTAGAGAGAGATAGTGTGCCATCAATAAAACAGGGAAAACCACCAGTGTATGGAATCTATAACCTATGGAAGGCAGGGTAGACACACAATAATTAAAAATATAAATTAAAATGTATATATGCACTTCTATAACTATATAACACACATGTACAAATCCAAAGAGATCTGTTTCGCCAGGAAGTTGTTGACTGAAATGGAATAGCCTATGGTTCATCAGCGCGTGCAAGACTATACATTTCAGACAACTCTAAGAGCTCAGGATTTTTTTTCCTTTGAGCACATTATTGACAGGGAATAACGAGAGTCTATGGCTCTGTTAATTTATCGTGATATTTCACTCCTTATAACAGTCTTTCCTCTCTCTCTGTTTGGTTGAGCACACTTCTTTGAGTGGTTTTTGGGGCTGCCCTTTCTAGCAGCTCGTCCCTCAGATACCACTGGTTCACTGCCCTAAGCACGCTGTGACATCTCTCTGCCACGTGTAGCTGGACGGTCACTTTAGATTCTCTTAGAGTTGTCTGGAATGTCTTGCACGCGCTGATGAACCATTCCATTTCAGTCAACAACTTCCTGGCGAAACAGATCTCTTTTGATTTGTACGCGTGTGTTATATAGTTATAGAGGTGCGTATATACATTTTAATTTATATTTTTAATTATTGTGTGTCTACCCTGCCTTCCATAGATTATAGATTCCATACACTGGTGGTTTTCCCTGTTTTATTGATGGCACACTTTCTCTCTCTAGTGTGTTACCTTTTCAACATATTGTATTTTAAAGAGCTCAGGATTCTTTTTCCTTTGAGCACATTATTGACAGGGAATAACGAGAGTCTTTAGCTCTGTTAATTTATAGTGATATATATATATATATACACACATAATATATACAGCATTTAATTACATTTGGATTGAATATATTAAACAAATAACAATTAACAAATAACAAACTCCCAAATAGATATATATCATTACTGGCCGAAACCTATCAAAGTTATATTGCTAGATAGTCTGATCCTATGCCAAGTTTATCTGCCCTATTAGATCTGAGATTGCAAAGAGTCTGGGTTCCTTATCAAATGGTATGTGTTCGACTAAGGAGTCTAAAAATTCAAGTCCAGAAAAATATTATGTAACATTGATCAGGGCATATACTCTTACAATGAACAACTCTGATGAAGAGAAACAATTCTTTTAGTGAGATCTTAGGAAAAGTCTTTGCTAGACACCATACCATGACAAGATTGTATTTTTAGGGGACATTAATGCTCACAAATTCTTGAACAATGAGTCTAAATTAGAACTCATTATTTTAGCATTTTTATCCCCTTTTACCATATTTTACTAACATTTATCAATTCTATTTTTTACTTAGATTTTATCAGGTTTTATGAATTATTTTGTTACTCAAGTTGGCTCTGGCTGTCTGGGTTGACAATGGACTTACTTACTGTCCCCCAAGATGCAGGTTACCAATGCAACTAGGACAATATTAAATGTGGTTCAATGAGCATGAGGATTGAGTCTTCTCAAAACTAACATCATCTGGCCCCCTTTTAGTAGCCAAACAGTGGTATGTGACCGAACTCAGTGCCCTACCTATCAACCAGTACCCTTCTTGGCAATGAGTGCACTTGTATTGGTATAACCCTGCACCTTGACTTTCATATGTGTGAGCCACACAAATGTCATTGTAGAGCCACAAGTGCTATTGTAGAGGTACACTAGTGCCATAGTAGAGACAAATAAGTGCCATTTTAGAGTCACATTAGTGCCATTGTAGAGGCACAATGATGCTATTGTACAGTCACACAAGTGCCACTGTAGAGACATACAAGTGCCATAGTAGAACCACACAAGTGCCATAGTAGAACCACACGTGCCATTTTACAGGTACACTAGTGCCATTGTAGACCCACACTAGTGCCATTGCAGATCCACACTTATGCTACTGTAGAGCCACACAAGTGCCATAGTAGAGCCACACAAGTGCCATAGTAGAGGCCCACTAGTGCCACTGTAGAGACACACTAGTGTCATAGTAGAGCCACATAAATGCCATTGCAGAGACACACTAGTGCCATAGTAGAGACACACTAGTGCCATAGTAGAGACACACAAGTGCCATAGTAGAGTCATACTAGTGCCATAGTAGAAGCTCATAAGTGCCATTGTAGAGCAATTGTTGAAGATTTTTGGACTATATCTGTTCTGTAGGTCAGTTCTCTCAGCCCGCTAGCTTGACCAATGTCACCAGAAGGAGCCTTGACATGGCTGGTTTCCCACCACAACTGGAGCTTGTCAGCCTTGACTACAGGGACGGTAGCTGCCCAGAGATGTTAGAGGTGGGTAAGTCACTAATCTGTGATGCCACATATTCTCTGAACCAAACCTCATCACCTTAACCGCAAATACTAGCGTCACCACCCATAACATGTAGGGGCGGAAGATAACCAAATATCTGAATTTGACCAACCACTCTGTTTTCGTGCTAGTTAATAATAATAATAATAATGAAATTATTGTGTAAAGTGCTCAGGTGCACTACAACTCATCAAAGGTGCATGTATAGTACATAGAATAATATACAAATGTCAGGGAAGTGAATAGTGTATGAGTCATGATATACATGTGTGTGTGTGTATGGAGGGGGAACATTAGGTGTAGTGTTGGCGAATCTTAGGAAGCATGGAGGTTTTAAAGGATGCAGTGTCTCGACAGCTAACAACTGATGCAGGTAGTTTGTTCCATGCTTCAGCAACTCTGAGCGTGAAAAAATCTTTCCGAAAGTCATGGGAGCTGTGCTGTTTTCTGACTTTGTGGGCATGTCCACGTGTGTTAGATACATGGAAATCAAAAAGGTACCCAGGGTTGTTGTTGGCAAGACCACTGGTATCTTTGGGCCTTGGTCATCTTCCTCCACAACACTGAGAGGAGCATTTCTGATTTGAAGAACGAACCCCATGAGGTGGAATGGCTGATGCAGTGAGTGTTACTGGCTGTTCTCTGTGGTAATGTTCATATTGTATCATATTTTTGGTGGGGGTTTAACTGAGATATTCTGCTCATTCAAGAGTTTAGAGCTTGCTTCCTTCCACTGTCCCGTCCCTTTTTTTAAATTTTATTTTTCCTTCTCCTTCGTTTCTTTTTTTCTCTTTCTCTTTATTATTTACCCCCACATTTCAAAAATTAATTTTCATTATTGTATACCATAAATATGTAAATAAATTTCATTTAGTTTTATACACTTACAATTGACAAAACAAATGAACAATAACAATAAAAATGTTACTCTTTTGTATTTGTCAATTTGGTGGCTTGCCTTAATGAAGTACCTAGCAATGCTCGTAATGAATGTGTTTGACTATTCCAACACTTTAGTCACGCTATCACCTTGGGTGTCTTGGCTTGCTTCAAAGGTTTTTAGAGGGAAACACTTACATCCCTTTTAATAAGCGTCAAAAAATTAACTTGCTTCTCGTTACCGGAATTATTGTTTTTATCATAAACATATTTAAAAATTTTCCCCTTAGTTACCAAGCACTCATACATTGTTCTCGACGAGAGAGACCATCATAGGATACAGTTTGTCGTTCATAACAACTACAACTTTTATTTAACATCATACTATTAACACTTCATGGCGCTAACGCAAAGCGCCAACGCTGATCCAAGGGAAATAACTATATTGGTTACGGTAATGCTTTTTGTCCCTTTGTAGTGAATTTGAAGAAATCACCCTCGCTCTATCTGTAAACAAAACAAAAAGCAATATTAAGACCATTTCTTCCCTGCTAAAGCGTCGGTTAACTTTGCAATCTCCATAACAGACTTTACATTCCCTTCTGAGGCAATGTTTTAAGGCCTGATAGATAGATGCTCTTCCCGGTGCAAACCTTTTCTGGTGCCTCTTACAACACGTGCAGATATGGTGTACATGCATGCATGGTCCCATAACTCTTGGGGGAACCGCAGGGGGAGGGGGGTAATGATATACGGCATTTCTAGGGCATTTTAAGCCTAGCGTAGGCATCCCCTATGTGTGTTCGAGAGAGAGAGAGGGGGGGGGGGGAGATAGATAGATAGATAGAGAGAGAGAGAGAGAATCGACTCCAGTACTAGACTGGTGCTCTTTTGTATCGACCTTGAAAGGGTGAAAAGCAAAGTTAACCTTGATGGCATTTGAACTCAGAGAGCAGGACACCCTCTAAAGTGGTAGTACTGGTCCCACGATAATATGATGATGGTGGTGATGGTGATGATGGTGGTGATGATGATGGTGATGATGATACTGTTGATAATGATGATGATGATGGTGGTGGTGATGGTGGTAGTGGTGATGATGATGATGATGATGACGATGTGGTGATAGTGGTGACGATGGTGTTGATCAATGACCTATGTATTGCAAAAGATATTCAGAAATTTTATCAATTTTAGTCAAGTAAAAGGAAATAAAAATGTCCTCACTGAGGCTAGAAATATTAATTCCAAGTAGGAAAAAATCAGATGTTATATGATGATGGTGGTGGTAATGGTGGTGGCGGTGGTGGTGATGGTGGTGGTGGTGGTGATGGTGGTTGTAATGGTGGTGGTGGTGATGGTGGTTGTAATGGTGGTGGTGGTGATGATGGTGGTGGTGATGGTGGTGCTGGTGATGGTAGTGGTGGTGGTGGTGATGGTAGTGGTGGTGATGGTAGTGGTGGTAGTGGTGGTGGTGATGGTGATGATGGTGATGGTAGTGGTGGTGATGATGATGGTGGTGGTGGTCTTGGTGGTGGTGATGGTAGTAGTGATGGTATTGGTGGTGATGGTGGTGGTAATGGTGGTGGTGGTGATGGTAGTGGTGGTGGTGATGGTGGTGGTGGTCGTGATGGTGGTGGTGGTCGTGATGGTAGTGGTGGTGATGGTAGTGGTGGTGATGGTGGTAGTGATGGGATTGGTGGTGATGGTGGTGGTGATAATGGTGGTGGTGGTGGTGATGATGGGTGTGGTGATGATGATGGTAGTGATGATGATGATGATGCTCATGATGGTGATGATGATGATGCTGATGGTTGTGGTGATGATGATGATGTTCATGATGGTGGTAGTGGTGATGATGGTGATGATGACAAGGATGATGATGATGATGATGGTAGTATTGATGATGATGATGATGATGATGAAAATAATTGAATTTTGTTAAGATAACTAGAAATCACATTTGCAGAAGTAGTAGAAAATTTATGCAGAGTAATCAATAAAATGTAAATGTCATGTTGGAGAAGAGGTGAAGATAACAACAACATAAACATAAATAAATAAATAAATAAATAAAATATAAAATAAATAAATTAAATAAATTAAAATAAAATAAACAAAATAAAATAGAAATAAAATAAATAAAAGATAATTAAAATAAAAATAAAATACATAAATAAATTAAAAAATAAATAAATGATTAAATAAAAATAAAATTAGATAAATAAATGAAAACAAATAAATAAAATAAATAAATAAAAATTAAATAAATGAATAAAATAAATAGATAAAAATAAATAGATAAAAATGTAAATAAAATATTGAAACTAGGAACAGTGAACAACAATAATCAGTATTTAAGGCTGTGATTAGCAATAGTAAGTGGGGCATTATTGTTAGATATATATAAATAATTTGTGGAAGTATTATCTAGAATATTGTGTAGAGTATTACAGATAAGAATGGAGGTGGTGTGTGGCCTTGTGGTATGGGTGTTGGACTTATGATCATAGTGTCATGGACTCAATTCCTAGACTGGGTTGTGTGTTGTGTTCTTGAGCAAAACACTTCAATTCACGTTGCTCCAGTATACTCAGCTGAAAATGAGTACCAGCAATAGCTTGGGGTTTAACACTGCTATGGACTGGTGTCATGTCCAGGGGTGAGTGGGTAGGTTGTGTACTCTCTTAATTCCATAGAAACTAGGATAAACATCGGCCTGATGATCTTCCAGGCTCGAGAAAGACTTTAGACTTTTTACAGATACAATTTACTTTAGTTCTTTCTCTAATATGGTATCAATAGATTTATATTAAAACATCCTAGCACAGAAGATGATAAATTGTTTCAGTAAGTTAAACAATTAAGAAAGATAGGCTGATCAAAGATCTGACTTAATGATAGCAAAACGTGAACAGATTAGGTTACAGGTGCAGTATTTTCCATCCTTGATCTAACATGGTAGGTGAGGAAATAAGCAAGATGGTTGAGCAGATGGGGGAGGGGTGTGCAAGGCAATGTCAGCTAACCAGAAGATGGTGGATAGGGGGCAGGTGGGTGTGATGCAGAGACAATAGAGCCATGGGCTGGGTTTTATTTCAAAAGAGACAGGAGTGCCACTATATTATTAAATCCCTCCCAATTTAATCTACTTTACCCTTCCCTCAAACTGCTGCCCCTGTGCCTATATTAGAAATCCTTGTTAGGTAGTCATAAGGTGCCACTACAAAAAACACTTGGCCCACTCTGTAAGGTGGCCATGCTGGTGACACAACAAAAAAGTACTCAGTCTACACTGTAGAGTGGTTGGTGTTAGGAAGGGCATCTAGCTGTAGAAACCTAGCCAAAATATCTATATGAGCAAGACTTAACCTGTCACCTGACTTAACCTGTCTCATAATGGGACAACTTGTCTACCTCATGAAAGCGTGGAAAAATAGGCATTAAATGATGATATTGATCTATGAATAAATCACTAACTATCTTTTCTGTGTAGCAACAATGTGGTAATATCTAAAGTGGTAAAGTGGGTTGTATGGTGTTATGACATGTCACACGATTTGGTGTGGGTAAATGTGAACTGTGTAGTTGAAAATACTGGCTTAGTAATGTTCTTAGTGCAGTCAGAATATGAAGTGTAAAAAACCAGGTTTGTTAACTTACTTAACTGTAAGTTGAAAATATTTTATTTTGGAGGATTCACACGTTGTAAGACTAGTCTAGTGTGGTAAATACACAGGTACATATTGTAGGGCTAGCATGGGGCACTAAATACCTAGCTACATACTGTTGGGCTAGCCTAGGGTGGTAAATACACAGGTACATATTGTAGGGTTAGCATAGGGCACTAAATACCTAGCTACATACTGTAGGGCTAGACTAGGGTGGTAAATACACAGGTACATATTGTAGGGCTAGCATGGGACACTAAATACCTAGCTACATACTGTTGGGCTAGCCTAGGGTGGTAAATACACAGGTACATATTGTAGGGCTAGCCAAGGGTGGTAAATACACAGGTACACATTGTAGGGCTAGCCAAGGGTGCTAAATACCCAGGTATGTATTGCAGGGCTATTCCTAGGGAACTAAATACTCAGGTACACACTGTAGGGCTAGCCTAGGGTGATAAATACCCAGGTTCATATTTTAGGGCTAGCCTAATGTGTTAAATACCAATGTACACATTGTAGGGCTTACCTAGGGTGCTAAATACCCAGGTACAAAAGCACTGGCTCTGATGATATGATGAAATATCAGTTCTTATGGCCCACACTGCAGCACATCTCCCCTATGGCACCCATGCAGCCAACACCATGAACTGGATACAGCTGAAACCACTCCAACACTGTAGCACTTATTTTGTTTATTTCTCAATGATAATATTATATTTTTGTCTCAGCTTTCAATTTTCTTTCTTTCTCTTTCTCAAACATGCATGTATACCTACATGCATGCATACTATCATCATCATCATCACCATTTAATGTCCATTTTTCCACATTTGCATGACAAGTTGTCCCGTTGTGAAATAAGTCAGATCAAGTAACTGTGTCTTGCTCATACAGAACTGTTTCTGGCTAGGTTTCTATGGTTGAGTGCTCTTCCTAACACCAACCACATTTACAGGGTGGACTGGGCGCTTTTTGTTGTCACCCTCACGACTACTTTATAGGGTGGACTGGGCGCTTTTTGTTGTCACCAACACGACAATCTTACAGGGTGGGCTGGGTACTCATTCACCACCATGAGTACCTTACATGGTGGACTAGGGGCTTTTGTTGTGTCACCAGCATGTCTATCTTACAGGGTGGACTGGGAGCTTTTAGCCATTTTGGTGGTGTTAAAGGTGGAATTGGGGGTGTAGACAAAGTGCTTTTTGTCATGGCAACTAGAGAGGCAGGAACAGATTTGGAATGTACTCTACTTTCCATGCTTGTAGGTAGGGATTGAGCATGATCAGCGAGGTACTAGGAGCATGTATGATGGGGAGAAGAAGGAATATGAAAGTTATACATGGATGAGGTGAGTAAAGTATTTAGTTGGTGAGAGTGAAGATGAATGGGGAAGGCGTAGGGAAATGCTACTTGCAGCCCAGTGACCTCTACACGTTGTTGCATCCTGTGCACATGAGATGCAGTACAGCATAACACCAAGCACTAAATTTATATATGTAATTTCTATCTAATTATATATATATTATACATCATCATTATTATCGTCTGCTTTCCCTTCTAGCAAGGGTCGGACGGGTTATAAGCTCATCCCACGTATTCCTGGGTCTGCGTCTTCCACGGGTCCTAGCCACTGGGGTTTCTCTGCATTTCTTTATGCAGCTGCTATCTTCCAATTATATATATATATTAGATGTGACAAAATATATCAATGGTAAAATGGGGAGTTGGGCATTTATTCAAGGTCAATATTTTGACGATTTTCACCAACTTTGAAAATCTATTAAATAAGGTATTAAAATAATTTTGCTTACAGAATTTGTGTGTGTGCTTAGTGATAGCGAAATCATATAAAGTAACAGTAAATACACACATGCCTTGACGCATAGAGTTACGTCCCTTGCCATTCTGAGTTCAAATCCCGCCGAGGTTAACTTTGCCTTTCATCGTTACGGGGTCGATAAAATAAAGTACCAGTAATCTACCTTATGCCAAAAGTAGAAACAATTATATAATCACATACGTGATGTTAGACTAAAGCATTTTTCCTTCCCGCTGAAAAGTCAAAGAGATGGAAATCTAAGGGAGATAATTTCCATCTGCTTTCTAATCAGCTACCGTCTTAAACAAAAGAATGTTTAGAACAGTGGACGTGTACTTTTATATTTAATAGATACACACAATAGAAAATAGATTTTCCTTTTCTTTAATCAAATGTTTCATCATTAGACAATAAGAAGATAATAAACAGAAAATTCATTTTTATCAGTTTTTCACGGTCTCTCTCTCTGCTGCAAAGTTCATAGTCTGACTATGAAAGAGTGATGCTAGAGCTGTGAAATCTTTCATGCATTAATTTCAACTCTTATTAATAACTGAATGGTTTCTTTCCAAGGACTATGTTGAAAAATACATCTTATTTGGTCATTCCATGAGAGTATCTTGGTCAGCCTATGAACTTTTCAGTCAATCCTCGTATATATATATATAATTCGAAATTTGAGCAAAACCAACGAGAATAAATACGGACAAACGGAAACATCCAATTCTAATCAGCTGTCTGCTTGTATAATGTGTGTGTATGTTTCTGTGTCACCTCTCACATTGTTTTACCACCACCACCACCATCACAGTTCTGATCACAACGACTATGTCATGTTCAAGTCTAAAGGCCGTCGTTTATCTTGTAGAGTATTTGTTTCTACTTTTGAGACAAGGCCAGAATATTGAACTTCTATCGGTTCGCTTTATTCCGTTAACATTTTATTTACTACATGCGTTCTATAGTCTTTCATTACTAAGGGAACTATTGTAGAATCTATATAAGTATTTTGTTTGTGTCTTCCATCATTATATATATATGTGTGTGTGTGTACTGTGACATAATTAGTAAAGACTGAGACTGAAGTTATTAATCATAAAAATAAAATTGAAATAAATAAAATAATTTCATATTCATACATACATACATACATACACATATTTTGCTGTTACTGTAGTGGTGGTGGTGTAACTGCAACTATCTTACTGCCTCGTTACTGTGGTGGTGGTGTAACAGCAACTATCATACTGCCTCGTTACTGTGGTGGTGGTGGTGTTCTCTTCTGCGACAGCAACAATCATTTACGAAAGCGGAGAGAGAGAAGTGAGACTGTTATCATGTATATGTGGAGCCAGTTAACATTCTATACATTTTGGATAGGACTGTTAATATGTGTGGCCTCTGCCGGCTTTTATGTATTTCTAGCGTTGCTAGTCACAGGATGGGGCTTTCTCTGGTGGTACCATCTCCCTAAATTGCCGGAAGAAAAGGTTACTGCTGTTCTCGGTCCAGTAAACACCAACATAGATACAGAAGAACAACAATGTGGTACTTCAGACGAACAAGGTGATACAAACGGCTGTATATCTTTACCAATTATCGTGGCACACCGTGGTGCCGCGTATGATGCACCAGAAAACACTATCGAAGCTTTCAAACTTGTGAGTCATTTTCTTTTTTTTTTGTTATTTTACTACATATGATATAACATGTATGTAGAGACAAAAGCGATCTTTCGCGAGTTGACAGAATGTAAACAATGAAATCAACATATATACATAGACAGACAGACAGACATATACATATGTAGTAAGATGCCTGGCATCTTACTACACATATATACATACATAAGACAGGCAGGCAGAGACAGACATACATACATTTATACATGATGGCTGCCCCCACGTTATCGAGTATGGCCATTGCACGAATTATTAATTAATTCTATCGTGCAATGCCAGTGCGTGAAGATATTTTTTAAAATGAGGAAAGACTGTGCACTGAACCAATCCCACTTTACTGAGCGACAGTAGCTATAACCCGAAAAGAAGAAAAGATCAACATCATCGGTAACTACTGAGCCGCAGGTTTTATATTGGAGTTATCCCAGTTTCCTGAGTTGCTTCCTAGAAGAATGCCCTGACAAAGGCTAGGGGTCCTTCACTCCTAGTTGTTTAACCGCGCGATCGGGTGTCCAGCCCGACTATTTCTATGTCCCCGCGCATATACATACACATTACCCATGTATATACACATATACATAGATATGTACATGTGTATATACATATTTACACACTTTGGGATGGCCGTTGACCCTTATGAGTTCTTCCGCCCTTTGTCAGTTTTGTTTTTTGTCCTGCAGGGTATCCAAAATCAGCTTCCTCACCAAGTAAATTTGGAAACTTGGTGGGGTTGCCGGTTTAGTCGCCGACGACCCGACCATGCGACAGGTTGTACTGAGTTACATGTTACCAGTAGCACTCAAGAGTGACCTGACATAACATACATACACAGATAGAGATACATACACACACATACATACATACATACATACATACATACATACATACATACATACATACATACATACATACATACATACACACACACATACATACATACATACATACATACATACACACACACACACACACACATACATACATGATGGCTGCAACTCTATTTTGAGTAATATCATCACTTAATACTTAAGCATGAGCAACACAAACGTGACTTTTGAAGTCTTGCTAAGGACTTGCCCATGGCCAGCAATGCTATACTTCACATATCAAGCTTTGCCTGTGCTTGAACCTCTTTTAAGTAAGGAAAGGCTTTGCATGGGGTCAATCCCTCTCTCTAAACATCGAATGCATTTACCCAAAAGATAGAACTCGTATATATCATTGGATGCAAACAAAGTCACAGGTTTTATATGAGAGTGACCTTCTCCTTGAGAGATGTCTTAATGAAGAGGAGGAGTCACTCGTTCCACAAAAAAACAAACAAAAAAAAAACAAACATACATACATAGAGTACAGCATATATATATATCGCAGAAATTGTCGCTTACAAACAGACATACGTGTGTCTGTGTGTGTATGTATATATATATATATATATATATATATATATATATATAAAGTTATGAAACGAAAGGAGCTGTGTGGTTACTAAAAACAAGGTTTAGGATGGTGGTTAGGACGGAACAGGAGGAGAAAGGAAGAACGGAGTTTCTATCGTCAGCTGTAAATGTTTCCCGAACCGATGTTTCGGCGTTGAATTACAGGACATCGGTGTAGTTCGGGTGCGCCCGAGGCCTTTTATTAATCAAAAGGCCAGGGGGGAAAAGGAGAGAGAAAGAGAGAAAAAAGGAGAGAGAAGGGGGGGGGGGGTTCTGCGACACCGGTAGAATCTATTTGTAGTAATCGATACCTCCATCACCCGGCAACCAATAAAAACAAACTTCCATATTTATGTTTATTTGTGTGTATTTCACATGAAAAACAATTGTTAACTTCACTTATTTCTTGGTATCAATGACCACGGGTGATGGCGAGGCAAAGGAGCTGAAATAACCAGGCACCCTCACGGACAGCACCTGATACCTCAGTAAGGCGAGCCGTCAACGATAACAAGAACTTCACCAAATGTCTCGAACGCAACAGGTTGGAAAAAATAATTGTTTGATAGTTCCCGGTATTTTTGGATTTTATTCTGTTCGGTATCCATGATGTGGGAGGGAGCAAAAGAGTAACTGACTGTGGCGTCCCAAATGAGACACCTTCCTCTTACCCTGGGACAAAGAGTAAGGCTGTTTGGTCACTTCCCATCAATTCTGGATAATCCACCCGGTTCCAGAACAGCGGGAATATTTACCCGAGCTTGTGCCCGCTTAATGATCAGGTTTAGCTCGGTGTGGCAGGCGAAGCGACTTGCATTCATGCGACAGGACAAACCATGGAGGCCTGTGGAGTCGAGGGATCAACCCCAGTGACATCTCAGACCCCCACATACATCGGCTCCCACCCAGAGTGCAATGAAGGTGCGGAGCTCGTCCTGACTGAGAAGACTACCAATGCTGGCCACAGGCAGGGCATCAACCCAGTCCCCCGAGAACTTTGCACTTGCAGAAAGTAAGCGGCACCTAGAAAATTGATCAGAATGATCAAAGAGAGAGTTAAAGGTGTGTCCCCGCTCACAATTGTATAAATAACATTGTATGGTATGGTTCCGTGACTCCTGATAGAGTCGTTGGGGCGCCGTTTCTTGGGTATTTTAAGCTTGGCGAAGCTCATCCCTCCCCAGGCATGAGTCCGGCAGAATTTGGCCAAAATGGGTTTCCTCCGAAGGAAGAATCGACCCGTGTATTAGACTGGTACTTTTTTTTATCGACCTCGACAAGATGAAAGGCAAAGTTGACCTCGGCCGGATTTGAACTTTGAGAGTCGGAATGAATACAATAAAGCATTCTATCCGACGTTCTAACGACTCTGCCAATTCACCGCCATAAATAACATTACAAATTGTTAATTATTCTTACAAAATGAAAATATTCACACACCAATACTTAACTACATCAAAATGTATATTCAAAACGAAAGAAAATATTTCCCAACAAATATTGGTTAATGACCGAAAGAATATGATCGCGAATACAAGCGGCCGAAATGAGTTTCCTCCGAAGGGTTGTCGATAGAATGCGTAGATCAGAGATTGACTTCAGGTAGAGCCGCTACTTCTCCGAATTGAGAGATTACAGCTTGAATACAATGGGTGCGTAGTTAGAATGTCTCGGGAAAGAATCGTTGGACAGATTTTACAGACAGTAAACCCAGGAGTGGATCCCGAGCAAGATGGTTGGATAACATCCATGAGTTTGGTTGGTCTCGTTTGGGGATTCAGTTGGAAAAGGTTGCTTCTGACAGGACCCACTGGAAGGAGTGTTTGAGGACTCTACTCCCACGACCCTCCCAGGAATAAGTGAGCGAAGAAGAAAATGATGTTTCCCCTACAAATTATAAATTTAATATACAATCAAAGCAACATAGAAAAGCCAACACACGCCACAAGGGGCATCGGGACTTCCTTCTAATACCTTTTGAGGCAAGCCAACACGCTAATCGTGTTACTGCGGGTGATGGCGAGGCTAAGGTGCTAAAACAATCAAGCACCCTCATAGGCATTACCAGACACCTGTTAGGCAAGCCGCTAACGATGACAAGAACTTTGCTGTTCGTGACCTAGCTCCCCCAAATGTCTCGAACTGTCACCGGCTGGAATAAATAGTTTATCGACAAGTCTCTGTACTTTAGAATTTTATTCCGTTCGGAAAAAGCACCCTTCACAGTTATGCTCTCTTTTTCTTCTTCCACTTATTCCCGGGAAGGTCGTGGCGACAGTCTTCAAACACTCCTTCCAGCAGGTCCTCCTGGGTCTCCTGCCGGTTGGTTGGTTTTTGCCCGTAAAATATGTCCAGTTATGCACCAATTTCCCCAAATAAAATAATTTCACCTTACAGTTTGGTACTCTGGTAGACCTAGTTTTTGACACCTCTTCCTATGACCTCACCCAGAAAATTACTAAGCCTGCATTTCTACTACGTAGTCCACACTCACCCACGTCAAATCATGTTACAAGTTGTAACACAATACGACCCCCCCCCCCTCCCCATTTTTTTTTTTTGCATATTTCCACAACGCTGATGCGCGGTTAAGGTTTTTATTAATTTATTTGTTGAAATTATATATTTTATTTAATTGTACAAATTTATATAAGACTATGATCCTTTAAATTTGTGTAATGCGTCTCTCTGAGGTTTGGACCACCCTGAGTGGCTGTCTAGTTCGCTTTAATGGTAGCACCGCCCCACGATGGCTAGTCTTTCCAGTTAGTTCCGATAGCTAGCTGGATGCTAATTAGAAACGGAACTTGAAATGTTTGTGATTAATGGACCGCCATCGGTTCTCATGACCAGTGTTCCAGTTGTTTGAGCACCGAAACAGTCTACTCGTGGTATTAACGTGCGAGTGGCTGGGTATTTCACAGACACGTGTACTCTTAATGTAGTTCTGACTACCAGTGTTCTTGTTCTAGTTGTTTGAGCAACGGAACAGTCTGTTGGTGGAAATCAACATGCGAGTGCCTGAGTATACACGCGTACTCATTATGTAGTTCTCGGAAAGATTCAGCATGGCACTGTGTGTGAGAAGACCGGCATTTTGAATCACAGCTATAACTTTTTTTTTTTTTTTTAAACTGAATGGATTAAAGCAACAGAAAATAAAGTGTCTCCGTGAAGCGAACTCACGACATTAGGATCCTGAGCCGAATAGCCTAACCAGTAAGTAGGACATCTCCACGTCATTGTCGTAGTAGTGTTATTCGATACCATATGACTGGGGGTAATATATCATCTGATTTTATAGCGGCTTATTTTCGACTTCAGCAGTAAGCACGATATTTATATATAGGTGTTGAAATATCGTAGACGGATCTTGAAACTGATATAGTATAATATAGTACTGCACCGAAACTTCCGAGAGAGCCGTAGGGGTGTAATGGCTTTTCTTTGGGCTTTTAAAATCTGGCAGTCCATCCCTCTCCAGGTTTGAATACAGCAGATTTCTTCCAGAGAAGGATGAAGAGTGAGAGAAAGGAAATGAGAAAGATATAAAGGAAAAATCAACTCAGTATTAGACTGGTACTTTTTTTTTATCGACCTAGAAAGGATGAAAGGCAAAGTTGACCGCGATAGCATTTGAACTCAGAGATATAAATACTTTCGTTATTTAATACTTACATACATTGTTCTATACAGGATATCTTCCACTGATGTGGTTTAGAAAAATATCTAAGTACTTTAATTTCATCGTCACGGTTACAGAATGAAAATATACACTCAATATATACATTACTTAATTACATACATATTTCACATGAAAATATTGAATCCAAACGAAAGAAAATATTAATTTAACACTAAGTGTGTCAATCGGTCACAGACGACAAGGAGTGCCGGGGCCTTCTTCTAATACTTTTTGAAGTATGCCAACACTGGTAGCCTAACTGCGGGTGATGGCGTGGCTAAGGCGCTGAAGCAACCAAGCATTTACACCAGGAGTATCACCTGATACCTCTTTAAGGCGAGCCGCCAACGATGACAAGAAATTTGTTGTCAGTGGCCCAGCTTCCTTCTTCGTTCTGTAATGGTGTTTCTGTTTAAAAACAAACCAATGCCAGCGTAACTACAGTTTAGTGCCCCCCCCCCCCCCACGTTACTCTAACTTCCTTCCTCATAAATTTCTTAATAATAAATATTTATAAGTGAAATTTTGCAAGAACATGTTTTCCAATGTGTAGATTACGATTATATTGATGAAATTTAAAAGGAAAATTTTAGAACAAAAAAATATTTCTTGCAATTCAGAGTTGTAAAATTATCAATTTCCAGTATATTGTCTATGTTGCCCTTCACCCGTTTGAGGTCGATAAAAAAAAATACCAGTCAAGTACTGGAGTTGATTCTTCATGTATATCTCTTTCTCACTTCCTCTCTATCATTTACTCTCTCTGGAAGAAATTGGCTGTGTTCAGACCTGAAGAAGGATGCCAAAGTCGAAGTTCCAAAGACGTTTTTCACGACAGTGCTTCTACGACTCCACCATGAGTTATGGTCACATAAACGGAACTAAATACAAAATTGAAAGTTTTAAGAAAAATTTCTATCAACATAATCGTAATCTATAGCATGGAAAATATATCTCTACAAAATGCCATTAAAAATATGCATTATTAAGAAAATTATGTGGAAACAAAGTCGGTGGGTTGGTAGCATTAATATATAGTTGTACCAGTAAATTACTTCATAGTAATACACTATAGCCAGGTCACGTTTCTACCTGCTGTTGGTACCATGTAACCCAGTACAACCTGCTTCCTGGTCGAGTGGTTGACGACTATATAGGCTCCCCCACTGGCCCCTGTCTGGTGAGGAGGGTAAGTGGAAATCCAACAGCGCAAAATAACAAGAGCTGTTAAAAAGGGCGGATGAACACTTCAGAATCAACAGCCATCCACCCCAACAATGGGTTAAATAGCCTCACCAACCTGCAATTGGCCAAGCGTGGTGAGTGCGGCTTCACAAAACGGTGGCGGTCAACCAGATGTGAGAAGGCCCTGGATTGGATTGGAATACACAACCTTCACAGCACGAGACTGACTTAAGTTGACATGGAACTATTTCCATAAAGTGTGAACCTTTGGACCTTGGGTGGATTAAGTTTGTATGATTGAAAATATCATCGGAGGCCCTAATATATTATAGCGAAGATACTGGGTTGTATGAATGTAACAAAACGAGACATGGTTTGTGTGTATAATATTTAATTAACAATGGTAGATAGTATAGTTGAATGTCAAAGAAATAGATGATAGAATGAAGCAAAGTTAGTAGTTACCGTTTTGATTGCCAGGCAAACGCGGCTGGCAGAAGACGCCAGAATTTTAGAATATAAAAATCGAATGAAAATATGTAGCAAGTTGGCGAGAATGTTGTAACAGGCATGAAAATCACGACAAAAGAATGTTTTCAAAAATCAATGATAGATATCAAGGTAGCCAACCGCTCTTGGCCAGAGAACGACTGGACATCTATCTATCCATCACCCAAAGATACAATGTAATAAAGTAAGAGAAGGGCTCAAAGTTCAAATGTACAAAATATAGTTCACAGGTGTGCAATCACATGACAGCAGGAAAGAAAGTGTGTTCCAGAGAATGAATGCAGGTGGTTTCTGTTCTGTGGTATATCGTGAAATTTCCAACCTCCGCATGGATTTTCTCACAGGAAAAGTGCTGCAAAAATAAATTCTCTTGTTCTGGTTGTTGGTGAAGCTGTGTTGCTGTTGATGTCTCGCTGAGTGTGCGTATTCGGTGTTTAAATTCACAGTAAAAAAAAAATTTTTTCAGAAAAAATGAGTTGCGCAAAGTGCTAGAAATAGCAGCCGAAGTTGATGGTCGATGTTGAGAATGCGTTGACCTGGAAGGGTCAAGAGGCCAGCGACCAAAGAAATAAGCATTCTGAATAAATGCGCAGTTTTCAACGGCAAATTTACGTGGTAAAGTTTTAAACCGGCAAATAGGAGAATATAGCTTAAGGCTGAAGAATCCTTGGCGAGAAACGTTATCTCTGGCGTGCGGCTATCTCTGTGAGTCGAGAATTTGTGCTGCCTACACGTGCCAATACAAGGTGGTTAGGTTGAAAAAATAATATTTCTAACGCGCGAGAAAATGATAGTGCAAGTGTGAAAGTGACAATGATGAAAAAGAAAGGCTTCACTCGGCATAATTATTGGTGTGAACTTTTGGGAAAAAAAAAAAAAAAAAAAAAAAAACTTGAACGATGAAGAAAACGATGAAAAAAAAGGCAATGGTTCATCGAAAATAAATGTTCCTGTTGAAATGTTTTTTAAAGAATATCAAATTTCTTTTTTTTTTTGTTTTGAAAGAGTTCGTTGTAAGAAACGAGAAACATATATATATATCGTGAAATGTTTTTTTTTTTTTTTGTTTTGAAAGTGTTCGTTGTAAGAAACGAGAAACATATATATATATATCGTGAAATGCGACAGTTAGTTGATGCGTGAGAGAAAAAGTCTGTCTGAACGCGAATTCCACATGTGCGTGTGTGCGTATCTTTGAGTATTTTCATAGTTTGTCGATAAATTTGCTGTGTATTCGTAATGTTACTCACACAACACCAGATCTGCTATTTTTTCTTTTTTCGGGGTGACCACTTATAGCGATGAACGGCTGCGTGTTCGTATCACGTCTGGGTTACCAATATAGCGAAGATACTGGGTTGTATGAATGTAACAAAACGAGACATGGTTTGTGTGTATAATATTTAATTAACAATGGTAGATAGTATAGTTGAATGTCAAAGAAATAGATGATAGAATGAAGCAAAGTTAGTAGTTACCGTTTTGATTGCCAGGCAAACGCGGCTGGCAGAGGACGCCTGGCGAAAGCCAGGCGCCGGAAGGGCAATGAGAGGCAGAGAGCCGAAAGCTATTCGTTTTATAGGGCTCTGACCGGAAGTTACAGAAAGGGTTCTACATCCCGTCTAGATGTTAATCTATTGGGTTGTGAGTCACAAGGGAGACAACCGCTACAATATCATTTATGATAGCAAAATATTAATTTGTGGTCTTTTAAGTATTGTGTCACCACCAATTTGGTCTTGAACATATAGACTGCGGCCTTACTGGGACACCGCCTTCAGGCGATCATATCAACACCAGTACTTATATTATCGATTTCTTTTTGTCGAACTGTTCAGTAACCGGATATAAACACAAACCTCATCTCTCTCTCTCTCTCTCTCTCTCTCTCTCTCTCTCTCTCTCTCTCTCTCTCTATATATATATATATATATATATATATATATATATATATATATATAAGGATTAAAATACTGGAGCGTGTTGGATTTAAACACCCTCTTAGTATTATAGAAATGACAGTAAAAGGTATAGCTCAATGTAATTAAACAGAGCCGAAGAATTATGAAAATAAAACAAAGAAGCCTTCAATACATCAAAAGTATTTATTAGCCAACAATGTTTCGTCCTATTAAGGACTCATCAGGGCAATTAAAACTTCAAGAATCACTATCGGCCAATACAAGCCGAAAATTCCGAAGAATATGGAGTGTACATACACTAAAGTATTGGAAGATTATGGGTAAATATACAATAAAAATCACTAAGGAGGTGGATAACATTTTGAACCATATTACAAATATAGTCCAAAACAAAAAAAAACTAGAGCTAAACAAAGGTGGTTATATAGAGCGGGAATTATAGTACTATATGTAATACAATATAATATAATATAATATACTTGTAACAATATTAAAATTAAAATTAAAATTAAAAGGCACAATATACATATGTATATATATACACACACGTACGCACATATACATAAATACACATTTCCATCATTAACAGCACAAATTAAACCTTATTAAGAGTTTAAATATAAATAAGCATAATAGGAATAAAAATAAAAATACAAAATAGTACGTATTGGCCGATAGTGCTTCTTGAAGTTTTAATTGCCCTGATGAGTCCTTAATAGGACGAAACATTGTTGGCTAATAAAGACTTTTGATGTATTGAAGGCTTCTTTGTTTTATTTTCATAAATATATATATATATATATATATATATATATATATATATGTGTGTTGGTATTTTAACGATAGTTATAGCTCTGATTTATCCAAATTATTTAGCCCTCTGCCACACATGTCGGATATTGTTTATCGTGATTTCGTGGGCTGATATTCCGATTCTCGATTATTCTACTATATATATATATATATATATATAAAATAAGAAAAACGATGAAGTTTTGTTTTCATGTATTTATGTTTTTACTGTGTATAAACCTGGATCACATACACTCTATATATATACACATACACGAGAGAGACCTACACATGATTTGTTCTCAGAAAATAAAGGACAATTAACTAAATAACAAGGTATTTTGTCCGACGCTCTAATGATCCTGCCAATTTATTAAGTATAAAAATTGTTCCTATATACATTTATAACTCGATCACCGAGAAAAAAATTTAAGGGGAAACAACTTCGGTATACTTTAGTGGAATTTTTCTTATGTGGTTGTGTGTGTGTGTATATATATATATATATATATATATATATATATATATATATATATATATATATATATATATATATATATTAAAATAAATATTTGCTCTACGGTTCTTATATATTTGATATATATTTATCCTTATCGAGCGCTCTTTGGATTTTAGTCTTCAAATTTATTATTATTACTATATATATATATATATATATATATATATATATATATATATATATATATATATAATGTGTATATATATATATATATATATATATATATATATATATATATATATATATATATATATATACACATTATATACATCAAAAGGTAGAAATAAAATCCTGGACGAATTCTGTGAACACATCACAAACTTCCCTTACCAACACTTGCACAGACAAAAACACAAGCCAAACCTCAACAAGAAAGAATGGGAAGAATTAAATAGATTAAAAACCGACAGAACCATTACAATTAAAGAGGCTGATAAAGGGAGTACAGTAGTCCTAATAGAGATAGAATTCTATATCAACTTAGCGCTCTCCACTTTGGAAAACGAAACATACTACAAAAAGGCTGAACACTACAATCAACAGAAAATTATGAGAAACCTAAAAACTCTGATCAACCAATACAAAGAAGGACTCACTAACAAGGAATTCAGCTTCATCACAGACTTCACAAGTAAATCCAGCCTTTTCTACGGTATCCCTAAAGTACATAAAAGCGAATTAATAAGTAAGGCATGCAAGGAAGCCGCAGACATAGTCATCAATGTCCCCTCACCCAATGATCTCAAATTAAGACCTATAATAGCAGGGCCCGCTTGCGAAACCCACCGCCTTAGCAACTTCATTGATACCCTTCTCAAGCCTTTTCTCAAACACATCAAAAGCTATATAAGGGACGACCTAGATATGCTCAATCACCTCCCTAATATGCCACTTTCTGAACAAACCCTACTAGTGACGTTCGATGTAGTCAACCTATACTCCAACATCCCCCACAACCTAGGAATAGAAGCTATCCAATTCTGGCTGGATAATTACCACAATGAACTCCCACAACGCATCAAAAAAGAATTTGTGATAGAGGGACTCAAATTTATCTTGGAGAACAATTATTTTGTTTTCAATAACAAACCCTACACGCAGAAATCTGGGACCGCTATGGGAATGAAAACAGCCCCCACTTATGCCAACCTAGTCATGGGATACCTGGAAATCACCCTCTACACTAAAGTCCTAAACAAATTTGGAACCACTCTCCACTTACACATAGAAAGGAACTGGAAGCGATATCTAGACGACTGCTTCATCCTTTGGCACGAAAACATCGAGAAACTTAAAGAATTTCACACCCTTATAAATGGGCTCAACACGAATATTAACTTCACGATGGAATACAGCCATCAACAACTCCCCTTCCTCGACATCCTCATTAAGATCCATAACAAAAAATAGAAACAGACATATACTACAAGCCCACAGACTCCAAGCAATATCTTCCTTTCAACTCTTGCCACCCTAGACACATTAAAATTACTATTCCCTACAACTTAGCCAAGAGAATCTATACTATAGTCTCCAACAAAAACACCTGCTACTTACGGCTACAAGAACTAAAGGACACACTCATAGGCAGGGACTACCCTGCATCACTAATTGACAATGGAATCCAACGTGCCCTAAAACTCAGTACCCAGGACCTTAGACACCCTAAAGTAAATCAACCGAAACTAAAAGCTCTTCCATACATCTCCACACACAACCCCCTCAACAATGAGGCCTTTGACACCATCCTCCAGAACATCCCTGTGTTGACAAAGGACCATAGAATGAATCTAATCCTACGAACACACGATATCATAAAGAGCAAAAGACAATCTAAGTCAATGAAAAACATCCTAACACATGCCAAAGTACTGCCAACCACAACAACGAAACCCACAGTAAAAAAAATGCGATAGACCCAACTGTGGCATTTGCATCAACCTAATAGAGGGTTCGGAATTCTATTTCAAAGAAGGACAACGTTTTATAGTAAAACACAATTTCGCATGTGCATCGGAAAATCTAATATATGTATTAACTTGCTCAGGTTGTCGAGAACAATACATAGGCTAGACCAAAAACAGACTCCGCCAACGCATGACTGTCCATAGATCCCAAATTAAAATACGGGAATACAGGAAAATACCACTGAGTGAACACATTGATACCTGTGCCGCCCAAAATCATCCCAACTTCAGAATCTTTCCCCTCTACAAATTTAAAGATAATGCCACCCACACCCAGCGCATCAGCAAGGAATCTTACTTTATTAACAAATACGGACCCCGTCTAAACACTTCTCTCTAAGACGAACCCACAACATACACACGTCAACATACATACCTACATCAGTACACATCTCTACCCACATATAAACGCAATGACATACGTAAACACACATGTTCTATGGTGCAACACAAATATACACAAATTTGCATACCTTTTGATGTCTATAGATATAAACGTGCCGACACACACACATACATAAACGCACACATGCATTGCACACTGATGGGCACATACATTTTTGTGCACAGGTATTCCAATACGGCAAAGCCTAATGAATTCCCCTTGCAGTACATGCAATCTGGACACACTCCAGATTCATATTTGTACACAGGTATACAATTTCTGGACACACTCCAGATACAAGTATACAATTTGTGCACAGGTATACAATTTCTGGACACACTCCAGATACATATTTGTGCACGGGTATTCCAATACGGCAAGGCCTTACAATCTGGACACACTCCAGATACATGTGTACAGTTTGTGCACAAGTATACAATTTGTGCACAGGTATTCCAATACGTACAATCTGGACACACACACATACACTCACACACACCTTGGTATTATGCCAATACTATATATCATTTCACACCTTTTATTATTAAGGTTTTTGATGTTCTATTGAGAGAATCGATTTTACTGAAAATATCGAATAATGTACACCATTTTACCAGGAAAAAATACTGGTCCACACACACACACACATACACATATATACACACACACATACACACGCGTACATTAACATACAAAGAGATATATACACACACACACACTTCTCAGTATAAGACAAGAGCTAAAAAATATCTTTTAACATGTTAAAATATCCCCCACACACTTACAGACACATTCCTACTGACCATCCCTCTACCACGAATTACTCTGCTACACACACACACACACACTTGTCTTAATGGGCATTTGAACTGTCAACAGGCTGCGGTTCGCACACACATCCCTGCTGACCATTATCACAACAACGAACACTTTACTACTACTACACACACACACACACACACACACACACATATTTCTGGTGAAAGAGTTATTTCTCAGTCAGCCGACACAAACCTACATTTGGCGCAAAATCAATTTTTTACATTTGGTCTACCGACCAATCAAAATTGTTTTGACCACAAGAATTTTTGCAACACGAATTGGCGCAAAACCACTGGAGCCACTTTTTTAACATAAAAACAGGTAGAATTCCCAAAACTAATCAGATCAGAGCAAACATCACGGACGCTCTATCTCAAAATTATTTTTGAAAAGCATTAGAAATGCGCAACCGGTAAAACTTAAAACCACAACTGAATAGTAACCAATACAATTACTAATTCTCACTTATTCCTAATTAAACTATTTTTCACTGCGAACAATTTGTCAGCATTTTCTATTCCGTTTACCAATATATATATATATATATATATATATATATATATATATATATATATACACATTATATATATATATATATATATATATATATATATACACACATTATATATATATATATATATATATATACACATTATATATATATATATATATATAAGCAAAGTGATATTTAATTCGTTGGTAATTCAACAAATATATATATTTATAACTGATTCGAAGCACTCGACAGGCTTTCTGGAGTGTAATATCAATGATATTAATAAATGGAAACTATATTTATAAAACCATATTTATTCTATTATATATATTTCAAGGGTACGAAAACTTTGGTACGCCCTCATCAGATAAAATACAAAGCCTGTTTTATAAATATTGACATATCCAGGAATGAGACCTTAACGGTTCAAGTTTTACCTGGATAGTAAAAGGAAAAAGGGAAAGAAAAGAAAAAACAAATATTTCAAATTATTTAGATGAATATGCAAATGAGGTTGAGGCGTAGGGCCGAAAAAAAAACGTTATTTTTAGACGCTAGGTAGATTTAAATAATTATTAGGATACATATATGTATGTATAGGAAGAAGAAAGAGAAAGAAAGAAAAGCTTGTATTTATATTACTATACTGTACGTGATTTTAAAAAGATTGAAACGTTAAGAATTAACAGTTTGTTGGAGTATCGCATTTTCTAAGAAAGTTATTCATCAAATCTAATTTTAATAGTTTAACAAATAATATTGGAGTTATCTTTTCCTTTACAATTGAGCAAACATAGACATAATAACTTGTATGATAAATTATGTAATTTCGCTAAATTAATAATTGTTTCTACTTTTGGCACAAGGCCAACAATTATCCCAGTGTATTACTAGTACTTTATTTTATCGACCCCGTAAGGATGAAAGGCAAAGTTAACCTCGGCGGGATTTGAACTCAGAATGGCAAGGGCCGTAACTCTATGCGTCAAAGCATGGCGTCCGACCCTCTACCAAATGTTCTATAAATATTTTCAATGCTGGATGAAAATATGTGAATCTACAAATTGTTCTTCTCTTATAATTTGAACTACGTCTTTTCGTAACTCATATTAGAAATGTAAACAAATTAATACGTGTGTTTTATATCTATATAATCACCAATAATATTTATATTTATACACTTATAAATCTATATAGATATTTATATACTTACAACCTTTGCAATATAATAAGATAAAATGTACTTACAACCATAATTCTTCATATAATCTAATTGATTATATATATAATATTATAACTCATAATTTAGCTAAATATTTTTAAAAATTAAGTATGCTCAGCCGTTAATATAAGTATATACTTTCAGACGTTCAATCATCTGGCAGGAAGGTATACGTTGCTGGCGATAGCTAATAAGCTTGAAACTAGTACAGCGTTCCTTTGTCAGTGTTGAACAAATGAGCAACGGTGGTTGCTAGACACTGTACGGCTTAATTCGGGATGTTTGTTTACAAACACACTGAGCATTATAATAAATGTTCGGTGAATCCATACGTACATATGTATATGTGTGCATGTATGTATATATATATACATACTACTGTACGTCTGTATACATATATGTATGTACGTATACATACTTATATTTAAGTAACAGCTGTACTAAGAGTGAGAAATGAAATTTCGTTTCATTTTTTCCATTTTTTAAATTCTGGAATCATATTCCCCCACTCCAACAAACTGTTAATTCTTAACGTTTCAATCTTTTTAAATTCACGTACGGTAGAGTAATATAAATACAAGCTTTTCTTTCTTTCTTTCTCTTTCTTTCTCTTTCTTTCTCTTTCTTTCTCTTTCTTTCTCTTTCTTCTTCCTATACATACATATATATATCCTAATGATTATTTAAATCTATCTAGCGTCTAAAAATAACGTTTTTTTTCAGCCCTAGGCCTCAACCTTATTTGCATATTCATCTAAATAATTTGAAATATTTGTTTTTTCCTCTCTTCCCCTTTTTCCTTTTACTATCCAGGTAAAACTTGAACCGTTAAGGTCTCATTCCTGGATATGTCAATATTTATAAAACAAGCTTTGTATTTTATCTGATGAGAGCGTACCAAAGTTTTGGTACTCTTGAAATATATATAATAGAATAAATATGGTTTTATAAATATAGTTTTCATTTATTAATATCACTAGCAGAAAAACCACACTTCGGGTGGTTTTCTGCTAGCATGTGTAGTGTGTATATTGATATTATACGCAAATATATATACATGTAGATATGATACATCAAATAAAATCGTAATTGACAATATACACAGAAATTGAAGGAAGACTATGTTACACTGTCTTATGTAATCAGTAACGTAATCCATGATACATTAAAAAAAGACGATATTATATATAAACTGCATTAGGAGAAAATTAATATGTTTATTTAAGCGATCGCCACCGGAAGTGTTGATATTTGAAAATTTTAAAGAAGTGAATCTTTAAATAAATAATAAAATATATTTAATGAACAGCTACGAAATTTAGTAGATAAATTTTGTAATATTCATTCATTATTTATTCAGAGTTACGACCCTTGCCATTCTGAGTTCAAATCCCGCCAAGGTTAACTTTGCCTTTCATCCTTACGGGGTCGATAAAATAAAGTACCAGTAATGTACTGGGTGATTGCTGGCCTTGTGCCAAAAGTAGAAACAATTATTTATTCAAAGTAATCCAACTTATTTTACTAATGGGATAAAAAATTATAAACCGTACACAGTCCCGCGCTTCTTACTTTATTATAGTTTAGATTGATATATATATATATATATATAGAGAGAGAGAGAGAGAGAGAATGGAAAGCGAAAAATCAGTGATGCATTGGAACTCAATTTATTGTGTGTTACAATTGTTTCCCTGGCGAACAGCTCGAGGTGTGATCCATGTGTGGATCTACCTCACTCCAGTCTCGCAGGTTCCTCGGACACGTTTATTGATTTCGGATCATATCCTCTGTCTGGGGTTTTCTGGCCCTACAAGCCTATATCGTCCACCTTCATCCACTTTGCGCATCCTTGGGTGTTGACATTTGAAAATTTTAAAGAAGTAAATCTTTAAATAAATAATAAAATATATTTAATGAACAGCCACGAAATTTAGTAGATAAATTATGTAATATTCATTCATTATTTATTCAAAGTAATCCAACTTATTTTACTAATGGGATAAAGAATTATAAACCGTACACAGTCCCGCGCTTCTTACTTTATTATAGTTTAGATTGATATATATATATTTCTGACCACTTGTATCAGCCTGCTGACCGTCAGGGCATGAGCTGTCACTCACCCACTGCCCCGTCAGCAAAATTACTGCTGTTTGTCAGCAGTAATTTAGCTACTATTAGACATTTATATATATATATATATATATATATATATATATATATATATAATCAGGATTTTATTAAGAATATAATTTGCAAAGTAAATAAACTATAACAATTAAATTATATAATTGTTTCTACTTTTGGCACAAAGCCAGCAATTATCACAGTGCATTACTGGTACTTTATTTTATCAACCCCGTAAGGATGAAAGGCAAAGTTAACCTCGGCGAGATTTGAACTCAGAATGGCAAGGGGCGTAACTCTATGCATCAAAGCATGGCGTCCGACACTCTACCGATACTGCCAATCCACCGCCATTAACAATTATATTATATAATGATATACAAAAAGAGACAAAGAAGAGAAAAGAAATGAACGATTGTTGTTTCCCTCTAAAGCCAAGACTCGGCATTGCGATGGATGATAGCAAGTCTAATGCGTAGGAATAGCTAAGCACCCTCACTAAGAGCATCACCTGATACTTCAGTTATAACCACATATCTTCTAGTGAATATTGCATAAAAATATTTTCTATATATAAACACAATTATATAACAAAAGAATCAGATCAATAAAAATAAATACAAAACAGATGACTTGCACAATCAACTACACACTACAGTAGCGAATGTTGGTGTTTACCTCCAAGACCTCACATCCCTGACACAAGTGATAGTCAGGCTAAGATGCTGGAATAGCCAAGCACTTCTACTCAGTTACACACTATAACAAGGAATGTTGGTGTTTTCGTCTAAATATTTAGGAGACAATCCAAGACGCTCACATCACTAGCACGAGTGATAGTGAGTCTAAGACACAGGAATTACACACTATAACAGGGAATGTTGGTGTTTCCCTCTAAATATTTTTTTGAGGCATTTCTAAACACTCATGGCTCCGTAATTACTTGTTGCACCTTAACAACATTGATTTAATTAGATTGGTAAATATATATTACAGAGTTTTAGTTCTTTTAACTGGGACTTTTATTCAAGTTTGCATCATTTTAAGGGATATGTACATGGTTGAGTGGTTAAGAAATTCTCTTCACAATCATAAGGTCTCAGCATAATCCCAGTGTGTGACACCTTGGCCAAGTATCTTTACTATTGTCTTGGGTTAACCCAAGCTTTATGAGTGAAATTGGTTAGACAGAAACTGTGTGGAAGCTCATCAGATTGAGTGTACTTATAATTCAAAGGGCCAGACTTGTTACATATAGTGTTGTGCTGATTTAATTTGGGGATTACATATAGGCTTCATGTATTTGTGGAATACTCAATCACTTGTACTATAATACATGAGTGGGCTAGGTACATTTTATTGTGGAACCAGTACTACCACTTTACAGTGTGGGCTAGGTACATTTTATTGTGACACCAGCACTACCACTTTACAGTGTGGACTAGGTGCATTTTATTGTGTAACCAGCACTACCACTTTACACTTGTTTGGCAAGCTTTCTATGGCTGGATACATTTCCTTTCACCAACCATTTATCTTTATAGTGTTTACTCGGTTTGTTCATTGTGTAGATCACCAAATACTAGGAAGGCTGTCATGTCCATGGCTGGATCTGTTTCCCATCACCAACCAATTCACAAGGAAGCAGCAGCTAGGGATGTGTGCAAGGGACAAGGGTGTGGTGAGGGTGGTGTAGTGATGTTGAGAATAGTTGTTAGTGAGTGCTAGTTAAAGTAAGGGTGGGGTACACAGGAGAGTTGGCCAGGCCACATTGTATGTTGCAGGTTGGGTCCTCTTCAGCAACACATAGCGTCAGCCCTCACAATCTTTAGTCATTTCTGTTGTGAGGCTTAGTTTCTTAAGGTCAGTCTTCACAACCCCATCCTATGTCTTCCTGGGTCTGCCTCTTCCACAGGTCCCAGCCACTGGTGTTTCTCTGCATTTCTTTATGAAGCTGCTATCTTCCATGTGCATCCCATGTCTATACGATTCAGTTCGTCTTATGCCAAGTTTTTCCCTCAGTTTGCTTATGTTATGTCACTCATGCACACTAACATTACACATCCATTGAAGTATACTTGACTAATTTATTTCTAGCCTCCACAGGTCTTCTGCAGTTAAGACCCATGTTTCACTGCCATGTAGCATTGCAGTTCACACACAGGCATCAGTCTACTCTTCTCTCTGAGAGAAAAGCATTTTGTTGTTAGCAGGGATAATAGATCTATGCTATGTAAATAAATTGTCTAACCACCCTAATTCAATTATTAGTTCCACTGTTAAGGGAGCGTCCCACAAAATTTTGAGGCTTTCTGCCAATAAGGACATCTTTAATACCAGTACCTGGTATTATAACGAGGTCTTGGTTAGGTCTGGTTATTGTTATAAAATTTCATATATTTCATATATTGATTCTAGTTTAACATAATAATGAAAATTATTGTGTACAGTGCTCACATACACTACAACTCCTCACAGGTGCATGTATAGTACATAGAATAATGTACAAATATCATGAAAGTGAACAGTGAATGAGTCATGATATACACAAAGATACATGCATGCATCAGAGTTGGTACCATAAATGTAGGCACCCTAAAGGGTCGCGCTAACGAGGTTGTAGAAATGCTTGAACGTAAGGAGGTCGATGTTTGTTGTGTTCAAGAGACCAGGTGGAGGGGTGGGTCTGCTAGGTTCATTGAGGGTAAAAAACGATGTTATAAGCTTTTCTGGGGGGGAAACGACGATGGGCTGGGTGGAGTAGGAATCATGGTAGCAGAAAAGTGGGCAGATAAGATAATAGACGTAAATAGAGTGAACGACAGAATAATTAAAATACGACTTGTCCTCAATAGAACTACAGTGACAGTAATATCTGCGTACGCACCCCAATCCGGACTGCCCGGCACTATAAAAGACAGATTCTATGAGACACTGATGCTAACTACCTCCCAAATATCCGACAGTGACTATATAATTATTGCAGGCGACCTAAATGGTCACGTTGGACAACATTGTGACGGCTACGACGAAATCCATGGAGGCTATGGGTTTGGTACTAGAAATGAGGAAGGCTCCAGAATCCTGAAATTCTGTGATGCAAATAACCTAACTATCTGTAACACTAACTTCAAAAAACGTGACAATCACCTGATCACCTATAGATCCGGGGAACACACAAGCCAGGTAGATTATATCCTTACCAGAAGACGTGACAGAGTGTCTGTTGTAAACACTAAATCCCTCCCCCATGAAGAATGCACCTCCCAACATAGACTGATAATTAGCGACCTCATAGTCAGGACGAGACGTACTCGACAGCAGAAGAGGACTATCCTCAGGAGAAAAATATGGAAGCTAAAGGACCCCACAGCCAGAAATAAATTTAAAAGCATACTACTTGATGCTTTCGACAGTAAGGAAGAACATTTAGAGTCGGACAATATAGAGGGAGAGTGGGAATTTCTGAAAGCAAACCTGCTGTTGGCGACAGACGAAGTCTGTGGCTGGAGCAGGCCTGTAGGCAGGAGGAGAGTAACATGGTGGTGGAACAGTAAGGTGGAGGGGTCAATAAGGGCAAAAAGCAGGCTTGGAAAGTATGGCGGGATGGGGGAAGTAGAGAAGACTATCAAGTGGCCAGGAGGGAAGCTAGGAGACAAGTGTACTTAGCAAGAAGGGAAGCTGAGGAAAGAAAGTTCAAGCATGTTCTACAACGCGATGACCAAAAAAGTGAGGTGTTCAGGATTGCTAGGCAATGCGTCAAGGAAAACCGTGATATTGTCGGGGAGAAGTGTGTACTAAACGACGATGGCACACTTGCCATCACCGACGCTGATAAGAAGGTAGCTTGGAAGTGTCACTATGAAAGGCTACTAAATGAGGAGAATAAATGGGAGAAAGACAGTCTCCCCCATATTGACCCAATAGAGGGACCAGCAGTGTTAGTCGAGGGGAGTATAATAAGTAAGGCAATCAAGGATATGAAGACGGGTAAGGCGGCTGGGCCTTCGGAAATAGTTGCTGAGATGCTGAAGGCATCTGGCACGGTGGGACACACCATGGTCACCCGCATAGTTAACCAAGTCGTACAGAATGGGGTTGTTCCGAAGGACTGGCATAGCAGCATCATCGTTAACTGTTATAAGGGTAAAGGAGACGCCCTAGATATGAGTAACTATAGAGGCATTAAATTAATCGACCAGGTCATGAAGGTCACGGAAAAAGTAATAGCGCAACTAATCAGAGAGAGAATTGACCTAGATGAAATGCAGTTCGGGTTTGTGTCAGGCAAAAGTACCACAGACGCTCTTTTCATAGTACGACAACTACAGGAGAAGTACCTAGCTAAAGGTAAACCCCTCTACTTAGCTTTTGTCGACTTGGAGAAAGCCTTCGACAGAGTCCCCCGCTCCATTATCTGGTGGGCTCTTAGAAAACTAGGCGTTGACGAATGGCTTGTGAGGGCTATACAAGCCATGTATAAAGAAACAGTCAGCAAGGTTAGAATTAACAACGAATATAGTGAAGAGTTTAGCGTAAAAGTTGGCGTCCATCAGGGCTCTGTTCTCAGCCCCCTACTATTTATTATTGCCCTTCAGGCTATAACAGAGGAGTTCAAGACAGGCTGCCCATGGGAACTCCTATACGCAGACGACCTGACACTCATAGCGGAATCAATGGCCGAGCTAGAGAAGAAATTCCAAACATGGAAGCACGGCCTAGAGTCAAAAGGACTTAAAATTAACCTGGCTAAGACTAAAGTTCTAGTTTGTAGGAAAGAAAACAAGGCGGCGGTCCCTTCTGGGAAATGGTCGTGCTCGGTGTGTAGGAAAGGCGTAGGTAGAAACTCCATTTTATGTCCTAAATGCAAAGTATGGGTGCATAAAAGATGTAGTGGGATCACAGGTAAGCTAACTAAGAACATAGATTTTACATGTGGCCGGTGTTCTGGTGCAATAAGTAGCAGCAAGTGCCCACAAAATACTAGCTCTTTCAATTGCGCAGAGGGTTCTATAGAAATAGTGGACAGCTTCCGTTACCTGGGCGATAAAATCAGCAGTGGGGGAGGGTGCTCTGAAAGTACTGTAGCTAGAGTCAGAACTGGTTGGAAAAAGTTCAGAGAGCTTATACCACTATTAGCTGCTAAAGGGTTCTCCCTAAAAATGAAAGGCAGGTTGTACGATGCCTGCATACGAACAGCAATGCTGCATGGCAGTGAGACCTGGGCATTGTGTGCAGAGGATATATGCAGACTAGAGAGGAACGAAGCTTGCATGCTCCGCTGGATGTGTAACAGTAATAAACGTGAACGGCAAAGCATAAACGAACTAAGGAAAAAATTAGAGATAAGAGGGATCAGATGTTGTTTACTCGAGAGAAGGCTACGTTGGTATGGACACGTGATGCGCATGAAAGTCGATAGCTGTATAACAAAGTGCAGGGCAATAAAGATAGACGGTAGTCACGGAATAGGCAGACCTAGAAAAACCTGGGACGAGCTGATAAACTCCGACATCACACACTTACACCTCTCCAAGACAATGTCACTGGACCGAGACCTTTGGCGGTACTCAGTAACAGAGAAGACCCGCCTTACCTAAATATATAGTAAAACCTACTCCAGCCAGTAGGCATCTCTAACAAAATACACCCCGTCCCACCACCCCCACCCCATCCACACCACCCCGTTCTATGTAAAGTTATGTTGGTGCCGCGCCATCCAGGCCGAAACAAATGAGATCGTGTAGGTGTCACGACAAAAAAACACACAGTCCACGCTGTAATGTGGCCGTGTAGGCAACACGGTAAAAACCTCCCAGCCCCACACTGTAAATGTGGTTGGTGTTAGGAAGGGCATCCAACTGTAGAAAACCTGCCAGACAGTCCTATGCGAGCAAGACAATCACTCTTGCCTCAAGTGGGACTACCCCCGTCCAAACCCATGCAAGCGTGGAACACGGACGTTAAACGTTGATGATGATGATGATGATGATGATGCATGTGTATGGAGGGGGAATATCAGGTGTAGTGTTGGCGAATTTCGGGAAGCATGATTATGGGTAAATCTGTTCTTAGTAAACCTAACCAGATACTTGCTAATGGCGTTATGCATTTTTCTCAATACACACCTGGGGGAAAAAATCACCTCACTCACCTAGGATTTAAAAATGTGAAATTTTGTGGTTTAACCTGCCCCATGGACTAAATGTAGCTTCTAATATCCCCAAAATCTTCAGTATTTGGGAAAGAAATTTTCCTCTTAGTCATAAATGGTATAAGATAATTAACAAAAATACTGTTAAGTTATCCTTCTCAACTACATCCTGCTTGGCTGACTATATTGCTTTCAGTAACCACTGTAAATGTTCTAAACATTATATTTCTAGCAACACTATGAAAAATGTCTTAGGTAATCAGAATAGTAATAGTAGTTCAAATAGCCATAACCAATTAAATCATCATCTTCAAAACCTTTGCCACACAACTGTTAGCAATAGGCCCCATTCTTCCTCAGTCAGAAACTCTAACCTTAATCCTGAATGTAATTGGCTCAGTGTATTGTCAATCTCAAAAAGCCCCAAATCAATTACAGGCTTCAATGGAATATTATTGGTTCCGCAAAGCCTATGTTGAAAAAAGAAAATCTTGCCTTTTATGTATCTCTGAGGTCTATTTTATCACAATGTTGGTACACAGGCTTTTAAACCATAGGAACAAAATAGTTATTAATTGTCAATATTGTCTTTCCTATTCTTTTTTAGCAGGGTTTATAACCCCATGAAGAGGTTTTGCCAATTTTATTTGCATTGTCATGCACAATTTTATTCCATCTTTTTATATAGTAAAAGAGAACTGGAGATTTATGTAGTAAAGTAGAATGGGATTTATGTTTGTATTAAACACTGGGTCTATATTACTCTATTACTCCATTACGTGTTCCAACTGACAGACTGAAGCCATGCTGGGGCATTGCTATATTATGTAGTAAAATAGAACAGGACAATTATATGGTAAAATAATCTAATTTTTTTTCTAGGCCAAGAAAAACGGTGCATATGCTGTTGAATTTGACCTGGAGTTCACTGGAGACTGCTACCCTATTATTATACATGATGACACACTTGATCGCACAACAAATGGAACAGGTTTTATACGGGACCACACACTGGAAGAAATTCTTCAATTGAATGCTGCAGCTAAACATAAGGATCGGTAAATTCCTGATAAATATGTTATATCATCATCATCATTTAATGTTCATTTTTCCACACTAGCATGGGTTAGGTAAGATGTCCCAGTGTGAGACCAGTTAGATCAGATGATAGTGTCTTGCTCATGCAGAAGTGTTTCTGGTTTGGTTTCTATGGCTGGATGCCGTTCCTAACATCAACCATATTTACAGTGTGGACTGGGTGCTTTTTATCATGGCATCAAATCGACCACTTTACAGTGTGGACTGGGCGTTAGGAAATGACATAACTTGATAGAATCTATAGAGTCAAACCTTCAGACATGTCTAACTTAGTCTATCCACCTTAAACCAAACTATCCATCTTTATATTGTTTATCTTGAAGTACTTCTAATTTACTTGTTTATTGTTTTCCATATGTTCTCTCTTACTAAATGTATCCACTTAAGAATAGGTATCTTGTATGATAATCTTGTATGATAGAACCAGGGGTGTTTTTAAGTGGGTTGATATCAAAAGAGTATTGCAGATACAGATTTCTTCTACCATTGTTCCTGAACAACAACAACAAAAACCGAGGATCGTGTCTTCCTCTACCATTGTCGCTGAACAACAGCAAAAACCAACGACCGTAGTTTCTGCTACTACCCCCGTTGAAGGACTTCATCAACAACAGCAACCCATGTCTTCCTCACCCGTTACTTTTCAACAACAACAACCGACGACTGTGTCTTCTACCATGCCTGTTGAAGGAGAAGAAGAACAACAAAAACCGACCGTCAATACAGAGTTTGAGGAAATACGGCAAATGATTTCCGCTTTAAGTCAAGAAATAGCGGAAATAAAATCAAGCGTTCGTGTAGAACCCCACAATGAGGGATCTTACCGGAGTGCCTTGTTAAAAAATATCCGCGTACCTCATGTTGAACCTAGACGCATTGAGAATGCCACTGAATCTGCAAACCACGAAGTGATTGCCATTGGTGTGCCGGAAGACATAGTTGATCTTCAGGCATTTGCTGCCAGTTCATCCAAAGACCTGGGCTGTGCTCCCGCAAAGGGTGCTCTACGCCTTGGCCGACCAGGCCCGAAACCCAGGTTAATTAGACTGTCGTTTTCAAACTCAGCTGAGGCACGTTCATACCTTGTAGCCTCTGATAAAGCTAGGCGTGAAAGTCGGATTGCTTTCCGAACACGTCCTGGTCTTCCACCTGATGTCCGCCCAAAGTTGCGTGCTGCAGCTTCCCTAAACCGCAGCTCGGCAGAACATGAAAGCTTCAGCCTACGAGATGATGGGCAGATATGGAAGTTTGTTAAGGCTGGCGAATCATGGAAAAGAGACACCAGCTGGTCTGAAAACACTGTACCCACAACAACTGACAATAAAGAAACTGAAAAAACTCTGGGAAACTAAATCAGAACAACCTGCCATCCCCTGCACATAATCATAGACTGGAATCAAAGTACAAACTGTTGTCCTTGAATGCACGTAGTCTATGCAATAAGATTCATCTTTTTGACTGCTACGTCAAAAGTATCAACCCGGACTTCATTACAGTCACGGAAACTTGGGCACATCCCTTACTCTGTGATGGGGTTTTCAGCATGACTGGCTACAACCTGTTTCGTAAAGACCGTATTAATCGTCGTGGTGGTGGTGTAATGGTCTACGTTCGGTCAAATCTGTCGGCAATTCCTTGTGCTGATTTGAACCAATCACAGCAGGAAGTTTTTTTTCTGCGATATACGTATGACCATGTCAACACTGCTACTTGGAGTCATTTACCGTCCTCCAAATTACCATCAGGACACTCAACTTTGTGATATCCTCAGAGCTGCTGCCAGGAAGACAGCCACTTATGTTTTCATTGCAGGTGACTTCAATCACCCTGAGATTGACTGGGAGACCTTTCGTTGGCCGCCAAGTGCAAATGACTTCCTTGAGCTGGTGCTGGACTCGAGTTGGTCCCAGGTGGTCACCTCCTCAACGAGAGGTGACAACACTTTGGACCTACTCTTCACCACTACTCCTGAAACGGTCATTAGTGTTACTGCTGAGGAACCTTTAGGTGACTCTGATCATGCTATGATCATTGCCAATCTATCCCTCATGGGCAGTAACAAGAACCACAACCATCTCCAAACTGCTCACTTTGACTGGAATAAAGCAGACTGGAACTGTTACTGCACCGAGTTGCAACGGCCAAACTGGCTTGAGTTCTATGACTCTGGAGATGTCAACACTGTACTCCAGAACATCCTGAGCTCAATATGGACAGCATGTGCAGCATCGGTGCCACGTAAGCGGAAAAAACATCCCAAAAGCGCAATTTGGGAGACTGCAGCAGTCCGTCTTGCCAGAAAAGAACGGCGCAATGCTGAACGTGAGTACAAACTTCACAAATCAGACATTAATAGGAAGAGGCGAAATAGATCGTCCAACCACCTCAAACAGGTGACAAAAAAGGCAGTGCTTCAATTTGAGCAGCGCATAGCAACCAGCCCTGACAGTAAGGTGTTCTGGAAGTATGTTCACTCAAAGCAGAGGCCTCACTCTCCAGTTGGTCCTCTTCGCAATCCCCACACAAGCCAGGTTACTGACGACCCCAAGGAATGCGCAGAGCTCATTGCTGAATGCTATGCAGGCATTTTCACCATTGAAGACCAGAGTGTACCATCTCCACCACCTATGACACCGGACTCTATTACAACCATGGAATTTACACCTGCAATGCTGCGACGTCACCTAAAAAATAAACGCAACCATGCCTCTCCTGGTCTTGATGGTGTTACGTACCTGCTTCTTAAACATGGTGGGTACTTCCTTCTACACCAGTTATCACGCTTCTTCCAATTCTGTCTGAACAACAGTGCTACTCCAGAACAGTGGAAAACTGCCAGTGTCATTCCTCTGTTCAAAAAGGGTGACCGCACATCACCTGTGAACTATCGTCCAGTCAGTCTTACTAGTTGCATCGCCAAACTGATGGAATCCTGTGTCAGAGAAACACTTTGGAACTTCTGGAGCTCTCACAGTCTTATCCGGCCCTCGCAATTTGGATTTATCCCCAACTCCAGCTGCTGTGATCAACTTATAGAGTTTCTTGAGGACATCACCCGGATCACTGATGGCGGCTCATGGGT
This sequence comes from Eledone cirrhosa, assembly GCA_964016885.1. Lineage (NCBI taxonomy): Eukaryota > Metazoa > Mollusca > Cephalopoda > Octopoda > Eledonidae > Eledone > Eledone cirrhosa. Next base: position 317,213,443 of record OZ024743.1, on the reverse strand, counting down.
GGATGTTGTTTACCTTGACTTTGCGAAGGCCTTCAATTCTGTGCCACACAAAAGGCTTATGGCAAAACTCTCTGCAATGGGTGTGAAGGATGATCTTTTTAACTGGTTGAAGTCCTTCATTCTCAGTCGAAGAGAGGTAGTCACGGTTCTGGGACAGCATTCCTCACCATATGAGATGTCATCTGGTGTACCTCAGGGATCTGTTCTTGGGCCCCCTTTTGTTTGTGGCATATATTAATGACATAGATGCCAACTTAAGGAATGCCACAGTACTAAAGTACGCAGACGACATCAAGCTGTACCTTGAGATAAAAAGGACAGATCCTGAACACTATAGATCTTGCTTGCAGTCTGACCTGGACACAATGCAACAGTGGATCTCAGACTGGCAACTCAAGCTAGCTGTGGACAAGTGCACCACCATGCATTTTGGGAGTAAAAACCCAGCGTCCACATACTCCCTCCACAGCACTAATATCAAGAAGTCTTCCTGTGAACGTGACCTGGGCATTACGGTCAGCAGCGATTTGCGTTGGACGAGGCACGTCTCTAAAATTGTCAAGAGGGCCGAGGGAGTCTTAGCATCACTCAGCAAGACCTTTGTCAGCCGCTCTCCAGATATCTATTTAAGGCTGTATACAACTATGGTGCGACCACACTTAGAATTTGCATCACCAGTCTGGAACCCCTATCTTGCTCAGGACATTGACCGCCTGGAAACTGTTCAGAGACGTGCAACCAAGCGAATACCCTCCATCAGGCATCTACCATACTCTGAGCGCCTTGCTTCCCTGGGCATGGATTCATTGAAGCTCCGACGCCTGGCAACTGACTTGGTAAACACCCACAAAATTGTTAACCATGTTGCCAACAACAACCCTGAGTGCCTTTTCGATTTCCATGTGTCTAACACACGTGGACATGCCCACAAAGTAAGAAAACAGCACAGTTCCCATGACTTTCGGAAACATTTTTTCACGCTCAGAGTTGCTGAAGCATGGAACAAACTACCTGCATCAGTTGTTAGCTGTCGAGACACTGCATCCTTTAAGGCCTACATGCTTCCCGAGATCCGCCAACACTACAGCTAACACATACACACATGTACTTCCCTGACATTTGTGTATTATTCTATGTACTTTCTTGACGAGTTGTAGTGCACCTGAGCACTTTACACAATAATTTCATTATTATTATTATAACTGACTAACTCAATGTACAGAAACAACTGTCAGTGTAAAAATATCTCATGCCCAAAGTCTGTAAAGACCCCCTTTGGTCATGAATGGCCATGCGATTTGCACCTAGAAAGTTCCCCTCCAATGCACAAGTCCAGGCAAGTTTGTTTGTAGAAGACCAGTAGTCGCCCGTGCATACCAGCCTCCCCTCTCCACCAATGTTGTCCTAGGGGAAGACAGAGGCTGATACAGCTTGGCACAAGTGACATTGCAACTCATTTCTACAGCTGAGTGAACTGGAACAACATGAAATAAAGTGTTTTGCTTAAGGACACAACACATCACCCAGACTGGGAATCAAACTCACACCCTCATGATTGTAAGCCCAATGCTCTATGTCTAAAGTTATAAAAGTTCGGTAGAGCTGATAGCTAAGTTGTGTTATGTTTGTATTTCTGTACACTGTAATATTGTGTCTGTTATTTCAGGGACAAATATGGAAAAGTGAAGGTCCCACAACTGGAGGAAGCTGTTATAGTTTGTCTACAATTGAACCTGAAAATGTTTATTGATTGCAAAAGGAGTGCTGCTGAGGTAGAAGATCTATTAACTTTTTACTGTGTGTGTGTGTGTTAGAGTATCATCTGATGTGTGTGTGTTTTAGTGTCTATGAAAATCAATACTGGATTTATTGACTATGTGGGCTGCAACCCAGAGCCCCTTAGTCTAGGTGACTCCACTCTATTTTAAATATATATTAATATATAGCTACGAAACATAGTATTTTTGCAAAATTTTGGATATTATATATGTATTGTTCCGTAATTCTTGATGGAGTGTTAGAGATGCCGTAGAGGCATATGGCATTTCTTGGGCATTTTTAAATCTGGCAGAGCCCATCTCTTTATGTCTGAACACAGCAGATATTTTCCAGAGAAGGATAGAAAGTGAGAGGAAGTTAGAAAAATATATAGAGGAAGAATTGATCCTAGCATTAGACTGGTACTTTTTTATCGACTTTGATAAAAGGCAATGATGACCTCAGAGAGATTTGAAATCAGAGATTAGAGAGCCAAAGCAAAGAATCTATTCAACATTATAATGACTCTGCCAATTTTCAGCAGCATTTCGAATATTATAATTGTTATTAAATACATTTCTTTTACTTTGAGTTTCCTACATGGAACACATAAACAAACGCATTCACTTAGCAATCAGGCAATGTGTGAGTAACATGAAGCCCTGCTAACCACTGTAAAGAAAAGAAAAATGAGACGAAATGGTCACATTACATGATCTGATGGATTGACCAAAACCATATTCTAAGGAACAGTTCAGGAGAAAAGAAGGCAAGGATGTCAAAAGAAAAACTAGGTAGATCACATTAACTTTGCCTTTCATCCTTACGGGGTCGATAAAATAAAGTACCAGTAATGTACTGGGTAATTGATGGCCTTGTGCCAAAAGTAGAAACAATTATGAAATAAACCAGTAAAGATTTCACAACAATCCAAGTTATGGCTTGCAGCAAAGATGGATGGAAGGAAGTGGTACACTGCTCCACCCTGCAGTGCCCCCATGACAAAGATTAAGGGAAAAATGAAGTGAAGTGTGTCTGTAGTATACATATATGTGATTGTGATGATGAAGTGTTGATATATGTTTGTGTGTTTGTAATTATGCAGTGTTGTTATATGTATGTGTCTGTGATGATCAGTGCTAGACTTACCTATAAGCTAAATAAGCTTTAGCTTAGGGCCACACACCCTTGGGGGCCTCATTTAAAACAAAATATTTTTATTTTATCATTAGCTTTTATTCTTTAACACTAAATCATCAAAAATTACACACACACACATATATATATTATTTATTCTTTATCATTAACATTAATATAATAAATAATAACCATGTTTAATTATTTGAAATTTTTTTACCCAGCTGTTTTTAGAGAAGGGCCTCACATTTCATATAGCTTTGGGCTTCAGCAGGTGAAAGTCCAGTCCTGCATGATCACACATTATTGTTGTATGTGTATCTGTGATTATGCAGTATTGTTGTATGTATGCATGTCTGTGATTATGCAACATTGCTGTATGTCTGTGTGTGTGATTATGCAATATTGTTGTTTGTATGCGTGTGTGATTATGCAGTATTGTTGTATGTGTGTGATTATGCAGTATTGTTGTATGTATGTGCATCTGTGATGCAATTATGCAACTCTACTATAGTAATAATTGTAGAATCTCTAACTCCATTGCAAAGCCATTCATTATCATCTCTCACTAATTACATACTCTCGTTACAGACTGTAGTTGTTCTCAGCCAGTTGTTTGCTAAATACCCAAGTCTTTACAAAGAAGCAATTGTCTGTTCCTTCTACCCCAATATTATCTACAGGGTAAGTGTTACACCTTTTTTACAGCACAGCTTTTCTTTTCTTTCTTCCTCCTACTTCTCACTTCTATTCTTCTTCCCTTCCTCCTACTACCTTTCACTTCTATTCTTCCATTCCTCCTACTCCTCATCTTCATTCTGTCCATTTTTCTACCCCTCCTCCTTCTTATAAACATTATAGAAAGGTCAGTTTTGTATCATATACCCTGGGTAGTTTCAGCTATGTTGGTTTGAAAAGAGTTAAACCTACACCCCTTTTAACTAGCCCTCATCTCTGTAGTGCATGGAGTATTTGACATTGTTGTTTGTATTATAGATATAACATGTTTAGTCATAGGTCGGGTAGGTCTCTTCTAGCAGATCTATGACACAAAGAATAATATCTTAATGTAAAGAGTGATGTGCTCATGTGCAGAGATGCTATAAAATAGCTTATAAAATATTTCCAAGTTTTGGCTGGCCTTCTATGAGGCTACATTTCATAATAGGCTTCTCATGTGTTTAATGACAGAGACCCCAATCTAATCATAAAGAGACTCCTCCCTCAACTGGATGCCAGTCCATTGTAGGGGTTAACCTCCTGCAGGGCCAGATTAATTGGGGGGATGGGGACAAATGCCTTGGGTACCCCTTGTCAAACACGGCCCTTAAACCTAACCTGCTCTGGGCCCCTCAAGGTTTAAATATGGTCCTAAATTGGAGTAATGTGAAATGAAGTGTCTTGCTCAAGAACACAATGCACTGCCCTGTTCAGGAATTGAACCCTTGACCTTATGAGTCCAACATCCAGCCAAATTTGAAACTTTGTTGTCATTTAATAAATATTTGTTGCTCGTTTTTCTATTCCTTTTAGGTGAGAAGAGCCGACCCTAATATTTTAACTGCTCTAACACATCGACACCAGATTTATTCCAAATGCGACATTGATGGTGAGGAACGACAGAAAGCATTATGGCACCAGATAATAGCTCGACCTATAGACATTATTTTAGAGGTTGCTCACTACACCTTTCTCTGGTATCTTTGTGGTAACTCTGCATTTCTCCTGAATAGAGACTCATATTCTGGGTATGTCAATGTTTTTTCTCTATTGAAAAAAAAAATCAACTTCTTGTTATACTCATCATAGGGTCATTTTTGCTCCCATGTTTTTTAGTCAGTTGACCTTTTTGGTGCCTACATTTTTAGTTACCTCCAAGGACACAGGGACAGGGTGTATCTATTCTAAACTGGATACACAGCCTTAAAAAACTCTCAGGAGAGCTGGACTGCAGAAGATCTTCAGAGAAGAAAGCCTCTTCAAGCACAAGTTTCAGCCCTTAACTAAGGACATGTTGTACCTATTCTAAACTGGTTAGACACAGAGATAGTGAACTAAAGAGCGTAGATGTAAGCATATTAAGTGTAGCCTCACAAATAGAAGCAGCATTTTAAGACCATTTCCCCTACTAAAGTAGAGGTTAACTCGGCAAGCCCCATGAGAGGCTTCATCGTCATCATCGTGTTCTATTCAAGGCAATGTTTTACAGCAAGATGCCCTTCCTGGTGCCAACTCTTTTAGTTGCCTCTTATGACATGCACATTGTAATTGTTGTTACAATATACTAGTAAGGTCTCAGAAATACCCTACCAAGTGTAGTTGTAGTCTAAAGTCTGTCTGAAGACCAAAGGCTCATCAGGCAGGTGCTTATCCTAGTTTCCATGGCATTAAGCAACTGAGAGTGCAAGACTTTCCCCTGGACAAGATGCCAGTTCATTGAAGGGTTAAACCTATGTATTGATAGGGGTCACCATTATGTAGTGAATAGATGTATTCTTTGTAGGATGAATGATAACAAGAATGATACAAGAATTGTGATGTTGACAATGATTATTTTATAATAACAAAATTCACTTGTTCGTACATCAAATATCGAGTAATAAAATCGTGACATCAATTATCACTGCATTAATTGCTTACTAGCTACTTCGAGCTAGCGTGTATGCATTTATTGATAAAACGATACAATAGAATTGTGTTAAACTTTTCAGTAGTAGAGAAATGACAGGAAGGCAAAAGAATAGATACAGTGTAGTAGGGAACAATATAAGTAAACCTATGTGTGTGTGTGTGTGTGTTTATCCTTAGCAAACATTGTTCCTGTAGTTGGTCAATCTGTTGAGCTGGGTAGTTGTGAGAGAATAGTAGATAGAAAACTGTATTTGTGAAGAGATATTCATAGTGTTAGTAGAACGTCCCTCTGTAGTCTGTGTTATCACTATCTCTGCTGGTGCAATCTGTGGCCGAGAAGGTGAGAGCCTGTAAGGCCAGGAGAGAGAGAGAGTAAAAGATCTGTAAACGTCTGTAGACCCCAATAGGTCTGTAGAAAGTGAATGTCCTACATCGTTGTTATCTCACGGACTGCTGCTTCGTAGCCTCTGTTGTGGTTCTCCAAGCGATTGTATTTATAACAACACTATAGCTAGAAGGATGTGTATATGGATTGATTTAGGAGCAGCCATGTGTTCATCTGTCAAGTGCCTGGGGTCACAGGTCAAGTGGTATATACGTTTATCATAGTTGTCTCTTGACAGGACAATGGTGAGAACTCCAACAATAGGTGGTTTTAGAGGCGAGAAATTTTAGATTCGGTTTTGAATCTTCGCCAGGTAAAACATAGTAAAATTCTGTTACACCTAGTATTCATTTTCAGCAACATCAAATGAAGTGTTTCGTTCAAGAACACAACACACAACCCATTCCAGGAATCGAACGCGTGACATTACGATTGTAAGTCCAACACCCTTACCACTAGGCCATGCACCTCCAGTAATCATCATCATCATACGTCCGCTTTTCCCTGCTTGCAAGGGTGGGACATCTAAGTCACTAATAACCAAGGCTCAATAAAAACTAATAGTCATATACCGGATACATTATCATTTTTTTTGTTTTTTAATTGATTTACTTTGAATTGTTATATTTATCGTTGATAACATAAAGTACCAATAATGCAGAATACTCGACCTCCCATGGGTACAAGCTGAAGCATATAGACAATATACCCCCACACCTTCCCACTGCAAGGTGGTCGTGGAGGTGCCACGGCAAAAAACACCCAGCCCACACTGTAAAGTGGACGTGTAGGCACCACGGAAAAAAGCACCCAGCACTCACTGTAAATGAGGTTGGTGTTAGGAAGGGCATTCTGCTGTAAAAATCAAGCCAAAATCAGTTCCTGTATGAGCAAGGCATGGTCAGCCGACCAGACACTGTCCACAACAGGACAACCCGTCTAACCCATGCTAGCATGGAAGAACGGACGTAAAACGGTGATGATGATGATGAACACACTGGGGTCGATTTAAACGACTTTTCCCTCCACTAAAATTGTTGGCCTTGTGCCTAAATTAGAAACCATTATTATATTCACCATGGGATCATTTTTTAGATGTTTTATACATCTAGATGACCCTGTTAGCGCCAACCTTCTTTCAACTGTTAAACAAAATTGTGTAATAAATTCTGATAATTTTCATAAAATTGAATCAAGAACTTTTGGAAAAGAAAAACAGGGGGAACTTAGGAAATAGCTGAAAATATATTTGCTATGAAATATAGTAAACCAGGAGTTATCTCTCTTGAATTATTATAAGTCCTCTACTAAATAAAACTTTAGTGTTATTGGACCTCCGTCGAGTGTTCAAGTTGTTTGACTAACGGAACAGCCTGGTCGTAAAATTAGCGTGTAAGTGCCTGAGCATTCCACATATACGCAGTGACCTTTTACTCTAGTTAACTGTAAATTTTTACAATTATCTGCTCACTAGTAAAAATACTATAAACATTTAAATTAACAAATCACATTGACAACATGCTGAAAAGAAAAAAAAACAAAAAAACTACTATGATTGCATCATATTAAAATTTAAGCCTTTACTCTATTTTACTGTAAATTTTCACCACTATCTGTTCAGTAGTAAAGATACTGTAAACATTTGAATTAACAAACCTATTTTTATACATTAGTTACAAAATCATTGCAGGATGTTAAGAGTTCTTCGTTCATTTATTCCTGGGAGGATTGTGGGGGCAGAGTCCTCAAACGTACCTTCCAGCAGCTCCTGTCAGAAGCAAGTGTGTACAATTGATCTGGCTGGATGCCCAAGCGAGACCAGCCGAGTTCATAGAAGTTATCCAACCATCTTGCATGGTGTCTACTCCTTGGTCTCCTGCCAGTTGTCTTTGCCTGTTAAATCTGTTCAGCACTTTTTTCTTGCGACATTCTAACCACATATATGTAATATTAGAGCGGTGAACTCTCAATTCAGAGAAGTAATGGCTCTACCTGGAATGACTCTATGATCTCCAAGCTACACTCTCAATTGAGTATATTAAGAGTTAATGTATGTTTTTAATATATTTCAGGTTGTTCCACAATTTTTGGAAGAAGCGTGGCATCCGAGTATTTGTCTGGACAATCAATGATCCTCTTGAAAAGGAATACCTTCTTAAAACAAGACAGTGTAGTGTCATTTCTGATACCTTGCTATAACACACACATACACATGTATACATAGACAGACACAAAGATACACACTTACATATACATACACACAGACACTTATGTAGACATGGACACACTCATACACACACTTACATAGACAAACACATACATACATATAAATAGACAAACACACTCATACATGCATAGACATAAACAACTATAGACACATATACATAGACACCTGCATATATAAATACAGCCATATACATATAGACAAATACACATACACACATGCATATATGGGTATCTTGGACCTCTGTCAGTCTCAACAATGAGTGCTCCAGCTGTTCAAAAAATGGAACAGCCTGCTTATGAAATGACATGCATTCCCGTAACGTCTTTATCAGGGAGATTCAGCATGACATAGAATGTAACAAGGCTGGCTCTTTGCATTACAGGTACAACCCATTTTTGCCAGCTGAGTGAACTGGAGCAACTTTAAATAAAGTGTCTTGCTGAAGGACACAATGTGTGGCCGAGAATGAAACTCACGACCTTACAATCATGAGCTGAATACCCTAACCACTAAGCCATGTGCTTTCACAGACACATACATAAAAGACACAGATACGAGGATCAGTTGAAAAGTTCATAGGCTGATGAAGAAGATACTCTCATTGGAATGATGAAATGAGGTTTATTTTTCAACATAGTACTTGCAAAGAAACAATGCAGTTATTAATAAGAAGAGTTGAAGTTAATGCATGCAAGATTTCACAACCCTAGCATCACTCCTTCATAGTCAGCCTATGAAATTTTTAGCCGACCTTTGTACATACCTCAATGTAATCCAGATCAAAAGCTACAAGGGTTACAAGGACCTTGTCATCTTATATCATTACTTTAAAGACATAAATAATTCAAATATAAATCTAGAATAAAGCCATTCTAGGTTTATCTTTATATTTTCATATACTATATTTTTCTGAGGTAAACATTAAAATAAAAGCTACTTTTGATTTGGAAATTTACTATTTTGTTGTCAGCTGCTTGATCACTATATGTACAATGAGGCAGTAGAATTACTGTATATGCTCAAATTTAAGCTGATATAAATATAAGCCGACCCCACTATTTTATGTCTGAGAAATGAGCAAAAATCCAAACTTTATTTACATAGAATTTGAAGTTGGTGAAAATCGTTAAAATATTGACCCCAAATATAAGCCTCCCCCCTCCTTTCTTCCATTGATTTTTAGTCACATATTCCTCGGTTGATATTCGAGTATATACAGTAACCCTTTTGTTACCATATTCAGTAGTTTCCTTGTTTTCCTGTAAAACTTTAGTGATGTTGCTGTTTATAAGCAGAGTCGGTAGAGTGTCAGATAAAATGCTTTGTATTGTTTGCTATGGCTCTCCCAGGGCCCGACTTCCACTTGCTGAGGCCCTAAGCTATATGAAATTTAAGGCTCCTTTCTAAGAACATTTAAAATAATTATACATGAATGTAAATGATAAAGAATAATATATATATATGGTGAAAAAAGTGTGTACGTTAGAAAACGTTCTATACATATCACATTATATAAGAAAAAATATATTAAAAAATGCACCTGGTATCATCATCATCATCATCGTTTAACGTCCATCTTCCACGCTAGCATGGGTTAGACGGGAGTTGTGCCACATGAGGCAAAGTTGGTCGGGTGACCGTGTCTCGCTCGTATAAGACTATCTGGCAGGCTTTCTACGACTGGATGCCCTTCCTAACACCAACCACATTTACAGTGTGGAACTGGGAACTTTTTATCGTGTTACCTACACAGCCACATTACAGCGTGGACTGTGAGTAGTTTTTTTTTTTTTTTTTTTTTTTTTTTTGTCGTGACACTTACACGATCTCGATCTCATTTATCTCATTTATTTGGACTGGATGTTGTGGTACCAACTTTACAGAGAAAGGGTGGTGTTGGTGGGAGTGGGAGGATAGGGTAGGGGTAGTGGATTGGGGTGTATATTTGGATAGGAGGTGCCTACTGACTGTAGGTTTCGCTTTGTACATAGGCAAGGCGGGTCTTCTGTATTACTGCGTAGCGCCAAAGATCTCAGTCCAGTGACATTGTCTTAGAGAAGTGCAAGTGTGTAAGGTCGGAATTTATCAGATCGTCCCAGGTTTTTCTGGGTCTACCTACTCCGTAACTACCATCAATTTTGATCACCCTGCACTTTTTTATGCAGCTGTCGTCTTTCATGCGCATCACGTGACCATACCAACATAGTCTTCTCTCAAGTAAACAGCATCTGATCCCTCTTATTCCTAATTTCTCACTTAGTTCATTTATGCTTTGCCGTTCATGTATATTACTATTACACATCCAACGGAGCATGCATGCTTCGTTCCTTTCCAGTCTGTGCAGGTCCTTTGCACGCAATGCCCATGTCTCATTGCCATGTAGCATTGCTGTTCGTATACAGGCATCATACAATCTGCCTTTCATTTTTAGAGAGAAACCTTTTGTGGCCAACAGCGGTATAAGCTCTCTGAACTTTTTCCATCCCGTTCTGACTCTAGCTACTGTACTTTCAGAACACCCTCCACCACTGTTGATTTTGTCACCCAGGTAACGGAAAGTGTCTACTATTTCTATAGAACCATCTGGGCAATAGAAGGAGCTAGTATCCTGTGGACACCTGCTACTTATTGCACCTGAGCATTGGCCACATATAAAGTCTACGTTCTTAGATAGTTTACCTGTGATCCCACTACATCTTTTATGTACCCATACTTTGCATTTGGGACATAAAATGGAATTTATGCCTACTCCTTTCCTACACACTGAGTATGGCCATTTCCCTGAGGGCACCTGTGCCCTATTTTCCTTTCTACAAACTAGAACTTTAGTCTTAGACAAGTTAACTTTAAGGCCTTTTGATTCTAGGCCATGTTTCCATGTTTGGAATTTCTTCTCTTGTTCAGCCATTGATTCAGCTATGAGCATTAGATCATCTGCGTATAGGAGTTCTCATGGGCAGCTGGTCTTAAACTCCTCTGTTATAGCCTGAAGGGCAATAATAAATAGGAGGGGGCTAAGGTCTGAGCCTTGATGAACGCCAACTTTTACACTAAATTCTTCACAATATTCATTGTTAATGACTGTTTCATTATACATAGCCATTCATCTACACCTAGTTTTCTAAGAGCCCACCAGATAATGGCTTTCTCCGGGTCTACAAAAGCTAAGTAGAGGGGTTTACTTTTAGCTAGGTACTTCTCTTGTAGTTGTCGTACAAGGAAAAGAGCGTCTGTGGTACTTTTACCTGACACAAACCCAAACTGCATTTCATCTAGATCAATTTGCTCTCTGATTAGTTGCGTTATAACTCTTTCTGTCACCTTCATGACCTGGTCAACTAACTTAATGCCTCTATAGTTTCCCCTATCTAGAACATCCCCTTTACCCTTGTAGCAGTTAATGATGATGCTGCTATGCCAGTCTTTCGGTATGACCCCATTCTGTATTACTTGGTTAACTATACGGGTGTGTCCCACCATATCAGATGCCTTCAACATCTCAGCAACTATCTCCGAAGGCCCAGCTGCCTTGCCTGTCTTCATATCTTTGATTGCCTTACTTATTATAGTACCTTTAACTTGCACTGCTGGTCCTTCTTTTGGATCGATTTGGGGCAGACTATCAATTTCCCATTTATTCCCCTCATTTAATAGTCTCTCGTAGTGACACTTCCAGGCTATCTTCTTATCAGTATCAGTGAGGGCAAGTACACCGTTATCATTACGGACACACTTCTTCCCAACAATATCACGGTTTTCCTTGACACATTGTCTAGCAATCCTGAACACCTCACGTTTTTGGTCCTCACGTTGTAAAACATGCTTGAACTTTCTATCCTCTGCTTCCATTTTTGCAAGGTACACTTGTCTCCTAGCTTCTCTCCTGGCCACTTGATAGTGCTTCTACTTCCCCCATCCTGCCATACTTTCCAAGCCTGCTTTTTGGCCTTGATTGTCTCTTCCACCTTACTGTACAACCACCAAGTTACTCTCCTCCTGCCAATAGGTCTGCTCCAGCCACAAATTTCATCCGTTGCTTTCAGCAGGTTCACTTTCCAGAATTGCCACTGTTCCTCTATATCGCATGTCTTTAATTGCTCTTCCTTATTGTTAAAAGGCATCAAGTAATAAGCTTTTAAATTTGTCACTGGCTATGGGGACCTTCAACTTCCATATTCTTCTCCTCAAGGTAGGCCTCCTCTGTTGTCGAGTACGTCTATTTCTGACTATGAGGTCCCTAACTACTAGGCTATGTTGGGAGGTGCATTCTTCATGGGGGAAGGATTTAGTGTTTACAACAGACACTTTGTCCTGTCTTCTAGTAAAGATATAATCTATCTGGCTGGCGTGTTCCCCTGATCTATAGGTGATCAAGTGGTTTTCATGTTTTTTGAAGTTTGTGTTACAGATAGTTAGGCTATTTGCATCACAGAATTCCTGGATTCTGAAGCCCCCTCCTCATTTCTATTTCCAACCCCATAGCCTCCATGGATTCCATCATAGCCATCACTATGTTGTCCTATGTGACCTTTAAGATCGCCAGCAATAATTAAGTAGTCGCTGTCGGTTATTTGGGAGGTAGTGTGCATTAGCATCTCATAGAACCTGTCCTTTATAACGTCAGGTAGACCAGATTGGGGTGCATAAGCGGATATTATTGTCACAGTAGTTCTATTTAGAACTAGTCTTAATTTAATTATTCTGTCATTCACTCTATTTACGTCAATTACCTTATCTACCCATTTTTCAGCTAGCATAATTCCTACACCACCCTGTCATTTCCCACCCAGAAAAGTTTATAGCATCGTTTTTTACCCACGATGAATCTAGCAGACCCCCCTCTCCACCTAGTCTCTTGAATACAACAAACATCAACTTCTTTACGTTCAAGCATCTCTGCAACCTCATTTGAGCAACCTTTCAATGTGCCTACGTTCATGGTACCAACTCTGAAGTTGGGAGGGTGGGATGGATGGGTTGGAGGGGCAGGGAGGGGTGTGGGAGACGGAATTTTGTTGGTCATCTGTGTCTGAAATAAAGAGGGGTCCTTGTATTCTCGTGACATTGTCATTGAGTGCTTAGACTTTCCAAATTTCCGCAGTCAACCCACTTAAGGTGTGTTGATTGCGGAAAGACAAGTATTTTGCTTACATTCTCAAAATCAACATACAAACTTCAAACACACACGCCACTCACACACCAACACTCATGCATACAAACACACACACCACTCACACACACAAAACATACATATATATATATATATTACCGTCAGTACTGATACAAAATCAAAATCATGTCAACTGTTGACTTTTCCAGTCCAGTTCAGTTTTTATATAATAATAATAATAATTGTTTGATTTACAGCAAAGAGCAACGGCTCTCCACTCTCCGTTCTTACAGGGCCAATAAAACAAAGCACCAGCAATGCACTGGGCAACCACTGGCCCCGTGCCAAAAGCAGAAACAACTATTATTATTTTGGTGGATTGGAGGGCGGTGAATTGGCAGTATCGGTGGAGGGTTGGACGCCATGCTTTCTAGCATAGTTACGTCCCTTTACGATCTGAGTTCAAATCCCGCCGAGGTTGACTTTGCCTTTCATCCTTACGGGGTCGATAAAATAAAGTACCAGTAATGCACTGGGTAATTGCTGGCCTTGTGCCTAAAGTAGAAACAATTATTTTGGTGGATTGGCAGTATCGGTAGAGGGTCGGACGCCATGCTTTGACGCATAGAGTTACGGCCCTTATCATTCTGAATTCAAATCCCGCCGAGGTTAACTTTGCCTTTCATCCTTACGGGGTCGATAAAATTAAGTATCAGTAATGTACTGGGTAATTGCTGGCCTTGTGCCAAAAGTAGAAACAATTATTATAGTTGTTTTTAAGGCCTGATCGCTGGTGATGGTGGTGGCGGTGGATGCGTCAGTGATGGTGATGGTGGTGGTGGTGGATGGTGTCAGTGATGGTGATGATGGTGGTGGTGGACGGTGCCAGTGATGGTGGTGTTGGTGGTGAATGGTGGTGGTGATGGTTGTGCATGGTGTGTCAGTGATGGTGGTGGCGGGGGTGAGTGGTGCTAGTGATGGTGGTGGATGGTGTCAGTGATGGTGTCAGTGATGGTGATGGTGGTGGATGGTGCCAGTGATGGTGGTGGCAGTGGCGGTGGTGGATGATGTCGGTGATGGTGGTGGTGGTGAATGGTGACAGTGATGGTGGTGATGGTGGTGGATGGTGCCAGTGATGGTAGTGGTGGTAGTAGTGGTGGTGGATAGTGTCAGTGATGGTGATGGTGGTGGTGGTGGATGGTGATAGTGATGGTGGTGGTGGTGGATGGAGCCAGTGGTGGTGGTGGTGAAGGTGGTGGATGGTGGTGGTGCTGGATGGTGTCAGTGATGGTGATGGCAGTTGTTGTTGTCGTTATTGTTGCTGTTGCTGCTGCTGCTGCTGCTGCTGCTGCTGCTGTTGTTGTTGTTGTTGTTGTTGTTGTTGTTGTTGTTGTTGTTGTTGTTGTTGTTGTTGTTGTTGTTGTTGTTGTTGTTGCTGCTGCTGCTGCTGCTGCTGCTGCTGCTGCCGTTGTTGTTGTTCATCATTTCACTGATGCTGCTGCTGCAGACAATGGTGTTG
>OZ024743.1:317113676-317188676 GCA_964016885.1 Eledone cirrhosa | reverse complement strand
GAACTCCATTCTCTGCCCCAAATGCAAACAATGGGTATACAAGAGATGTAGCGGGATCTCAGAAAGCTTAATTAAGAATGTAGGCTTCACATGCAGCAGCTGTGCTGGGACAGCAAGCAGCAAACAGCCACAGGAAACAAGTACCACCAATCTCTGGGAGGGCTCTGTAGAAACAGTAGACAGCTTCTGCTACCTAGGTGACCGAATTAGCAGCGGAGGTGTACAATAACTAGGGTAAGAACGGGATGAAAGAAGTTTAGGGAACTACTACCACTGCTAGCTGCAAAAGGCTTCTCCCTCAAAATGAAAGGCAGACTGTATGATGCGTGTATCCGAACAGCGATGTTGCATGGTAGTGAGACCTGGGCGCTGAAGGTGGAAGACTTACGTAGATTAGAGAGAAACGAAGCCTGCCTGCTCCGATGGATGTGTAATAGTAATATACGCGAATGACAAAGCATAAATGAATTGAGAGAGAGACTGAGCATAAGAGGAATCAAATGCTGTGTGCAGGAGAGGCGGTTGCGTTGGTATGGACATGTGATGCATGTGAAGGATGACAGCTGCATAAAAAGGTGCAGAGCACTAGAAGTCGATGGAAACCGCGGAGTGGGGAGACCCAAGATGACCTGGGATGAGGTGATAAAAGCCGATCTTACCCAATTACACCTCTCAAAGGCGATGACACATCACCGTGACCTCTGGCGTCACGCAGTAATACAGAGTACCCGACCTCCCATGGGTACAAGCTGAAGCATATAGACAATATGCCCCCACAACCCCCACTGCAAGGTGGTCGTGGAGGTGCCACGGCAAAAAAGCACCCAGCCCACACTGTAAAGTGAACGTGTAGGCGCCACGAAAAAGCACCCAGCACTCACTGTAAATGAGGTTGGTGTAAGGAAGAAATCAAGCCAAATCAGTTCCTGTATGAGCAAGGCATGGTTAGCCGACCAGACACTGCCCACAACAGGACAACCCGTCTAACCCATGCTAGCGTGGAAGAACGGACGTAAAACGGTGATGATGATGATGATGATATATACATAATATATAATATATAATATATAATATATAATATAATACATATATACACATATATATATATACATAAACATACATATATATATATATATATATATATATATATAAATTCAGCGAGAATCGCATTTCGTCGGGTAAGAAAAAAACGAAACGCAACGCAAATTCCGAGTCATGCTGGCAAGCGCTCCATGGACCAAAAGAGACCAGAGCAATAAACATAGGTTATAAAGGCCATACAAACTGAGAAGGCGGTTAAGAAGCTATCAACCACCTAAGTCAAAAAAATGAGTCAAGCTAAACGGCTCAAACAAAATAATATGTACATATATATATATATATGTCCCCTGCTCCATTATCTGGTGGGCTCTTAGAAAACTAGGTGTAGATGAATGGCTTGTGAGAGCTATACAAGCTATGTATAAAGAAACAGTCAGTAAGGTTAGAATTAACAATGAATATTGTGAAGAATTTAGTGTAAAAGTTGGTGTTCATCAAGGCTCTGTCCTTAGCCCCCTCCTATTTATTATTGCCCTTCAGGCTATAACAGAGGAGTTCAAGACCGGCTGCCCATGGGAACTCCTATACGCAGATGATCTAACACTCATAGCTGAATCAATGGCTGAACTAGAGAAGAAATTCCAAACATGGAAGCATGGCCTAGAATCAAAAGGCCTTAAAGTTAACTTGTCTAAGACTAAAGTTCTAATTTGTAGAAAGGAAAATAAGGCACAGGTGCCCTCAGGGAAATGGCCATACTCAGTGTGTAGGAAAAGAGTAGGCAGAAATTCCATTTTATGTGGACACTTTCAGTTACCTGGGTGACGAAATCAGCAGTGGTGGAGGGTGTTCTGAAAGTACAGTAGCCAGAGTCAGAACAAGATGGAAAAAGTTCAGAGAGCTTATACCGCTGTTGGCCACAAAAGGTTTCTCTCTAAAATGAAAGGCAGATTGTATGATGCCTGTATATGAACAGCAATGCTACATGGCAGTGAGACATGGGCATTACATGAAGAGGACGTGCGCAGACTGGAAAGGAACGAAGCATGCATGCTCCGTTGGATGTGTAATAGTAATATACGTGAACGGCAAAGCATAAATGAATTAAGTGAGAAATTAGGAATAAGATGGATCAGATGCTGTTTACTTGAGAGAAGACTACGTTGGTATGGCGACGTGAGGCGCATGAAAGATGACAGCTGTATAAAAAAGTGCAGGGCGATCAAAATTGATGGTAGCTACGGAGTAGGCAGACCCAGAAAAACCTGGGACGATCTGATAAATTCCGACCTTACACACTTGCACCTCTCTAAGACAATGTCACTGGACTGAGATTTTTGGCGTACAGAAGACCCGCCTTGCCTATGTACAAAGCGAAACCTACAGTCAGTAGGCACCTCTTAACCAAATATACACCCCAATCCACTACCCCTACCCTATCCTCCCACTCCCACCAACACCACCTTCTCTCTGTAAAGTTGGTACCACAACATCCAATCCAAATAAATGAGATAATGAGATCGAGATCGTGTAGGTGTCACAACAAAAAACCACACAGTCCATGCTGTAATGTGGCTGTGTAGGTAACACGGTAAAAAGTTCCCAGTCCACACTATAAATGTGGTTGGTGTTAGGAAGGGCATCCAGCTGTAGAAAACCTGCCAGATAGGCCTATATGAGCGAGACACGGTCACCCGACCAACCTTGCCTCAAGTGGGACAACTCCCGTGTAACACATGCTAGCGTGGAAGATGAACGTTAAACGAAGATGATGATGATGATGATGATATATATATATATATACATATATGTACACACATCTATATATATATGGTGGCTGCCAACTCGTTTTCGAGTACGGCCACTACTTTATATCCATGTAGGAGAACCCCTACCGATGCCCTGAACAAGTGTGACTTTTTAGTCCAGCCAGTGACTTGAAAACTCTGGTACAAACACTACACCTGTGACAATTATTGACACATAGTGCTGGGCCCATGGTACCATGTGACGACAAGTGCAGAGAGATCTCCAGATATAAAGCAATGCCTGTGCCGTGAAGCTTTTATAGTGAGCAAAGGCACTGCACAAAGCCAGTCCCACTCTCTTAACCAAGATGATATTTACCAAAAAGAAGAACAAGTCAACATCATTGGATACCATCAGGGTTGCAGGTGTTATATCAGAGTTTTCCTTCTCCTAGAATTCTGCCTTGACAAAGGCTAAGGGGTCATCTCTCCCGGTGATTTTGGATGGCCATTGACTCTTAAGAGCTCCTTTGCCCTTTGACAGGTTTTGTTTTTAGTCCTGCAGGATGTCCAAAGTCACCCTCCTCACCAAGAAACCTTGGTGGGGTTGCCAGTTTAGTCGCCAACGACCCGACCATGAGACAGGTTGTACTATATATATATACATACATACATACATACATATATATACATACATACATATATATACATACATATATAGATATATATATATACATGTATATATATATATATATACATACATATAGTTATTTTCACACCAACGTGAGGTATATGATTTTTAATGCGATGAAATACCAATGATCGATGGCAAATCACTGATGAGGGACTCATTTTATAACATGTTATCCATGTGCAACCATGTAGTATTCTTCTCCCCATATTTTTCATATATTTACCTAAACTGCGATTCTATGTTTCTCTCTTTCTCTCTTACTGCTCCCTCGTTCTCTCTGTTTCTCTTACTTTCTTTCGTCCCCTCTGTCATGTCAGTTAACACTTTTTCTCTACTGACCTCTTCCTCGCACTTCCACTCACTCACTCTCTGTTTCTCCCCTTCTTACTTCCTCCCGTTCGCTACGAAAACGATTTTCCTTCTTTCTAACATCGGATTCACTAGCGGAAGGTCTGTTTCTAACTCGCACATATATTCACACAGCTTATGCTGATAGAATAACTATGTTGCTTGTGTTTCTTTCCATCTTCGGTTAACTTTCCCCTGTGTTGTTTACTTGTCTCACTCGCTTTACGCGTTTCAATTGTCCCAATAACTTATTTTAGTTATTATCGCTCCAACGTGAGGTATATGATTTTTAATGCGATGAAATACCAATGATCGTTGGCAAATCACTGATGAGGGACTCATTTTATAACATGTTATCCATGTGCAACCATGTAGTATTCTTCTCCCCATATTTTTCATATATATATATATATATATATATATATATATATATATATATATATATATATACACATATCAGATACATATAAGACCGGATGCCCATGGGAGCTGCTGTATGCTGATGACCTCGCACTTATAGCTGAATCTATGGTAGAACTAGAGAAAAAATTCCAAACATGGAAGCAGGGACTAAAAAGAAGGGGTCTCAAAGTCAACCTGACAGAGAACTCAGATCCCCGCAGGGAAACGGCCTTGCTCAGTGTGTAGGAAAGGTGTAGGTAGGAACTCCATCCTCTGCACCAAATGCAAACAATGTGTACACAAGAGATGTAGCGGGATCTCAGGAAGCTTAACTAAGAATGTAGGCTTCACATGTAGCAGCTGCGCTGGGACAGCAAGCAGAAAACAGCCACAGGAAACAAGCGCTACCAAACTCTGAGAGGGCTCTTTAGAAACAGTAGACAGCTTCTGCTACCTAGATGACTGAATTAGCAGCGGAGGTGGGTGTTTGGAAAGTACAATAACTAGGGTAAGAACGGGATGGAAGAAGTTCTGGCTACTGCCACTGCTAGCTGCAAAAGGCTTTTCCCTCAAATGAAGAGCAGACTGTATGATGCATGTATATGAACAGCAATGTTACATGGTAGTGAGACCTGGGCGCTGTCTGTAGAAGACTTGCGTAGATTAGAAAGAAACGAAGCCTGCATGCTCCGATGGATGTGTAATAGTAATATACGTGAACGGCAAAGCATAAACCAATTGAGAGAGAGACTGAGCATAAGAGGAATCAAATGCTGTGTGCAGGAGAGGAGGTTGTATTGGTATGGACATGTGATGTGTATGAAGGATGACAGCTGCATAAAAAGGTGCAGAGCACTAGAAGTCAATGGAAGCCGCGGAGTGGGGAGACCCAAGAAGACCTGGGATGAAGTGATAAAAGCCGACCTTAACCAATTACACCTCTCAAAGGCGATGACACAGGACCGTGACCTCTGGCGTCATGCCGTAATACAGAAGACCCGACCCCCAATGGGTACAAGCTGAAGCTGAAACATATAGACAATATGCCCCCACCCCCTCCCACTGCAAAGTGGTCGTGGAGGTGCCACGGCAAAAAACACCCAGCACTCACTGTAAATGAGGTTGGTGTTAGGAAGGGCATCCAGCTGTAGAAATCAAGCCAGAATCAGTTCCTGTATGTGCAAGATATGGTCAGCCGACCGGCTACTGCCCACAATAGGACAATCCGTATAACCCATGCTAGTGTGGAAGAATGGACGTAAAACGGTGATGATGATGATACATACAAACATACATATACATACATATATATATACATACATATATATATATATATGCATACATATATATATATACACACACATATATATATACATACAAACATACATATACATACATATATATATATACATACATATATATATATATACATACATATATATATATATATATACATACATAAATATACACATACATATATGATGATGGCTGCCCCCTCGTTATCGAGTATGGCCATTGCACGAATTATTAATTAATTCTATCGTGCAATGCCTGTGCATGAAGATATTTTTTAAAGTGAGGAAAGACTGTGCACTGAGCCAATCCCACTCTCTGAGCGACAGTAGCTATAACCCGAAAAGAAGAAAAGATCAACATCATCGATAACTACTGAGGCGCAGGTTTTATGTCGGAGTTATCCCAGTTTCCGGAGTTGCATTCCCCTGGAAGAATGCCCTGACAAAGGCTAGGGGTCCTAGATATACATACAAATATATATATATATATAAATGTAAGTATGTATGTATACGTACATACATATATGTATACAGACGTACAGTAGCATGCACACATATATATATATATATATATATATATATATATATATATATATATATATATATATATACATACAGGTACACATACATATATGCACGCATCAGTTTAGCGGACGCTTATTATAACGCCGCTTTGTTCGTTTGTAAACAAACTGAACAGCCTGAATTTATGCCATACGGTGTTAAGGCAACCACGTCACCTTTTTGTTCAACACTGACACAGGAACGATGTACTAGTTTCAAGCTTGTTAGCTATCATCAGCACCGTATACCCATCTGCCAGATAGTTGAACGTCCGAAAGTATATACTTTCCTTATGAAAATTAACGGCTGAGCAGCCTAATTTGCATATTGAGTGAGTTAAATCGGTCAGGCATACCGAAAACGATAGGTTGAAATAAAATGAAAACGAAATTTCATTTCTCACTCTTAGTATGGCACTTACTTAAATGTAAGTATGTATGTATACGTACATACATATATGTATACAGACGTACAGTAGCATGCACATATATATATATATATATATATATATATATATATATATATATATATATATACATACAGGTACACATACATATATGACGTTCAACTATCTGGCAGATGGGTATACGGTGCTGATGATAGCTAACAAGCTTGAAACTAGTACATCGTTCCTGTGTCAGTGTTGAACAAAAAGGTGACGTGGTTGCCTTAACACCGTATGGCATAAATTCAGGCTGTTCAGTTTGTTTACAAACGAACAAAGCGGCGTTATAATAAGCGTCCGCTAAACTGATGCGTGCATATATGTATGTGTACCTGTATGTATATATATATATATATATATATATATATATATGCATGCTACTGTACGTCTGTATACATATATGTATGTACGTATACATACATACTTACATTTAAGTAAGTGCCATACTAAGAGTGAGAAATGAAATTTCGTTTTCATTTTATTTCAACCTATATATATATATATATATATATATATATATTACATACATACACACACACACACACATATATATATATATATATATATATATATATATATATATATATATATATACATACACACACATATATATATATAGAGAGAGATGTCAACATGAATGGACCTGTTATTTTTATCTAACCCACCTGTCCCCTCATTCTATCTTCTGATTAAGGACTAGCATCTGAAACGTTAAGACTCTCTTCCTGCTATATCAAGCGTTAACCTAAAATATCCCTTCCATATACTGTACCGATTGTGTTGTTATTTCTGTTTACCTTTTACATACATATGTATACATCCCCCTCCCACATCAAAACTAAAATCATTGCTGCAATATGAAACTATTTTAAGTCCTTTGCACATTTCTACTTAGGTATTTATTTACAGTGATCCAAACTTATCCCTTCTCCTCAAGAAATTAATGGTAAATATCAGCTTATAATTTACTGTTCAATGACATAAGGGCTGGTACTACCATTAAGACCAGCTAGGCAGACACATCAGGTGCACACCTCATGCTGGTGATACAACAATAGCACCCAGTTCACACTGTAAAGTGATCATGCTAGTGACATGACAATAAGCAACCAGTTCACACTGTAAGGTGGTCAATCTGGTGACACAAAAAGCATGCAATTCACCCTGTAAGGTGGTCGCTTTAGTGTCATGACAAAAACCACCCAGTCCACACCATAGCAGGGTTGGCATTAGGAAGAGCATCCAGCTATACAAACGAAGCTAAAATACAAATCCGTATGAACATGTTGGTCTGACTTATTTCAATGTGACAACCTGTCTCATCCATGCGAGCGTGGAAAAATGGACATTAAATGATGATGATAATGTGTGTGTGCTAAAGTGGTAGTGTGATGTCATTATAAAATACCCTCAGTACACACTGTAAGGTGGTTAGCATTAGGAAAGGCACCCGGCTATAGAAACCACACCAAATATGGAATGTGTGAGCAAAATGAGGTTTCTTTGACCTGTCTAACCATGGACCATGACAACCCATCCAACCAATGCCAGCATGGAAGATAGATGATCATCATCACCATTTAACACATTTTTCCATGCTAGCATGGATTAGACAGGTTGTCCTCTGTGCGGCAAATCAGATTGGGCTTCGTTTCTATGGCTGGATGCCCTTTCTAATATCAACCAGTTTACAGCATGGACTAGGTGCTTTTTGTTGCTACACCAGTACGACCACTTTACAGGGTGGGCTGGTTGCGCTTCATCAGCATGAGCACCTTATATGGTGGACTAGGAGTTTTTATTTTGTCACTAGTATAACCATTTTACAGGGTGGACTGGGAGCTTTTAGCCGTTTCAGCAGCATTCTGGGGGAGCATGTTCTGCGAGAAACTATGTTAGTCTTGATGGAAACTGACGATTCATATGACGTTAAAGTTCTATTTCCTGTTAACTTATTTTCTTCATCTTTTCATCTTTTTATGTAATTCTCCATAATTCCTGCTCCATCAATCTCATTCCCACTTTTCTCCTCTCCCCTTCTCTCTCTCTGTACCCCTCTCATTTCTCATTTCATACTTTAAACTCTCTTTCTTCCTTTCTTTTCTCACTCTCCATTCAATATGACTTTTTACAATGCATATAGTATCCAGCTGTTTATGGCTACACTTTGCATTGAGAATACTACAATTTTATGAAAATTCATATATATATATATATATATATAAATATAAAATTAGGTAGTAACGTGTGCTAACACCATATTTGGCTAAATAGAATTAGTCTGTTAGTTGGGATTTAAAAAAACCCTCTGAATGGAAAAAAGGATGAGTATTGATGTACATGGGACACGAACCCATATTTGGTTTGCCGGACCAGTTCTATTTAGCCAAATACGGCGTAAGCACGTTACTACTAAATTTTCAAATTCGCTAACTGTTTTTAAACAAAGCCTGCTTTGTGTCTCCCTATTTATACCCCCCCCCCCCCATATATATATTTATACCCTTGCATTTTTATGTTACTGCTCCTAATGAAAACATTTTAAAAAATTTATATTGGTGAGCTGAATTTTAGGTTCTAATAGTGACTATCTGTAGCACTTATTAAGGCCTTAAAATTAACCTAGCTAAGACTAAAGTTCTAGTTTGTAAGAAAGAAAATAAGGCGGCGGTCCCCTCGGGGAAGTGGCCATGCGCAGAGTGTAGGAAAGGCGTAGGTAGAAATTCCATTTTGTGTCCCAAATGCAAAGTTTGGGTGCATAAAAGATGTAGTGGGATCACAGGTAAGCTAACTAAGAACATAGATTTTACATGTGGCCGGTGTTCTGGGAATATAAGTAGCAGCAAGTGCCCACAAAATACTAGCTCTTTCAACTGCGAAGAGGGTTCTATAGAAATAGTGGACAGCTTCCGTTACCTGGGTGACAAAATCAGCAGTGGGGGAGGGTGCTCTGAAAGTACAGTAGCTAGAGTCAGAACTGGGTGGAAAAAGTTCAGAGAGCTTATACCACTATTAGCCGCTAAAGGGTTCTCCCTAAAAATGAAAGGCAGGCTGTACGATGCCTGCATACGAACAGCAATGTTGCATGGCAGTGAGACCTGGGCATTGTGTGCAGAGGATATACGCAGACTAGAGAGAAACGAAGCTTGCATGCTCCGCTGGATGTGTAATAGTAATATACGTGAACGGCAAAGCATAAACGAACTAAGGAAAAAATTAGAAATAAGAGGGATCAGATGTTGTTTACTAGAGAGAAGGCTACGTTGGTATGGTCACGTGATGCGCATGAAGGATGATAGCTGTATAACAAAGTGCAGGGCAATAAAGATAGACGGTAGCCACGGAATAGGCAGACCTAGAAAAACCTGGGACGAGCTGATAAACTCCGACCTCACACACTTACACCTCACCAAGACAATGTCACTGGACCGAGACCTTTGGCGGTACTCAGTAATAGAGAAGACCCGCCTTGCCAGTAGGCATCTCTAACAAAATACACCCCGTCCCACCACCACCCCCACCCCATCCACACCACCCCGTTCTATGTAAAGTTATGTTGGTGCCGCGCCATCCAGGCCGAAACAAATGAGATCGTGTAGGTGTCACGACAAAAAAACACACAGTCCACGCTGTAATGTGGCCGTGTAGGCAACACGGTAAAAACCTCCCAGACCCACACTGTAAACGTGGTTGGTGTTAGGAAGGGCATCCAACTGTAGAAAACCTGCCAGACAGTCCTATGCGAGCAAGACAATCACTCTTGCCTCAAGTGGGACTACCCCCGTCCAAACCCATGCAAGCATGGAACACGGACGTTAAACGTTGATGATGATGATGATGATGATACATATGTACATATATACACACACACACACACACACACACACACACACATATATATATATATATATATATATATATATATATCATCATCATTTAACATCTGTTTTCCCTGCCAACAATGATTGGACAGGTTGTTAAAGACCAAGTGAATACTCAAGCAGAGCCACCAATTTCTCAGACAGGTAGCAAAGCTACATCTCACATGCATACATTCTCACGCTCTACTGAGTTTATTTCATTATGTCATCAGCACTAATATGTTGATAAGCATAAATGATTTTATTTATATTTTGATGTATAACCTTATAGATATTTTTTTACATAAAAATAATAAAGAAAGCTTTTAGCTTATTTCCGTCTTAGCATCCTAGCGAAGTTAGCCCCTCTGAAGATGGTTAATGAACCAGAAACAGCTGTTAGGGTGTCCTCCCTTGGTTGCTAATGACTACTGGTGAAATCCACCACTTCTAAAATTCATAGCAAGGCTATTAAAAAGTTTATTTACATGAATATTTCATATATGATTCAATATACAACCTCAGCCACATATAAATCATGTTATGTCAGAGCATTACTACCTCTCATCATCATCATCATCATCAACGTTTAACGTCCGTGTTCCACGCTTGCATGGGTTTGGACGGGGGTTTTCCCACTTGAGGCAAGAGTGGTTGTCTTGCTCGCATAGGACTGTCTGGCAGGTTTTCTACAGCTGGATGCCCTTCCTAACACCAACCACATTTACAGTGTGGGGCTGGGAGGTTTTTACCGTGTTACCTACATGGCCACATTACAGCGTGGACTGTGTGTTTTTTTGTCGTGACACCTACACGATCTCATTTGTTTCGGCCTGGATGTTGTGGCACCAACATATGTAGATATAAAAACAAGCCACAATAATTATTTATTTACAATAGTTTATAACTTTGCTTATTAATCAATATGGTGAGCAAATGGGGTCCCACGTGCTGGCCTCCCCACAGCCCCGACGGACAGGATGGAGAAGGCGTTTCCCCGGAAGATGGTAAGGGAGATGCGCTGGAAGAGCCATTCCAACTCACGAGGCTCACACCTACGGCTGGCCAGCTCAGCGCCTATGGAGGTGAATAGGGAGGTAGCTCTAGGGCCAAGGACACCAGAAGTCTCCACTGCCAAGGGCACGACTTGGAGAGTTTGGCCTCCTCTGCCAGACGTGCAGCTGTACCTGGGTTAGTTGCAGACTGCACCAGGTTGCAGCTGGAGAAAGTGCCACTGCAAGTGGCATCCCAGACGAGAGGTTTGCCACCGCGAAACAGGAAGATGGTCATACCATCTGGCCTTTTGCCATCCATACCGTCTGGTCCAGCCCCACCGGCTCCAGCTGAGAGGGGAAGCCTGCAACGTCCAAGCCATGCTTAATGACCTCATTGAGGGCAGCATGGCATGGAAGGTGACCGGCACTGTGGCGACAGGAAAGCAGGTGTAGTCCGAAAGAGTCCATGGTGGATCCACAGCGACATTTATGTGGCTCGCAGATTCGGAGTCCAAGCCTCAAGGAAACGCCGCTGTGCAGGCTATTGTTATCCAGCTGCATGCCAGTGGAGAAGGAGGGCAAGGCATGGACAGAGGCAACCACTGTGGGGTTTGGAGACCGCGCGAAAACAGACAAGGTGGTGCTGGTCGAGCTGGAACGTGAGCCTGTCTGAGGCCAGGCTGCACTGGATGGCATCCCATACCCTTTGGAGGGACTTGACGTCAGCAGGGGGAGAAGGAGGAGGGACGTCTACTGGGCTAAGTCCCAGCCTATCCCACGTCTTACAGGCGACCTCACGTTCCCTGAACACAAAGGGTTCTATTGTGTTTTGGAGAACCCTGCTGACAAGGACGCGGCATGCTTATAATAATAATAATAATGTTTCTACTTTTGGCACAAGGCCAGCAATTATCCTAGTGCATTACTGCTACTTTATTTTATTGACCCTGTAAGGATGAAAGGCAAAGTTAACCTCGGCGGGATTTGAACTCAGACGGTGCACTACAACTTATCAAAGGTGTATGTATAGTACATAGAATAATTTACATATGTCAGGAAAATGAACAGTGTATGAGTCATGATATACACGTGTGAGTGTGTATGGAGGAGGGATATCAGGTATAGTGTTGGCGAATTTCAGGAAGCATGGAGGTTTTAAAGGATGCAGTGTCTCAACAGCTAACAACTGATGCAGATAGTTTGTTCCGTGCTTCAGCAAAATATTTCCGAATGTCATGGGAGCTGTGCTGTTTTCTGACTTTGTAGGCATGCCCACGTGTGTTAGACACATGGAAATCAAAAAGGTGCACAGGCTTGTTGTTGGCAGGATGGTTAATAATTTTGTGGGTGTTTACCAAGTCAGTTGCCAGTTGCTTCAATGTATCCATGCCCAGGAAAGCAAGGCGTTCAGAGTATGGTAGATGCCTGATGGAAGGTATTAGCTTGGTTGCTACACCAGAATGCTTAGAATGGCACTCAATGTTTCATGGAGAAGCCATGTAACAAATGCACAACTCATGCAAGTATGGAAAAATGGGAAAAAAATGATGATGATGACAATGATGATTATATTTTTGTTGATTTGTCCTCGGGAATCAATCAGGGGTGTTATTGCAGGATATGTGCATGTATGAATACATGGTCCTGTAGCTACTGATAGAATTGTAGCGCCACCATAGTGACATACAGCATTTTTAGGGCATTCTCTTTAAACCCTGTTGGAGCCCATCCCTTTCCTGGTCTGAGTACAACAAATTTTTCCAGGGAAGGATGAAGAGTGAGAAAATGGAAGTGAGAAAGATATACAGAGGAAGAATTGACCCAATACTTGACTGGTACTTTTTTATTGACCTTGAATGGATGAAAGGCAAAGTTGCCCTTGCGAGATTTGAATTCAAAGAACAGAGAGCCGAAACAAATATCACAAAGCATTCTACCTGATGTTCTAATGGCTCTGCTAATTTGCCTCGATATGTACTTGGTCTTAAATTCAATTCAAACTAGGAAACTAGTATATTTTTAGACTAAGTCTTCTAATACCTTTATCCACCATGCTATTTTTCCTTGTTCAAAACTAGTTTGAGTTATATAACCAACAATAAGACAGCTGATGACAATCAGATATTAAACTAACCAACATACAGCATAGATATGATAAATCTTGTCTTACTCTATAAAAATGAGATTAATAGTGCATAGAATTATAACCAGATAGACATTGAGTCACTTTTAAATATTATAAGCTTTTGATTTATGAATTCATGTGAGGCTAACAATTTGGAGAATTTTAATTACCACCAACTTCACTTCCTCTTGTCTCTCTACACAGTGTATAAGTTGACTTTTTAAACCTGAGAAAATCTTTTCAAAAGTAAGGGTTGATATATCATCATCATCATCATCGTTGATTAATGTCTATATTCCGCGCTAAGCATGGATTAGATGGGTTTGTCCCATTTAGAGGCAAGTTGGGTCGGGCAACCGTGTCTCGCTCATATAGGAATAGGAAATGATTGACAAGATCCCAGACCTCATTTGCTTACCGAGTGGGAACTCGTCAAATTGGACCAAGGAAATTATGTTTTTATTCTTCTTTCCATTGCTGATATTATCTACTGGTTGATCTCCTGGCAGAAAGCGCAACATGAAATAAAGTGTCTTGCTCAAGGACATAATGCATCGCCCGGTCTGGGAATCGATCTCACAACCTCATGATTGTGAATCCAATTCTCTAACCACTAAATCACATGGCAGGGATAAACTGTGAATCTTTATGGCCATATGGTCTAGAGTCTAGGTTCTCAACCTTTTTTGCTCTATGTTCCCCAAGACGTCCTGATTTTTCAAATGCCCCCTCCCCTCCCACGTTATATTACTGATATTTATATAAGTAGACAAACATATTTAAAAAAAGACACCACGACAACGGATGTTAAAAATGAATACAAAAAGATTTATTTGGTTATTTTTTGGTAAATGTACAGAAAATCAGTTAAACACTGTGCAATTATGGTAAATAGATTGTAATTGGGATCAAAATGCTGTTTTTTTTAACTTTTAAAGACTTATACGCACTTTCCTAAGTAACTGGCTATAAGAAAAGACTGGTATGGAGTAGTAAAGTATGTAATACAGACAAAGGCACTTGTACAGAATAAGCACTGGCTTTTATATAGTTGAAGGGAACATCAAAACGTATCAATTGAACTGTAAAATTAAAGTGACGAACGAGTTCAGTGGTCATCAAACTTAACGTGATGGTTGACTTTGATGCCTGGATGCAAGCTTGGCTATATCTGAATTTAATTTTGATAACCGCATACGCAAATCTCCACGATTTTCAATTTCAAGGGGGTTTCTCTTTTACGTTAAGAAATCATTGGCTACGTTGAAACCACTCTCAACCAGTATCTAGTTGGAAAGGGAAGAAAGAACTCTACAGCTGTTGTGCACAAAATAGGATACTGGGTGCTCAAATGAATATCAAGCCACATCATGGTTGCTTTGTGCTTGTAAAGATTTTTTAGAAAAATCATCATTTTTTAACTCAGCTAGTTTATCCTGTAGGCATGGATCAACATCAGAAAGATGTGTGAGAAGCAGTTGCGAAAGCCATTTGGAGAAAGACACTTGATGGAGGTCATGAAATCTAGAGCAAGCAAATGAGCGCATAAGATCCTTGATACCTCTGATTGAACTGGTCTGCAGGTAGATAGATGTGGGAAGTTTTTGTAGCGACCGACAGAAAGATTCAAATAAAAGAGATTTACCTTATCGATAAAGGCTAATATTTGGTTTTTGCCATGATCATAGTCACCTTGTCCTCCTGCAATTCCTTGTTCAATAAATTGAGTTTTTGGAAAATGTCAGCCAAATAAGTGACCAATAATTTTCCGTCAGCTCTTTGAGGGATGTTTGTGTGGGAACTCTCAGTCAAAATTTCATAACTTCATCGAATAATACGAAAAAGCGGGCAAAACAATTTCCCTTTGACAACCATCTGATGTCAGTATGTAGGATAAGACTGACATGTTGTTTGTTGATGTCCTTGCAGTATTTCTGAAAAAGACGATCAGTCTTGGGATTCGCCTTGATTAACTTTACGCACAACACAACAGCATGCACTACTTCCTGTAATTCTGGTGAAAGACATCTGGAAGCCAAGTTTTCCCGATGAAGGATGCAGTGTACTGTCAAAATCGATGGGTTATCATCTTTAAGTCGCTTAAGGAATCCATTGTGTCTGCCCATCATTGTGGGTGCGCCGTCTGCTGTAACAGATGTAATAGGAATCTTGTTTTCTGATAAGTACGACATCACAAGGTGGTATATATTGGAAGCTGTCATTGTAGTTTCAAAAGCACGACAAAAAAGCATTTCCTCTCGAAAAGCATCATCATCTTGGAATTTGACATATGCCAGAAGTACAGACCGGCTTCCACAAAAGGTTGACTCATCGAGCTGAAGTGAAAAAGGTATTTCTCGAATATATCTGTGAAGCTGCTGTTCCACATCAATGGACATCTCATTAATTCGTCACCGTACTATGTCATTGTTGAGTGGCATAAGCTGGAACACTGAGTCCTCTATGTGATTCATAACAGTTTGTAAAATCACAGAAATGGCTGGCTCACCTATCGTATGGGGTTTTCCACACTTGGCAATCAATTTTGAAAGTTCGTAGCTCGCTATTAATGATTTATCCTGTTTTTCGGCTACTTTAGAAAAACATTGAACATGTAGACTGGCAGCAAACTTTCTTTTGAAGATCTTGGAAGTACGAAAGCGGCTTTGATGACTTGTCTCCATGCTTCACATTGAAGTGTTGTAAGAGTTGCCCAGGCCTCATGGAGTCATTGCTCAGTGTTTGATGACAGAGAAGACACATAGGCAATCGAGAATCATGAGGTGCCTCAATGAAACCGAATTTCAAATAATCGTCGCTATATTGGCGTACTTTCTTCTTATTTGATGCCATAAGTAAGATATTTGTCAGCAATCAGATGTTAAATCTCTCGACTGTTATGGGCGATTGTTATATGTGTGAAATGTGATGCGTTAATAATGACACAATAGCAGTCGTCTAAGCTGGCCAGTAAATATTTATGCGCTGCAGCAACAGGTTGACGTTACATATTAGCCGGAAATTTTCCCAACGTTACAGTCAAGGTCACGCATTGTGGCTGGATATGCAGACAGAAAGTGTGCATACTCTCATACGTCAGCAAGTTTCTTAGCACTCACATGCGTGCAAGCAAAAATCACATGTCTCAAAATCACATTTTTCACACAGATCAGCAAACTCTCTTCCTAAATTAAGAATACTGTTCTATTAATATCATATGACCACCCACAATTTCATATGCCACCCTAAAATTTCTATATGACCACCGATCTAGACATTTCAGTGGGCTACATATAGTTGGTAGTACCATAGGCTGTTTGTTTACATCATTGATGCAAATGGCAGATAGGAGCAGTTCATCCAAAGCCCATTTGATGGCCTGTACCTGTAATTCAAAGATTCAGCTTTGACACGCACTGTGTTATGCTGACTCTGCCTGATTATTACATTAAGAGTAAATGTATCCATGGAATACTCAACCACTTACGCATTAATTTCCCTGAGTCAGAGATTCAGTTGATCAATAGAGTGAATTCTCATAGTGAATTCTGCTAGTAATGATAATACAACCAAGGTGTTTTTTAATGTGTGTGTATGTGTATATATATATATATATATATATATATATATATATATTTCGTTTCTGAATTTGTTTAGCAAGATTCTTTATCTGAAAACGTGTGTTGAAACCGATATTGTTATACTTTGGGAGGGTCATGTTGCCAATAAGAAACACACGCACCAGTTGCTTTCACTTCAATTTATTATAATAAATTTATAAATTTGGGAATTTATAAATTTCTGGTTGGTTGGTTGGTTCCACAACCAGATAGTTGTTTATATATTGTCAAAGTTCTTTCGTCACACATTCTGTGACCTCTTCAGTGACTGGGGATTCTTTTCTTTGTTTTAGTGCCTCTCCTTTGTTCTGTCCTACGCCATTTTGTTTCTGTGTGTGTGTTGTGTGCTCAGTCTGCGCATGCGCCACATCCGGGTGTCTGTGTGTGTTTATATTCATTTATTTATTTGTTTATTTACATGTTACCGGTTGGTTGTTTGTTCTATGTGCGTGTGTGTTTTCATTTTGTCCTTAATTGTAAGTTGTGATGGATGTGTAACAGTAATATACGTGAACGACAAAGCATAAAGGAATTGAGAGAGAGACTGAGCATAAGAGGAATCAAATGCTGCGTGCAGGAGAGGCGGTTACGCTGGTATGGACATGTGATGCGTATGAAGGATGACAGCTGCATAAAAAGGTGCAGAGCACTAGAAGTTGATGGAAACCGCGGAGTGGGGAGACCCAAGATGACTTGGGATGAGGTGATAAAAGCCGACCTTACCCAACTACACCTCTCAAAGTCAATGACACACGACCGTGACTTCTGGCGTCACGCAGTAATACAGGGTACCCGACCTCCCATGGGTACATGCTGAAGCATATAAACAATATGCCCCCCCCCCCCCACCGCAGGGTGGTCGTGGAGGTGCCACGGCAAAAAAGCACCCAGCCCACACTGTAAAGTGGACGTGTAGGCGCCACGAAAAAGCACCCAGCACTCACTGTAAATGAGGTTGGTGTTAGGAAGGGCATCCAGCTGTAGAAATGAAGCCAGATCAGTTCCTGTATGAGCAAGGCATGGTCAGCCGACCAGACACTGCCCACAACAGGACAACCCGTCTAACCCATGCTAGCGTGGAAGAACGGACGTAAAACGGTGATGATGATGATGATGATGATGTTGCTGTTCCACTCATATTTTCTATTTAATTTTGGTTGTAATTCTTTTATGTTTATTGCCTCTGTGATTTGTCTAAACATTGCGTCTTTTCTGTGTGTAGATTCTATTTTTATTTCTATGTTCTCTAATTTACCCTTATGTTCTATTTTAGCATGTTGGTAGAGTACAGATGATTCTTTACTATCTTGAAGGTCTCGCCAGTGTTCATTTATCCGTTCCCCTACACTACGAGCTGTCTCACCTACGTACACTATATTTTTGTCTCTACATTGTCCTTCAGTACATATTATGTTATATACTACATTTCTAGTTTTACAGACACCCAGATGTGGCGCATGCGCAGACTGAGCACACAACACACACACAGAAACAAAATGGCATAGGACAGAACAAAGGAGAGGCACAAAAACAAAGAAAAGAATCCCCAGTCACTGAAGAGGTCACAGAATGTGTGACGAAAGAACTTTGACAATATATAAACAACTATCTGGTTGTGGAACCAACCAACCAACCAGAAATTTATAAATTCCCAAATTTATAAATTTATTATAATAAATTGAAGTGAAAGCAACTGGTGCGTGTGTTTCTTATTGGCAACATGACTCTCCCAAAGTATAACAATATATATATATATATAGAGAGAGAGAGAGATTGGGAGTTACCAGTTTAGACTAGTAAGACCATGTTTATCTAAGTATTTGATACTTGGGAAAGTAACTATTTACAATATATCAAATGAAGTAACAGAGTCAGAAACTCGCGTTAATAAACACACTCTCTCTAGTGTTTTCTTCTCTCTCTCTATATATATATAAAATGTTTGCTAGTTCCAGACTCAGTCTGGAAGTAGCTGTTGAAAAGGAAACAGCTCAATATAGCCATACTCTACGATCCCAAGTATCGAGTACTCTGTTGAGTATTGGTCTAACTAGTTTTATTTGGTTCTATCAAAACAAACATTGACAAAACGTATATATCATTACTATTCCCAGCCTCACACGGAAGAAGGTTTGTAGATCATATATCAAACAATGTAACATAATCTCTGATATATGTAAAATGGGATGGTCATGTTTGGAAGGTCTGTTGATCATAAGTTTATTTGATCCCCACCCCACATATAATGCCCTACTGTTACATATATATATATATATATATATATATAGGTGCAGGAATAACTATGGTTAAGGAGTTGGCTTTACAATCACATGGTTTGGGGTTTAGTTCCACTGTGTGACACCTTGGTCAAGTGTCTTTTACTATAGCTTTGGATTGTCCAATACCTTGAGAGATTTGGTAAACAGAAACTGTGTGGAAGTCCTTTGTATATGTGTGTGTTTATGTTTACATTTACCATTGTTTATGTCTCATAACTTAACGACCAAAAATAATATAAAGTTTGGTAAAATAAGTACTAGACTTCACAAAAATAAATACTGAGGTTGATATGATTGACTGAAAAATTTCAAGGCAGTGTCCTAGCATAGTTGCAGACTAATGACTAAAACTAGTAAAAGAATGTTGGCTAGCCTCAAAAAGTTCCAAAGACCTTTGTGGTGTGTCACCAATTGATGCACTTAGTGTTGAATTGATGGTTCTCCCCACCCATGTTGAGCGTATATTTTTGCGCATTACATTTATAAGATTCCATCCATCCATATCCAGTTTTGGTCTTTAGCGCATTGCGGTTGTCCTGGAATCCGAGGAAGGCAACACCAAGCAATGTCTCACAGCCGCTCTTCAGGAATTTCTGTCCATAGTATCAACATCGGCCAAGTTCCATTTATACAAATCACTCTTCACGCACTCCAACCACGTCTTCCTTGGTCTTCCGCGATCTCTAGTGCCAGCGATTGCCAAGTGAGTGATAGAGTTGATGCATGATGTGGTTCACTGTACATGTCCGTACCAACGTTGTGTACGAAGGACAGCAATAATCTCATCCACACCCAGCTTCTGGTGGAGGGGTCTCATCCTTCAATTTGGTGCTACAGATCCACCTACTCACGGCACAATCATTTTGCCTGAGCCGTTGCAGATCTGAGGCATTCGGAGCCCATTCGGAGACATGTCTCCGAATGGGCTCTGAATACCTGAGATCTGCCCAAGATTCTAGGCAATAATTAATTGATTATATATATATGCATTTCTATCTGATATAAATGTAATAAAAATACAATTTGCCATATAGTAAAAGAATGTATGTATGAACTAACAAAAGAGTTTCTCCATATTTCGACATGATAGAAATAACAACCAATTCTCTTCATATTGTCTTATATATTTATATATGTATGCAAGAGCCAATGGAATAGCCTCTGCATGGTAGCAGGAAATGGTAAAAATATATATGTATGTATGAATTAACAAGTGAGACCTATATGGGAGCTAGATATATTAGAAAAAGCAGCCAAATTTCCCTCAAATCCTACTCATGTGTCTTATGTTACTCTGATGCAATACCTGTGTGTTTCCGAGTATATCTATTAGCATTATGTAAATATAAAAGTGTCCAACAATATAATATGATATACAGTAATTTATAATAATACACTATGTAACAATTGTGTATTGTGACGTGCCATTGCACAATGACTGTGCAATGAAACAGAATCTAAATAATTCATGAAGTAAATAACAAGTGCAGGCATAGCAGTGTGGTTTAGGAGTTTACTTCACAACCACATGCTTTGAGGTTCAGTCCCACTGTGTAGCACATTGCGCAAGTATTATTTTCTACTATGTATTTTGGTTTGATCAATGCCCCTGTGAGGAAAATTTGGTTGAGAGAAACTGTAGAAATACCACATATGTGTGTATATATAATTAGTTTGATTAAAATAACAGGAGGCCAGAATGGTGATGTTCCTTTAAAGTTTGTTGCGAAAACACTATACATATTTCTATGGCCTGGTTACATAAGATCCTGGCGACATCATCAGATTCAGATTCCATAATTAGTTAATCAATAAAGGAATTACGGCAAACACAAACAGAAAATATAGGAAAAATATTTGATTTGAAGATGGCCCATGACATAGGTATTATTGCTGTTGCAGACCATCCCATATATATATATTGGTTAGAGCATTGGGCTTACACATGTCGGGTTCTGAGTTTGATTTCTGGACCAGGTGATGTATTGTGTCCTTTATTATCCAAGACACTTTATTTCATGTGCTCCATTTTACTCAGCTGTATCAGCATTTACCTTTCCTTTGGATGACAGCATATATAGTGTATACATTAAATATATAATATATACAAATTGTGTATGTATACTGTATATAGTAGCTGTGATGTCATAGTGCCAAGCTGTATCAGCTGTTACCTTTTCCTTGGACATCAGTGGCCTGGGGAGGAGAGACTGTTATAAATGGGCAGCTGCTGGTCTTCCACAAACAACCTTGTCCGAACTTGTGCCTTGTAGGGGAACTTTCTAAGTGCAAATCCCATGGTCATTCATGACTGAATGGACTCTCTACCCTATAACACACATGAATATATGTATATATACATATATGACAACATATATATATATATGTATGTTTGTGTCTGTTTGTATGTATATATGTGTGTATGCATGTCTGTCTGTATGTATGTATCTATGTATGTATGTGAGTGTGTATGTATGTATATGTGCGTACGTTTGTGTGTATATATCTGTCCGTCTGTATGTATATATGTGTGTTTGTGTGTGTGTATGCCTCCCCTGGTCTTGATGGTGTGACATACCTGCTTCTCAAACGTGGCGGGGATTTCCTTTTGCGCCAGCTTTCTTTTTTCTTTCAATACTGTCTCAGCAATGGTGCTACTCCGGAGCAGTGGAAAACTGCCAGTGTCATTCCCCTGTTCAAAAAGGGCAACCGCATGTCACCTGTCAACTATCGTCCAGTCAGTCTTACTAGCTGTATGGCCAAACTGATGGAATCCTGTGTCAGAGAAACACTTTGGAACTTCTGGAGCTCTCACAGCCTCATCCGGCCCTCACAGTTTGGATTTATCCCTAACTCCAGCTGCTGTGATCAGCTTATCGAGTTCCTTGAGGACATCACCCGGATCACTGACAGCGGCTCATGGGTGGATGTTGTTTACCTTGACTTTGCTAAGGCTTTTAATTCTGTGCCACACAAAAGACTTATGGCAAAACTCTCTGCAATGGGTGTGAGGGATGATCTTTTCGACTGGCTGAAATCCTTCATTCTCAGCCGAAAGGAAGTAGTCACGGTTCTAGGACAGCATTCTTCACCATATGAGATGTCATCTGGTGTACCACAGGGATCTGTTCTTGGTCCTCTTTTGTTTGTGGCATATATTAATGACATAGATGCCAACTTACAGAATGCCACGGTACTAAAATATGCAGATGACATCAAGCTGTACCTTGAAATCAAAAGGACTGATCCTGAAATTTACAACTCTTTCCTACAATCAGACCTGGACACAATGCAGCAATGGATCACAGACTGGCAACTGAAGCTGGCTGTGGACAAGTGTACCACCATGCATTTTGGAAGGAAAAATCCAGCGTCCACATACTCCCTCCACAACACTGACATCAAAAAGTCCTCTTGTGAACGTGACCTGGGCATTACTGTCAGCAACGATTTGTGTTGGACAAAGCATGTCTCTAAGATTGTCAAGAAGGCCGAGGGTGTCTTGGCATCACTCAGCAAGTCCTTTGTTAGCCGCTCTCCAGCCATCTATTTAAAACTGTATACAGCTATGGTGCGACCACACTTGGAATTCGCATCATCAGTCTGGAACCCCTATCTTGCTCGGAACATTGACCTCCTGGAAACTGTTCAGAGACGTGCAACCAAGCGCATACCCTCCATCAGACACCTACCATACTCTGAACGCCTTGCTTCCCTGGGCATGGATTCATTGAAGCTCCGACGTCTGGCAATGGACTTGGTGAATACCCACAAAGTTTTTAACCATCTCGCCAACTGCAACCCTGAGCGTCTCTTTGATCTCCATGTGTCTAACACACGTGGACATGCCTACAAGATAAGAAAACAGCACAGCTCCCATGACTTTCGCAGACATTTTTTCACGCTCAGAGTTGCTGAAGCATGGAACAAACTGCCTGCGTCAATTGTTAGCTGCCGAGACACTGCATCCTTTAAGACACTCATGCTTCCCGAAATACGCCAAAACTACACCTGATGTACCCCTTCCATACACATGCACACATGTGTGTATCATAACTCGTGCACTGTTCATTTTACTGATGTTTGTGCATTGCCCTATGTACTGTACATGCACTTTTTTGATGAGTTGTGGTGCACCTGGGCACTGTACACAATATTTCATTATTGTTATTGTTATTATATCATGACTCATACACTGTTTATTTTCCTGACATTTGTACATTATTCTATGTACTATACATGCACCTTTGATGAGTTGTAGTGCACCTGAGCACTGTACACAATAATTTCATTATTATTATATGTATGTATATGTGTGTTTGTGTGTGTATCTCTATGTATCATTTCATTTTCATCATCATTCCATTTTACGTCCGCTTTTCCCTGCTTGCAAGGGTGGGACGGGAACTGATTCTGGCTTGATTTCTACAGCTGGATGCCCTTCCTAACACCAACCTCATTTACAGTGAGTGCTGGGTGCTTTTTTTCCGTGGCACCTACACGTCCACTTTGCAGTGGAATGATAGGGACCCCAGTCCCTATCATCTCATTTCTACAGCTGAGTAAACTGGAGCAATGTGAAATAAAGTGTCTTGCTCAAGGAAACAACACATCACTCGGTCTGAGAATTGAACTCACAACCTTTCGATTGCAAGGCCAATGCTCTAACCACTAAGCCATGTGCCTCCATGTATGTATGTACATATGTATGTGTGTCTGTATGTATGCATGTATGTGTTTGTGTGTATGTATAACTGTGTGTGTATCTGTGATTGTTTATATTCTGTAATTTAGTGGCTTAACAAGAAACTAATAAAACAACTACAAGACTTAAACAAAAATGTACTGGAATAGACTTTGAATCAAGTACAACTCCAGTGAACTGGAGCAACATGAAATAAAGTATCTTGTTCAAGGATATAATTAATTCCCCTATGATTGTGAGCTTAATACCCTAACCAGGTGACTTCACAAAGACTGTTGTACTCTCATATATTCATTCTCATTTCTTTTAATAGTATTTTAGTCTTTAATTTTTGTCTTGGATTTTAAGAAGAGTGAGTAATAATTAAATATCAAACATTGACTGAGCATTTTATTATTGTGTCGGTCACTATTGTGAGCCCAGCTGTCCTCGCTCCCCTCACTACTGATCGATATTGAGACCTCGTGTGTCCTCAGTCATCTGACTGTTATTCTCCTCCAAATTGGAAGGAGGGAACCTCACCTGAGGAAAGAGTCCCACAAAGAGGTGGAATGGCTGATGTAGAGGATATCACTGGCTGTTCTCCACAGGAATGCTATTGCCATCTTGTTCATAGGATGCAACAGCAGCAGCTGAGATGTACTATCCAGTCAAGGATATAGAGCTTGCCCCTCCCTATCACCTCTTTTATTTTCATTTCATCTTTTTTACTCTTTCTTTTTTCCTTCTCAATCTGAGGAGGGAGCCCCGCGAATTTGTGTGGCTGTTGCAGCGGGTGTCACTGACCATTGTCCGCGGCAATACTTTCACCATCTTGTCTGCGGGCGCAGCACTTCTGCCCTTACCCTAGGCCCAATCCCCCTCCCCCTTCTGCCCTCCCCTCTATTCTGCAACACCAGAGCTCTTGCCATCCCCTCCCCTTCCTGTTCTTTTCTTCTTTCTTTCTCTCTTTTTACTCTATATTTCCCTATTCTTTCTTTCCTTTTGTTTCCATTTTTTAAATTATTATTGCTGTCATTATAGTTGTCATTATTATTGTTACATCCCTTTACAGTCTGAGTTCAAATCCCGCCAAGGTTAACTTTGCCTTTCATCCTCACGGGGTCGATAAAATAAAGTACCAGTAATGTACTGGGTAATTGCTGGCCTTGTGCCAAAAGTAGAAACAATTATTATTGTTACGGCAGTATTGGTAGAGGGTCGGACGCTATGCTTTGATGCATAGAGTTACGGCCCTTGCCATTCTAAGTTCGAATCCTGCCGAGGTTAACTTTGCCTTCCATCCTTACGGGGTCGATAAAATAAAGTACCAGTAATGCACTGGGTAATTGCTGGCCTTGTGCCAAAAAGTAGAAACAATTATTATTGTTACTGTAAATAATATCATGTTTATACAGTTTTTATCATAAATAACAAACTGTATTATTAATGATATGTCATCTTGAAATGAACTCACTAACCAATGAAAAATATTAAAAATATTAAATCTGTCATTGTGGTTTAAAAAATTATTTATGACTGTATCAAAACAACCTGTTCTATATAAAGGAGTGACAAAATCTTTACGTAATACAATATTAGGACCTCACCTTAATCTTGACAACATCCTCTTCCTTGCATATACATTGTATACTAGTGACTAAGTTGTGAAACAACATTGAAATAAAACTAATTAACATTTTAATTACTATATATACTTGTATATGTAGAACATGAAACTGTATATAGGTGAGATGCAGATCTCTGGCTTATCAAGAAGATCAGTAACCCTGTTTCAGTACTGACTTGGTCTATGTAGACCCATCCATCGCTTGCTAGCAGAAAAAGTGAACATTAAAATGACAACGATGATGATAATATACATATATACTGTATATACATGTGTATATACATATATACTGTATATACTTGTGTATATATACTGTATATACTTGTATATATACATACCATATGTACTCGTATATAAGCCGAGAGATATATGACAAAAAATCAATGGTAAAATGGGGGGATTGGCTTATATTTGAGATCAATATTTTGCTGATTTTCACCAACTTCAAAATTCTATATAAATAAGGTGAATATTACACCGGTTTAACGTTGGAGGTGAATATTACACCGGTTTAATGTTGGAGGTGAATATTACACCGGTTTAATGTTGGAGGTGAATATTACACCGGTTTAATATTGGAGGTGAATATTACACTGGTTTCACTTTGGAGGTGAATATTACTCTGGTTTCACTTTAATGTGAAATTCATATTTCCTATTGTTTTTGATATGTTCTGAATGAATATGGCTTTCAAAATTATCAGAAATA
The DNA here is from genome assembly GCA_964016885.1 of Eledone cirrhosa. NCBI lineage: Eukaryota > Metazoa > Mollusca > Cephalopoda > Octopoda > Eledonidae > Eledone > Eledone cirrhosa. The sequence goes on along the minus strand of OZ024743.1, from coordinate 317,162,238 downwards.
CGGAAAAAATCATTATGTAAAGGTGTTGTGAAACAAAAATTATACACTAAATGACACTTAAAACATTTTAAACATCAAAATATTAAAACTTCATTCATATATTCTATACTCATGAGAATTTCAAAATCACACCGTCTAAACATAATGTGTTGATGACCTGCCTCGGCTTATAAACAGAGTCGAGATTTTTACCTATTTCTGAGACATAAAATAGGATGTCAGTGTATATTCAGATTGACATATATTCGAGTATATAGAGTTTATATATTTTTTACACAGCTTAGTGGAAGAAGAGAAGGTGTGAAGTCTAGTGGTTAAAGTGCTGGACTTCCAATCACAATGCTGTAGCTTTCATCCTGGATCAGGCAGCATATTGTGTTCTTGATAAAAAATAAACACTTCACTTTACATTGTTCCAGTCTACTTAATTGAAAATTAGTACCAGCAATAGTTGAGGATAAACCCACGATGGACAGGTGTACTCTCAGTTGCTTAACAATGTGTGTTTCAGTTATTTAATTAATGGAACAGCCAGCTCATAAAACTAACATGAATATTCCACAGACACTTAAACTTCTCAGGGAGATTCTGCATGACACACAGTGTGACAAGTCTGGCATTTTAAATTACAGGTTCAACACATTTTTTCATTTTTTCCAGCTGAGTGGACTGAACCAATAAAAGTCTGCCACTAAATTAATCTTTTCATTCTAATGAAATATACGTTCTTTGATTTTCAAATAATTTTGAAACTAATAAAAGATTTAGAGAAATTTAGTAATATAATTAACTTTCTCATTATTAAGCTGGTTCTTAAATGAAATTATGATGAAAGATTTTTTGATGAATATAAATGCTTTAACCCTTTAATGTTCAAACCGTCTAGAATTCTCTACCTCTTTCTGTTGAAACTGGCTGTAACTGGTCGCTCAAACAGATGTTAAGGTATTGTTCTCAAAATAAATACTTGCAAAATCTCATAGATTCGATATTATGTGAGATAATTATGTGAGGTAAAGCCTTTACCATGAAAATACAATAGTATATATAGAGTAATGTGAATACTAAAGAGTTAAACATTTTTCTTAGTGAAAACACTGCCTATGATTTTCAAAATAAAATGTCTGCTGAGAATCAAACTCATGAGTTTACAACTGTGATCCAAATACCCGAACCACTTAGCAAACTGCCTTGATATTATAAATAAATATTGTATTACAATCATGGAGGCACATGGCTTAGTGGTTAGAGCATTGGCCTTGCAATCGAAAGGTTGTGAGTTCAATTCTCAGATCGGGTGATGTGTTGTTTCCTTGAGCAAGATACTTTATTTCACATTGCTCCAGAAATGAGATGATAAGGACTGGGGTCCATATCATTCCACTGCAAAGTGGTCGTGGAGGTGCCACAGCAAAAAAAGCACCCAGCACTCACTGTAAATGAGGTTGGTGTTAGGAAGGGCATCCAGCTGTAGAAATCAAGCCAGAATTAGTTCCCGTCCCACCCTTGCAAGCAGTGGAATGATGAATGATGATGAATCACTTGTTTACTACTTCTATTATACAATAACAAATGTATATCTAAGCTACAATTGGAGGCTTGACCCTAACTGAAGAACAAACAGATTGTTCGTAAAAACAACACCAATGTATACACTTTAGACCAGTAATGTCAGTTTAGGGTTGGTGTAGAACTATGAATAATGTAGGGTGGGGAAGGGGAGGAGGAGGAGGAGGAAAGGGACGAGGAGAAAGTGAAGGAGGGGTGGAGGAGTGAGGTATTACAGAGATGTGTGGTTATTTAGAAAAATGGTGAAAATAGGAAGGACAATAAAAACAGCAAGTCAAAATTTTACAACTGTGATGTTAACAGTTTCTTTCTCTCTTTTTCTCTACAATTTACAGGGGAGTGTTGTTGACAGAGTGCTGGGGGAGGTCAGTGATGGAGAGATAGTTTGGAGGTGTGGTGTGTGTGTGTGTGTGTGTGGGGGGGGTACACACGAGGTAGAGTGAGTAGCTACTAGGGTGCAACGGTGAGGATATCTAAGAGCTTTAGAGGGGACAGGGTAGTTGCTAAGGAATGGTTCTGGAGGGGGCATGGATGGTGGGTGCAGTAGTGATGAGGATAGCTTTTGGGTAGTGGTAGTAGAAGGCAGGCAAGGCTCATGGATGGATCAGATCATATTGTATGCTTGTGGCCAGGTCTTCATCATCACAACATAGTGCCACCTCTCTCAATCCTTTGTCACATCTGTTATGAAGCTTTGTTTCTTTAGGTCACTCTTCATTGTCTCATCTGAAATCTTCCTGTATTTGCCTTCTCTACAAACCCCACCCACTCAGATTTCTCTATGTAGCTGCTATCCTCTATATGCGTCATGTTATATCCAATCCAATCCAATGCCTTCTCACTCCTATTGGAGGAATTTCTCCCTGGTTGGGTTGAACTCCACTGCTTTCTGTTTCGTTTTGATCATGCCAGGAGTGTAGCCATAATCACCACACGTGGTCAATTGTGAATTGGTGAGGCTATTTAACCCATAGTTGGGATGAATGGTCATTGACTCGGAGGAGTTCATATGGCCCTTTAATAGCTATTGTTTTTTGTGCTGTTGGGGTTCCACATACCCTCCTCATCAGCCTCACCAGACAAGGGTCTGGTGGGGTAGCTGGTTTAGTCACCGACCACACGACCATGAAGTACGTTGTACTGGGTTACATGGTAGCAGTAACAGGCAGAATCCTGACCTGATCATGTCATGTTATGTTGTTATATAATATCATAAATTGAAGTACCTTTGATCTGTCTTATCTTTTTTAATAACACATACAGGCATACACATGTATGTATATGTATATATACATGTGTGTGTGTGTGTATGCGTATATATACATACATACACACACACACATATATATGTGGGGTTATATTGGAGTTTACCAATATATATACTGGTAAAGAGTATATAAGCTCAATGCTAATCAGTATCTTTGAAAGTTATGTCTGTATCAATATAGAGTGTGTAACCGAGATCGTACAAATGTATATAAATATATGCATGTATCTAATATGTAGGCATATGAACATACCAAAAAATACAATCTCCCTGTAAATTGAAAAAAATAATAAACATTAATTTTCGAAACTTATTGAATCTTCATCAGAAGACGTGTATAACATCCAATCAACTACAAGGAAACATGTATTTGATAGGTATATATATATAATATAGAAATGGCTTCTACAGGATTAGAACTGTTTCATTCGGGAGAAATCATCAGGAAGCCCAACAGTTCTAGTCCTGTAGAAGCCATTTCTATATTAAATATTTATATTTTGCTATGTATTGAGTACCTTACTTACTGTGGTTACCCCCAATTGAACCCAGTATAAACTTATATATATATATATATATATATATATATATATATATATATATATATATATATATATATATATGGGGTAACAAGTTATCGTTATAGGTAATCCAGTTAGAGGTTGTGAGTACTCTGCGTCGTGGATAGTTTTAACGTACAGTTTTGTTTAACTCAACAAGATGTTTCCATAGTTAGGCAGTGAGTTCGCGGTAATTCCTCTGTAGGTTATACTTGGAGTAATAATAGTGAAAGAATGAAGAGTAACATGGTTGGCTGTACAACAAGGGGCTTTATTTCAGGTATTGACAATTGTTTCATTGATCAGGTGAGTCTAGAGGTCGCTAATCGCTTGAAGTTGCGTCACTCAATCTCCATTACATTATTTACCTCTGACCAACTCATCAGAATATGAAAATATAAAAATAATTCGCTCGAGGCAAGATATATATAGAAGAATACCGTATAATCAAAACAATAACATCAATAATTGTTTCTACATTTGGCACAAGGCCAGCAATTACCCAGTGTATTACTGGTACTTTATTTTATCGACCCCGAAAGGATGAAAGGCAAAGTTAATCTCGGCGGGATTTGAACTCAGAATGACAAGGACCGTAACTCTATGCGTCAAAGCATGCGTCCAACCCTCTACCGATACTGCCAATCCTCCGCCTTTAACAATAACATCAATAATAAAATATATATGATAAATAGGTAGAGAAGTTACAGATGTAAAAAGTAAAAAGTAAAAGATAAGAAAAAATACATTAAAAAAGTAAGAAAATGGAAAAATATAAATAAATAAATAAGGATAATTGAGAGCATGTAAGTACAGAGTATGCTAGTGGTGCTGGTGAGTAAGTGTTCTTATAAGGATTCTGTGGTGGGTTTAGTGCTAACATCAAAAGTCATATTCGAAACATACATAGATACGTGTAGAGAGTCTGATGTAGTGACAGATAAAAGAAAAAAGAAAAAGCAATAAATTAGAGATTAATTGGGGGATACTAGTATGAGATTTAAGGGCTAAGGGTGGATGGTGAAGGGAGGTTTGACAAGTGTGTGTGGTAAATGTTTTGCTGATTGTCTTGTCTTAATGGGGTTGATGCTGTTTCAGGGAGAGAGGGTGAAAGAGATGTTAAGAGATTTATGATCTAGTGACCAGTTGGCCATTTGACAGCTAATAGTGGTGTGATGGTGTGTATTCCATATGTTAAAATCCAGGTGGTTCAGTTCTAATTTTGGGGTTGCTGGCTCGAATCACGGCAGTTTGAAATTTGTGAATCTGGTAGCTATTTTATGCCTACAGAAAATTGATCTTTTTTATTTTTTTTCATTTTCTTACTTTTTTAATGTATTTTTTCTTATCTTTTACTTTTTACTTTTTACATCTGTAACTTCTCTACCTTTTTATCATATATATTTTATTATTGATGTTATTGTTTTGATTATACGCTATTCCTCTATATATATCTTGCCTCGAGCGAATTATTTTTATATTTTCGAATTTTGATGAGTTGGTCAGAGGTGAATAATTGTTTCTATTTTAGGCACAAAGCCAGTAATTACCTAGTACATTACTGGTACTTTATTTTATCGACCCCGTAAGGAGGTAAATAATCTAATGGAGATTGAGTGACGCAACTTCAAGCGATTAGCAACCTCTAGACTCACCTGATCAATGAAACAATGTCAATACCTGAAATAAAGCCCCTTGTTGTACAGCGAACCATGTTACTCCTCATTCTTTCACTATATATATATATATATATATATATATATATATATATATATATATATAGGTAAGGAGAACATATATTGTTCTGCAAATTTTAAAAGAATCTGTGTGTAAACCACATTCAGCATTGGATTACAAGATGAGATGGGTGGAGTGTGTAATCCAGAGAATATATGTATATATGCTTTTAGTATTAGAATAGTAAATATATGTATATGTGTTATTAGTATTATAAATATGTGTATATATGTTATTAGTATTGTAAATATATATATATATATATATATATATAGTAGTAGTAGTTAGTATATGTATATTATTCTATTAGTATTATTTTACCTTTCATCCTTACGGGGTCGATAAAATAAAGTACCAGTAATACACTGGGTAATTGCTGGCCTTGTGCCTAACGTAGAAACAATTATTACTAGTATATGTATATATGCTATTAATATTGTAAATACAGGAATCCACTTGTATATGTTGATGATGATGATGATGATGATGATGATGATGATGATGATGATGATGATGATGATGATGAAAGATATCGTTTTACAATTGCAGAACAATTTACTAACATGATAAAATAAAATACAAGCAAAAGATGAAAAGCCCAGTATAACATTGGTTTATTACATAACAGCCATTTCTGTAACAAATATTGCTCACAGCTGGAGTGTTATATAATGATTTGCACAATAAACATTGCAGAACTATTTACAGCTGGACTCAAAAGAATTTTGTTACATCATCAGGTGTCATGACAAAAAGTACCCAGTTCACTCTGTAAAGTAGTCATGTTAGAGACACAACAAAAAACACCCAGTCCACACTGTAAGGTAGTTGCGCTGGTGTTACAATAAATAACACCCAATTCATGCTGTAAATGTGGTTGGTGTTATAAAAGGCATCCAGCTGTAGAAACCAGGCCAGAAACATTTCTGTATGAATAAGACATGGTCACTTGATCTGACTTGTCTCACAATAGGACAACTCATCTAACGCATGCTAGCATGGAAAATGGATGTTAAACAGTGATGATGATGATGATCAGACAGGTATAATTTGGAACTGATTTCTTGATATGATTGGTCTATTATTTATTTTTCATCTCAAAACCACCCATTACAAGACATACATCCAAATCCAGGGTCTTCTCACTCCTGTTGGAGGAACTCCTCCCTGGTTGACCACCACCACTTCCTATCTTTGGCCATACTGGGCGATGTGGGGCCAAGATACCGGCTGATATCATTGCGCCATCTTGTTTTTGGCCGTCCTCTAGTTCTTCTCCACTGCCTTTTATAATATTTGTTTTTCCTTTTATCTCTATATCATACATTTATATATGATGTCCAACTCTATTTTATACATCCATAGCTGTACACAGTTTTAAATCTCTGTTATACAGAAACAGCTACAAGACAACTCTTTGGGGGGTACATTTTATAGTCTTATATAATCTTGAATAATCGCAAGATGTTCTTTAAAGAAATTAATTAAAATGTACTTTTGATTTTTTTTTTCAAGTTCAATTTAATCTTATAAAATGATATCTTTGTTCATCATCATCATCATCACTATTTTATGTCCACTTTCCATGTTGGAATGAGCTGGACAGGTGCCATGGTCTAAAACTAAACAGATTGCATGTGTGTTCCATCTTTGGGATGGTTTCTATGGCTGGAGGATATCCTTCCTAATATCAAACACTTTATGGAGTTTACTAGGTGCATTTTATCATAGCACCAGCACTACCACTTTACAGAGCCTTCTAGGTGCATTTTATCACTGCCACAGTTAAGTCAGTGAACCATATCGTGAGGTATGGTTGGCGTAGAAATTTGCCATAGATGTTAATGCACGTTAACCGCACTACCACTTTGCATATTGCTTTAGGTGCATTTTATCATGGCAACTACCACTTTGCAGAGTGTACTGGATACATTTTGTAATAATGGTGGTAGTGGTGACAACACGTGGGAGAGTGGCAGAATTGATTGAACGTTGGTAAAACATTGCAGCCTTTGCTGTCTAATTACATCTGTTTACATTTAAAGATTATATACTATCAGGGTTGACTGTATTTTACATTACCAGAGGGTGATGGCAGAGGAGGGGCAGTTGTTAAAATAAGTACCAATCAAGTACTGAGGGATCTATATAATCAACAGTGCCCACCCACTAAATATGTGACATTGTTGGTGTCATGATAAAATACATCCAGTACACTCTGTAAAGTGGTGGTGTTGGTGCCATGATAAAATACACTCAGTACACTCTGTAAATTAGTAGCATTGGTGCCATGGTAAAATACACTCAGTATACTCTGTAAAGTGGTAGTGTTGATGTCATGATAAAATTCAAAAACTACACTCTGTAAAGTGATTGGCAGTAGGAGAGGCATCCAGTTGTAGAAAACATGCCAAAATGGAAGGTGTGATGATGATGATGATGATGTGCATATGTTAGAAATCAACAGTTATTGAAATCTAGAAGAGGGGATTTGTTTTTATTGTAAGTAATGTCAGCTGTTTGAAAAAAAGTCTGACATGTTGCACACTTGTTATTGTAAAGGAAGTTAAGCATTGTTAAGTAGTTAATATGTTGACAAAACACTTGTTTAGTTCATAATTAATCATTAAGACACTTCTTAATCGTTAATACTCTTATTATTATTATAACCAGCTGTCAAGGTAAGAGATGCTAGAATAAGCAGACACAATTAAAATACCTTGTGGCATTTACCCCCAAGAAATATGTCACATAAAAAAAATCAATGGTAAAATTGGGAAGCTGTGGGGGTCGGCTTATACTCGAGATCAATATTTTGAAAATTTTCAAAAACTTGAAATTTTTACATAAATGAGGTGCTAAACTTCAGGGTTGAATATTACACCAGTTTCACTTTGGGGTTGAATATTACACTGGTTTCATTTTGGAGGTGAATATTACACCAGTTTTACCTTGGGGTTGGACATTACACCAATTTCACTTTGGGGTTGAATATTACACCAATTTGACTTTGGAGGTGAATATTACACCAGTTTCACTTTGGAGGTGAATATTACACTAGTTTCACTTTCATTAGGAAATTTGTATGTACAATGGTTGCTCTAGTATATGGGCAAGGTCTTAGAACTCCCTCTTCCCCCATCAAATGTAGCAATAATTTAAGTAACTAATAATTAGGGCTTAATAATGTTTAAAGTATACTTTTGAAACTGTTGGTAGCAGCAACATCACATGTTTTAAGGCTGCTGCTGTTGTTTTTTCTCTACTAAAGAAGGAGTTAGCCTTGCAGGCCACATAATCATCAAGTGTTTTTTAAAGTAATGTTTTATCTCCATATCAGCTATACAATAAAAACTACCACAAGCATTTTAAGGCCATTGTATTTACTTAAAAAGGGATTTATTTTGCAATGTTTTATGGTCGGATATTGTTACTGGCGCTAACCCTTGTAGTCAACCCTCATGACACACATGGCTACTAATTTGAGGCCCTTCTCTAAAGAAATTCTGGTAGGTTGCCATCAAGTTCGCCTCCAGCAGGGTGTCTCTCAGTAGTCTTCCATTTCGGATGGTGTTGTTATGGAAGTACCACCAAGGAACTTCACTGTCTCCTTACTCAGATGTGCATTGAAGTCCCCCAGAACAAGCAGGATGTGAGCTTGTGTGGTGTTGACAGCTCTACACACCTCCTCATGGAACTCCTCTGCACTCACATCACTGTCTCCCTCGGTTGGACTATAGGCTGAGATGACTGTCTGTCTTGGGTTTCCATTGAAGGTCACCCTCAGCACTCGCAGGGAGACAGGTATGATTTCCCTCACCAATAGATTGCTCCCTGCACTGAAAACAAAACTCACTCCTCCTACTGCAGTATTCGTCGTGTTCTTCACTGCTGATGTGGTGATGAGCTGGCTCTTCTTCCCGATCATCACTCTCTTCACGGGCTCATCGTGTAGGATCCTGTGTTCTTGGATCACAAATATCTGCATACCACTCTCCTCGAACAGATGACCCAACTCCTCTCTCTTCTCCAGCATCCGAAGTGTCCTCACATTCAGAATACCCACTTTAATGGCTCTTCTGCAGGACAAAACTGCATTCTTTATATTTGTCTCAGAGATAGCTGATCCATCATCCACTGGCCTGCCCTGTGGCTCTAAGCCAGCAGAGTCATAACGCCAGACTGTTCTTTGACAGTGTAGTTACGGGCTCTAACCCTAGTGCTGTTAAATCGACTCTCCATGGTTCTTTTCATTAGCTGATAATACCTTACCGGCGCTACTCGAATAAGGTAATTATTTAACCCATACATGGGGCCTGAACAGTTACTACTCTGGGCCAGAGCAGACCTGGGAGTTATGACAACTAAGGAGTAACTCCACATTCCCCAAAGCTCCTGAACTCCAGAACTGGAGCTTTGCCACTGGATGTAGCTTAATGTCATACCCAGGACATGTATATATATATATATATATATATATATGTATATATATGTGTGTATATATATATATATAAATATATATATATATATATATCAGTCCGAGCTGAAGATCCGCATAAGGTGAAACAATTGTTCTCGGTATGGTGAACTAACTATTGTGTTACTACTTCTCTCTCTATATATATGTAGTTATGTAATAAACAACATGAGATAATTATTTCATTTACCAGTGGTTTCTTGAAAGCAAACAAAATTTGCTTTCAGTCATCAGAATGAAAAAATCCTGGTGTATTTATTGACAGTGGATTTTAAAAACAAAAATATAATCTATATGAAAGTGAGGCTGGAAAAGGAAGAAGGAAAGGAAACAGAATAAATATAAAAGTAGATAAACACACATACACACACACACACACACACATATATGCATACACACATATATACATATATCATCATCATCATTTAACGTCCATATTCCACGCTTGCATGGGTTTGGACGGGAGTTTTCCCACTTGAGGCAAGGGTGGTTGTCTTGCTCACATAGGACTGTCTGGCGGGTTTTCTACGGCTGGATGCCCTTCCTAACTCCAACCACATTTACAGTGTGGAACTGGGAGGTTTTTACCGTGTTACCTACACGGCCACATTACAGCGTGGACTGTGTGTTTTTTGTCGTGACACCTACACGACCTCATTTGTTTTGGGCTGGATGTTGTAGTACCAACATAACTTTAAATTGAAAGGGGTGGTGTGGATGGGGTGGGGGTAGTGAGACGGGAGTGTATTTTGTTAGAGGTGCCTACTGACTGTAGTAGGTTTCACTTTGTACTTAGGTAAGGCGGGTCTTCTCTATTACTGTGTAACGCCAAAGATCTCGGTCCAGTGACATTGTCTTGGAGAGGTGTAAGTGTGTGAGGTCGGAATTGATCAAGTCGTCCCAGGTTTTTCTGGGTCTGCCTACTCCGTGGCTACCGTCTATTTTTATTGCCCTGCATTTTTTTATACAGCTGTTGTCTTTCATGCGCATCACATGACCGTACCAACGTAGTCTTCTCTCGAGTAAACAACATCTGATCCCTCTTATTTCTAATTTTTCCCTTAGTTCGCTTATGCTTTGCCGTTCACGTATATTACTATTACACATCCAGCGGAGCATGCAAGCTTCGTTCCTCTCCAGTCTGCGTATATCATCTGCACACAATGCCCAGGTCTCACTGTCATGTAACATTGCTGTTCGTATGCAGGCATCATACAGCCTACCTTTCATTTTCAGGGAGAACCCTTTAGAGGCTAATAGTGGTATAAGCTCTCTGAATTTTTTCCATCCAGTTCTGACTCTAGCTACTGTACTTTCAGAGCACCCTCCCCCACTGCTGATTTTGTCACCCAGGTAACGGAAGCTGTCCACTATTTCTATAGAACCATCTGTGCAATGGAATGAGCTAGTATTCTGTGGGCACTTGCTGCTACTTATTGCACCAGAGCACCGGCCACATATAAAATCTATGTTCTTAGTTAGCTTACCTGTGATTCCACTACATCTTTTATGCACCCATACTTTGCATTTGGGACATAAAATGGAGTTTCTACCTACTCCTTTCCTACACACTGAGCATGGCCATTTCCCGGATGGGACCGGTGCCCTATTTTCCTTCCTACAAACTAGAACTTTAGTCTTAGACAGGTTAATTTTAAGGTCTTTTGATTCTAGGCCATGCTTCCATGTTTGGAATTTCTTCTCTAGTTCGGCCATTGATTCAGCTATGAGCGTTAGATCATCTGCGTATAGGAGTTCCCATGGGCAGCCGGTCCACTGTTATAGCCTGAAGGACAATAATAAATAGTAGGGGGCTAAGAACGGAGCCCTGATGAACACCAACTTTTACGCTAAACTCTTCACTATATTCGTTGTTAATTCTAACCTTGCTGACTGTTTCTTTATACATGGCTTGTATAGCTCTCACAAGCCATTCATCAACACCTAGTTTTCTAAGAGCCCACCAGATAATGGAACGGGGGACTCTGTCGAAGGCTTTCTCCAAGTCGACAAAATACCTGGTGGATGGGGCGCAGGGAGGGGTGAGGGGGATGGGGTTGGGGTTATGTTGGCCATCCGCGGCCGAAACAAAGAGGAGGCGTCCTTGCCCTTTCGTCCGACAGCATGAGGTGAATTTGTCGTTATCTTTGGCATTGTCTTCGAGTGTCCAGATTCTTCAGACTCTCCAGAAATTCCTTAGTCCATCCATCATATCGAAAAGCAACCAGGAGAAGTGATAGCATAGGCCGTTAACTTGTGATTGGTCCAAATAATAAAGGTGGAGAATGGGGGAGGGGTATGGGGTAGTTAGCGAGGAGAAGATTATTTAGAACAGTCAGAAGATTATTTAGAACAGTCAGACAGAATTATAGAATAGCAATTAAGAATAGCAATTAAGAAGTAGGATTTGGATTCTGGGCGATTATAGATATGTAGTGACCTACATTCCGCGGGCTCACATACATTCTCTGTGCGTGATTTGGCTCAGCTCAGCCAATCAGCGCCAGCAGAAGAGGATGTATCCCTACGCGTCCTGAGAGAGAAATTACCCGCGAAGATTTGAAGAAAATCTCTCTCTCGCACCTGGGACTTCGAACCAGCAACACGTACATGTGACGGTGAGATTTTGCACCTTAACCTGCCGACTTTCCGGCGCAATGACACATTCCCTTTTGCAACCTCATTTTTATGTGTAACTTCAACCATACAAGTTAACTAACATTATTTGTGGATTGGCAGTATCGGTAGAGGGTCTGACGCTATGCTTTTCAGCAAAGAGTTACGCCCCTTAATGGTTTGCGTTCAAATCCCGCCGAGGTTAACTTTGCCTTTCATCCTTACGGGGTCGATAAAATAAAGTACCAGTAATGTATTGGGTTATTGCTGGCCTTGTGCCTAAAGTAGAAACAATTATTTGTGCTACAACAAAAATAAACATACATTTCATCTCTAATTTCTGCTGTTGACATCATTATTATGTTACTCGTGTCTCAATAACATTTCATTTACCATGCTGATTATTTGGCGACCGGCTCTCCGTCAGTTCACTCACGAGTAAGTTTGTTAACCTTATTATATCTGTATCGAATTTAATTAGTGGTTGGCCTGCAGTGGCGTTTACCAAAGTAAATAACCCTGTGACCAATTCCCTAAATTGGTGACCTTCGACGATTAAGTATGAAAACGCAGCCTATTTGAATTCGCCATTCGTTTTAACGGCAATGTGGAGTGGCTTAACATTTGGAATGTTCGAATCGGGTAGCTAGACTCACTTAGCGTAAGTCCATAAAATTCATAATATTCCATTTGTTGAAGCACGCGGCCTGCACAATATTTCTGTCATAACTTTCATGGAAAATGATTTTCTTTAGAATTTTTTTTTAAAGAAAAAAAATTAGCAGTATTTCAAAACGGCTACCACCAAGTACCAGCCATCAGCAGCAACACCTGGCTAACTATTAACCAACACCAAAAATTCATCAAATACGTGGCACCATGAGTCAACATCATTTGCCGTCCTTCGCAGGCGACATCAAGTTGTGGTTTGTGCAGCTGGAATGTTTCTTTGAATTAACCAAGACAAAAGAACAGCAAAAGCTGAAGGTCCTGATCAATGGCCTACCTGTTCCCTTGGCATTCTCGGTGAAGGACGTTGTGACAGATTTGGACGCCGACGTTACCTACGGCTCAAAACGAAATTCTTCAGAGAAATACTAAGTCGGTAGAGAGTCGTTTTCAGGAGTTGGACGATGCTCAAATGGGTGACAGGAAGCCGAGCTCCTATTTGCGGGAGTTGAGCGACTCCCAGGGGATTGACACCCCCTTCATAAAGCAGCTCTTTTTCTCACGTTTACCGCCAAGTGCGCAAAGGATTTTGGTTAATAGTTTGGAGAGGGAGTCGTTAGAGCAACTTGCCGCGTCTGCCGATACAATACTTGAGGTGGACTCGAACAGCAATCGGCATAATCCTTATGTGGCTTCAGCTTGCGTCCCCCCACGCAATTCTGTGGCCGACAGCAAACTGTTGGAGTTAATTGAAGCTCTCACCAAAAAGGTAGAAGAATTGACTGTACAACATAGAGAGCCTTCTCAACGTTTAAGGTACCGTTCGCCTCCGTCTGCTATTCCTCGAAACCGCTACGAGTACCGTTCGCCACCGTCTTCTGTTCCTCGCCAACACTACACTTCAGGCAGCAGTAATTCTTCGATTTGTTGGTATCATGTTAACTTTGGCAGTCGGGCGCCTTGCAACTATAGGAGTTCGGAAAACGCCAATCAGAGCCACTAGGGCGGCTAGTGAACTCTGGGAAACTCGACCAAACCGTCATCTTTTTGTGTACGATCTGCAGTCAAAAAAATTTTTTCTTGTCGACACTGGCGCATCACTAAGTATTTGGCCAGTCAGTTATCTTAAAAGAACCCCATCTGAATCAAATATCAATTTACGAGCAATCAACAACACGGCCATTCGAACGTACGGGCACATTTCGCTTCCTCTTCGGTTTAAAAATTTGCGTCGTGAATTGCAGTGGAAGTTTACTATCGCCGACTTGCCATACGCCATTTTGGGAGCGGATTTCCTCCACCATTTTTCCTTATCGATTGACATCCGCAGACAACAACTTTTTGATGCTAATACAGGCCTATCGTTCGAGGGTACAAAGCCGGAGATCGCCACAGTAAGCCCTGCTTTTTTCTTGTCTGAAGTGGGCAACCAGTATCACAGTTTGTTAAAATCATTCCCACAGCTGACGCAAGGAAGATTACGAATTGCTAGTCCGGATCATGTGATTGAACACTTTATATCCACTACAGGTCCACCCGTTTTCTCACGTCCTCGAAGATTATCTGCAGAGAAGTTGAAAGCTGCACGTCTTGAATTCGACCACATGCTGGAATTAGGAATAATTCGGCGTTCCACAAGTCCTTGGGCATCGCCTCTGCATATGGTACTTAAATCTTCTGGTGATTGGAGACCGACGGGTGACTACCGACGCTTAAACACGATTACTGTGCCTGACCGTTATTCAATCCCGCATTTGCAGGATTTTGCATCGTCATTGCAGGGTTGCAGAATCTTTTCTAAGCTTGATTTGATCCGCGCTTATAATCAAATTCCGGTTAAAAAGGAGGATATTCCAAAGACTGCTATTGCCACTCCTTTCGGATCATTCGAGTTCCTCACTATGCCTTTCGGACTTAGAAATGCTGCAAGTACTTTCCAACGATTCATGGATCATGTCACTCGTGGTCTCGATTTTGTTTACACGAATATCGATGATGTACTGATTGCTAGTTCTTCTCCTGAACAACATTCCAAACATTTGGATATCTTATTTCGGCGTTTACAGAAATATAATGTTCGTGTTAATGCCGCTAAGTGTGTTTTCGGCTCGACATCGCTAACATTTTTGGGCCATCTTATTGATGCTGATGGTATTCGGCCCCTTCCGGAAAAAGTTAAGGCAATTTTGGATTTTCCTCCGCCAAGTTCGCTTCGACAATTATGGCAATTCTTGGGCCTTGTGAATTTTTATAGGCGATTCGTGCCTGATTGTTCCGGCTTACTGTCCTCGTTGACAGAAATTTTTAAAAACTGTCGACGGAAGAATATGAACATTTCATTAAATGCAACGTACCTGGCGGATTTTGAGAAAGTGAAGAAAGCATTAGCGACTGCATCTTTGCTCGCCCACCCCATGCCCAACGCCGAGCTGTCGCTCTGTGTTGATGCTTCGCATAGCGCCGTGGGCGCAGTCTTACAGCAGAAGTGTGAGGAGTTACAGCAACCACTCGAGTTCTTTTCGAGAAAGTTAAAGCCTGCCGAAACTCGCTATAGCACCTTTGGAAGGGAGCTATTAGCAATTTATTTATCAGTGAAACATTTTGCTCATGTACTTGAAGGTAGAATGTTCACTATTTTCACTGATCATAAACCTTTGACGTTTGCTCTTCGAACTAAAGCAGACAAATACTCGCCCAGAGAAACGAGACATCTGGACTTCATCTCACAGTTCACGAACGACATTCAACATATTCCGGGTTCTTTGAATACAGCGGCCGATGCGCTGTCTCGCCTGCCGATCGCATCGATTTCGTCTACCGAGGAGATAGATTTACATCGAATGGCAGCTGCTCAACCCACTCTCGAATCGTTGGATGTTACATCGCCAGAGTTTGTACATTGCAAACTGAAATACATTCCGATCTCAACGGCTGACGGACAAATACTGTGTGATGTTTCGTTGGACTCACCACGACCTCTAGTCCCAGTGGAACATCGACGAACTGTGTTTCTTGCTTTACATGGCATTTCTCATCCTGGAGTATCAGCCTCAGTAAAACTCATAACAGCCAGATTTTTCTGGCTTGATATGAGACGTGACATTGCTGCTTGGTGCCGTTCCTGTGTCGCTTGCCAAAAGTCAAAAGTTTATAAGCACGTTAAAACTCCTCTCGGAACTTTCACCTGTCCTGATGCCAGATTTCGTCACATTCATGTGGACATCGTCGGCCCGTGGCCGATTAGTCGTGATTATTCGTATATTTTGACGATCGTTGACCGTTTTTCGCGTTGGCCTGAAGCCATCCCTATGACAGATATCACTGCTGAAACGACAGCACGTACTCTCGTATCTTCATGGATCGCTCGTTTCGGTGTACCAACCACAATAACAACGGACCGCGATCGTCAATTTGAATCGAACCTCTTCCGTGAATTAACACAAATTATTGGCGCTACTCGCATAAGAACCACGGCATATCATCCAGCATCAAACGGAATGGTGGAAAGATTCCACAGGCAACTCAAAGCCTCCTTAAGGGCTTCCATGGACTCTTCACGTTGGAGTGAGTACCTACCTATTGTGTTGTTGGGTATTCGGTCGATGGTAAAGGTGGACCTTGGGTTCTCCTCTGCCGAATTAGTTTATAGTACTCCTCTGGCGTTACCGGGGCAAATGCTGGCCCCTTTTGACCTGACTTCGCAGGACCCCGCTTCCTACATGTCCCGGCTTCACTCTTATTTCAAGGATCTACCACCGATGGGCACTAGGAAGCAGACTGTAAAAACTGCCGTCCCAAGGGATATTGCCTTGTGGACACATGTGTTCGTTAGAGACGACGCCGTGCGACCCCCTCTTCGACGGCCGTACTCTGGACCCTATCGTGTGCTTGCTCGCACAGACAAATATTTCACACTGGACATTCGGGGTTCCAGGGAAACGGTTTCCGTTGATCGTCTCAAACGAGCAAACCTGGACAATGACACAATGACACTTGAAACTCAAATGCCCCCTTCTTTTTCTTTGCCACATACGCCTATTTCTTCTCCCCCCCCCACCACCATCAACATACAGAACTACGACCCGTTCTGGGCGAAGGGTGCACTGGCCTCGTAAGCTATGCAGTAATATAAACTGAATTGTATTCTTTTCTTCTTCCAATTGTTTTTGCTGTATATTTCATTGTGTTGCTTTTTGATTCTTGACTGCCTACGGCAGTGTCAATATATGTTATTTTTCGTAACATTACGACTGTTGTCAATTCTGACACAGTCCATTTTTTTTAGTGCATTTTTATAGCTATGCTACATGTGGCATTTTCAGTGCCTAGCAAAAAATTTATTTGTGTTTATCGCATTTGGGGCCCCTTTATTGCGAAGAGTGTTACCTTTTCATGCATTTTGCATCTTTTGCTGTACATTTTTTTTTACTGTGTTAATGCTTGCAGACATGAACCTTTTTCTTGCTGATTCAATAATCTGTATCGACTTCCGTCTAGAAGGGGGGTATTGTAGTGACCTACATTCCGCGGGCTCACATACATTCTCTGTGCGTGATTTGGCTCAGCTCAGCCAATCAGCGCCAGCAGAAGAGGATGTATCCCTACGCGTCCTGAGAGAGAAATTACCCGCGAAGATTTGAAGAAAATCTCTCTCTCGCACCTGGGACTTCGAACCAGCAACACGTACATGTGACGGTGAGATTTTGCACCTTAACCTGCCGACTTTCCGGCGCAATGACACATTCCCTTTTGTAACCTCATTTTTATGTGTAACTTTAACCAACATTATTTGTACTACACGCCGAGGTTGACTTTGCCTTTCATCTTTACGGGGTCGATAAAATAAAGTACCAGTAATGCACTGGGTAATTGCTGGCCTTGTGCCTAAAGTAGAAACAATTATTTGTGCTACAACAAAAATAAACATACATTTCATCTCTATGTCTGCTGTTGACATCATTATTATGTTACTCTTGTCTCAATAACATTTAATTTACCATGCTGATTATTTGGCGACCGGCTCTCCGTCAGTTCACTCACGAGTAAGTTTGTTAACCTTATCATATCTGTATCGAATTTAATTAGTGGTTGGCCTGCAGTGGCGTTTACCAAAGTAAATAACCCTGTGACCAATTCCCTAAAGATATATGGATGAATGAACCGAAGGGTAGGGAAACAAGAAGAAAATGTTATTTTTACATTACATTTCGTAGAAGTGGACTGACCATTAATAAGAGTTGACAAATTCTGAGATTCGTACTTCGTAACAGGTTTATTTATATTTGGTGCGAGTAGGGAGTGAGCGAGAGAGAGAGAGGGACGTATATGATAGAGAGAGAGGGGGGGGGGGGTGATAGCGATTTAGAGGGCCGAGAGAAGCCATTTTTATGAATCCTGGAAAAATTTTCTCCCAAAATGGTAGCGAGGAGAAGATTATTTAGAACAGTCAGACAGAATTATAGAATAGCAATTAAGAAGTAGGATGTGGATTCTGGGCGATTATAGATATATGGATGAATGAACCGAAGGGTGGGGAGACAAGAAGAAAATGTTATTTTTACATTACATTTCGTAGAAGTGGACTGACCATTAATAAGAGTTGACAAATTCATATATATATATATATATATATATACATACATACATACATACATATATATATATACATACATACATACATATATATATATATATATATATATATATATATATATATATATATATACATATCCATACATACACATACACACAAACATGTATATATATATATGTTCAAATTTTTCCATTATATATATATATATATATATATATATACATATACATATACACACACATATACATATACACACACATATAATCATACATATATACACACGTACATACACACATACATACACACATATATACACGCATACATACTCACACACATATATAGATATATGTACCCACACCTACATACGCACACACACAATTAATTATAAGAAAAAATAATAATAAAAAATAAAAATAAAAAACAATGGATGCAAAAGGTCGTCACATCAAAATAAAAAATAAAAAATATACGACTTAAGAAAATAAAAATAAAAATTATAAAGTTGACAGCGATACAGGAAAGGACACAAATAAATAAACAAACACACGTAGTAAGCAATACACACATTTACACCTACACATACATACATATGGCGGCTGCCAACTCGCTTTCGAGTATGGCCACCACTTTATATCCATCTAGGAGAACCCCTACCGATGCGCTGAACAAGTGTGACTTTTTAGTCCAGCCTGCGACATGAAAACTCTGGTACAAACACTACACTTGTGACAATTATTGACACATAGTGCTGGGCCCATGGTACCATGTGACAAGTGCAGAGAGATCTCCAGATATAAAGCAATGCCTGCGCCGTGAAGCTTTATAGTGAGCAAAGGCACTGCACAAAGCCAGTCCCACTCTCTTAACCAAGATGACATTTACCAAAAAGAACAAGTCAACATCATTGGATACCATCAGGGTTGCAGGTGTTATATCAGAGTTTTCCTTCTCCTAGAATTCTGCCTTGACAAAGGCTAAGGGGTCATCTCTCCCGGATACATACAAATATAAATATATACATACACACACACACACATATACACACATATATATATATATACATACATATATATATATACACACACACACACATACACACACACACACACACACACACATATATATATATATATATATATATATATATATATATAATATAAGATCAAAAGATGGTTAAAGGAGTTCCATGTATTTTATTATGCGCATTTCAAAAACAAACATCATCATGCAATAATATTTGTGTTTTCATCAGATAAAACAGGAGAACATGATATGAAGGCTAAAAAACACTTGTGGATAGTGCAGTTTTAAATCAACATATGAAAAGTGGTTTTAGATTGATGTGTGATATTGGGAAAAATATTTTATTTAGAGAGGGGCGTGTGGAAAGGATGAAAAAGGGGAGGAGATGAGAGGGAGAGATGGGTGATAGAGAGAAAGAGATAGTTTTTATAACTGAGAGGAGATATATTGTTTTACATAGAGAGGTTGAAAACCGTTGGAAGATAATGTATAAATTTAAAAAAATGTGAAAATTAACGAAGGGAGGATATGTGCGAGGAAAAAATATTTTATTTAGGGAGGGGGAGGGGAAAGGATGAAAAAAGGGGGAGGAGATGAGAGTGAAGGTGGAGAGGGAGAGATGGGTGATAGAGAGAAAGAGATAGTTTTTATAACTGAGAAAAAGATATATTGTTTTACATAGAGAGGTTGAGAACCGTTGGAAGATAATGTATAAATTAAAGGAATTTGAAAATTAACGAAGGGAATTTATGTATGAAGATAGAGAGAAAAAATAATAATTGTGGATGAATATTCTAACGTAAAAAAAAGTGTATGTTGATAAGTATTGTGGCAATTTCAAAATTAACGAAGAGAAAAATTATTAAGGTTTGTGTGTAGAAGGATTTGAGAAAAATAATGTGAAGTTAAAGTTTGTATATTGAAGGAATTGATAATATATGCGAATAAAGAGTTAATATGTATTAAGAATGAGTTCGTTGATGGGGAGAAAAAAAAAATAAATTAAGGATGAAATTGAGATTAAAAAGATTTATGATAGAGAGAAAAAATAATAATGATTGCGGATGAATATTCTAACGTCAAAAAAACAAATGTATATGTTATGAAGGATTTTACAAGGTGAAGATAGAATGAGGGTAATGAGTAAACAAGTATTATAGAGTGTATAATGCCCTTTAAAGTAAGGTAGGAAGATGGGTATATTTTAAAGAGGTGTTTGTATATGTGCCTTTGAGAAAAGATTCTAAATTGATAAAGAATTGAATATTAACTGTATACTTTGTGAAAAGTCCTATGGAATTTGTGCAGGCAGATAGAAAACAAATCTGTACGTCTATTTATTATAGAATCTAGGTTAGAGATAATGGTAAATTTTTCATTTAGGCAGAGATTACAGATTTTAGATAGAGAGCTGTTCAAGTATGAGGATGCAGAAGAAACCTTCTTCCAAAAGATGGTATATTTAATGTTTTTGTCTTTTAAGGACCATATGAGTTCTGAGAGAGCAGTGTTGGTTCTTTTCATCTTTCAAATACAAACTTAAAAGAACCAACACTGCTCTCTCAGAACTCATATGGTCCTTAAAAGACAAAAACATTAAATATACCATCTTTTGGAAGAAGGTTTCTTCTGCATCCTCATACTTGAACAGCTCGCTATCTAAAATCTGTAATCTCTGCCTAAATGAAAAATTTACCATTATCTCTAACCTAGATTCTATAATAAATAGACGTACAGATTTGTTTTCTATCTGCCTGCACAAATTCCATAGGACTTTTCACAAAGTATACAGTTAATATTCAATTCTTTATCAATTTAGAATCTTTTCTCAAAGGCACATATACATACACCTCTTTAAAATATACCCATCTTCCTACCTTACTTTAAAGGGCATTATACACTCTATAATACTTGTTTACTCATTACCCTCATTCTATCTTCACCTTGTAAAATCCTTCATAACATATACATTTGTTTTTTTGACGTTAGAATATTCATCCGCAATCATTATTATTTTTTCTCTCTATCATAAATCTTTTTAATCTCAATTTCATCCTTAATTTATTATTTTTTCTCCCCATCAACGAACTCATTCTTAATACATATTAACTCTTTATTCGCATATATTATCAATTCCTTCAATATACAAACTTTAACTTCACATTATTTTTCTCAAATCCTTCTACACACAAACCTTAATAATTTTTCTCTTCGTTAATTTTGAAATTGCCACAATACTTATCAACATACACTTTTTTTGACGTTAGAATATTCATCCACAATTATTATTTTTTCTCTCTATCTTCATACATAAATTCCCTTCGTTAATTTTCAAATTCCTTTAATTTATACATTATCTTCCAACGGTTCTCAACCTCTCTATGTAAAACAATATATCTTTTTCTCAGTTATAAAAACTATCTCTTTCTCTCTATCACCCATCTCTCCCTCTCCACCTTCACTCTCATCTCCTCCCCCCTTTTTCATCCTTTCCCCTCCCCCTCCCTAAATAAAATATTTTTTCCTCGCACATATCCTCCCTTCGTTAATTTTCACATTTTTTTAAATTTATACATTATCTTCCAACGGTTTTCAACCTCTCTATGTAAAACAATATATCTCCTCTCAGTTATAAAAACTATCTCTTTCTCTCTATCACCCATCTCTCCCTCTCATCTCCTCCCCTTTTTCATCCTTTCCACACGCCCCTCTCTAAATAAAATATTTTTCCCAATATCACACATCAATCTAAAACCACTTTTCATATGTTGATTTAAAACTGCACTATCCACAAGTGTTTTTTAGCCTTCATATCATGTTCTCCTGTTTTATCTGATGAAAACACAAATATTATTGCATGATGATGTTTGTTTTTGAAATGCGCATAATAAAATACATGGAACTCCTTTAACCATCTTTTGATCTTATATTATGTATACTCCAGTCCTACAAACTGTAGAGTGCTTCTTATCCGATATCTGCATTGCTTTATTGTACTACAATAAAACTCACCTCCTACATATATATATATATATATATATATAAAACATGAGAAGAAAGAAGAATACTGCGTGGTTGCACATGGGTTACATATGATAAAAATAGTCCTTCGTCAGTGATTTGCCAACCATCATTGATATTTCATCGCATTAAAAATCACATACCTCAGGTTGGTGCGAGCAATAACTAAAAAAAGCTATTGGGAGAAGTAAATCGCGTAAAGCGAGTGAGACAAGTAAACAACATAGAAGGATGAAAGCAACGCAAAGATGAGAATAAACAAGCAACATGGTTATCCGGCCAGCATAAGCTGGGTGGATTTCATGAGCGATCAAGATACAGACCGTCCGACGTGAGTGAGATGTGAGCAAGAAGAGAACCCACTACTAGCCAAACGGGAGGAAGTGAGAAGGGGAGAAACAGAGAGTGAGTGAGTAGAAGTGCGAGGAAGAGGTCAGTCGAGAGAAAGTGTAACTGACAGAGGGGGCGAAAGAAGGTGTGAGCAACAGAGAGAACGGGGGAGCAGTAAGAGAGAAACAGACAAACGCAGCCGAGGTAAATATATATAAAAAACATGAGAAGAAT
Source organism: Eledone cirrhosa (assembly GCA_964016885.1). Taxonomy (NCBI): domain Eukaryota; kingdom Metazoa; phylum Mollusca; class Cephalopoda; order Octopoda; family Eledonidae; genus Eledone; species Eledone cirrhosa. The sequence goes on along the minus strand of OZ024743.1, from coordinate 317,139,142 downwards.
ACTGCGTGGTTGCACATGGGTTACATATGATAAAAATAGTCCTTCGTCAGTGATTTGCTAACCATCATTGATATTTCATCGCATTAAAAATCATATACCTCAGGTTGGTGCGAGCAATAGCTAAATAAAGCTATTGGGACAAGTAAATCGCGTAAAGCGAGTGAGACAAGAAAACAAAATAGAAGGATGAAAGCAACGCAAAGATGGGAATAAACAAATATACACACACACACATACATACATATACACACACACACACACACACACACACATATATATATATATATATATATATATATATATATATATATATATATATATATATATATATAAAAGAAAATACATAAATATTATATATATATAAAAATAAAAAGGTGGAAGGGGTAAACAAATAGTTGGGACTACGACAAATAATAAATAAATAAATAAATAAATAGATAAAGGTATAAATGTTTATAGCTGATTTAGAGCACTCAACAAGTTCCTAGAGCAAATAATCAATGAAAATAAACATTAAATCACTCTGTATGTAATTATGCATACAGATATATATATATAATTATATACACACACACATATATATATATATATATTTATATATATATATATATATATATATATATATATATATATATATATATATATATATATATATATATATATATATATATATATACACATATACACAACACATACACACAGAAATAAATATCTATAAATAAAAAAGCTGGGTATGTAAAGGGTAAGGTAGAAAGTAGGGGGGAATAAGGAAAATAAATAACATAGGAAAAAGTTTAAATATAAGGGGAGATAAGGGAGAAAAAGAATATAAGAGTACAGAAAGTGAGTTCAGAGAGTAATAAAAATCGTAGGGGATGTAAGGCGTAGAGAGCAGAGAAGAAGTTCAAGGTGGTTGAGTCATCGTAGGAATGTCAATCCAGTTACAGATCAGATGTGATTTCAGGTGAGGACAACATCTGAAGATCTCGGTCTTGGAGTTCAGGCAAGTTGAAGTGGCTTTCAAGTTTTGTAGAATCCTAAATTTTTCAGTGGTACACAAAGAACAATTCTTTGTGCCCCTTTGGTATTCCCTCGAATGGTCTAAAATAGACCAATCGATAGAGTACGGGATGTTTTTTATCTTTGAATTCCCACACCTTATTTGCAAGAGCCGTTGCTGTTCTTTTATCAGAGTGTTTAAAAGAAGCGACATGTGCATAAAACCTGGTTTTGAACCTGTCCTGAGTCATGCCAACATATCGTTCATTCCTGGCTGGTTGGTTGTTAATCAAAGGTGTCACTTTGGCCTCATATACAACGGATTTGGTATTACATTTGCCCTGTAATGGGCATTTATCCGGCTTCCTGCAACTGCATCCTGGATTTATTCTCCTACAGTTAGAGAGAAGGTTTACACCCCCTTCTCTCTAACTGTCAAAACTAATGTAGGAAGGAAATTCCTTGACCTCTTAGACAAACATTTTTCTACTAATCATAGATATTATAAGATATTTAATAGAAATGTAGTTAAAATCAGTTACTCTTGCTGCCCATCAATGAAGTCTAAAATCACCAATTCTAATCGTACGAGAATAAATCCAGGATGCAGTTGCAGGAAGCCGGATGAATGCCCATTACAGGGCAAATGTAATGCTAAATCCGTTGTATATGAAGCCAAAGTGACACCTTTAATTAACAACCAGCCAGCCAGGAGTGAACGATATGTTGGCATGACTCAGGACAGGTTCAAAACCAGGTTTAACCGCAAACAGGGGCCTGAAAACATTGTCGAATTATGACAACCAAAAAAGAGGAAGAGGGGTCATTGTATGGTTGGTGCATCATGTACGTCGGACGTAGAAGATGAGCCTGCTGCTGTGCCGATGGAGGGAGGGAAATGGAGCTGATCGGAGGCCAGGTGTTGGTGAAGTGTGAAGTAATTGCAGGGAACCGCCTGAAAATGTAAATCCCGTCATTAAAGCATTGTTCACCCTTTGAGAGTCGTACGGAGGTGAAATACTAACCTGTCCACAGTCCTCCGAGGCCCACCAAACGGGGGTTGGTGAGGAGCAACAGCTGATATTTGAGTAGGGTCGGAGTTGCAATGAAGATTTGTAATGCCGCGAGAATCAGCCTTTGTACGGCAGATGGTGGGGAGTGTCCAGTGCACTGCAGTGAAGGTTAACCTACTTAGAAAGTACTCACGAAAAAGCAAAAAATGAAAAAATATAAAAGTTATAAAATTAGGAATCGAGGTAATCCTATAAAACCTCCTTGTACACAATGTTTTTTGTTTTCCCTTGCGGAACGAACGCGAAATCATCACTCTTGCTGCCGACACGCGAGCAGCCAACGTAATGCTGACCATGAGAGAAACACGCCCCCTCCCCCCCCCCAAATGTATTCCCGCGACAGACAGTGTTTGCCCCTGCGCTTTGTTAATTGACATTGCGAAGCATGGCCTGACACGGGGAACTGGAACCTCCGAAATGTGAAAGGTAGGTCTGCTCCTGATGGGAAAAGATGCATCCTCGGTATGAGTACAACCTTGGCCCGACCGCACCCTGTGATTATCGTGGCCTCAATCAGATTGGGAGCTAAGGACTTAACGACCAAACGCGTGCCATTGCATTGTTTCGGCGGAACCAAATTTCGAATGAGCATTATAGGGGCACCAACTTTAAGTTTCAAAATGTGTGGAGGTAATCCGGGGGGCTCAAAGGAATTTAGTACCTCTATTGGATAGTTGATGACGTTCTCGGGGTCAGGAGTTCTATCGATAGACTTATATACGTAGCCATCCCCAGTAATGAGTTTTAGCATTTGATCATTAATAGGGTGTGAGAAAATGCTGCTGTTGCGATATCACCTCGCATATGAGCACACATGTTAGTGTGAAGTTTCAGAGTCTTCACCAGGGGCCACAATGCGGATGACTTAAGACACGCACGTACTGCATCAGCTCTAGTCCCCTTGGGAATAACGGGAAGCGTTTGCCTGAAGTTCCCTGAAAGAAGAAGTGTTATGCCTCCCATGGGAGCCGTAGAGTCTTTGATGTCTCTCAGAGTTCTATCTAGCGCCTCAAGAGCATCTCTGTGGGCCATCGTGCATTCATCCCAAACGATCAGTTTGCATCGTTTGAACACTTCTGCCTGATCTGAGCTCTTACTGATGTTGCAAGTATGTGTCTCAGTCTTCGCTAAGTCAAGCGGGAGCTTGAAATAGGAGTGAGCTGTCCTGCCGCCCGGCAACAAAGTAGCCGCAATTCCAGATGATGTCACAGCTAAGGCAATGCCTTCTGTTCGCCTAATCTTAATTTGGTGACAAAAGTTTCCCCAGTCCCCCCAGGAGCGTCCAGGAAAAAAATCCCCCCAGCTTTTCCCCGGACAGAATTAACAACGGAGTTGTAAGCGAATGTCTGTTCTGGAAGGAGCTTTGGCTCATTCTCCGCTATGTACTGGGCAAGCTCGTCAACATTATAAGATGTCTCACGCAGCAAATCCGAAGACAGTGTTTGCGCCTTCCCGGTTTGTTGAAGGTAGGCCATACACCGCCAACGCACTACCGCCCATATCAAGAACAATATCTTCGATTTCAAGCAGCGCCCTGTTGTAAATGAGATCACTGTACCCGTCCTCCATCGACGGGTTTAGCAACTGAGCGTGACGCAGGAAATCTTCAGACATGTAATCTTTGTAGCTAAGCCATAAAGAGGCCGGATCACCCAAGTCGTACCATAGGAGTAGAATAACGAAAAGCGATCTTAGTCTTTTAGGAGATTTCAACAAAACGCCCTCTGCCATAGTGGCGCCCCATTGTGAATCATCCTCCAAAAGGCCACGTCTAAAGCAGGCTTCCCGGAAAGTATCACATAATTCACCGTCAACAGCTCTTATGTCTCAAAAGCTTTGTGGGCCAAAAACCTCATGGAGAAGAAGGCGCAGGTGAAAACACTCATGCTGGTTGGGAGGTACAGTGTACACTCTTCCTAGACAACTGTCAAACTTGACACCAGGATGTCCTTCAACATCATGACCTGACTTCCTACGCACCCAAGTGTTGTTTGACCACACGTAGTAAGACGGGACCTGATGATATGAAAGTGTTTTTGCAAATGTGTCAAGTTGGCAAAGCATAAAAAAACAGTCAAAGTTGTTTCTTTTGGATTGGCCGCCAAATGAGCAGCAGTCTGTTCAGTAAAGTAAGCCCGCTGGCCGTTTTCCAAATGAACCGCTAGTTGTATGATGGCAGGGTGCCTTTGGTGAAGTGGAAACCCGAATATCCGCCAAAAAGCTTCACCACTGCTGATATATCGACCTGCCAAGTACTCCGAGACCTCGTCCCTGCTATTGTCGTTTTGAAGGCTGAACATGGCACGTCGGAACCCTTGTTAACATATTTACATATATACTTTATCGACTTCACTGAATGACAGAACTCCACATTTATATGAGCGTTGAAAGTTTTCATCAGAAATGAACAGTACTGGACCACCCACCTATTATCAACTTGATGACCCTGTAACGTCATAGTGAATCCACCGTTCTCAGGCCGCCTTCGTCTGTACAGTGGGTATCCGTCGCCGCCGGTCTGGGTCTCCTCAACAAACCTCTTTGGGTATCGTTTAGTGAACACATGGTCCTTGTGGTATGAGAACTCTTGAAAACCGGGACCGCACGGACCGTGCACCATGTGTGCCTTCACAATGTCGTACAACTGCCGGTCAACAACGGGGTCCGGTATTTCCGCTGCGATGACGTCATCTAGAACTGTAGGGTCTATTTTGGTGACCAACCAAACCAAAATGTGCGCGTGTGGCAACCCTCTCTTCTGCCACTCAACAGCATACATGTGGCACCTAACAGGCCCGAAAACCTTCCCTTTTTTGATTAGATCAATTAGCTTAGCCAGCTTCTGCCTGAAAACCCTGGCAATAATATCATGCCGATGGCAGTACTGCTGCCCTGGGATAAGTTCCCGCGTAACCTCAACCCACTTGGGGTTACACGTAAACGTGATGAATAAATCGGGGCGCCCATAATGCCGAACGAACGTCACCATTGTCATCGATGCTGACAAAAGACCCCCCCCCCCGTATAGATAAAAGGGGAGAATGCACATTTTGCCGATGTTCCGGGGGTCAGTGTCATTCCTGATGCCGTCACGCAAATGGATGTAGGAGTCTGAGCGCAGCTGCTTCTGATTCAATTTTATGAAGCACAGTCTCTCCGACTCCATCTTTGCAGCCATGTCAACTGCAAACTGGTGAAACAGTTCCCGTGACCTGTGCAGGGTGCTGAAATCGTTAGGTCTCGTCATGAAGTGGTATGAGTATAAAGCCATACATGAAACAGTTTTAGATGTCGCAGCAGTGGGCTCGTTTGGTTTGCGCTGAGGAATGCCGAAATGGTAGCCGTCTTCTCCGTATGCAAAAAGAAGGGGATACTGCAGGGCGTTGTATGAACGATGCGTCTCATTAATACGTCGAAGACCACTGTCACAACTTTGAAGAACTATGTCTAGCTTTTTGTGCTGTTCACCATGGATAACTACGGCCACTTCATTGCACCAAGGAGAGTTATAATGGCGTGCGTGCTCCCCGGAAGGTCTTTTGTCAGCATCGATGACAATGGTGAAGTTTGGTGAAGGGTTTGTTTCCAATGCGTATTTGAAACTGCGAATATAACTGTTGTTCTCATGAAGCATGTTTTGAAGACCGAGCAGCACGTCCCTTTCAAAAGTGTCAACGTCAGTTTTTGCAGGTGTTGGAATAACGCCGAACTGCGCATCAACTTGCCTACTGTAGTTAGAAATGAAGTAAATTTGAAGGAAGGAAGGCTTGCAATTTTATAGTGGCTGGAGCGACACAATAAGATGGTACACCTGCCCCTGGACCTTGAAAGTAGGCATCCAACCACTTTCTCTGACAACGTTAGCCCCGAAAGAAGTCATTTGAAACGCACAATTGTACTTCCTGATGAGTTGAAGGGATTTGGATGACCTTGAGGTAGAACCAGTAAGTAGTTCCTTCAAAGGCTCTGGCGGTTCCCCAAGAGGGGGCAAGCTGACCTGACCTTTTAAGCAGCACATTGCAGGTGGCTCCCCAGCCCACTTTTTAGCGTTGCTGAATTTGCAATTGAAGCACATTTCCCCTATATTTATGTCGGCACACATCGATTAGTTAACGTTGGGCTCATACTTGAAAGCCCGTAGGTGCCAGTATGGGCTGTTGGGGCTCGTCACACCGCGGGAAGCTTCTTGTCGTCGACTGTTCCGCTCCAACGTAGAATGTTGCACCTGTGGGTCGTGGGAAGCTCTCGCAGCAGTAGCAGAAGCCACCCTTGCAATCCTAATGGAGCGCCCGTCTGCATCTTCAGAAGCCATGGAAGCAGTCATAGCCACAGCGTTCCTAGCAAGGCGATTCGTCCGCCGTTCCAAACCTTCCAAAGCCCTGGAAGCAGCAGTAGCCGCAGCATTTCTAGTCAGTCGATCCGCCCTTTGTTCCGGGCCCTCTGAAGCCCTGGAAGCAGCAGTAGCAGCAGCGTTTCTAGCCAGGCGAGGCGACCTTTGTTCTGAAGCCCTGGAAGCAGTAATAGAAGCGTTTTTTTAAGATGACGTATCACCCGCTCTGAATCGCACATCGCAGCACGTCTCGAGGCGTCGTATGAAGCCATCTTGGCTAGGCGTGCGATGCGTTGTTGAAAACTTTCAGCAGCTCTGCATTCTGCTGAACGTAAGGCACTCTGTGAAAGTCTTAAAGCAGTTTTCTCGGGGGACTCGTTTGCTGTAATCGCCCTCTGCGCCGCCGCTGACGAGGTATGGCGACCGAGGCGACTTCTCTTTTTAGGTGGCATTTTATGTGAAAAAAAAAAGGGTGAAAGTTACTTCTACAGCAAAATTGCCTTTGAAAGTATAAGGCTGAAAACTGTCGGCGTTCCGCAGAAAAAAAAATGGGAGAACGAATGGCAAATAAATAACTTGTTGAAAGTGCGCTTCTGTCAGCAATTTGAAGTTGTTTGGCCAAAATCCCTATGTGGTTTTTTTTTCACTCAATAAACGTGTAAATATGTTATACACAAAATGTAATTGTGTGTGAGTTGGATGATAGATGTTTTAAAAAAAGATTTTAAGCGTATATAAGAGAAGGTTGCAGCATGTATTTTTTTTTTCGATTTTTAAGGGGAGTAGAGAGAGGTAATCAGATTGTATCAGAGGAGTAAAGCGTCATGTATTTAGTTTTATCGATTATTTCCGTAATTGCGGGTGATTTTGAAATAAATAAATAGTCGTTGACCTAAGTTAGACCATTTACAACATTCTTACAGAGGCAAATACATAACTCACAGTTTGTTGAAAGCGCGCTTCTGTCAGCAATGTGAAGTTGTTTGGCCAAAAATCCCTATGTGGTTTTTTTTCTACTCAATAAACGTGTAAATATGTTATACACAAAATGTAATTGTGTGTGAGTTGGATTATAGATGATGTTTTAAAAAAAGATTTGTCGCTATTTTTCTAGTTGTTGAATAAATTTATCTGTTGCTTTTGATGTATTTAACGTTTGTCTCCGTCTCTCACTTAAGCGTATATATGAGAAGGTTGCAGCATGTATTTTTATTTTTTTATTTTTAAGGAGAGTAGAGAGAGAATATCAGATTGTATTAGAGGAGTTAAGCGTCATGTATTTAAGGTTTGTCTCTGTCTTTCACTCTCTGGATCACTCCTTTATTTTTTTTCTCTCTCTCTAAAGGAAATTAGTAAGGAGTGGGTAGGTTGCAGCTTGTATTTTTTTTTTTCGATTTCTAAGGGGAGTAGAGAGAGGTTATCGGATTGTATTAGAGAGGTAAGGCGTCATGTATTTAGTTTTATCGATTATTTCCATAATTGTGGGTGATTTTGAAATAAATAAATAGTCGTTGACCTAAGTTAGACCATTTACAACATTCTTACAGACGTTGAGTCGAATCGGTTTGAAATTGTGCAAATATATAAACATGGAACATGCACACACACACACACACAACACCAATCTGCCTTTTATTTCCCACCGAAGTTAACAAAGAACTTACTAGATCTACCAAATCATAATATTATAATATTATAAAATTAAATCAAATTATTTAGAACTACAAGTGAAGTCATTCTTTTCCTTTTTTTAAAAATATATATATATATGGACACACTGGAAGAGGAAGACCGAGGTTAACATATGTTGATGCCCTAAGGACAGACACTGGTCTCTTGGAGACGCAGGACATGGCAGCAATAATGAGGGACAGAGACCACTGGAGAGAACTCATCCATGGATCGTGGGAATTTTACCCGCCCTAGAGAGATATGTATATATATATATATTTATATATACGTTTTACTCTTTTACTCGTGTACCTGTTCCAGCCGTCCGGCTGAGGCCATGCTGGCACACCGCCCTTGTTGCTACACATTTCATCTCCAGCCTGTATTGGTTGGCCACTGGTGCAAGAGGGAGTTCGGTGCTGCTGCCCTTAGGTTTCCCTCATGCTTTGCTGTGGGCTCATCCGGGATCCTGGATAGCAATGTCTCGAGATGTTTCTTGAAGACATCCATGGCCACACCATGCAGATCTCTCAAATCCCTCGGCAGCTTGTTGAAGAGTTGAGGGCCCTTGAACCCCAGGCTATTGCAATATCTGCTCCTTATTCTAGATGTGGAAGACTTGGCACCACACAGTGACGTCCTGTTTGATGGTTGGTCCAGCTCCCAATGCCAAAGTTTGGTGCTAGTCCCTCCAGGATTTTCCACATGTAGATCACTGCGTATCTCTCCCGTCTTCATTCCAAGGAGTAGTAGTTCAGTTCTTTTAGCCTCTCCCAGTAGCTTATCTCCTTCATCGTCGCAATCCTCTTGGTGTAGCTTCGCTGGATTGCCTCAAGCTCCGTGGTTAGTTTGACACTATGGGGTGACCACAACTGGGAGCAATAGTCCAGGCGGCTTAGGACAAATGTCCTCCATAGTGTCAACATGGTGTCTCAGTCTCTTGTCCGGAAAGTCCTCAAGATCCAGCCGGCGAGTTGTCTGCACATTGTCACTACTTTGATGATGTGTGAGAAAAAAGATGCATCATCGCTCATGTCTATACCCAGGTCTCGTATCGATTTTGACACGGGGATATCGGTCCCTCCTGGTCCGGCGTAACTGTGTTGTACTGTATTTGTGTTTGCAGGTTTGTAATGTAGGGCTTGGAATTTGCCAGCATTAAACTGCATGTTGTTGTCTTCCATCCATTTGTATATGACATCCAGATCTTGTTGTAAAAGGACAGCGTCAGCCAGGTTTTTGATTGCCTGTGCTACCTTAGTATCATCAGCATAGCTAGTGAGGGATGTTGTCGTATGTACTACAGAGGGCATGTCTGAGAGAGCAACCAAAAACAGTAGTGGTCCCAGGACTGTGCCTTGGGGCACCCCACTTGTTATTGACGTTTCCTTTGATAGAGCCCCATTTGCTGTGACTGTCTGGCTTCTGTCCTTTAAGAAGTCATGCAGCCACTCACCTAATTTTCCAGTTATGCCGAGTCCATATAGTTTGTGACATATCATTCTGTGGTCGACCTTGTCAAAGGCCTTCGCAAAGTCAAGATATATCACGTCCACATGTGAGCTGTCTAGCAGTTGTTTCAGTACCCAGTCGTAGTGATGTAGCAGCTGTGTAAGGCAGCTTCTTCCTGGGCGAAAGCCATGCTGCGTGCTAGTCAGGCGATCATTTTCCTCGAGGAAAGTGATCAGTTTCTTTCTGATGATTCGCTCCATGACCTTACTGATATGTGACGTCAGGGAGACTGGCCTATAGTTTTTGGCCTCCGCTCTGCTACCTCCTTTATGGATAAGGCATATTGTGCCTTCTTTCAGCTCCCTGGGTAGTATACCGCTAGCCAAAGAGCTCCCGAAGAGCGTCTTCAGTGGAGTTGCTAAGGCCCACTTACATGGTTTTAAGAGCACTGCTGGGAATTCATCAGGTCCAGCAGTTGAGTCTGTTCTAATTTCATCTATGGCGTATATCACATCCTCCTCCGTTATGTCTATGTGGTTGATGGTCGCCATTTCTTCATGGAGTGTTGAGGCATCAAAGAACTCCTCTGGCTTTGTTATTTGCATGTGCCTCAGTGGACATGTGAACACACTTTTGTACTGTTTATTCAGTATTTAACTTATCTCTTGGGGATTCTCGGTTAATGAACCGTCTGTATAGAAGAGTAGCCCAATCTTGCAGTGTACTGAGGCAGTTTCTTTTGCAAATTTAAAGAAGGCCTTAGGGTTTGTTTTAATATTTTCTATGGCCTTGCTTTCTTTTTTTGCCCTCTCATTTTCATGGGAAAGTTTGAGTGCAATCTCAGTGTCAAGTAGTGCACGTTTCAAATAGGATTCCTTCTTGTTTTTGTTTTCTTGTTGTGCATTCAACTGGTTTGAGAGCTTGGTTCTTCGTCTCATAAGGATTTTCCTATCTCTGGGAATAACATTTTTGTGTCTGTTGGCCTTTTTCTCCGGGACAAACTTTTGGCATATAGTGTGTATCGTTGTCATGAAGTGTTGAAATTGTGTGTTGGTGTCTTGTGTGGCGGTGTTTTCGCTCCATATTTGCTTCCAGATTTCTCTCTTGATCTTTTTCCAGTTAGCCTTGTAGAAGTTAAGGCTGGATAAGGTCCCGGTGCTTCTTAATGGTTGTGTTTCTGTTGGTTCTCGTGGATCACATATCATTAGTTCTACTAAGTTATGATCCGAGAAAATTGTTGGTGTCACCTTTACATCGTGGATGAGCACTTCGTTGTTTGTAAAACAGAGGTCTGGGACATTCTCGCCTCTTGTTGGGAGGAGTACTGCTTTTTCCATGAACAGCCTGTGTGTGAGGGCCAGCAGGGACTCCATCTGTCTCTGTTCTAATGACGTCATTCCAGGGAGGAGGTGGCCCTCAGGCCATTTGACCTTTGGCAGGTTGAAGTCTCCCAGCAGTAGAATGTTGAGACTCTGGTCCAGTTTGTCAAGGACCTCTTCTATCCTACTGAGGCTATCCTCAAATTTACCCTCATGACTGGGGGCATCGGGCGGCCGATATGTTACACATATTACTTTCTTTAGTTGCTTCATATGTACTATTAGTATGTCACAGACTGAGAGTCACTGACTATGTGTATATTTATATATATATATATGGAGGCACCCTTGCAAGCAGGGAAAAAGCAGACTTCCTATGGAGGCACATGGCTTAGTGGTTAGAGTATTGGCCTTACAATCGAAAGTTTGTGAGTTCAATTCTCAGACCGGGTGATGTGTTGTTTCCTTAAGCAAGACACTTTATTTCAGATTGCTCCAGTTTACTCAGCTGTAGTAATGAGATGATAGGACTGGGGTCCATATCATTCCACTGCAAAGTGGATGTGTAGGTGCAACGGAGAAAAGCACCCAGCACTCACTGTAAATGAGGTTGGTGTTAGGAAGGGCATCCAGCTATAGAAATCAAGCCAGAATCAGTTCCCGTCCCACCCTTGCAAGCAGGGAAAAGCGGACGTAAAAATGATGATGATGATATATATATTTATATATATGTGTATATATATATATATATATATATATATAAGCTTTTTCCTATTTATATATATACATATATAATAACTAGAAATTGATTAACATATATATAAATAAATATAAACATGAATAATCACAGGAGATAATTTCTACAAGCGTGTAACCACGCATAGCTAGTAGGTAACAAATAAATAAAGTTAACTAGAACTTCAAAAATAGATACCTTTTAATGATTAATCTTCCCTGATTCCATTAAAGAAATATATTTCACCAATTAATAAGATGGTAAGTCACAGAAAGTGGATATTATTGGATTATAAACAAGGAAGAACAATATTACAGCAATCCATGTTTACACGGCAAGTCAAAATCCTCAACTTGCCGTTACCACGTGCTGTTTTTACACATCACAGCGGCTTCGTCTCAGTGGCGTGAATAGGTATTCGACAACTAGAAATAGCAGTCAATTCCTTTCAACAGAGTTAGCTCTACAATTAAGGAGCCGTATTTATATATCTATATCCAAAATTAAGATAAATTAAATGAATTTAATCCAAATCGAAATTGTGGATGTCATGCCTTAACGGTGTGCGCCATATCGCCCGGAAAATAAGCTCAAAGATTATGTAGGTCCGAGCATTTTATAATAACTAGAAATTGATTAACATATATATAAATAAATATAAACATGAATAATCACAGGATTAAATTCATTTAATTTATCTTAATTTTGGATATATATATATATATATATATATATATATATATAAATTTAATCCTGTGATTATTCATGTTTATATTTATTTATATATATGTTAATCAATTTATATATATATATATATATGGAGGCACATGGCTTAGTGGTTAGAGCATTGGCCTTGCAATCGAAAGGTTGTGAGTTCAATTCTCAGACCGGGTGATGTGTTGTTTCCTTGAGCAAGATACTTTATTTCACATTGCTCCAGTTTACTCAGCTGTAGATATGAGATGATAGGGACTGGGGTCCCTATCATTCCACTGCAAAGTGGTCGTGGAGGTGCCACGGCAAAAAACCACCCAGCACTCACTGTAAATGAGGTTGGTGTTAGGAAGGGCATCCAGCTGTAGAAATCAAGCCAGAATCAGTTCCCGTCCCACCCTTGCAAGCAGGGAAAAAGCGGACGTAAAATGAAATGATGATGATGAAATGATGAATGATATATATATAAGCTTTTTCCTATTTATATATATACATATATATGCATTTACATATATATATATTGTTATACTTTGGGAGGGTCATGTTGCCAATAAAAACACATGCACCTGTAAGTTTTCACTTCAATTTATTATACATTTCTGGTTGGTCGGTTAATTGGTTTGATAGCCGGAAGGTTGTTTATATATTGTCAAAGCTATTTTGTCACACATTCTGTGACCCTCCTCAGTGACTAGGTTTTTATTTTGTGTGTCTGTGCTTTGTTCTGTCCTGTTTGTTCTGTGTGTTTTTATTGACCCTCCCAAAGTATAACAATATCTGTTTCAACACATGTTTTCAGATAAGAAATCTCGCAAAACAAATATATATATATATATGATAATGATCATCATTATCATCATCATCATCATCGTTTAACGTCCGTGTTCCACGCTTGCATGGGTTTGGACAAGGGTTTTCCCACTTGAGGCAAGAGTGATTGTCTTGCTCGCATAGGACTGTCTGGCAGGCTTTCTACAGTTGGATGCCCTTCCTAACACCAACCACATTTACAGTGTGGGACTGGGAGGTTTTTACCGTGTTGCCTACATGGCCACATTACAGCGTGAACTGTGTGTTTTTTTGTCGTGACACCTACACGATCTCATTTGTTTCGGCCTGGATGGTGTGGCACCAACACAACTTTACATAGAAGGGGGCGGTGTGGATGGGGTGGGGGTGGTGGGACGGGGTGTATTTTGTTAGAGATGCCTACTGACTGTAGTAGGTTTTACTATGTATTTAGGTAAGGCGGGTCTTTTCTATTACTGAGTACCGCCAAAGGTCTCGGTCCAGTGACATTGTCTTGGAGAGGTGTAAGTGTGTGAGGTCGGAGTTTATCAGCTCGTCCCAGGTTTTTCTAGGTCTGCCTATTCCGTGGCTACCGTCTATCTTTATTGCCCTGCACTTTGTTATACAGCTATCGACTTTCATGCGCATCACGTGACCATACCAACGTAGCCTTCTCTCGAGTAAACAACATCTGATCCCTCTTATTTCTAATTTTTTCCTTAGTTCGTTTATGCTTTGCCGTTCACGTATATTACTATTACACATCCAGCGGAGCATGCAAGCTTCGTTCCTCTCTAGTCTGCGTATATCCTCTGCACACAATGCCCAGGTCTCACTGCCATGCAACATTGCTGTTCGTATGCAGGCATCATACAACCTGCCTTTCATTTTTAGGGAGAACCCTTTAGCGGCTAATAGTGGTATAAGCTCTCTGAACTTTTTCCACCCAGTTCTGACTCTAGCTACTGTACTTTCAGAGCACCCTCCCCCACTGCTGATTTTGTCACCCAGGTAACGGAAGCTGTCCACTATTTCTATAGAGCCCTCTGCGCAGTTGAAAGAACTAGTATTTTGTGGGCACTTGCTGCTACTTATTGCACCAGAGCACCGGCCACATGTGAAATCTATGTTCTTAGTTAGCTTACCTGTGATCCCACTACATCTTTTATGCACCCATACTTTGCATTTCTGACACAAAATGGAGTTTCTACCTACGCCTTTCCTACACACTGAGCATGGCCACTTCCCGGAAGGGACCGGCGCCTTATTTTCTTTCCTACAAACTAGAACTTTGGTCTTAGCCAGGTTAATTTTAAGGTCTTTTGATAATAATAATAATAATAATAATAATAATAATAATGGATATAAATCGACATTGTAGCTGCAGTATAGCACATAACAATTGAATTGTTTGAGGCAGTCACAAAGCACTCGATGGTGTGAAAAGTTAATACATTTTCATCCAGAGTAAACACAAAAAGTTAAGAAAATGTGACACCAAGAATAAAGTGACCAAATTCATAATAATACCACAACATCGATATACCAATGTGTATATATATATATATATATATATATATAATTTTTGATAATTTAGTGTTAAAGAATAAAATGTAATGATAAGATAAAATATATTTTTTTAAATGAGGCCCTCTAACCCTCTTACCTATAGCTTATAGGTAAGTCCAGCACTATAGTGTACTTATTCTAGACAGGATATACACAGCTATATCTTTAACAAAACATATTAGCCTAAGCAATTCTATACTGAAATATATCAACTATAGAAATACATTTATTTTTGGAATTTATATTTCAGAATCCTTAATGCGGACTGTCTCACATTTTGGATCACACAAAATAAATTTTTAGCCATGGATGTGGAAAGAAGTAACACTATAGAACATAACTTCTAGGTATTTCTCCCCCACTAAAAGTAAATCTTCCTGACATGTGTAAGCTCAGCTCAGTCTACATACCACCATAGAATGTAACTTCCAGATATTTTCCCCCCACTAAAATATTCTTGACACACACCTTATGTGTAACCACAGCTCAGTCTACATATTACCATAGAACATAACTTAGAGATATTTCTCCCCCCACTAACAGTGAATATTCTTGACACAGAACTCATGTGTAACCGCAGTTCAGTGTATTTATCACCATGGAACATAACTTCCAGGTATTTCTCTCCCACTAACAGTGAATATTCCCTCTCATTCTTACATTGCTGCCAAGGAATGTCTGTATTTGTGAATTCCTTGTGATCTTGCCAACTGTTTTTCGCGACTGTTCTGAGAGAAACTAATTAGTAAGTTACAGAATAATCAGTTCTTGGCTTATCAAAACAATATTGTAGATGTGTTGGTTGGTTAGTGAAGTCTACCTGTAAATTAACCTTTTCAATCTAATGAAAAACACTGTCTATGATTTTCAAATAATTTTGAAACTGATCAAAAATTTAGGGAGATTTAGTAATATAATTAACTTTCTCATTATTAAGTTGTTTCTTAAATAAAATTATGATGAAAGAGTTTTAGATGAATATAAACGATTTAAACATTTTTCTAAGGGAAACACTGCCTATGATTTTCAAAATAAAGCATCTTGTTCAAGGACACAATGTTCTGCTGAGAATCAAACTCATGCGCTTACGACTGTGATCCAAATACTCTAACCACTTAGCCAACTGCCTTGGTTTCATGAAATTATGATGAAAAATGACTATAAATACTTTTTTCTAAGGAAAAAACACTGCCTATAATTTTCAAAATAACCATATAACTTTCTCATAAGCTGACATTTGAAGTATAGCTTAACATGTGTTCTTCTATAAAATCACATTGGAAGGTTTTTTTTTATACCAATTAAAATTTAAAAATAAATAGTTTTGTATTGTAGAACCAGGGGTGGTTTCAAGTGGTTTGATATGAGAAGAGTTCAGCTGTTGTTGTCGTCATCATTTCTACTTCAAGCCAAGTACAAGTGTCTTTAGCATTGTTATATAAAAGATGAAAGCTGACTCTGTTCATAGTTAAACAACAATTTTAATAATTATTCTGTGAAATGTTCTCTAACCCAGGGCTCCAAATGTCCCCTAGCCCAGATCTCCAAATGTCCCCTAGCCTAGACCCTGAAATGTCCCCTAGCCCAGGGCACCAAATGTTTCCTAGTCCAGAGCCACAGGTGTCCTCTAACCCAGAGCCCTAAATGTACCCTAGCTTAAAGTCATAAAAGTGCCCTAGCTCAGAATCCTTAATGTTCTCTATTTCGGAGCACTAAATGTTCCCTAGCCCAGAGCCTTAAATGTCTCCTATTTCAGATCCCCAAATGTTCCCTTGCCCAGAGCCCCTAGTTGCTTTAATCCAGCTCTGCTTACAGACATCAACCTTAAAACTAAACATTAACATCAATAGTATTTATGAAAGGAAACTTTAAGTAACTTTATATGTTATTACCTTCATCTTTTCTTGCCATTTCCTTATCAGATAAGAAATTATTACGGAATTATATAAATTTGAAAGTAACACCTAAAAATATAAATAACAGATTCTGATGAAGTCTGATGAGTGTGGAGCCCATAAGACTATCCTTGTTTTAGCAGGGGGAAAATGGCCTTAAGAATAGAATGTATGTATGGTCCCGTAACCCCTCAGGGAGTTGTAGGGACGTTGTAGTGACTGAGATACAGCATCGCTACGGCATTTAAAAAAAATCTGGTGAAGCCCATCTTCTCTCCACATCTGAACACATTAGATTTCTTCCAGAGTGATGGGGAGGAAGTGAGAAAGAGATGTAGAGGAAGAATTGACTCCAGCATTGGTTTGGTACTTTTTTTTTATCGACCTCAAAAGGATGAAAGGCAAAGTTGATCTCGGCGGGTTTAAACTCAGAGAGCAGAGAACCGAAATGAACACCACAAAGTATTCTATCTGATGTTCTAATGACTGCCAATTTGCCGCCTCAATTTAGAATAAAATAGGTAGACCAAATATCTGTGAGAGTCATAAGAGGGAGCTAAAAAGATTATTGCAAGGTAAGGTATCTAGCCATAACACATTGCTTCTGAATGAACCTCATAATAAACATGAAGTCCTTGGTGAGTGCAGGCTGTATAATATTTGTTGAAGTTTATTATATAAGCTAGACTTCCTCCTCTTCAATGTCACAAATATTTCAGTTATGTGGGGGGATTCTTATTCTTCAAAGCTCAAGTGCAATCTACCCTGGAGTTCATATATTTAACATATCTCAGCTGGCGGTGGGGGTGTGATGATGGTGGTGGTGGGGGTGTGATGATAGAGGTGGTGGGGTGTGATAATAGAGGTGGTAGTGATGGTGGTGCTGGAAGTGATGTTGCTGCTGCTAGATACACAAACATCCTGGACCAAATTAAGAATGATTTGTACAAATACACACTAACATCAACACCATCACCACTACTACCACACCACCACCACCACCAACACACCACCACCACCACCACGAACATGAATACCACCTACACCACAAACACCACCACAACCACCAACACACCACAACCACTAGTTCACAGATGCGCTGTCTCTACTCTTTCTCTCTACTACTACTACTATCACCACCACTACCAACAACAACAATAATATTTATTTACCACAGGAGCATTGGATAAAGGGAACATTACTAGAACAGGTTACATCAAATTTAGGGGTTTACAAAGATAATAATAATAATAATAATAATTGTTTCTATTTTTGGCACAAGGCCAGCAATTATCTCAGTGCATTACTGGTACTTTATTTTATCGACCCCGTAAGGATGAAAGGCAAAGTTAACCTCGGCAGGATTTGAACTCAGACCACAAAGGGACGTAACTCTATACTGCAAAGCATAGCGTCCGACCCTCTGCCGATACTGCTTAATGATTTCTAATTTAGGCAGAAGACCAACAATTTTAGGTGGAGATGGTGGAGATGTGTATTGTCAGTGTATATGAAATGTGTGTGTGTGGTGTATGGTGTATGGTGGGGGGGGGGGGGAGTTATACGGATATTGGATTAAAAAAAAAATAAAAGCCTTCTTATTGGTTCTTCAAATAACCAAATAACACGAATCACAATACACGCGGTTACCTAGTTTATCTGCTCTCTATATCTTCACTTCTCCTCCTTTATATACCACTTAACTTATTCCTGACACTGTTAATTAAGCAGCCAGGGTAATATTTCATACATACAGCTACCACACTTAGCCAGTGTGTTTGTTTTTCTTCTCAGAGAAATCCTGTTTTGCTCATATATTTTTCTTATATTTGTATAAAGTGACAAGACATCATTTAACCCTTTTGTTACCATATTACTAATGTAATACACTGCCTATGATTTTGAAATAATTTTGAAAATAATCAAGAACTTTAAGATGGAAGGTTTTTAGATAATTTTAAACATCTTTTTCATCCCTTTAAGCTGATATTTGGAACATAACTTAACAAAAGTTCGTACATAAAATCATTATTGAGGTTTTTACATGAATATGTAAATTGTAATATAACTAACTTTTTCACTATTACGCTGGTGTTTGAAACATAAAGGCTCTTACATAAAATTATGGTGGAAAGTTTTTAGATAAATATAAACACCTTAAAATTATGAAAAAAACAGGGCAGTTTCAGGACATCTCTTGAATCTGATCACATCCCAGGCTTTTTGCGTAGTTTAAACATTTTTTTTTTTATTATATAACCAATCTACACACTTTGGAAGAAGTACATTCTCTTACAAATTGATACACGCACAATCACACATACACACATGCATGAACACACACAATGGCACAAATACAGGTACATACTTACATATACATGAACACACATATGCATCATAACACACACACACATACAATCACACATGCGTGATCATGAATACATAAAGGCACATACATACGCACTCATGTACACACACACACAATGCTCCCATTCGCACACACACACACACACATAGTTACATACTCAGTGATACAGGGTGTATTATAATTAGTTTACTAGCTTACTGTTAAGAAATGTGACTAAATACATACACACACATATGTACACACTGCCCCCCCCCCCTCACACACACACATGCTCCCATTTACACACACACACATGCCTACTCCCATTCATACACACACACACACAGAGTTATATACTCAGTGATACAGGGTGTATTATAATTAGTTTACTAGGTTACTGTTAATATATGTGACTAAAGAAGAGAGAGACAACTGCAATATTAAACTTTATACCAAAACTACTATGACAGGTAATTTAGGGGTGTTTACAGCAGCTTACATTATATATTAGAACATATATACAAACACATGCATTACCAAACACACAAATGCATACACATACACACCCACCCACATTCATTCCCAAACACACATGCATATACATATACCCCACACACACATACTCATACTTATTCCCAAACACACATGCATACACATACACACCCACATTTATTCATAAACACACCCACCCATACACATACTGACACACTCATTTCCAAATACATACATGCACATATACATACCCACCCACTCACTCACTCATTCCCAAACACATACACCCCCACCCACACACACTCATTCCCAAACACACACATGCATACATACATACATACCCACCCTCGCTACCTCGCACACACACTTGCACTCACTCCCATACATACACACATTTGCTCTCTCCCAAATGGAGACATGCACACACGCTCCTAAAGAAACACACACACACACACACATACACTCTTGCATTTACTCACAAAGACACATACATGCACACTTGCATTTACTCACAAAGAATTTTCAAAACTCAGTGTTAGCCCCACATATCAAAGGGGTGTACTGGGTGTATTTTATTGTGACATTATTACTTTACAAGGGCGGTGGATTGGCAGTAACGGTAGAGTGTCGGACGCCATGCTTTGACGTATAGAGTTACGCCCCTTGCCATTCTGAATTCAAATCCCGCCGAGGTTAACTTTGCCTTTCATCCTTATGGGGTTGATAAAATAAAGTACCAGTAATACACTGGGTAATTGCTGGCCTTGTGCCAAAACTAGAAACAATTATTACTTTACAGAGTGTACTGGGTGTATTTGACCATGGCACCAGCACAATAGTGATATTAAACTTTATTCCAAAATTATTACAGAAGCCATTTTTGTAAGTTTATATAGTTATATACAATGATGATGACAATGGTGGTGATGATGATTAAATATTCAAAATGTTGCCTGCTTGCAATTATTCTCTTATGTCACTCTGTAATCAATAAACTCATCTTGGGGTCCTTTTTGAAGCAATATTTTATAGCTAGATGCCCTTCCTGGTGCCAACCTTTTTTAGTTACACAGATATAGTATATCTATTCTAAACCAGATATACACAGATGGGTGGAAGGAAATAGAGGAAGGGGATGACCAAGAAAGACTTGGTTAAAGAAGATGGAGGAGGAAATGAAAGCCAGGTGGTTGATGAGGGCAGATGGAAAAGATAGGGAAAAATGGAGAAGCTTTTTCATGGGACCTGCTAGGTTAACCCCTTATTTAGCAGGGAAAATGACCTTAAGGTGCTTGTTGTCATTGTTGTTCTTTGTAATAAGCAAAATGATTATAGCTCACATTATACACACAAACACTAACATACACACATACTTGTAAGTAGAGTAACAAAAAGCCCACCCTCTATATATATATATACACACACACAGGAGTACTAACATCACACGTATGTACACTAACAAAAGACCCATCCTGTATTCATACATGAGCACTAAAAAACATACATATGTACACCAACAAAAGGCCCACTCTGTTTACACACACAATCACTAACATACACACATATTACACTAACAAAAGACCCACCCTGTATACATACAACATACATATATACAACAGCATTAATACACATACATATGTACACCAACAAAAGGTCCACCCTGTATATACACACACATGTACACCAACAAAAGGTTCACCCTGTATATACACACACATGTACACCAACAAAAGGTCCACCCTGTATATACACACACATGTACACCAACAAAAGGTTCACCCTGTATATACACACACATGTACACCAACAAAAGGTTCACCCTGTATATACACACACATGTACACCAACAAAAGGTTCACCCTGTATATACACACACATGTACACCAACAAAAGGTTCACCCTGTATATACACACACATGTACACCAACAAAAGGTTCACTCTGTGTACACACGCACACATATACACCAACAAATGACCCATCCTGTACACACACATGTACACCAACAAATGACACACCCTGTATATACACACATGTATATATACACACACCAACAAATGGCCCACCCTGCATACATGATTTCATATCACAACCATAGTTAAGTTATGTTCCATACACCAGTTTAATAATGAGAAAGTTAATTATATTGCAAAAAACAAAATTTGTTTTCACTCTTAATGAGCAGAATACACAATCTTGACACAGAGAAAGACACCAAAAAACAATTGTCAATTGTTTTCTCTTAGATACCATTGGAACAAAAAGATGACATTGTCATCTACCACATGGTGTTTTATGAGGCTGTTTACTAGTAAACAAACCGAATATTAATAATATGATATTATTATTATTCACTCACGAATAATTATACTGCTAAATCCCTCAACATTATTGATTATTTTTGAAATTATTTATAAATAATTGACAGTGTCTTTTGTGAGAAATATGGTAACAAAAAGGTGAATCTAATGGTGGACTTCACTAACCAAAGCAGCTGTTTGATTTAAAGTGAGATTTATCTCAAAACCAATTTTATATGAGAATCTTTAATTATCAGCTATATAATTACATCGACCCCAATGTGTGACTGGTATTTTATTTTATCAATCCCATAAGGATGAAAGGCAAAGCTTAACCTCAGCGGGATTTGAATTCAGAACATAAAGGGATATAACTGTGCTGCAAAGCACGTTGTCTGACATTCTACTGATATTGCCAATCTACTGCCCTTTATCAGCTAAATAATATGAAAATTAGTTACATTACTAAATCTTTCCAAATTCTTGATTATTTTCAAAATTATAGGCAGTGTCTGTTATTAAAATATGGTAATGAAGGAGTTAAAAAAATTAATAAGAGGGTGGGGGTGGGGGCATTATTTGAGACCAAAAGTATATGATATTGTATGTCGGAGACCATGGACAATAGCACCAATGCTAATCTATATGATGGTGTATGTCCATGATTCTCATTGGGAAAAAAATGATATCAGTGGGTCCTGAATCCTCGTCCAACCATTACTGGGTAGCTGGTTATTAAACTGCAGCTCTGTCTACCTTGTTTTATTTTACACTATTGGATGGTCGGTGGCTCTCCTGAGTTCCTCCACCTTTAGATGGGTTTTGTGTTTCATCCCGCAGGGTGTCCAACAATCACCAGTTGCCAGTTCAGTTGCCATCAATCTGACCATGTGACAGGTTGTGCTGGGTTACATGTTACCAGTAACGCTGGAGAGTGACTGATTAGCTGACCCTGTGGAAATTACACAGCTTAATTAGAAACAATCACCAAAAATTAAAGATCAATATGATATTTTATATATATATTAAATGAATGACCAAAGTTCTTGCTGGAATCAAATCATTTATTATCTTATGTGTGTTTCATTAACGAGAAATTAAAATCAATAATACAGACATTGTGTTCCCATATTGATTAATTTCTGACAAATTTGTCACAAATAATATAATTGTCTGGGATTAAACATTTTTTTTCAACATTGCAATTACAACCACCACACTCACTCTCCCCCTTTTTCTAGATGGTGTTACATCATCAGTTTCAAAATTCATAACTGAAGGCTTTCAAAATGTTTATTTGTAAACACACTGTATATTGCGAGATATATAAAATATGCATACATATATGTATACAGCTTTGTTAGAGTGAATACCTTAATACACACACACACACACACACATATATATATATATATATATATATATATATAACCAAATGAAAAGATATATGTATATATATATAGAGAGAGAGAAAGAGTACCTGAGTCTCATGTGGTTTAATCTTAATCGATAGTTTGTCTTTGATGATTGTATATTGATTGATTTTTCAATGATCGATTACATAGATTGATTTTTACCCACACTCTTCAG
The DNA here is from genome assembly GCA_964016885.1 of Eledone cirrhosa. Classification (NCBI taxonomy): domain Eukaryota; kingdom Metazoa; phylum Mollusca; class Cephalopoda; order Octopoda; family Eledonidae; genus Eledone; species Eledone cirrhosa. The sequence goes on along the minus strand of OZ024743.1, from coordinate 317,115,867 downwards.
ATATGATATAGCGCTATAAGGTTTCACTTATGATTCCACCTGTGTACATATTCTTCTATAGAATATATATTCAGTATATATACAATATACCGTGTTTCTTGTACGATATATGGCTCTTTCTCTCCATATATACATATATTTTTTCATTTGGTTATTATGGTTCTAGATAAAGTTTATTAAGCTTGCTCATTGAGAAACACAAAATTCTAAACATATTTGATATGTTTTGATTCATTATTTGTATATATATATATATATCATCATCATCATCATCATCATTTTACGTCTGCTTTTCCCTGCTTTATATATATATATCACATTAGATATAACCAATCTATACATTCTGACAGAAGTGTTGGAACTGCATTGCTTCTGACAATGAGTGCTTCAGCTGTTTAACCTATAGAACAGCTCATGAAATTAATGTTGAAGTGGCTGAGTATTCCATAGACATGTATGCCTTTAATGTAATTCTCAGAAAGATTCAGTGTAAGTATGGCAATGTGACAAGGCTGGCTTTGTGATTTATAGGAGGTAAAGTACATTTTGTATAATAGAATAAGTAGTTGAGAATTCCACAGATACATGTAACATTAAAATAGTTCTCAGGGAAATACAGCATGACACAAATATGTGACAAAGCTGGCCCTTTGAATTATATGTATAGTCCAGAGTGGACTGGAGTAATGTAAAATAAAGTGTCTTCTTGAAGGATAGAATGCAACACTGGGAATCAAACTGATGACCCTATAATCCTGAGCTGACCATCCTAACCACCAAGCCATGCACCTTCATTTTCAACAACAAAAAAAAAAATGCACTGATACAAAATATTTTATCAGGCAAAGTAAGTAAATGCCATGTTATGTCCTACATCCTAAGAAAATGTCAAGTTGATAACAATAAAGTTGGTATGGAAGGGGTGTTGTAGCTGTTGAGTCAGTAGAATCAGTAGAGTCAATACTGAAGAAAGTTACACAGTGTTGGTTTTTTATTTACTGACCTTACAAGATAAAATAACTACTCAATGTTATTATTAACTTGCTACTTATAAATAACTTGGAGACAGCAGAAAACACCACTTTACTACACACACATATATAAACCTAGAAATAGAGTACAAACTGTTTATGTTATTACTTATACCCATGCTACTTGGGAGAACAACTGTTAAATGATGAGGATGATGATATTATTCTTAACTCTTTCGCAATTATACTTCTAATGAAATATACTATATTTCAATTAATTAATGAAGAATTTTGAAAGATTCACTAAAATTATTAGTTATTTCACTAAGCTAGTAACATAACATATTGTTTTTATAAAATCATACTGGAAGATATTAATTTAAATAAGAACATTTTAAAATGTTTTTTTTAAAAATCAATTACTAGCTTAGTAATGAGAAAGTTAGCTATATTACAAAATCTCTTCAAATTCTTGATTATTCTCACTCTCTTCTTCATCCACTTAAGAGGGTCATGGGGGCAGAGTCCTCAAACACTCCTTCCTCAAACAATCCTCAAATACTGATTTGAAGACTGATTCCAGCTTAGCCCAAAGTCCTCCCATGTCTTAACTTTGGACGCCTTTACTGTCTCTGCTGTGCTTCTTTGTGCCTACTTGTATTGCAAGCTTTGTAAGCCCTCTTCTTTGTTCAGATGGCATCTTTGACCTCTTGATTATTTTCAAATTTAATTGAAAATTAAAGGCAGTATCTTTCATTAGAAATATGTTAATGATAGAATTAATACTTTTGATTCAAACCAGCTAAAACCGGCCTTAGTTCACTGAAACAAGACCATCCATTTTAAAAGATTTCTATTTAAATTAAAATCTTCCAACATAATTTGATATAAAAGCCATATGTTAAGTTGCTATATATAAGTAATGAAATAATTTGAGTAAATCCATCAATAGTCTTCACTAATTGAAACAGAGTGTATTTTGTTAGAAATACAGTCGTGAAGGAGTTAGGTATGCTATGAGATCATAGTGAAATATATTTGGATAAAATGCACTCAGTACACACTGTAACATGTTGGTACTACAATATAATACCGTATATACTTGTATATAAGCTAAGAAATATGTGACAAAAAATAAAATCAATGGTAAAATGAGGGTCTGCTTATATTCAAGGCTAATATTTGGCTGATTTTCACCAACTTTAAAAGTCTACATAAAT